>OY754980.1:27973485-28698362 GCA_963576475.1 Molanna angustata
CATACAAATATTTATAGGAAAACTAAGAATATCATAGTTCCAGAATATTCCTTTTACATTCTTGTGTTATTATTTTTTTTTCTAAGTCATTAAATACCATTGTACCGAATTAACTTTAGACACTTCAGGTTGGTTGGAAGAAATTGCCTTCTGTCACTAATCCCGCTTATGTGCATTTGCTGTCATTAAGATTATAAATAAATGTAATAATGATGTTTATTCATTTTTTATCTATTGGAAAAGTATCGATAAAAAATGATTTTCAAATATATTTTCCGGTTCCATGAACGATATTCTATTTTCGTAAAGTTTCCTACCGTGAAGCCATCATTTTCCGTAGGTATTATATACTCTTTGGCTATCATGGCGCGCCGGCAAACAGGATTCGACAATCAGCTGTTTGTCATAACTGTGGTTAACGATAGCGGATGCGATCGTGTTTTGCTGTACTAAAATATATTATAAATTTTGAAATAAATATTATTGAATTATATTTATGTAATCTAAGTGATGGCTCAACCCTACGTGGGATCAACGGAGAGATTTCCATTTTCTTTTGACATGGATGTCGAGGGGGATGGTGACAGCACGCCAAGTAGACAAGGACGATCGGTGTCAAAAAGAACAGGTAAAAAAACATTAATTGTTGGGTAATTTATGTATTACATTTTTTTATATAAGCATTCGTTGTTTTTGTCAAAGTATCATTGTTTTAGTGGTTGATAATTATTTTTGTTTATATTGGGTATGTAATAGATGTTTGCGGCACAATAAGCGATCGATAAACTGCGTGTTGAGCTAAGCACATTTGAAGTGTACAATTTCTCGGCAAGTAGAAAACGCGACATCGCGTGTTTGTATTCTCAAAAATACCATCCTCTCTGGTGAAATTTAATGAATAGAATTGAGTGATTAGTGATCAACTTTTGGAAATATTATAAGGATGTGTCTAATTTGCATGTTGCGTGCCGAAATATTTTGTAAGTATTTTTTTCTATATTATGTATTTACCTAGGTACACGACGATCTTTTTGCATTAATTTTTATATTGCGCGTTGTCTAGACAAGGTTTAATTAACAATTGTTGACACACGATTAATGTGTTATTAATGACATGACAATGTGATTATAGCCAAGTGTAGAAGAAGACAAAGCAAAACAAAGTTTTCTAAGACCAAGAAACAGCTTCGATAAACAACGGAAAATTTTCGATAGTAAAACGTACCTACCGATTGAGGTACTTAAACTTGTTGAAATTATTTTTTTTGGCATTATATTACTATGCAATCAATTATAATGAGTTTGTACCGTACCGTACCGTATTATAAAAATTATTTTTATATTGAAAATAAATAAATAAATAAATACGATTATAATTTTACCCAAAAAAAAACAATCAACAGATATTATAAAAAAAAGCAAAGGTAATAAAAACATTCAGATTAAAAAAAAAAATAGGAATGGGTTCAAGCAGAGAAAGTGAAGGGTTTTAAAGGATTATAATTATGGATATTCGGTTTACTGCTATAATATTTTTAAAAAATCATGTCCTTTTTAGTTTCATCCAGTTGCGCAGATAGTCATGCGAAGCATGATGGCCTAGCTGGACAGGGGACCCTAAAATTCCATGACCTCAATAAAAAAATATGTTTACAAGTATCGAAAGTAACAACAGAATATGTATACGCAATACATTTAAAAAATGCATAAATTAATACATTTCCAAGGTAACTTACTGAAATCTCACTTAAATATATGTCCAATTTTCAGAATAACTTATCACAATATAACTATTTGCATGAAACACATCAGATCCATCTGTTGTGAGCGATAGTATGTATATAGTTGAAGAAAACGTACCAAACTATAAACACTAAAACAACATAAATTTATAATCATTTTAAAATATATTATATTGTTTTCTATATAAAACATGTAGGTATGTATGTCAGGATAAGATAGTATGGAGGTCAGTCCTTTTTTCCTACCCGGAATATGAAAACAGGATGATGGTATGTATGTATGTTTGGAGATTAAGTATCAAACTATTGAGTCCCCGTAGATATTGTGTAGTGTATACTGCCTTACAAATTGTATGAAAGGATGTCGTCACTAAATTCCATTTTTATAAAAAAACTAGTAAAACCCGGCAGACGTTGTCCTGCCTGTTTAATTATATAAATCCAAATATACAATAATGGTTGATCGGTATGTTTCCTTTTTATTATTAAACATTGATATCTAGATTCGCTAATTATATTTCCGTATTCTTTTCCCTTCCACCCCTACAGTCCTTTCGTCCCTATTCATTCATTCATTTATAATTTTATTTAATTATTCTAACAAATATACGTGAACCTTTGGCATTATACCAGTTTTATATAATATACCATTTTATATTTGGTTACGTATATAGGATTTTTTTCTTAATATTTTTTGATTTATGAATTTATTTATTTACTAACTTATTTATTTCTTTATTCGTTTATTTACTTATTCAATCAATGATTTATTTATTTATTTATTTATATGCTAATTTTAATTTTTAAACCTTCTCGTGTAAGCAATGAACAAACCCACTAAGAATCAATTCAATAGGATTTTTTTTGTTAGATATCGAATAAATAAATAAATAAATTATAATGCATATACCTTCTCCTGAATGAGCTGAACAAATTCCCAAAGTTTCATCGCAATCGGATGGTTGGTTTAGGAGTTCATCGCGAACAAACAAATATACGTAAATCCATTTTTATATATATATAGATGTTAAAAAAAGTTTGAGATATAGGTACTACTACAATGTTAATATTTTTTAAAGAAAATTAAATTATCTAGTTGGGGTGTTTCGGCTTTTTTCGATATTTTTAAAAACTTTGGAAATATAAGCAGCTATAAAAGTTTTGTAGGCCTATAACTTTCTATATATTCTGAAATTTTAGGCTCTGTTCATTGAGCGGATCAAAAGTTATAACGGGGGACGGTCACACACAGACAGACACACTAAAGGTTCTATTCCGAATTTTGGGTAAATTCATATATGGAACATAATATATGCTGTGAAGCCTCTAAGTTGGCGTTTTTTCACTTCATAATGATTTTGTGTATAATATAGCAGTGTGGTGTATCCTTAAATCTTCAAAATCTCCAATTCCAACAACTACTAATTAATAAGTCTAATCTTCTTCTTCCGCTTTAGTTAGGACTGTGTCCTGTTATTCTCGGAGTCTGGTCTTGTGATGTGGGTGGTCTTCCAGAGGGTCTGCTATGTGTTATCTCCTCATCCGCTGCTATCCTCACTACACGATCCGAACCTGCTCTCCCCACATGATCTCTTCAGAATCGTCTTCGTGTTCTTCCCCATCGCACAACATCTGATCGATTTCATTTTAATAAAATATAAATATTTCCTTGGAACAAATGAACCTTTTTTCCCCAAAATACGAGTAAGCAGATGTTTTTGACGTAGGTCAGAGGTCCTCAATTTTGTTTCTTGTAGACCACTTGCCATGTTTTTCGGTTTTGGGTAGACCTCCTGCTTATCTGATATTAATTTTTTGCAGATTCATCACTTTCAAATATGTGGCTGAAGTTTCGAACGTTCTAACGGAATGAACTAACGGATCAATGGTCAGGATACAATAGTGATAACCCAAGGAAAAAATATTTTTTATTTATTTATTTATTTATTATATATATTTTATTTGTAGGTTTAATTGCTTGTTTATTTATTTATTTATGCATTAACTAGTTTTTTTTAATTATTTACTTATTTATGCATTAATGAACGATAAAATATACGGAAAAAAATTGAAAATAATCTGAATATAAATAAAGTAAACGTCGTAATACCCCACCATATAGGGTAACCAGCGACAGGTTTGCGGAAACGCATAACCCAATAATATAAAGCATTACACATGCGTGTATACCCACACAAATTTTTTTATAATCTACGTACTTACTAAATATAAATACACCACCATGTAGGGTATCAGCGACAGGTTTGCGGAAACGCATAACCTAATAAAATAAAGGACTACACATGCGTGTATGCCCACGCACATTTTATTTATAATAAACGTACTTAGTGAATATAAATACACCACCATGTAGGGTAACCAGCGACAGGTTTGCGAAAACGCATAACCTAAGAAAATTATGCACTACACATGCATGTATGCCCACGCACATTTTTTTTATAATTTACGTACTTAGTGAATATAAATACACCACCATGTAGGGTAACCAGCGACAGATTTGCGGATAACCTAATAAAATAAAGCACTACACATTCGTGTATGCCCACGCACATTTTATTATAATTTAAGTACTTACTGAATATATATACACCACCATGTGGGGTAACCAGCGACAGGTTTGAGGAAACGCGTAACCTAATAAAATAAAGCACTACAAATGCGTGTATGCCCACGCACATTTTTTATAATTTACGTACTAACTGAATATAAATACACCACCATGAAGGGTAATCAGCGACAGGTTTGCGGAAACGCATAACCTAATAAAATTAAGCACTACACAGGCGTGTATGCCCACGCACATTTTTTTATAATTTACATACTTACTGAATATAAATTCACCACCATATATGGGAACCAGCGACAGGTTTGCGGAAACGTATAACCTAATAAAATAAAGGACTACACATGCGTGTATGCCCACGCACATTTTTTTATAATAAACGTACTTAGTGAATATAAATACACCACCATGTAGGGTAACCAGCGACAGGTTTGCGAAAACGCATAACCTAAGAAAATTATGCACTACACATGCATGTATGCCCACGCACATTTTTTTTATAATATACGTACTTAGTGAATATAAATACACCACCATGTAGGGTAACCAGCGACAGATTTGCGGATAACCTAATAAAATAAAGCACTACACATTCGTGTATGCCCACGCACATTTTATTATAATTAAAGTACTTACTGAATATATATACACCACCATGTGGGGTAACCAGCGACAGGTTTGAGGAAACGCATAACCTAATAAAATAAAGCACTACAAATGCGTGTATGCCCACGCACATTTTTTATAATTTACGTACTAACTGAATATAAATACACCACCATGAAGGGTAATCAGCGACAGGTTTGCGGAATGGCATAACCTAATAAAATTAAGCACTACACAGGCGTGTATGCCCACGCACATTTTTTTATAATTTACATACTTACTGAATATAAATTCACCACCTTATATGGGAACCAGCGACAGGTTTGCGGAAACGCATAACCTAATAAAATAAAGGACTACACATGCGTGTATGCCCACGCACATTTTTTTTTTAATAAACGTACTTAGTGAATATAAATACACCACCATGTAGGGTAACCAGCGACAGGTTTGCGAAAACGCATAACCTAAGAAAATTATGCACTACACATGCATGTATGCCCACGCACATTTTTTTTATAATATACGTACTTAGTGAATATAAATACACCACCATGTAGGGCAACCAGCTACAGATTTGCGGATAACCTAATAAAATAAAGCACTACACATTCGTGTATGCCCACGCACATTTTATTATAATTTAAGTACTTACTGGATATAAATACACCACCATGTGGGGTAACCAGCGACAGGTTTGCGGAATTGCATAACCTAATAAAATAAAGCACTACACATTCGTGTATGCCCACGCACATTTTATTATAATTTAAGTACTTACTGGATATAAATACACCACCATGTGGGGTAACCAGCGACAGGTTTGTGGAAACGCATAACCTAATAAAATAAAGCACATTTTTTATAATTTACGTACTAACTGAATATAAATACACCATCATGAAGGGTAATCAGCGACAGGTTTGCGGAAACGCATAACCTAATAAAATTAAGCACTACACATGCGTGTATGCCCACTATGCAGATTTTTTAATAATTTACGTACTAACTGGATATAAATAAAGTAAACCTCGTTATACCCCACCATGTAGGGTAACCATCGACAGGTTTGCGGATACGCATAAACTAATAAAATAAAGCATTACACATGCGGGTATGCCCACACACATTTTTTAATAATTTACGTACTTACTGAAAATAAATAAAGTAAACCTCGATATACCTCACCATGTAAATAAAACATTACACATGCGTGTATGCCCACTCAAGTATATTTTTATATTTTACATACTTACTGAATATAAATAAAGTAAACCTCGATATTTTATTTGGCCAAAGATAACCTCGGAACGGAAAATTTTGAAGTCAAATATAATATTAAAAAAAATCTAGCACTTTTATTTGGTCAAAGATACCCTCAATTTTTCTGAGGTGTATGTAGCACTACAATGTGCATCTGACGCAAAAATAAATTTCAAATAAAAAAAACCGCAACATTGTTTTCAAGCCGATTAACGGAAAATTTTGAAGTCAAATATAATATTAAAAAAAAATCTAGCACTTTTATTTGGTCAAAGATACCCTCAATTTTTCTGAGGTGTATGTAGCACTACAATGTGCATCTGAAGCAAAAATAAAATTCAAATAAAATAAACCGCAACATTGTTTTCAAGCCGATTAACGGAAAATTTTGATGTCAAATATAATATTAAAAAAAAATCTAGCACTTTTATTTGGTCAAAGATACCCTCAATTTTTCTGAGATGTATGTAGCACTACAATGTGCATCTGACGCAAAAATAAAATTTATAAAAAATAAACCGCAACATTGTGTTCAAGCGGATTAACGGAAAATTTTGATGTCAAATATAATATTAAAAAAAATCTAGCACTTTTATTTGGTCAAAGATACCCTCAATTTTTCTGAAGTGTATGTAGCACTACAATGTGCATCTTACGCAAAAATAAAATTCAAATAAAATAAACCGCAACATTGTTTTCAAGCCGATTAACGGAAAATTTTTAAGTCAAATTAATATTAAAAAAAATCTAGCACTTTTATTTGGTCAAAGATACCCTCAATTTTTCTGAGGTGTATGAAGCACTACAATGTGCATCTGACGCAAAAATAAAATTCAAATAAAATAAACCGCAACGTTGTTTTAAAGCCGATGAACGGAAAATTTTGAAGTCAAATATAATATTAAAAAAAAATCTAGCACTTTTATTTGGTCAAAGATACCCTCAATTTTTCTGACGTGTATGTAGCACTACAATGTGCATCTGACGCAACAATAAAAAACAAATAAAATAAACCGCAACATTGTTTTCAAGCCGATTAACGGAAAATTTTGAAGTCAAATATAATATTAAAAAAAAATCTAGCACTTTTATTTGGACAAAGATACCCTCAATTTTTCTGAGGTGTATGTAGCACTACAATGTGCATCTGATGCAAAAATAAAATTTATAAAAAATAAACCGCAACATTGTGTTCAAGCGGATTAACGGAAAATTTTGATGTCAAATATAATATTAAAAAAAAAAGCACTTTTATTTGGTCAAAGATACCCTCAATTTTTCTGAGGTGTATGTAGCACTACAATGTGCATCTGACGCAAAAATAAAATTTATAAAAAATAAACCGCAACATTGTGTTCAAGCGGATCAACGGAAAATTTTGATGTCAAATATAATATTAATAAAAAATCTAGCACTTTTATTTGGTCAAAGATACCCTCAATTTTTCTAAGGTGTATGTAGCACTACAATGTGCAACTGAGGCAAAAATAAAATTCAAATAAAATAAACCGCAACATTGTTTTCAAGCCGATTAACGGAAAATTTTGAAGTCAAATATAAAATTAAAAAAAAATCTAGCACTTTTATTTGGTCAAAGATACCCTCAATTTTTCTGACGTGTATGTAGCACTACAATGTGCATCTGACGCAACAATAAAAAACAAATAAAATAAACCGCAACATTGTTTTCAAGCCGATTAACGGAAAATTTTGAAGTCAAATATAATATTAAAAAAAAATCTAGCACTTTTATTTGGTCAAAGATACCCTCAATTTTTCTGAGGTGTATGTAGCACTACAATGTGCATCTGACGCAAAAATAAAATTTATAAAAAATAAACCGCAACATTGTGTTCAAGCGGATAAACGGAAAATTTTGATGTCAAATATAATATTAAAAAAAATCTAGCACTTTTATTTGGTCAAAGATACCCTCAATTTTTCTGAGGTGTATGTAGCACTACAATGTGCATCTGACGCAACAATAAAAAACAAATAAAATAAACCGCAACATTGTTTTCAAGCCGATTAACGGAAAATTTTGAAGTCAAATATAATATTAAAAAAAAATCTAGCACTTTTATTTGGTCAAAGATACCCTCAATTTTTCTGAGGTGTATGGAGCACTACAATGTGCATCTGATGCAAAAATAAAATTTATAAAAAATAAACCGCTACATTGTGTTCAAGATGATTAACGGAAAATTTTGAAGTCAAATTAATATTAAAAAAAATCTAGCACTTTTATTTGGTCAAAGATACCCTCAATTTTTCTGAGGTGTATGAAACACTACAATGTGCATCTTACGCAAAAATAAAATTTATAAAAAATAAACCGCAACATTGTGTTCAAGCGGATTAACGGAAAATTTTGATGTCAAATATAATATTAAAAAAAAATCTAGCACTTTTATTTGGTCAAAGATACCCTCAATTTTTCTGAGGTGTATGAAACACTACAATGTGCATCTTACGCAAAAATAAAATTCAAATAAAATAAACCGCAACATTGTTTTCAAGCCGATTAACGGAAAATTTTGAAGTCAAATTAATATTAAAAAAAATCTAGCACTTTTATTTGGTCAAAGATACCCTCAATTTTTCTGAGGTGTATGTAGCACTACAATGTGCATCTGACGCAAAAATAAAATTTATAAAAAATAAACCGCAACATTGTGTTCAAGCGGATTAACGGAAAATTTTGAAGTCAAATATAATATTAAAAAAAAATCTAGCACTTTTATTTGGTCAAAGATACCCTCAATTTTTCTGAGGTGTATGTAGCACTACAATGTGCATCTGATGCAAAATTAAAATTTATAAAAAATAAACCGCAACATTGTGTTCAAGCGGATTAACGGAAAATTTTGATGTCAAATATAATATTAAAAAAAAAAAAGCACTTTTATTTGGTCAAAGATACCCTCAATTTTTCTGAGATGTATGTAGCACTACAATGTGCATCTGACGCAAAAATAAAATTTATAAAAAATAAACCGCAACATTGTGTTCAAGCGGATCAACGGAAAATTTTGATGTCAAATATAATATTAAAAAAAAATCTAGCACTTTTATTTGGTCAAAGATACCCTCAATTTTTCTGAGGTGTATGTAGCACTACAATGTGCAACTGAGGCAAAAATAAAATTCAAATAAAATAAACCGCAACATTGTTTTCAAGCCGATTAACGGAAAATTTTGAAGTCAAATATAATATTAAAAAAAATCTTGCACTTTTATTTGGTCAAAGATACCCTCAATTTTTCTGAGGTGTATGTAGCACTACAATGTGCATCTGACGCAAAAATAAAATTTATAAAAAATAAACCGCAACATTGTGTTCAAGCGGATTAACGGAAAATTTTGATGTCAAATATAATATTAAAAAAAAATCTAGCACTTTTATTTGGTCAAAGATACCCTCAATTTTTCTGAGGTGTATGTAGCACTACAATGTGCAACTGAGGCAAAAATAAAATTCAAATAAAATAAACCGCAACATTGTTTTCAAGCCGATTAACGGAAAATTTTGAAGTCAAATATAATATTAAAAAAAAATCTAGCACTTTTATTTGGTCAAAGATACCCTCAATTTTTCTGAGGTGTATGTAGCACTACAATGTGCATCTGATGCAAAAATAAAATTTATAAAAAATAAACCGCAACATTGTGTTCAAGCGGATTAACGGAAAATTTTGATGTCAAATATAATATTAAAAAAAAATCTAGCACTTTTATTTGGTCAAAGATACCCTCAATTTTTCTGAGGTGTATGAAACACTACAATGTGCATCTTACGCAAAAATAAAATTCAAATAAAATAAACCGCAACATTGTTTTCAAGCCGATTAACGGAAAATTTTGAAGTCAAATTAATATTAAAAAAAATCTAGCACTTTTATTTGGTCAAAGATACCCTCAATTTTTCTGAGGTGTATGTAGCACTACAATGTGCATCTGATGCAAAAATAAAATTTATAAAAAATAAACCGCAACATTGTGTTCAAGCGGATTAACGGAAAATTTTGATGTCAAATATAATATTAAAAAAAAAAGCACTTTTATTTGGTCAAAGATACCCTCAATTTTTCTGAGGTGTATGTAGCACTACAATGTGCATCTGACGCAAAAATAAAATTTATAAAAAATAAACCGCAACATTGTGTTCAAGCGGATCAACGGAAAATTTTGATGTCAAATATAATATTAATAAAAAATCTAGCACTTTTATTTGGTCAAAGATACCCTCAATTTTTCTAAGGTGTATGTAGCACTACAATGTGCATCTGACGTAAAAATAAAATTCAAATAAAATAAACCGCAACATTGTTTTCAAGCCGATTAACGGAAAATTTTGAAGTCAAATATAATATTAAAAAAAATCTTGCACTTTTATTTGGTCAAAGATACCCTCAATTTTTCTGAGGTGTATGTAGCACTACAATGTGCATCTGACGCAAAAATAAAATTTATAAAAAATAAAACGCAACATTGTGTTCAAGCGGATTAACGGAAAATTTTGATGTCAAATATAATATTAAAAAAAAATCTAGCACTTTTATTTGGTCAAAGATACCCTCAATTTTTCTGAGGTGTATGTAGCACTACAATGTGCAACTGAGGCAAAAATAAAATTCAAATAAAATAAACCGCAACATTGTTTTCAAGCCGATTAACGGAAAATTTTGAAGTCAAATATAATATTAAAAAAAAATCTAGCACTTTTATTTGGTCAAAGATACCCTCAATTTTTCTGACGTGTATGTAGCACTACAATGTGCATCTGACGCAACAATAAAAAACAAATAAAATAAACCGCAACATTGTTTTCAAGCCGATTAACGGAAAATTTTGAAGTCAAATATAATATTAAAAAAAAAATCTAGCACTTTTATTTGGTCAAAGATACCCTCAATTTTTCTGAGGTGTATGTAGCACTACAATGTGCATCTGACGCAAAAATAAAATTTATAAAAAATAAACCGCAACATTGTGTTCAAGCGGATTAACGGAAAATTTTGATGTCAAATATAATATTAAAAAAAAATCTAGCACTTTTATTTGGTCAAAGATACCCTCAATTTTTCTGAGGTGTATGTAGCACTACAATGTGCATCTGATGCAAAAATAAAATTAATAAAAAATAAACCGCAACATTGTGTTCAAGCGGATTAACGGAAAATTTTGATGTCAAATATAATATTAAAAAAAAATCTAGCACTTTTATTTGGTCAAAGATACCCTCAATTTTTCTGAGGTGTATGTAGCACTACAATGTGCAACTGAGGCAAAAATAATATTCAAATAAAATAAACCGCAACATTGTTTTCAAGCCGATTAACGGAAAATTTTGAAGTCATATATAATATTAAAAAAAAATCTAGCACTTTTATTTGGTCAAAGATACCCTCAATTTTTCTGAGGTGTATGAAGCACTACAATGTGCATCTTACGCAAAAATAAAATTCAAATAAAATAAACCGCAACATTGTTTTCAAGCCGATTAACGGAAAATTTTGAAGTCAAATTAATATTAAAAAAAATCTAGCACTTTTATTTGGTCAAAGATACCCTCAATTTTTCTGAGGTGTATGTAGCACTACAATGTGCATCTGACGCAAAAATAAAATTTATAAAAAATAAACCGCAACATTGTGTTCAAGCGGATTAACGGAAAATTTTGATGTCAAATATAATATTAAAAAAAAATCTAGCACTTTTATTTGGTCAAAGATACCCTCAATTTTTCTGAGGTGTATGTAGCACTACAATGTGCATCTGACGCAAAAATAAAATTTATTAAAAATAAACCGCAACATTGTGTTCAAGCGGATTAACGGAAAATTTCGATGTCAAATATAATATTAAAAAAAAATCTAGCACTTTTATTTGGTCAAAGATACCCTCAATTTTTCTGAGGTGTATGTAGCACTACAATGTGCATCTGACGCAAAAATAAAATTCAAATAAAATAAACCGCAACATTGTTTTCAAGCCGATTAACGGAAAATTTTGAAGTCAAATATAATATTAAAAAAAAATCTAGCACTTTTATTTGATCAAAGATATCCTCAATTTTTCTGCAGTATATAAAGCACTATAATGTGCATCTGACGCAAAAATAAAATTTATAAAAAAATTTGAAAATTTGACAGGAGCGACATTCACCCTACTATTTCATCGAGCAACTTGGGCGACATTGGTGCGAGTCAACCGTGATTCCGAACGGGCAGAGTGAATCGCCGCGCGAATCGCTCGATGAATTCCGAACGCTTAGGATGACGCTCTAACATCGCCGAGCGTCTTTCCGAACGCTACCTAGGTTATATTCTCTTTGTGCCACAGAAAAGTTTACTTCTATATTATCTGTGCACAGAACACAATAAGTTGTCAAAGCGACGTTTAAATTTTTCATCTGTCAATGTCGCGATATAAAAAAAGAAATTTAGAAGCAAATGGAGTTCATAATTGATTTCATTTTACTCAAAAATATCACGAGAATTGGTAAGATAACATATTTATGATGTTAGATATGTCAATTTAACTTTTGTATTGAAATTTTATAGGTTATATATGTCGAACATGTTTATTGATAACTTGTCGTGGTTTCTGTCAAGATATGCCAGTGAGGTGCGACGCAGAGGACTTGTAGATGGTTAATTACAATGCCGTTGCGATTGCTGTGTTCTGGAGTGGGATGGCCTAGTGGTGAAGTGCTCGGACTCGTAAAGCAAGTAAGTGACAACTGGAATAAGAGTGCTGTATTTATGACGCGTCATTTCTTATTACTTACATCATGGACAGAAGTAATTTCCTTTAATTGCATGGAAGCTTGGCGCTTTGTTTTTCCACTAGGGAGTATGCGGCTCCAGTCTATCTTATTCTTTATTGTTATAGTATATCGTCCGTAGATCCTCCAGACACTTGGAATCGTCAGTTACAGTTTACGAATAATAATTTTAATAACACAGGTTTTATTTTTTCTGTCGCGTAAACTGAATGAAATACGATGAAAATATTGTATAAATATGTATTCATGTTATATAGAAATATTCCACCTCGGTACAGGCAAAGCCTTGTAAGGGTGGATATATATATATGAAAAAAATGATTTTTTAAATTATAATAAATACATTTTTATTAAAACAAAATCCATATTATCATTTATGATTTTACTTTACTTTATTATTTACTATGCTTTTTATATTGCTAAGGTCATTACGGCATATTTTTCTAAATATATCTAAAATATAGGAAAAAACATCGACGATACATCAATGTATCGTTCTTATTGCCGATGTTTTCTAACATCGATACTTTGTCATAAAAACATCGATGTTTTCTAACATCGATGTTTTTAAGAACGATGTTGCATCCCTAGTTGGGAGAACGTTGGAAACCTGTCTACATGGGGCTTTCTGCAACAAGGAATACCAACGACATGTGGCTGTGGAGAGCAGCAGACCACCGCACATCTGTCCCTCAAGTCCAGTCAACTGCACCGTGCACGATCTTATGGTGGGAAATGATTGTGCTATTGACGTTGCTAGGCACTGGCAGAAGATTATTTAAATGCATTGCTGACACGATAGAAGAAGAAGACTGCACCCTTCATTTAATTCAAATATTTACATTTTTTTCTCATATGACAGTCATTACACCAACTCGTTATTATTAATGTTAGACTAAGAGCCTCTTTAAATTAAAATCATTTAATACTTCATGCAATATATTGTAGTTATTTCTTTTACAGGGAATTCTAGTGACTCCAGGGTTCAAAGATTGTGGATCCATTTGGCGGACTCATTAAATCAATCGAGAAGACCTGCAGAGAGTGGAATGAAGTTAGAATTTTTATTCCACATATAATTTATGTGAGCTTCTATTTAACTTTCGCACTATTACAAATATTGCTGATAATAATAATAATATTACAGTCATATAAAACAGCGTTGAGGAAGGCTAAAGGAAAAAAGTATTAGAGCGTCTATGAGAGGAATGGTAGGTGGGGAGGACAGCAACCAGGCGCTGACTACCATGGAATCAAAGCTGATTGAGACTGAAGGGATGGTTTACAACTGATGTAGAATCAGGAGCATACAATCCAGAGTTTAATGATGATTCTCTATCAAAGAAGTGAATTAAAGTTTTTGTTACCATTATATTTTTTTTGTATATAAGTACATAATATATCCATTTTATATCTATATAATTATTATTTCAATGTAAAATGCTACCTACTCAGCATTTTATAATACTTACCTTTTTAATCTTTCACATAAAATATCAAAATATTATTGCAATTCTTTTTAATGTACAAAATTTATGAAAAAAAATATATATGAATATATTATTTTTATAACAATTTGTTTTATTTTTACTTTGCCATTCTGATTGCTTAAAAGGTTCCACAAATTAGGTACAACAAATTTAAAATTTATATTATAATTATTTACTTTATACATATATATATATATATATATATATATATATATATATATATATATATATATATATATATATATATATATATATATATATATATATATATATATATATATATATATATATATATATATATATTAGTAAAACCTGGCAGACGTTGTCCTGCCTGTTTAATTATTGACCTCCAAATATATAAAAATGGTTGTTCGGTATTTTTTCCTTTTTATTACTTAACATTCTTATCTAGATTCGCTAATTATAATTCCATTTTTTCCCTTCCATCCCTACAGTCCCTATTCATTCATTTTTTAATTTTATTTAATGATTCAAACAAACTTAACATTCTTATCTAGATTCGCTGATTATAATTTCGTTTTTTCCCTTCCATCCCTACAGTCCTTTCCGTCCCTATTCATTCATTTTTTAATTATTCAAACAAATACAGGTACTTGAACCTTTAGCATTATACCAGTTTTATATAATATACCATTTTATATTATGGGTATATAGGATTTTTTCTTAAAATGTTTTTATTTCTTTATTCATTTATTTACTAATTCAATCATTTATTGTGGAGATATTAAATAAATAAATTTTAATTTTTAAACCTTTTCGTTTGCGCGCTGAACAAACCCACTGTTGGTGACTTTCACTAACGTCCCCTAACTCTTAGGTGTTACCTAAGAATTCTTATGTAGTACCTAACGTGAATTTTCGTTTCACCACCTACATAAGAGTTACCTAAGACGCTAAGACTGGTGAAAACCAAACGATACGTTAGGGGTTACCTAAGCTTAGTTGATACCCAGCTATGTGACAGTTTAGGTAACGTTGGTGGAAGTCACCATAAGTGTCAATTCAATACCAACTTTTTTTTTCAATTTTTTTTGTGAGATTCGAATAAATATCAAATAGATATCGGAATGAGCTGAACAGATTGCCAAAGTTTCATCGCAATCGGATGTTGGTTTAGGAGTCCATCGCTCACATAGAAACAAATATACGTACATCCATTTATATATATATATATATATATATAATATATATATATATATATATATATATATATATATATATATATATATATATATATATATATATATATATATATATATATATATATATATATATATATATATATATATATATATATATATATATATATATATATATATATATGTAAAAAAATTATACATTCAAGTTTAGTGTCTTCTTATTAAATTACTTCTAATCTTTGCAACGTGGATAAATTGTAAGTATGTTCCTTATTGCCAATATCAATTTCAGTAATGTCTTCATCTGCAATGGACAATTGTATTCTATATATTCAAGTGAAGTGAATATAAAGAATACAATTGAATATATAGAATAAATTGCAACATTTTATAACATTTGCAAAACAAAAATAATGAAGATTTGTGTACAAATATCTAGGTATATTTAAATTACACTAAAATAAATATTGAAGGTTTTTTTACATAAGTAATTTAAAAACATCCATAGTATAAGATAAAAAGAATATATATAATCAAAAACATAAGAACACATAGTACACCAATCTCAATTATTACAATGAATTCATTAGAAAAACAGTATTTGATTTAAGTACAAAATAAAAATTTGACAAAAATAAGAATTTGTTTTTACAATTGTGTAATAATGCAGTTATAATTTGAGATGAGTGATGCTTAGATATTATTATAAAATAAGCTTTATCTAAGAAAATACAGATTACATTTAATACAGTACTGCTATATGGCAAAAATATTCCAATATCGTTTAAAAGAAAATACAAATATCATGTTTCTGACGTTGCAACCAGCAGATTTTCAACTTATGAAAGTTTCTCTCAAGACATTAATAAAGGCTCTAGTCATTCCACAGACTCTTACTTATAAAACATCATTACAAAATATAATATGTTAATAGACCCTGTTGTTTTTGGCGATTGCTCGTCTTCATTGGGGTTTGCTATACTTGATCCAGGAAATTGCGTTTTGAACATTAGTTTCAATGTTTCTTCCACAATCTTTGTGAATTGGCAATAGAGACGCCGTATTGTGTCGAGTGCATTGGCTTTATTTTTTTATTGTAAAATCAATAGTTATGACATATGAGCGCCGCAAACTATAGTTCAACACGCATAGTTTAAAAACTCATTTCCACACCACCTTGAGGTAGAGTAAGCGGCGCGTCTTTTTTATCGTGGTATCCCCAGTAGGCCTAATCCACGTGCAATTCACTTTTCCAAAAATTAGCGCATTCCTCTTCACTTTGTTCTTGATGGACTAGGTGTTGCGAGTTCATTGTCTTTAGTATCGATTGAAACGTCACAGACCAAAATTTCTTCCACATCGCCCGTGATGGGATTATCAGTTTCATCGCAATCCTCTTCGTTCTTGATTTTATCATACATTTCTTCCTCTTCATCTTGTAATGGAACTTGGCCAAAAATCAATGAATGTTGGAGAGTATTCCCGCTTTTGAATATGTCATCAGAAAGTCATCTATTAACACCAACTCCACTACATACTTTAAGAGTAATCAAATAGTTGGTTATGCAGATATTCTCAACATTGTCGGAAGATCCCTTGCAGCCCTACAGGAAGTCTTTGAACCACTTGAAACAGCAGCAGCAGAAATAGGTTTGCAAATCAATGAAAATAAAACCAAAATAATGAAGCAAACTAGAAATGCTAGAAACGCTTAACATAGTAATATAACATTCAAGGATAAGTACTTTTGAAACTGTTGAGGAATTTGCATACTAGGGTTCAACTATCAATTAAGGTAATGGAGATACCCTAGATATAAAAAGGTGAATAGCGACAAGTGACAGCATTCTTCTCTGTATTACCTGTGTTAGTTGTAGAAGTGTCCACAGATATACAAAAACAACCCTGTATAAAACATCATTAGGATTGTTGTATCATATGGGTGTGAGGCTTAGACACTGACAGCAAAGTCTGCGGAGATGCTGGACATCTTTGAAATAAAAGTGATACGTAAAATCCTGGGACCCGTGAATGATGGACAAACATGGAGGATTAAATTCAACAATGAGTTGTAAACATCTATAAAGCTCCCAAAGTCTCTGACATATGGGCTGGGCATGTTCAGAGAATGCCATCATCGCGGGTTCAAAAAAGAGTCTTTTGTCACCTAGGTAACAAAAGAAAGGTCGGAAGACCGAGGCTGCGATGGGAAGGCGATATTGTGAGGGACACGTCCCAGCTTCTGAGTGCCAAACTGGAAGGTCGCAGCAAGTGACAGGAGAGGTTGGAGGAGGAAGTTACTGGAAGCTAAGGCTCGATATGGGCAATAGAGCCATTAAAGAAGAACATCTAAACAACTGTACTATGCTTCTTTTGCTCAAAGCCTGCATCTTATTTTAAAATTTTTGATTTATCTTATATTTGTCAGACCTTTGTTATCCAATTCTTACATACATACCATTTCCCTATTTGTGGTAGACAGAAAGAGCCAAATGCCAGACTCTTCGATCTTGACACACATATTTTGCCTCATTTATATCTACACTTCAGGCCATACATGCTCTCGTATTATTATACTATTATCGTATGTTCTTATCTTTCAAAATTTCATTTATATGATCATACCAACTCTTTTTCGGCCGACCCCTACATCTCATTTCCAGTCTTTTCATCCTTGTATACTTTCTTTGTCATTCGTTCATTCCCTCTACATGTCCAAACCATCCTAAAGCAATTATCTTCATTCTTCTAACATTATGTCTTTCGATGTTACATTCTCTTTTGATATCATGATTCCTTATCCTATCATAAATTGTTTTGTCATACATTCTTCTAAGGAACCTTATTTTCAGTGTTAATTTTACTTTCAAGCATCTTCTGCCATGTCCCACTTGCATACATTATGGTTGGAACAACAATTGCATTGTGCACAGTAAGTTTTGCTGGCCTTGAAATAATTGGGTGTCATTATTGTTCTTAGTGCACCCTTCTTTCTATATCATTTTCCAATCTTCCATCATGCTGAAACATACTTCCTAAAAACAAATAATCTTCATACACTTGTTTAATTCGTTCTTTATCAACTCGTATTTCGCATTCTGTTCTTCTTTGGCTTTTTTCAATAACAATCACTTTAGACTTAGCTCTTGCTTTCTTCTTCTTTCAAGGCATTTTACTCCCTATGATCGTATTTAGTTCTTTTTTCATACTTTTTCAATTCTGTTTCGAAATCTTCTGCTATCGTCAAATCTAGAAGTGGAGTTTCGGTGTGGTCATATTTTCCCTCTGGTAAAATTTCATCATCTGTAATACAAATATCTTCTGGAATTTCGTATGTAATTTCTTCTGGAATGTCGTCTGTAATTTCTTCTGGAATTTCGTATGTAATTTCTTCTGGAATTTCGTATGTAATTTCTTCTGGAATTTTGTATGTAATTTCTTCTGGAATTTCGTATGTAATTTCTTCTGGAATTTCGTATGTAATTTCTTCTGGAATTTCGTCCATAATTTCTTCTGGAATTTCGTCCATAATTTCTTCAAATGGAATATGCAAGCTATCACTTAAACTATCTCTTGTAGCCTGAAAAATGATTAAAAATGTCACATGTCAATTAAGAGTTCAGTCCTTTTTCTAACCCGAATAGATTAAAACAGTTTGATGTTATGAAGATTAAGTATAAAACTACTTAGTCCTGTAGATATTGTGTATTTTGCCCTACAAATTGTATGAAACAACATCGTCACTAAATTCAATTTTAACATAAATTTTCATAAAAAAAAAATGATATATAATATACGTACTTGTTAATAAAAAAATATTTAAAAAACTCCGGAACTTCTTTAAGAACTTTTTTAAGTTAACGTTTTTACCGTTTTTGAGATATATTGAAAAATGAAAAAAACTTCATATATATATTTATATTATATTGTATATTTATGTAGCTTCTTGGACAACTAACAGGTATTATGTCAAATAATTATTTAACACGCACCCAATAACAAGTTGCCACATTCTGGAGACTTTCGATATTTATCGTCTCACAGATCCAGACTGAAAACACAATTAAAAACGGTGTCTCCACCGGGAATCGAACCCGGGACATTTAGCTCAGCAGTCAGATATCTAACCAACTGAGCCACGAATTCCTACATATATATAGAATATATAAGATGCGAAGCTTCTAAGTTGGTGTTTTTTACTCCAAAGTTGTAAAAAAAACATGCAAAACATAGACCTGGCCATAAAAATCTCACATATTGGCTAGAAACTTTGTCGATCTGTTAAGAGAAATAAATTATCTTGGACAAATTGACAATTGGGCTATTATTCATTATTATAAATTTACTTACAATTTTCATGCAGCAATTTTGACCACGACATTTCTTTTCATTAAAAATGTTTTCATATAGTACATTATTCTCCACAATCTTTTTCCATTGTCGAACTATAACTTGTCTGCTTTTTCTATCATTTTTAAATCGGAATTGGCGAATAATCTAAAAAAAATGTTAGGTAAATTAAAACTATAGAAACATATAGGTACTGTGCATTCACTTTTTTACCATTCACATTCAAGAATTCTCTTATGAATTTATCCTTCTGTTGTACCTATAGATTCTAGGAAATAGGTGCAATAAACTCTGTGTGTATTTGGACAACATTTTTTTTGTAATAAGTAGTTACTCAATTATTAAATTTTAGATTTTTTTTAATTGTAATTCATATATATTATGTTCAAATTGTATAATATAAATGTTAAATAATTGAATCAAATATAACATGGAACTCCCAAAAATTTTAAATTTTTATAACAAATTTTTAATGTCTCAGTAGAGACGAAATTAGAATATTGTAGAACCGCGAAATCAAGGCATCTACAGGTCTTACGACCTGTCATCGACTGGTTTACGTAATCACTTTATGCAAGCGAAATGAATTAGATTTGATGAATATATAGAACTTTTAAAATGTGGATTGATAGGGAACTCAATAATAGGTGAAAGTTGCACAAGCGCATAGTGATTACCTAAACCAGCCGATGACAGGTCGTAAGCCCTGAAGATATCTCGATTTCCCGGTTCTCCTATAATATTCGAACTTCGTTTCTATTGCGATATTTGTCTTAAAATATTAATGAATCCGGCAGGAAAAAATTCAAAAATTGCGTCTTAATTATATAGGTATATATATTATGATTATAATAGCGTCTTAGATTATATATGATTATAATTGCGTCTTAGATTATATATGATTTTGTACCTTATAATTCCATAGTTTGCGTATATGCAACTATAAAAATATTCAACGTGATATGTATTTTTAATAGATATATTATATAATAAATTACAACATACCTTGTAAAGAAGAGATCCTTGACCAGATGAATTAAATTGAATATCACATGTACACTTGATATGCTCAAAAATAAATTTCGCGAGAGTTTCGCACGTATTAAAAACTTTTCGTTGAGCCATTATAAACATAAAAAACCAAATAGTTAAAAGAAAATAATTAATTGATCAAATTAATCCACAGAACGTTTTAAATAGGTCTTGTCTCGCGACATGCACGTAAAGTATAAACAAATAATACCAATTTATACGAAAAAAAAATCCTTTCCTAGAATAAGGGGTTACCCAATTATATGGAATTATCCAATGTAATAGGCCGTTTCCACGCTCGCCTTGGCTCGGCGAGAGATCTCGAGCTCTCATATTTCTGAATACCAGAATCCAACTTAAACTCCGAAGTATGTAAATAAATAAATAAAATAAATAATGATTAAAATATTTTTTTTATATTCTGATATGCATTTCTTTTAGAATTTTTAAATAATATTTATTATTGAAAAATGTCTATTGTTTGATTAAGAACATGTACATGTAGAGATAATTGAAAAATCCTATACCTATTATAATAAAAATACGTAAGGTCAAAAGTAATGGCCGATATAACCTCAGCATCCTTCATGTTTTGATACTGACGGGCTCGCGAGCATGTAAATAGTGTCCGAGCTGTCGACTTTTAAGCCGTTTACACGCTCGCCGAGACGTTCGCCGCGCCTATACCAACGTATAAATCCGGCATAAGGGTTGATTTAATGTCTGCTCCACACTTAGTCCGCAATGACGAACTTTCCGGGAATCACATGAGATATTTTATATATTTTTTCAATAAAAGATATATAAATAGTTTGAATAGTACAGGTATCGCCAAATAACTGGACTTTTTAACAGAAAGGAAGATATTTGAAGATATTTGGCGATAATTATATACTGTTTTTTTCTTTTACAAAAAGAAAAAATGCTTATGCTGAGAATACTTGTAATAACGATTCAATACATTGACAAGAGCAATAATGTCATTTTTTTTTTAAAAACAAACAAACTTCAAATAGATAGTTTAAAAGGGTAGAATGTTTGCACCTCGAAGTGGTTGCCTTTACCAGTGCGCATTGAACACAATGTTGCGGTTTATTTTTTATGATTTTTATTTTTGCGTCGGATGCAGATTGTAGTGCTACATACACGTCAGAAAAATTGAGGGTATCTTAGACCAAATAAAAGTGCTAGATTTTTTTTAATATTATATTTGACATCAAAATTTTCCGTTAATCCGCTTTAACACAATGTTGCGGTTTATTTTTTATGATTTTTATTTTAGCGTCAGATGCAGATTGTAGTGCTACATACACGTCAGAAAAATTGAGGGTATCTTTGACCAAATAAAAGTGCTAGATTTTTTTTTAATATTATATATGACATCAAAATTTTCCGTTAATCCGCTTGAACACAATGTTGCGGTTTATTTTTTATAATTTTTATTTTTGCGTCAGATGCACATTGTAGTGCTACATACACGTCAGAAAAATTGAGGGTATCTTTGGCCAAATAAAAGTGCAGGATTTTTTTTTTAATATTACATTATTCTACAAAATATGCGGTTAATCGGCTTGCACACAATGTTGCGGTTTATTTTTTATAAGTTTTATTTTTG
The DNA here is from genome assembly GCA_963576475.1 of Molanna angustata. Taxonomy (NCBI): domain Eukaryota; kingdom Metazoa; phylum Arthropoda; class Insecta; order Trichoptera; family Molannidae; genus Molanna; species Molanna angustata. The sequence goes on from OY754980.1 coordinate 27,996,118, forward strand.
CGTCAGATGCACATTGTAGTGCTACATACACTCCAGAAAAATTGAGGGTATCTTTGACCAAATAAAAGTGCTAGATTTTTTTTAATATTATATTTGACATCAAAATTTTCCGTTAATCCGCTTGAACACAATGTTGCGGTTTATTTTTTATAAATTTTATTTTTGCGTCAGATGCACATTGTAGTGCTACATATACCTCAGAAAAATTGAGGGTATCTTTGACCAAATAAAAGTGCAAGATTTTTTTTAATATTATATTTGACTTCAAAATTTTCCGTTAATCCGCTTGAACACAATGTTGCGGTTTATTTTTTATAAATTTTATTTTTGCGTCAGATGCACATTGTAGTGCTACATATACCTCAGAAAAATTGAGGGTATCTTTGACCAAATAAAAGTGCAAGATTTTTTTTAATATTATATTTGACTTCAAAATTTTCCGTTAATCGGCTTGAAAACAATGTTGCGGTTTATTTTATTTGAATTTTATTTTTGCGTCAGATGCACATTGTAGTGCTACATACACCTCAGAAAAATTGAGGGTATCTTTGACCAAATAAAAGTGCTAGATTTTTTTTAATATTATATTTGACATCAAAATTTTCCGTTAATCCGCTTGAACACAATGTTGCGGTTTATTTTTTATAAATTTTATTTTTGCGTCAGATGCACATTGTAGTGCTACATACACGTCAGAAAAATTGAGGGTATCTTTGGCCAAATAAAAGTGCAGGATTTTTTTTTAATATTACATTATTCAACAAAATATGCGGTTAATCGGCTTGAACACAATGTTGCGGTTTATTTTTTATAAGTTTTATTTTTGCGTCAGATGCACATTGTAGTGCTTCATACACTCCAGAAAAATTGAGGGTATCTTTGGCCAAATAAAAGTGCTAGATTTTTTTAAATATTATATTTGACATCAAAATTTTCCGTTAATCCGCTTGAACACAATGTTGCGGTTTATTTTTTATAAATTTTATTTTTGCGTCAGATGCACATTGTAGTGCTACATATACCTCAGAAAAATTGAGGGTATCTTTGACCAAATAAAAGTGCTAGATTTTTTTTTAATATTATATTTTACTTCAAAATTTTCCGTTAATCGGCTTGAAAACAATGTTGCGGTTTATTTTATTTGAATTTTATTTTTTCGTCAGATGCACATTGTAGTGCTACATACACCTCAGAAAAATTGAGGGTATCTTTGACCAAATAAAAGTGCTAGATTTTTTATTAATGTTATATTTGACTTCAAAATTTTCCGTTAATCGGCTTGAAAACAATGTTGCGGTTTATTTTTTATAAATTTTATTTTTGCGTCAGATGCACATTGTAGTGCTTCATACACCTCAGAAAAATTGAGGGTATCTTTGACCAAATAAAAGTGCTAGATTTTTTTTTAATTTTATATTTGACTTCAAAATTTTCCGTTAATCGGCTTGAAAACAATGTTGCGGTTTATTTTATTTGAATTTTATTTTTGCTTCAGATGCACATTGTAGTGCTACATACACCTCAGAAAAATTGAGGGTATCTTTGACCAAATAAAAGTGATAGATTTTTTTTAATATTATATTTGACATCAAAATTTTCCGTTAATCCGCTTGAACACAATGTTGCGGTTTATTTTTTATAAATTTTATTTTTGCGTCAGATGCACATTGTAGTGCTACATACACGTCAGAAAAATTGAGGGTATCTTTGGCCAAATAAAAGTGCAGGATTTTTTTTTAATATTATATTTTACTTCAAAATTTTCCGTTAATCGGCTTGAAAACAATGTTGCGGTTTATTTTATTTGAATTTTATTTTTTCATCAGATGCACATTAAAGTGCTACATACACCTCAGAAAAATTGAGGGTATCTTTGACCAAATAAAAGTGCTAGATTTTTTTTAATATTATATTTGACATCAAAATTTTCCGTTAATCCGCTTGAACACAATGTTGCGGTTTATTTTTTATAAATTTTATTTTTGCGTCAGATGCACATTGTAGTGCTACATACACCTCAGAAAAATTGAGGGTATCTTTGATCAAATAAAAGTGCTAGATTTTTTTTTAATATTATATTTGACTTCAAAATTTTCCGTTAATCGGCTTGAAAACAATGTTGCGGTTTATTTTTTATAAATTTTATTTTTGCGTCAGATGCACATTGTAGTGCTACATACACCTTAGAAAAATTGAGGGTATCTTTGACCAAATAAAAGTGCTAGATTTTTTATTAATATTATATTTGACGTCAAAATTTTCCGTTGATCCGCTTGAACACAATGTTGCGGTTTATTTTTTATAAATTTTATTTTTGCGTCAGATGCACATTGTAGTGCTACATACACCTCAGAAAAATTGAGGGTATTTTTGATCAAATGAAAGTGCTAGATTTTTTTTTAATATTATATTTGACTTCAAAATTTTCCGTTAATCGGCTTGAAAACAATGTTGCGGTTTATTTTATTTGAATTTTATTTTTGCTTCAGATGCACATTGTAGTGCTACATACACATCAGAAAAATTGAGGGTATCTTTGACCAAATAAAAGTGCTAGATTTTTTTTTAATATTATATTTTACTTCAAAATTTTCCGTTAATCGGCTTGAAAACAATGTTGCGGTTTATTTTATTTGAATTTTATTTTTTCGTCAGATGCACATTAAAGTGCTACATACACCTCAGAAAAATTGAGGGTATCTTTGACCAAATAAAAGTGCTAGATTTTTTTTAATATTATATTTGACATCAAAATTTTCCGTTAATCCGCTTGAACACAATGTTGCGGTTTATTTTTTATAAATTTTATTTTTGCGTCAGATGCACATTGTAGTGCTACATACACCTCAGAAAAATTGAGGGTATCTTTGACCAAATAAAAGTGCTAGATTTTTTTTAATATTATATTTGACTTCAAAATTTTCCGTTCCGAGGGTATCTTTGGCCAAATAAAATATCGAGGTTTACTTTATTTATATTCAGTAAGTACGTAAAATATAAAAATATACTTGAGTGGGCATACACGCATGTGTAATGTTTTATTTAATTAGGTTATGTGTATCCGCAAACCTGCCGCTGTTTACCCTACATGGTGAGGTATATCGAGGTTTACTTTATTTATTTTCAGTAAGTACGTAAATTATTAAAAAATGTGTGTGGGCATACCCGCATGTGTAATGCTTTATTTTATTAGTTTATGCGTATCCGCAAACCTGTCGATGGTTACCCTACATGGTGGGGTATAACGAGGATTACTTTATTTATATCCAGTTAGTACGTAAATTATTAAAAAAATGTGCATAGTGGGCATACACGCATGTGTAGTGCTTTATTTTATTAGGTTATGCGTTTCCGCAAACCTGTCGCTGGTTACCCCACATGGTGGTGTATTTATATTCAGTAAGTACTTAAATTATAAGAAAATGTGCGTGGGCATACACGAATGTGTAGTGCTTTATTTTATTAGGTTATCCGCAAATCTGTAGTTGGTTGCCCTACATGGTGGTGTATTTATATTCACTAAGTACGTATATTATAAAAAAAATGTGCGTGGGCATACACGCATGTGTAGTCCTTTATTTTATTAGGTTATGCGTTTCCGCAAACCTGTCGCTGGTTCCCATATATGGTGGTGAATTTATATTCAGTAAGTATGTAAATTATAAAAAAATGTGCGTGGGCATACACGCCTGTGTAGTGCTTAATTTTATTAGGTAATGCGTTTCCGCAAACCTGTCGCTGATTACCCTTCATGGTGGTGTATTTATATTCAGTTAGTACGTAAATTATAAAAAATGTGCGTGGGCATACACGCATTTGTAGTGCTTTATTTTATTAGGTTATGCGTTTCCTCAAACCTGTCGCTGGTTACCCCACATGGTGGTGTATGTATATTCAGTAAGTACTTAAATTATAATAAAATGTGCGTGGGCATACACGAATGTGTAGTGCTTTATTTTATAAGGTTATGCGTTTCCGCAAACCTGTCGCTGGTTACCCCACATGGTGGTGTATTTATATTCAGTAAGTACTTAAATTCTAATAAAATGTGCGTGGGCATACACGAATGTGTAGTGCTTTATTTTATTAGGTTATCCGCAAACCTGTCGCTGATTACCCTTCATGGTGGTGTATTTATATTCAGTTAGTACGTAAATTATAAAAAATGTGCGTTGGCATACACGCATTTGTAGTGCTTTATTTTATTAGGTTATGCGTTTCCTCAAACCTGTCGCTGGTTACCCCACATGGTGGTGTATGTATATTCAGTAAGTACTTAAATTATAATAAAATGTGCGTGGGCATACACGAATGTGTAGTGCTTTATTTTATTAGGTTATCCGCAAATCTGTCGCTGGTTACCCTACATGGTGGTGTATTTATATTCACTAAGTACGTATATTATAAAAAAAATGTGCGTGGGCATACATGCATGTGTAGTGCATAATTTTCTTAGGTTATGCGTTTTCGCAGACCTGTCGCTGGTTACCCTACATGGTGGTGTATTTATATTCACTAAGTACGTTTATTATAAAAAAAATGTGCGTGGGCATACACGCATGTGTAGTCCTTTATTTTATTAGGTTATACGTTTCCGCAAACCTGTCGCTGGTTCCCATATATGGTGGTGAATTTATATTCAGTAAGTATGTAAATTATAAAAAAATGTGCGTGGGCATACACGCCTGTGTAGTGCTTAATTTTATTAGGTTATGCGTTTCCGCAAACCTGTCGCTGATTACCCTTCATGGTGGTGTATTTATATTCAGTTAGTACGTAAATTATAAAAAATGTGCGTGGGCATACACGCATTTGTAGTGCTTTATTTTATTTGGTTATGCGTTTCCTCAAACCTGTCGCTGGTTACCCCACATGGTGGTGTATGTATATTCAGTAAGTACTTAAATTATAATAAAATGTGCGTGGGCATACACGAATGTGTAGTGCTTTATTTTATTAGGTTATCCGCAAATCTGTCGCTGGTTACCCTACATGGTGGTGTATTTATATTCACTAAGTACGTTTATTATAAAAAAAATGTGCGTGGGCATACACGCATGTGTAGTCCTTTATTTTATTAGGTTATACGTTTCCGCAAACCTGTCGCTGGTTCCCATATATGGTGGTGAATTTATATTCAGTAAGTATGTAAATTATAAAAAAATGTGCGTGGGCATACACGCCTGTGTAGTGCTTAATTTTATTAGGTTATGCGTTTCCGCAAACCTGTCGCTGATTACCCTTCATGGTGGTGTATTTATATTCAGTTAGTACGTAAATTATAAAAAATGTGCGTGGGCATACACGCATTTGTAGTGCTTTATTTTATTTGGTTATGCGTTTCCTCAAACCTGTCGCTGGTTACCCCACATGGTGGTGTATGTATATTCAGTAAGTACTTAAATTATAATAAAATGTGCGTGGGCATACACGAATGTGTGGTGCTTTATTTTATTAGGTTATCCGCAAATCTGTCGCTGGTTACCCTACATGGTGGTGTATTTATATTCACTAAGTACGTTTATTATAAAAAAAATGTGCGTGGGCATACACGCATGTGTAGTCCTTTATTTTATTAGGTTATACGTTTCCGCAAACCTGTCGCTGGTTCCCATATATGGTGGTGAATTTATATTCAGTAAGTATGTAAATTATAAAAAAATGTGCGTGGGCATACACGCCTGTGTAGTGCTTAATTTTATTAGGTTATGCGTTTCCGCAAACCTGTCGCTGATTACCCTTCATGGTGGTGTATTTATATTCAGTTAGTACGTAAATTATAAAAAATGTGCGTGGGCATACACGCATTTGTAGTGCTTTATTTTATTTGGTTATGCGTTTCCTCAAACCTGTCGCTGGTTACCCCACATGGTGGTGTATGTATATTCAGTAAGTACTTAAATTATAATAAAATGTGCGTGGGCATACACGAATGTGTAGTGCTTTATTTTATTAGGTTATCCGCAAATCTGTCGCTGGTTACCCTACATGGTGGTGTATTTATATTCACTAAGTACGTAAATTATAAAAAAAATGTGCGTGGGCATACATGCATGTGTAGTGCATAATTTTCTTAGGTTATGCGTTTTCGCAAACCTGTCGCTGGTTACCCTACATGGTGGTGTATTTATATTCACTAAGTACGTTTATTATAAATAAAATGTGCGTGGGCATACACGCATGTGTAGTCCTTTATTTTATTAGGTTATGCGTTTCCGCAAACCTGTCGCTGATACCCTACATGGTGGTGTATTTATATTTAGTAAGTACGTAGATTATAAAAAAATGTGTGTGGGTATACACGCATGTGTAATGCTTTATATTATTAGGTTATGCGTTTCCGCAAACCTGTCGCTGGTTACCCTATATGGTGGGGTATAACGACGTTTACTTTATTTATCTTCAGATTATTTTCAATTTTTTTCCGTTTATTTTATCGTTCATTTATGCATAAATAAGTAAATAATTAAAAAAAACTAGTTAATGCATAAATAAATAAATAAACAAGCAATTAAAACTACAAATAAAATATATATAATAAATAAATAAATAAATAAAAAATATTTTTTCCTTGGGTTATCACTATTGTATCCTGACCATTGATCCGTTAGTTCATTCCGTTAGAACGTTCGAAACTTCAGCCACATCTTTCAAATGTATTTTTGACAGCTGTATAGTGCTACTCACTTTGAAAGATTAAAATTTCTAACAAACATCATGATAAGTTTCATTGAAAAACTTAACACCCGGGCGGAATGCGGGGAACTGTTGGATTTTAATAATTCTTTAATTGTTTCATATATTAGAAAGTATACCCAATAACTTAAATATTCATAAAAAATCTTCATCACGATTCATGAACACTTGTTTAAAAAAAATACCTGCTTCATAAATACTTTTACATATAATTTATGTACATAGATAGTTATGTTTCTATATTATAAGGTTCTGTGTACGTGGATTATTCCATCAATGGAATGTCAAAATTAAAGCCACGAGCAGCTCATTTGAGATCCACTATCGTTTACCCCCATTTTACATTTCATGGGCTCCCAATTTTTTTTTGCTGACATGGACATGGATCTCTTGCAGATCGTCGTCGATCTCCGGGGGTCGATATAGACCACTTTGGGAATCACTGCTGTAGATGAATGAAATTGGTCGATGCAGGAATCCAACCCTTGGTCCAATCGATTGCTAGTGAAACGAGTAGGTTGTGGCCAACGCTAAAATCCTCACTAACGTCATTCTATAATGTATTCAAACTTTGTTTGGAAAATATTCAACATTTTCATGAAAAGAGTTTGTTAAATATTTTTTTTATTTAAATATTTCATTATGAAAATGATAATTCTTTAATGCCATTTTCTGAAAGTGATGTGCCTATTTACCAATAATTTGAAAATAAAAAATTCAAATTTTAAGTTTCCTGAGTTTGGGGTCACTTTGAAATATTTGAGATAAAAAAATGAGATGCACTATTCAGATATCCTTCAAAATTTCATGGGGTCAGTGAGTACTAGATAAACAAATTTACAAAATATGAAAATTATCGAATGAGTACCTACTTTAGTATATAATCGATAAAGTAAAATAAACACGCCGTACATAGTACACAGCACACAGTACATAGCACACACACACATACATTGTGATGAAACTTCCAGAATACAATCTCAGCATGAAACTAGTTGATAATCTGCAATAAAAAATACCCTTAAAAATTGCGAAATCATAACTCCCCACTATATCCCCTTGGGTTAGTGAGGAGTAAATATATATATTACATTGTTTATTCCTCTCTTCTCTCCTTCAAAAATTATTTTATTTTATATTATTTATATGCAGATTATGCCGTGGGGTTTTATAAAATCTTATGCGTGGGGTAAACTGATAATTTCTGGATTGGCCATTTGTAATTAAAAAACTTATAAAAAAAACTATTTCAACATTATAACACATACCATCAAGCTATATCCCTAACGGGGTAGGCAGAGAGAACCGAACGCCACATTTTTCTATTTCGGCACGCTATTATCGCCTTATCAACATTCATACATCGTCTCATGCATGCTCGTCTGTTGTTCAAGCTTCTTACATTTCCTTCTTCCAGAATGTCATTCATATGGTTGAGCCATCTTTTTCTTGGACTGCCCCGACCTCTCATTCCATTCCTGTCCGCATTGTATATCTTCTTCGACTGGTTTTCCTCGTTTATTAACCCCATATGGCCAAACCATCTCAATGTATTCAATTTCATCTACCTATTGATGAATTCTTTCTTTTATTTACATTATTTTCTAATGTCCCCTATACATCGTCTTGTTACTTGTTGCATATTCTATTTAGCTATCTCATTTCAACTGCATTTATTCTGCTTTCATGAGTCTTCTGCCATTTCTCACTTTCCACGTCTCACTTGTCAGGGTACGTCATACGTCAGGGTTGTAGGCTTAAACTTTTCTATGTTTTCTGAAGTTTAAGGCTATGTGAATCAAATGGATCAAAAGTTGTAAGGGGGGGGGGGATCAAAAGTTATCGAACATATATGCAGCGAAGCCTCTAAGGTAGTGTTTTCTCGCGTGTCTTGGCTTGATACATTGTCGATATGTTAAGAGTTATATTAATCCTCTTGAACAAATCGACAGTTGGGAAATGAACATATCTGCAGTATAAAGTTTTGTTTTCCTATTCGACTTCTCTTTTGTTTCATACATTGTTTAAATGTGAGTAGGTATTGATGTTTATGCAGCTGTCACTTGAACGGACCCATTACTTTGCTTACCTATAGGCATAGAATAACAATAGTACATATAGAATACTCTTTAGCCTGCAGTAAACGCGACTGCTTTATGTTGACTAATTTGGTCAACATTTTGCTACGAGCATTCAGTAATCATTTGGCCGTCTGCGTGATACGTTCTCCAAATAGGGAATTCTTTAACTGCTTGCAAAATTATTTACGCAGTCCTAACGAGTAGTTCTATACGAACAATGTCTACCAGCAGAGTTATACATATATTGACACGAGCCGGCCAATAAACGGCGCCACTTTTTCAGCGAGGAATTGTATGGGAATGAGTATTCTATAGTTTTATTATTATTCTATGCCTATAGGTAATATTCAATTCAGTGTTGGAATAAAATTTCAATTAGCAATAAACCCGTCATTTATATACATACTGTAGCGAATTAGATGTTTGTATTTCAAAATGATTTATTTCATTTGGAACAATCTGTTTTAAATTCCAGTCCTGTGATTGCATTTAATAAGAACTAGTTGCATGTACACATGAGATCCAACTGTCGATGACGATAGTATGCATAATTGAAGAATACGTACCAAACTAAACACAAATTAAGGAATATTTTAAGATATTTTGTTTTCTATATAAAATACTAGTAAACTTCCGGCAAACTTCGAATTGCCTGTATAATTAAAAAAGGTCCTTCATTACCATCCGTCACTTCAGACCCTTCAGTACCTCCCGTCTCTTCAGGCCGTCAGTAACTCCCATCCCTTCAGACCCTTCAGTACCACCCGTCCCTTCAAGCCCTCAGTACGTCCATTCTTTTCAGGCTCTTCAGTACCTCCCATCCCTTCAAGCCCTTTAGTGCCTCCCGTCCCTTCAGACCCATCAATACCACCCGTCCCTTCAGGCCCTTTAGTACCTCCCTTCCCTTCAATACTACCCGTCCCTTCAGGCCCTTCAGTACCTTCCGTCCCTTCAGGCCCTTCAGTACCTTCCGTCGCTTCAGACCCTTCAGTACCTCCCGTCCCTTCAGGCCCTTCAGTATCTCCAGTCGCTTCAGACCCTTCAGTACCTCCCGTCCCTTCAGGCCTTTCAGTACCTCCCGTCCTGTCAGGCCCTTAAGTACCTCCTTTCCCTTCAATACTACCCGTCCCTTCAAGCCCTCAGTACGTCCCTCCCTTCAGGCCCTTCAGTACGTCCCTCCCTTCAGGCCCTTCAGTACGTCCCTCCCTTCAGGCCCTTCAGTACGTCCCTCCCTTCAGGCCCTTCAGTACCTCCCGTCCCTTCAGGCCCTTAAGTACCTCCCTTCCCTTCATTACCTCCCGTCCCTTCAGTAGGTTAAGAAAAAGTTTAAATCCAGAAATCATCCTGGAAGACCTGCGAAGAGATGAAAGGACAGTTGGACCTTCTTTTCGAAGGATTCTCCACCTTCATAAGTAAAATAACCAAATACACGTAAATAAAATAAAATAAAATAAAAAATATCTTAAAATATTCAATAATTTGGATTTATGGGTTTATAGTTTGGTTCTTATTCGTCAACCATACAGTTGGATCTCATGTGTTACATGCAACTAGTTGATAAATTATAACTATAGTTTTATAATTCCCTGGCAACGTTATCTTAATCTCTCAATCGTGTGTGTGATGTCGCGATGCGTCATTTTACGTCAACTCTTGACGCGAGTGCCGTTTTATTCGGGGACTCTACATTTTGAATCAACGCTGTTTTTAATTTAATCTATTTCATTGATATTTTGCGATTATTTCGATTGTGTGCTTCACAACTGTTCAAGTATGTATGCAGAATACGGCAGATCAGGTAAGCGACGACCGCTTTACGCAATAAAATAATCCAACGGATATGTGACTTTGAGATAAAAATATTGTTTGTTTAATGAGTGCCTGTAGATTTACGACTCATGACTTAGCTATTTGATTCTTATCGCCGGGTAAAAAATATTGCTTGATTTAATTTTATTGTGTGAATGTGAATTTACGATTGTATGTATGTAGATAAGTACGGTATTTTAAACTTGTAGATCTACTAAATTAGTATTGTTGAACGAGTAGATTGTGAAGTATGCTTGGGGATCTTCAAGGTTATGCTTTACTGAGCTCCTCACTACATTTTTTTAAAAGAATGAATATGTCCTTGTGATAAGTACATACAGGGTGTCCCCTAAGTCAACGTATTCCTTTTAAGGGCTGTTATACCAACTCATGACTCGCCAGAATATGCAAATATGACCTTTGTAAAAGTGCCTTAGTTTTCGAGATATTGCCACTTTTACAAAGTGCCCGAAAATCTCTGCCTTGGATTGGTTTTTCGAGTGCCATATCTACAAATTTCAATATTTTGGAATTCTAATTTACGTTTTATAATCTTGATTAACTCAGCTGTTGATCACAATCCAAAATAATAATAAAACTTTTTTTTTGGCGAAAAAAAATAATTTTGGCCCGGGTTATGAATTTAAAAAAAATATTATCCAAATTTGATTGTTCACACTGAAAAAAAAAATGTATGACGCCAACCTGGCAAATTGTTGCAAAAGTTGGCGCAATTATTGTTATTTCTAAAATAGCATAACAATTACTATGTTTTACAGTAAAAAAAAATAGATATTGCTATTTTACTGCAAAATGAGCTGATTATAAATTATTTCATTTATTAGGGTTTCCGGCGTAAACACTTGCTTTTATTTATTTAAGTGACAAGGATTTATTTTCACTAAATAAAACATTTAAATAATCTAAAGGCAAGTGTTAACACTGAAATTTTTCTTCTTCTTTAGTAAATAAGTGAACTCTTTTTTTATTATATTATAATTATAAAAATTAATACCACTACTACAAATTGATAAAACTAACAAGTAAAACAACATTAAAAATAACAAAATCAAGAAAATAAGTAATGAAACAAATAGACAAATGAAAAGGGAAAGGGAAATGTATTTAAGTCGAAATAAAAGAAGAACGATTATGAGGACATCAAATGAGATATTGTGAATAACTTAAAAACAGATCTTAGGACATTTAAGTATTCTAAATCTGCCGATTTTGTTGTTCCACTATTCTTTCGCTTAATTTCTTTGAGTTGATGTACTTAATTCCACACATCTTTACGCGTGTAATGGTACTTACCTAAATGTAGCGTAAATACTTATCTTGAGTTTCCTGATTTAAATTACTGAACTGCCCCCCCCCCTAGACAACGTGTCATTTAGCTCAAAAGAAACAAGAAAATATAACTCCATGAATGGAAGTGACAGTCGTCACGTGACTGGCAGCTGTCACTTCCAAACATTGAGTTTTCTTTTCTTGTTTATTTTCTTGAGCTACATAAATGACGCGTTGTCTAGGGGGGATGTTAGATTGGTTTAGATCTTGATTCAAAATACCGAGAGGTTTTCAGATGGCTGTGTTACGTCATAGTCATTAATTATATTTTCTCGTTTAATTACATAATAACACAAACAATGTTGTTAATATATTGCGATCATAATATAAGTCTTAGGTAAGGCGCGCATGGAAGCTTAAATAAATCGGCCGATTATTATCGGCCGATTTATTTATCGGCCGATAATAAATCGGCCGATCGATTCTAACGCGCATGGAAGCTTATAGAATCGTACGTACATAGCATGTTTTTGTGCTCTTGTCCTCAAAATGCGTAAAAAGAAACGTCAAAAAAAATCACTGGGTTCATCCGCTAATAAGTGCTATATTACCGAAAGGACAATTTGTCCGGTCCTACGAAGATTTAAGATCACACCTTGAGGAGTTTTTTAAGTACACCAACCGGTTATTAAAATTTCGCTAATCTCCAACCACAATTTTTGCTTAATTTGGCGGTCACTATATTATTTTAAATTTTTAATCATACTACGAAGGACGTGCTTCAACTAATGTAATTAATTGTTAGGAATATTTTCTGACATTTCGTTTGACAACACTGACAACGTACTTCTCGATCTACTGCGCTCGGACGATTAAATTATCGGTGAGCAAGCGCTATGCGCGCTCTTTCATACAACAGGATTGGTTACAAAAAATCGGCCGATCTCGATCGGCCGATTTTTTTGTGTCTCGTCACAGATTTTAAAATCGGCCGATTCTGTTAGCTTTCATGCGCGCTCTTACATGTAATTCGTATGTTGTAGCTCACCGATAATTAATCGGCCGATGAAATTAGCTTCCATGCGCGCCTACCTTAAAGGTAGGCGCGCATGGAAGCTAATTTCATCGGCCGATTAATTATCGGTGAGCTACAACATACGAATTACATGTAAGAGCGCGCATGAAAGCTAACAGAATCGGCCGATTTTAAAATCTGTGACAAGACACAAAAAAAGATCGGCCGATTTTTTGTAACCAATACTGTTGTATGAGAGGGCGCGCATGGCCCATGCTCACCGATAATTTAATCGTTCGAGCGCAGTAGATCGAGAAGTACGTTGTCAGTGCTGCCAAACAAAATGTCAGAATACATGGATGAAATAAATATTGATTCCGAACAATTAATTATATATGTTGAAGCACGACCTTCATTGTATGATAAAAAATTAAGCGAAATATTAATAAATGGTTGGGAACAGCTAAATCATAATAAAAGAACTGAATTGGGTAAGTTATTACTTAATTGATTAATAGTTACATAGGTAATTTAATAAATATTCCACTTAATGAATAAAAAAATCCATAATTTCTAATCATATGTAGGTAAGTATATTAAAACTTGTGAATATACATATTGTATTTTAAATATATGAATGTTGACCACCGTGTTATTTCCAATCGTACGATTCTATAAGCTTCCATGCGCGTTAGAACCGATCGGCCGATTATTATCGGCCGATAAATTAATCGGCCGATAATTATCGGCCGATAAATTTTAGCTTCCATGCGCGCCTTACCTTAACATTCACTAACAAAGTGTTTACTTTTTCTTCCATTTGGCACAAATCACTTTTCTAAGGATGGGTTGCCTAGTATAATAATAATAGAACTTGTGGTCGGATCTGAGATTTTCAGGTTCTTTTCAGTCTTCTCATTCTTCCTTGCCTCTTTCCAGTTTATATGGGGTCGGTTCTTGTAGTACACAAACTATTAGCTCAGTGATAATGAATATTATTGATAATGAATGACAAATCATGATGAAACTATTCCATATCGCACACATCAGACTTAAAATAAAAGTTTGTTTTTTTATTTATTAAGTTTATGTAGGTACAATAATATGTAGAAAGGCGAGCTTGTTTCCATAAGGCAATCTCGTCCCATCAACAGCGAGTCAGGTACTCACAAGATTGCAAGGAGTTCCTTGAGCCATATTCTGGCTTCGGTCGTCAGGTTATTTATATCCTCCATCACTCCATTGAATCTGTGGGATGGACACATAGTTACAATGCGATCTATCGGTTTGGACCAGATGGCCACACTCACAACTAGGGTCACTGATGTAGCCCCATTTGTGGCGCTCAGCTGCACTTCTGCTGCAACCTGTCCTAATCCGGTTCAGTGTTGCCCACTCTTTGCGCTCTAAGTCAAAACCGGCAACCCTTTTTGATGGGTTCACATTGAGGTGCTTGTTTTTGATTTGCCCACTTCTCCATTTCTCAGCTCAGGCTTGGTCGACTGTAAAACCACTGTTCTCCAAAGCTTGAGCTCTGGTCCGAAAGGTTTTCTCGATTTAAGACTGGTAGCTGGAATATCCCTCAGGGTCAAGTTCAGAAGGGACATGTTGTTCTTTGTCCTTTCCCATGCTCTGAATGTAGATGCTGCTCTTCGGATGTTGGGAGTTTCAAGTAAATTTGGTAGAATAGTGTAAAGTTAATCCAAAAATATACTAACAATCGGTAAAGGAAAGAGGGAATTGAAGAGGATGCAGAAGGTTTGTCGTCTTTCACTGTCAGTAGCAGTAGTGTGGAAATAATGTGTATTATGCCTATTGAGTTTTCTCAGTTTTTATCTTCAAGGGTTTCTTTGAATATTTTATTCATTGTCGTTCTTATTTATCATTAAACCCTTTTTTATTTCCTTTTACGAACCCAAAAAGTGATTTGAAAATATTTTTTCTTCCATTAAATGGGTACAAATCCAAAAAACGTTATTTGAAAAATGCAGTACCTTCTGTCCTTACGTAAATGATTAGGCTTTTTTACCATGATGTAGATGAACGTTGAACGCTGACCGCCAATCACACGGTAAACCAATCTCCATGAATCTTCCTCTACTTACATTCAGAAGAAGACCAATGAATTTCTGGATCGTGCAAATGAAACCAACTGCAGACTTGGCTTAGGTGACCTATAATTTAAGGACGAAGAAAGCTGACCCCAACAGTCAGCACAGACAAGGAGTTGAGATAAAGCAAGGGAGAAGAAGACTATTATGTAAACCTACCTATGATAATTGTGTTTAAAAAAACAATGAACCATGAATATTGTATTGCTTCTCGGGCACCTAACAGGTACTATGTCAAATATTATTTTAACACGCACCCAATAACAAGTTGCCACTTGCTGGAGTGTTGCGATATTAATCGTCTCACAGATCCAGACTAAAAACACAATTGAAAACTGTATCTCCACCGGAAATCGAACCCGGGACCTTTGGATCAGCAGTCAGATACCTAACCAACTGAACCACGAAGGCCGACATGATGTTTATTGTTTTCATTGTAGATCGGTTCCTGTCGATGACTCGTTCAGTATAGTAGTGTCCGATCGAAGGAAAGATTTTGGTCGAAGCCGAATGTTCGGCCCTAGGCCTAACCTTCAGCCGAAGCCGAAAGTTTTATTTTTCTAAGAAATTTTATAATAATACTGTCAAAAATCTAAATATCGATGTAAGCTGTGGAGGAAAATTCATTACTTATGCAGTAAGTACCAGAGTCCTACTTCTAAAATAGGCTTTAAGTCCAAGAGCACTAAGCACTCAGAGTTCTATAATGGAGACCATGAGATATGAAAAGAGGAATCGGCTGGCCTCGGAAAAGGTGGGCTAATGATATTGTCCCCATCGCTGGAAGTGGATAGGAGCAAAAACCCCAAAGAAGAGACGATATCTAGAAGAGGACTACATCCAGCACTCGAAAGATGGCTGAGGGAAGAGGTAATAAAACTAGTTGCATGTAACACATGAGATCCAACTGTCGATGGCGATAGTATGTATTTAAACACTTAAACACAATTTAATAAATATTTTAAGATATTTTGTTTTTTATATAAAACATGTAGGTATGTATGTCAGGATAGGATAGTATGGAGGTCAGTTTTTTTTCCTACCCAGAATATGAAAACAGCATGATGGTATGTAAAAAGTCTTTCTTATTAATAAATGTTTGAGAAACTTTGGAATTTATTTAAACCTATATATTCTGAATATATTCTGAATATATTTGTAGACCTATATATTCTGAAATTTATAGCTCTGTGCATTGAGCGGATCAAAAGTTATAAGGGGGGACATCCAGACACACAGACACACTGAATGTTCTACTCCGAATTCTGAGTAAATCCATATACAGAACATTATATGCTGCGAAGCCTCTAAGTTGGTGTTTATTGACGTCAAAGTTGAAAAAAACGTGAAAAATATAGACCCTGCATACGAATCTCGCGTATCTTGGCTTGATGCTTTGTCGATATGTTAAGAGAAATGGATTCTCTTTGACATATTATCGACAGTTGGAGAGGTAATTTGTAAGAGTTATCGAATTCGTTATTATTTAAATATATGCAGCCAATATAACAATACATTCTCAGCTGAGATAGACATATTCAACGCAAAATATTACAGATTTAGACATGATGTTCTGAAGGTGATGCGCAACCAATATCCCTCTATCCTGTCCTCCTAGTCTCTCTTCTCTCATTTCTCTTTCCTTCCCTAGTTGTTGTATATGTGTGTATATATGTGTACTTATGTATGTAGGTATGTGTGTGTGATGGTGTGTATGAGTGTGTGTGTGTGTATAAATGTGTGTGCATGAATTATTTTTGGCTTGTAAACTGTTATTTGTTTTTATAATATGTTGATGGAATGCTTTTTTTGGCTCTAACAATGTAAAAATTATTTTGTATCATTAAACTGTAAATGAGCTGTAGCTTCCCAAAGAAAATAAATAAATAAATAAATAATAATTATTATAAGAAATAAATTCGCTGTGAGGCATCGGCTTAGACTAGTGCTTCCACTCTTCACTATCGACATCGTTTTCGGGTGTCCCGGGTAATCAATTTCGGGTGTCCCGGGTAATCAATTTTGGGTGTCCAGGGTAATCAATTTCGGGTGTCCCGGGTAATCAATTTTGGGTGTCCCGGGTAATTAATTTCGGATGTCCCGGGTAATCAATTTCGGGTGTCCCGGGTAATCAAAAGTACTAGATGCATAACAACATCTCACATACATAGTTCGGCAATGAGGTTCACCAACCATTCTGAATGTAGTTCCTTTTTACGTGAAGCGAGACTGGTGTGTGAGTATACACGCATGTGTTGTGTTTTCTTTTATAAGGCAATGCACAGCCGCACATGTGTCGTTGGTTTCCCCACATTGTGGAATATAACCTGATGGTATGAAGAGTGAAGTAACATAATGACAAGGTTTAACATTTTAATGACTGATGGAAAACTTCGGCTTCTTATCGGCCGAAGCCGAATGTTCGGTCGAACACTATACGTACGATTGTGGAGCATGAAAACAACCTCAAGATGTCAGAAATAGAAAAAAAATACACAATAATATAATGATATTATGCATACATACGTCGGTAGAGTGATTATTGTATGTCGTTAGCTAACAAGAAAATCACGCGAAAGCTCGTCCCGTGCCAGGCGCTGTTCGCACGGTCCGGGAGACAAAACCAAACTCTCGAGTCAGTCGACAATAGTAACACTGTCGCGATTGTTCAATTTGCATTTTCTCACAGTTTTATCCGTCATTTTCCTAACCTCAAAACGTGTATTTTATAGTTTAACCGGTTGAAATAAACGCGTTACGTTGTCGATTTTCGCCGTGTCCAACAGGTAGATATAGTACGCGAATATCGGCGGCCATTTGTGTGCACTTTTCCCGCCCACCTGTCATGAATGTTCGAAATTCGAATGTGCGTGTTTGTTTATTTTCGATATTTTAGCGGTTCGTAGACGTTGCCTTAGTGATGTGCTCCCACGAACATTTATTATTATTTTCTATAAGCTATTTTTAGTCTTCTGTCATAATATTTTTCATAGATTTCCGCTGAGTGAGCTTACTACGCATCGTTTCGCCACATTTAATTTTAATCAAGATAGTTTATAGAATTATGGAATCATCTAACAAAATTATTTTATGTCGATATCAAAATTTTATTATGGATTAATGTGTCGTAGATTTCTGAGAATACTTGGTTCTATAAGTAGATCAACATGTGGAGTATTGCCAATGTTAAAAATAGATTACTGACACACGAATTTATGCCTTTTGAGATGATAAAGATCGTTGTTTAGTCTTTTCATCGTGACTATTCTAAAAAATCATTTAATAATTATATGATTATTATTTTAGTATTGTAACTTTATCTAAAATAAAGTTGAATTTTCCATCAGATTGAATAAAATCGCTTGAAAAGTAGATTCAAAACAACAAACATGCAAAGAATCACGTGGTTTCTTGCAAATTCTATTAGGTATGCATTATTTTATACAATATATGTATAGTTGTAGTGAAAATGACTTAAATCGTTGTATTTTTAGTAATAGGCAGCATGAAAATAGTATTTTTCAATATTACATATGTTTTGGATATCAACCACAATGGAATGTTTAATCTGCCAGTGTCATAAATAGTTGACTCAAGGTTCCTACAATTCTACCTCTTTGATTGCCCTTTAGCATTTGATATGGTTATCTGGATTAAATACATTTGTTGTCGCTTGAGAGGAAATATGAAAAATTTACTGCCTTATATATACTTAATATTTGTTTTCAAATATAAGATATTATAAAAATAACACATGATTAGTATCACCCATGATTTAATATATACCTAGGTATTGTGAATTATGAAGTTTGCTTTATTAATATTACAATAACGGAATCCTTACAAAAAACGGAGAAACTTTGTACGGGAAAAACTATAGTGTGTGAGGGTTGTTTGATTTTGTATGGATTTTACGATATTTTGAAAAGGAATTTCAACTTTATGTTGCCGCCTTAAAAAAGTAATAATGATAGTTAGGGTTTATACACTTTTGGTACCTTCCTTAATATTCATATTTGTAATAAATTCTATTAGGTAGGTAGTAGGTACCTAGTCGTAATAATATTACGCGCACATTCGAATTTCAAATAATTCCATGGATAAAATATCGTTACTAAGAAATTTTAAAAATATTCTGTCATGTCATTATTCTGTACCTATATTGTAAAAAAAAATTAAGTTTGTTGTTAATATTTCAATAATTATTTATAACGTGCAAAAAAAAAAGGTTAAGTGTAATATTTGATTGAGTAGCGCGTGTGGAATGGCACAGAGAGGCGTAGTCGACGGGGCAGGAAGTCGTCCTGGACTCCTTCTGTCTATAGATTCATTTTACGATGAAGCAGGTAAGAAAATATCCAATTAGTCATCCACCAAAATTAAAATTCTTACATGCTCTCTTCTGCGTACCTTATACGAAATGTTGTTTACAGCTAGATACTTATTGGGTCCTGTAAATATTGTAAGTTTAATATATACATCAAACTCAACTACAAAAATATTAATTGCAAGATACAAAATTAATCGATTGAACTATAAACTAATGAACTATCCTTTTCAATATACTCACGTGTTGATACATAATTTTATTTATTCATTTATTCAATACTTTTTTGTACATACATATATTGTTACATTGTAAAAATGACAAACTTATTGCCTGGAGGCAATTTCTTACAGTCAACCATCTGAAAAAAGTTACATGACAATGAGGTTACGGGATATTTAAACATAACCTGTGGAAAAAAATAAAGTTATACACATTCATACATTCACGCATACACACATTTCTTCTCCCTAGCTATAAACCAACTCTTTGACTGTGCCAGCTCTCCTCATCCTTAAATTATAGGTCCTTCTGTTCTGTACTAATGTCACCTAGGCCATATCTCTGCAGTTGGTTTCGCCTTTGGACAATCCTGGAATAATTTGGTCTTCCTCTGGATGTAAGTCTAGGAAAATCCATGGAGATTGCTTGGTAAGCTATAACTTTTAAAAAACAGAAACGCGTGGGTTGTGGCCAACACTGTACTCCTCACTACAAGTCACTTCACAAAGTATTCACGTCTCGTATGGAAAATTCAGCATTTTCATGAAATGAGTATTTATTTATTATTATAAATACACAAAACAAATATGACATGTATAAACTGAGTTATAACGCCCCACTAGGCAAAAGCCTGTTCTGGGACTGTTATTTTACACAGTTGAGTATCTTTATTCAGCTGTAATTTTCATATTTTCACGTTATAAAAGAAGAGAAAACAAGCCCTGGGCCCCACAATTCACGATCCGCCCCTGCTTGTTCCACATTCCGTGACATAGACTTGTGTTTATTTTAAAATGGTCAAAATACCTATAAATTGTTGCAAGATGAGATAGCTGTAAGTAGGTAAACAGACGAACGTACACTGCGCAGTCGAATTCCATATATTTCTTGGCAGAGTTTGGAGTATACGAGTCATACGAGATGTTTATCGAAATTATTTCAATTTCTTGTTTTTACTCCTCACTCCAATATATGGGATACAGTTAGTTATGAATTCACAATTTCAAGGTTAATTTTTTTTTGCAGATTGTATTCTGAACGTTTCATCACAATGTACGGCGTGTTTATTGTACTTTATCGATTATAGACCAAAATACTCATTCGATTCTTTCAAATTTTGCAAATTTGTATATATATAATACTCGCTTAGACCCCATTAGATTTCGAAGTATCTTCATATTCATACCATCACGGCATATCCCACAGTGTGGGGTAATCAGCGAAAGGTGTGCGGATGTGCATTGCCTTATAAAATGGAGAACAACATATCTATGTATACCCACACACCAGTCTCGTTTCACTAAAAAAGGCACTACATTCAGAATGGGTGGTGAACCTCATTGCTGAACTATGTGAGATGTTATTGTTGCCTGTTGTATTTTCGATTACCCGGCTCTTACGGGACACTCAAAAACAATGATTTAAAAGAATGGAAGCATTATTCTAAGCCGGTGCCTCATAGCTAAGTATCTCTGATTAGTGCTTCTCAATTTATTTAACTGTCAAATATTTTAAAGTGACCCCAAGCTCGGGAAACTTAAAATTTGATATATTAAGTTCCAATTGCAAAAAAGGCACACCACTTACATAAAATAACATTGAAGAATTATCAAGTTTTCATAACAAAATATTTAAGTCAAAAATAATCAATAAAAATAATCATTTCGAAATGATTATTTAAAAAAAAAAAATAATCATTTCGTGATAATTCTGAAAATTTTCCACACATATTTGAATACTTTGTGTGAGTGACTTGATAGTAAGGAATATGGCGTCGGCCATAATAACCCACTCGTTTCTGTTTGTTACATGCTATAGCTTACATATTTTTACTTTAATATCTAATAATAATTTCCCTGAATCTACTTTAGTGGCTTCTCTATCTGCCCCTTACACTTAATATACATTTTGTAATATAATAATAGTAATTGTGCTGATTTTTGTTATACCTATATAGAAGTTGCTGTTGTCCCTAATTAATTATTCTTCCGATTCAGGTTTCCCCAATGTTAGATATAACTTCATTCAATGCATCCCTGTCCCTCGCCAGCTCGAAGAGTTGCCACAACGGTCCGTTCGCGGATGTTCCTCAACCACTACATTTGTTTACGACCTATGCCTCTTCTTTCCTTAATCAGGGTAGAAGGATCAATTGCAGCACACCGTACCTCGGTCTTCGGATTACATGATTCAAATAACAATAACCGTAAAAATATACAAATAATTACGGTGCCAATGAACTGGAGAACTCGATGGAAGGATTTTTTTTGAGTTTCTCATTTGCCTATTTATTTGATTGCTTTTGGTTTTCTTGTCTTATTTTCGCTATCCAGGGGCACCATGTGTATATTCCTACCATGCCCCTTTTAAAATGTCAGCAGACAGCCACTTAAAAACCAAAAATATAATACTGCTAATTCAGATTCACTAAATATCATATCACTTAAGAGTTGATTATTTCAGACACATAAGTAAATTGATTTTTAATGTGCAATATGATATGTAATATGTATTTGTATATCTCCGTTTTTGTTACTGGTAAAATTCTATTCTCTATGTTCTTTCGTAGCAATACAATAATGTTTGCCGCATTGTTTTATCTACATTGTCAAAATAATAGATATGCATTTTACAATTGTCTTATTTTGTCATGTTATCATCGATCAACATCAACGTCTAGAGAGAAAGAGCGTATATTCCTGAGCCAAAATCAATTTAGTTTTGAACAATGATCAATTAACTGTCTGAGACTAAGACATGCTATGTAGGTACTCTAGTTAATAATATTGGCACAAACAATTGTGTTAATATATTGTCTTGTGCTTGTTATTTTCAATATTATGTTTACAGCGATTTTTAAATTGATGGAATGATTTCATATCGTGTTGTCACAAATAAGGGGTTCATTTATTGAATGATTGTTGATCTTTCTTTTGAGAATAACCGCTTATTGGGCACGACAGTTGGCACTGTTAGCAAATATTTCATTGTATTTTTATACATATACATAGATGGTTATAAGATGGTAAATAAACTTGCTTGAAAAGGGCAAGGAAACTTTTTATAGAACTTGAACCAGACTATCTGCAACGACTATCAAAAAGTCTGCATAAAGACTGAATACATACTGGATTATATTAGAATTCTAGAAGACCTGTAGAGGTCAACGACAGGCAGAAAGACCACGGAACTGCTAAATCTAAGAATTAAGAACTGTGACCTGTTCATTCTTTGGCCACTGCCACCTAAAAAGACAATCTGCAGATGATGTCAACCTGAGGAGGGAACTGCGTCACACGTGTTCTGTGCATGTTCAGAATTAATGGAAGCCAGGCACACACACATAAGGGCATATTCAGCAGCAGGAGATCGAGGCTGCTATAAGATGACCCAATTAATGGTGCAGCACAATATATTAAAATGGTCGCAGTGCAGGGACTACGAAAATCCTACCCCTATTAATAATAATAATCAACACATGGAGTGGAAATAACGATTGCAAGTCATCCAATTTTTTTAGTTTATCAATCCCTTTTCCATTATTTATTAATCTCATCTCAATGTTACCTACTTAGTTTATCGCTTACATAAATAATAAGTAGCTACGTAGATGGCGCTATTCTAATAGTCTAACATCGATGTTAAAACTTCGTGCATAAGAACGATGTATTATCGAGGTTTTTTGGTTTCGATGACTATGTGAATGATACATCATCATAATAACATATTGACACAAATTTGAAATAATCATTTAATTTCCTTCCTCTTGTACTTCCAATTGCTCTACAGTCCATATCGAGCCTTGGTTTTCTTTAACTTCAGCCTCCACCGCCTTCTATCCTCGGCCATCTTCTTCCAGTGTGACACCTGGATCAGTTGTCTTGTGTCTTCTTCTTGACATCATCTGTCTGGGTCTGCCAACCTTCCGTTTACCCCCGGTTGCCCTGCTTGAATCTTTTATGGTTCCCAGTCTTTGGAGGTTTAGGTGGATAGAGTTTGGGAGCTTGGTAAATATTATAAAGCTCATTGTTATGCCTTCATCTTAGAAACCCATTGTTTTTGGAAGATGTTTCACTCGATCATATTCAGCCCGTGTTTGCCCACTGCAAGACAAAGGCATTTCCTTTTCCTACTCCACTCATCCCTTTTCTATGCGATTCCCATCCAAAAAATATTTTAATGGCGTCCGCTTTTGTGGTCTCTTATTGCCTCTTAGTCTCCACTCCAGCAGTTTTATCGTCCATTTATTGTATTTCATTATTGCTATAAGTATTATGTCTTTCCCATCTCCACACTCCTAGTCAATAATTATAATAGCGTTGGGGTCAAATTGCTCAATTGCAATTCGGCTGAACGATAGTGAACTTTATGAAACGAGAATACGAAGAAGATATTTAGTTTATATACCATTGTCACAGGTTACGCGTTCATTGAGGCAATTCGCGCATATGTGAATACCGGTAAGGAATGAAAGGATATTGTGATGGGAATCACCAATTTATCCTTACTCTTTTGTTCACAACCCTTTGCACTAATGTTATAGAACGAAACGAGACGAGACGAGGTGTTTGATTGAATAATTAAAAAACTGCGTGTAGCCTTCAAGGTTGGATAGGTGAGGTAAATGGGGAATGGAGAAAAGGGCAGTTCGTACCATTGCGCTGATAAACGATGAATTGTATTTAATTGATTTGGCGCGCAAATTCAAAGTACTGAAACAATACCGAACAAATATTGTTCAATTGCAGGTAGTTTTTTTTGCTTCTTGGTCTCCACTTCAGCAGTCAGTTTCATTTGATTTCAAATCTCATCTAGAATCTTCCGTGACAGATGTGATTGAAATCTATCGCCGTTAATATTTCGACGACACCATCACATTGTATTAACTTATTGCAAATTTCCTACACGCTGTTGCTGCTGTTTGTTGTTTGGACGCGCGCCCAAACGTGTCCGAGGGGGTGCATTAAACTCCGGCTCGGCTGCTTAACTCTTCTTTATGTAGCGTCGTCTTTCATGTCTGGGCCAAAAACAACTTGATCGATCGATACAAATCTCAAATGTATATAAAATAGAGGCGATATAACTTTCGGATGAGATTATACAGTTATGATTTCCAATCGCCAGTTGCACTCATGTATGTAGTTCTAAATGAAATGCTATCAGAAATCTAATTTGGAATCGACTATTTATCATGTAATAATAATTGTAAACTTACTATTAGTGTGTCGACTATTTTATTTATTTATTTGTTTAGAAACCTACCAGCTATACATTTATAATACTTAATTGCAAATGATAATACAAAAGAAATAGCCAATAATAAAGTTTCACATATTTAAATTATTATATATTATTTTATTCCAAATTAGATAGTCAAAATAGTAGTACTAATAATAATATAACATTAACCTCTGAATCAGATATTCGCGATTTTTGGTCCAAAATTTGGAGTAACGATATAAAACATAACAATTCGGGCCCGTGGATAAAAGATGAAGAGCTGAATTTTGCTGATGTGGAGGAAATGAATTTCTCTGAAATAACTTTAGATTTATTAACAAAAAATATTAAAAAATCTCATAACTGGAAAGCCACGGGTTGCGACGGAATAAATAACTTTTGGTATAAACGTTTCACTTCTTTACATCAACTTTTGGCTAAAAATTTATCAAAATTAATACGACATCCTCAAAATATTCCAAATTTTCTTATTAAAGGAATAACATATTTAATACCTAAAAATGAAAATATTAATAATCCTTCTCAATTTAGACCGATAACATGTTTACCTACGATTTATAAAATTTTAACTTCCTGTATGACGGATTTAATTTATAAACACGTAGATGAAAAAAATATTTTATCGGAAGAACAAAAAGGATGTCGTAGAAAATATTTAGGATGTAAAGAACAACTCATAATTGATTCAGTAATTCTTAAACAAATACAAACTAAAAATCGTTATTTACATGTAGGATATATTGGTTATAAAAAAGCTTTTGATAGTGTACCGCACTCGTGGCTTATAAAAATATTAGAAATATACAAAATTAGCCCAATTTTAATAAACTTTTTAAAATGTATTATGTTAGGCTGGAATACAGATTTAAAAATAAATTTAAATTCTAATAAAATATCTATGGCCACATGGGTAGAATGAATGAGGAACGCCTGACGAAGAAAATATACAATGCGGATAGGATTGGATTGAGAGGCCGGGACCGCCCAAGAAAGGGATGGCACGACCATGTGAATGATATTTTGAAAGACGGAAATGTTAGAAGCGTGAACAACAGACGAACATGTATAAGACGATGTATGAATGTTGTCGAGGCGATGAATGTATGTCAAGATAGAAGTAAGTGGCGTTTGGTTCTCTCTGCCTACCCCGTAAGGGACATGGCGTGATGGTATGTATGTATGAATGTAAAATTAAACGCGGAATTTTTCAGGGAGATTCATTGAGTCCACTTTGGTTTTGTTTAGCTCTTAATCCGCTTTCTAAAATGTTAAATGAATCTAAGTATGGAATAAAAATTAACGGTCATCCACGGTCCAATATTAAAATTTCGCACTTAATATATATGGATGATATAAAAGTATATGCTAAATCTGATTCAGAATTAGAAAAAATGATTAGGATAATAAAAGCATTTTCAGATGATATTAGAATGTCTTTCGGTTTAGATAAATGTAAAACGTTACATGTTGAAAAGGGTAAAATACTAGAAATGGGTGGAAATATACAGAGAATTTTTCAAATAGATAGTTTGAAAGGGTTGGAGGTTTAAAAATATCTAGGTTATCCGCAGTCTAACAAATTAGACCACACTAAAATAAAAAAAGATATTGATATAAAATTTAAAGATAGGATAACGAAAATATTAAATTGCAATCTGTTAGCTAAAAACTTAACTAAAGCTATTAATACTTGGGCAATACCGATATTGACATATTCTTTTGGAATTATTAAATGGTCAAAAACAGATTTAGATAGTTTAGAAAGAACAATTAGAACGCGTTTTACTAAATTTCGTTGTCATCATCCTAATTCCGCGATTGAACGAATCAATTTGCCTAGGAATTTAGGAGGTAGGGGTATAATAAAAATAACATCGTTACATAATAATCAAATCGAATCGCTAAAATCTTTCTTTCACAAAAAATCTGAGAGTTCTTTAATGCATAAAGTTATCTGTGAGGCGGACAAAAATTTAACAATAATGCCAATAACAATATTATAAATATAAATGACGACCTTCTAAATTCGTGGCTAAATAAAATAATTCATTCTGTACATCCAAAATTTCTCAACCAATCTTATGTTGACAAAATTTGGTCAAACAAATGGTTGAGTATTGGTGATTTGGACGCGGATTTAGAAGGTTTTATAATAGCGATTCAGGATAGAGTAATAAAAACTAAAAATTATCAAAAATATATAATAAAAGACATAAATGTAGTAGATGATAGTGAAATGTTTGGCTTTTCCGGAAACAATCGAGCATATAATATCGGGCTGTTCTTTTCTCGCGCAATCAGAATATACATTTAGACATAACCAAGTAGCAAAAATAATACACCAAAATTTAGCTATTAAATATAAATTAATTGACGCGATAAACATAAAACCATATTATGAATATGATCCGATTTCATTTTTAGAAAATAATAATATTTCGCTTTATTACGATAAAACAATATTAACTGACCGGTCAATTCAACATAACAGACCCGATTTAATAATACATGATAAAATTAAAAAAATAACATATATTTGCGACGTGGCTATTCCAAATTCTAGTAATATTATAAAAACTTTTGATGAAAAAATTAGAAAATACACTGCTTTAGGTAACGAGATTAAAAGACTTTGGCATTCTCGTAAAATAATAATACTACCGTTCATTATTTCAGCCACTGGCATTATTCCTAAATCGTTAATCCGTAATTTAGAAATTATAGATTTATCGAAAAATTTAATAATAAAAATGCAAAAAACGGTAATTATGAATACATGTAGAATCGTTAAAGATTTTTTAAACGTTAATATTCGGGAATCAGTAGGGTTGTTAGGTAGTATAGAGACCTCCTCAGAGCCTAATCCTTTGATATGTTAAGTATCTGGATGGGTGAACTATTCCCAATTGAAAGCTTGATGATGCGTTTGTTGCATTTTATTTTGCTCTTTTAAATAATTTACAATTTACGCATTGATCTGCTAATTCTTTTGAGGAAGTGTATAATGGTAATAATAATAATTGAGTGTTATTATTTGTAGTGCTTAATTGTTATTAATATCATTAGTAAATCGGCCAGCGCCGCAATAAAAAAAAATTGATGTTGTATAGTCATTGTATGATGGTGAGTGGTGAGTGTATGTGGGGGAAAGGGAAGGGTAATGGATAAAGGAAAGCGTTGATAAGGAAGGGATGAAGGTTTAAGGAAAGTAGGTTTGATTTTTAACCAGTAATATTACCAATAACTGCGCGTAATTGGCGTTTCATCGATGTCTGTGTGGAGTTAAATATATCAGGTTGGGGGTCAAGACTATTGTAATAATTTAAGCATCTGTTGACATAATTATTCTGTGCGTAATTTGTTCTGCAGTGTGGTGTATAGAAAATGTGATTTTGACGTGTTGTTTTCATGGGGCAGTTGAAAGAAATTATTTGGAGTAGGTAAGAGCTTTCTACAAGGTTATTAAGTATTTTATATCTAAATCTAGTGACTGAAAACATGATGTATTAAAACCGCATAATACACAATGAAGTTACGTGTTTGTAAGCGTTTGTATCGCGTGGGTTAAAAGGGGTTTATCGGTGATTTATACTATATACTATCGGAAACCAAAAATTGGTTGATTTTTTGCATTGGTTGATGAAAAAAATCGGTCATTCTCTTTGATTTTATATACTCTTTCACCACACAGATGATTTATTTTTCTACGACATATAGTTATGGAGTAATAGACTGAATTTTAAATATGAAATCCTCTATGCATTTCACCATTTTAAATGAAAATGTCACATCGAACACCTTTCTACGTTAATATAAACTTACTGTCTAAATTGGTTTTCCCCAAAACGATACGTTAAATAATTGAAAACATTATCTTGAACTTTCTCAATGCGATCAATATATGTTCGATATTGGGGATCCCATATGATGGAAGCGAACTCAATGTGTGATCTGACATATGCCATGTCCAATAATCGGAAGATGAATGGCACAGAGAAAGGTTTTTAAATGCGTAGGTATTTCAAGTGTTTAACGGGAAAATATAATAAATTTTACTGTTTCACTATTCGGAAAACCGGTTTCAAAGTGAACGCTTCGTCATCGTTAGGACGAATGAAAACCGACTATACCATATAGGTATGTATCTATAGCGAGGTTTTTAGGTCGTATATTTTCCGGTAAATAACGAGAATTTTCGTCGTGGATGGGGGCGTATTGCACATGTAGGTACCACCAACCAAGTAAAAAAAAAACAAAATTTGCTATTTACCCAGCCCACGCAATTTTCCAAATCCACGTACGTTTCGCGTCCGGACTTAAAATATTCCACATTGTTTGTGATTCTGTAAAATGAATATATTCATAAATAATGACAGGTTTCTTTGAAATGAACACATTTAAAATAATTTATTATGTATGTACGTTTCCCGAGGTATCTTATAATATGTATGTACCAAAAATCAATACCTATGATGTTTAGTAACGTGAATTCGGTTATTTCCGTGTTTAAATTTAGATTGGCCGCATACACCTACATACTTTATATTATGCTTCTTACTTCTTATACACTCTTAACAGAAATACGTTTGTTGGTAGGTTCCTGTCTATGTTTTGAAACAAAATTCGTTAGGTTCATATCATTGAATAATAATAATTCGTATTAAAAATGATTTTAACACATTCATTACCTTTTTGACATTGCTTATGGCTACAGATCATCCACCTTGGTACACTTACATACTTGCGAAGACATAAAAACTTAAACATCGCACTTTGAAATCGAATTCCTCAAATATGTTAAACAGTGTGCTTTTAAAAAAAGTATTTTGAACATTTCTTTGCTGAATAAGCGATACCTTATTTTAAAATAAAAATAAAAATAAAAAAAATTAAGAAAAATTATATTTACAGCATTTTTAAGGGGGCATATAAACCTAAACACAACCCAATTGGAAATTATATTTCTCAGTGTGTAAGTTAAAATACTATACATAGGTATTTTCAGCATTTATTTATTTATTTGATGTACATATAATTAGTAAACTGGCGAGCTTATTGCCTAGTGGCAATTTCTTCCAACCAACCAGAGTAAATGTTATATATACAAAATAGTGTGTACTATGGCAATAAGTTAATCACATTACAAAATAAATAAAAATAGCAGAAATAAAGTAAAAAAAAAACAAATAAGATATTGCATATAAGAACAATTCATGATGGGAAAACTAAAGGATAAGGAAAGGAAGAGGAGAGGAAGATGTAATCAGGTGTTGTCAGATAAATATTTTTGCTTTAGCCTTTTCTTGAAGATGTTTTTTTAGTGAATGTTCGTCACACTATTTTGAAATTCTGCATAAATTCGAATAAAAAAATATTAAAAATATCCTTTTTTACAGCATTTTTTCAAATTACTCCATTTCTTTTTGTCGTAGAGAAATACATATTTTATGTGCTTAAAGAGTGCATAAAATCAAAGTGAATGTTCGTGATGTTTTTTTATTAATGTCAGATTTGTTCTTAAAATGCAAAAAAATCAACTAATTCAGGGTGTCCGATATTTAAAATCACGAATAAACCATTTTTAACCCACGCAATAGTTATCCTTACTAACACACACGTATCTTTATAGTGTATTAGGCTGT
Organism: Molanna angustata; assembly: GCA_963576475.1. Taxonomy (NCBI): domain Eukaryota; kingdom Metazoa; phylum Arthropoda; class Insecta; order Trichoptera; family Molannidae; genus Molanna; species Molanna angustata. The sequence continues at coordinate 28,026,552 of OY754980.1, forward strand.
TTTAATACTTATATTATGTTTTTAGTCACTAGATTTAGCGTTATATTCCCTTTTAAGATTTCTACATACCCATTGATTCGTCGTCAGTGTTTTATATTATGCGTCCATCATAAGATACATACATAATATGATGTAGATAATGTATGTAGGTAGGTACACTACATAGTTGGTAATGTGCATATTGATGAATTTATGTATTTATTATTGAATGTCAGCCGAGCCAGCCAAACAATAAACACAGCCGAAAGGTGCGGCGATTGACTAAAGTCAGGGCTGCCATATTTGCAATATTTCAGTTTTCACAAAAAGTGGTTAATGGAAAGGAGTCATGAAATGACGGATCTCATTCTTGTCCTCACATAAACCTACAAAATACCAACACACTCATGTACAATACAAACGAACTTAATACTTACATACTCGTAGCTTTCCATTTGTATAGGTATTGCCTCGAAATAGGCTTTTGCCTAGTGAGGCAATATATCCAAGTATCCACCAACTTTAAATATATATTAATATTGTCAGTATTTCTTTGCTTTTAAAAGTAAACCAAGAGAAAAAAAGAAATATGCAAATAAATTATAAATATAAGAGTATTTTTTCTTATTATGTAATACAAAACAGTAAAAACATAGAATTCCTTATGTAAAAATGTGAAAAAACAAATATCTAAGTATATAAATAAATATAAAAATAAAAAAACAAATATAAATGAAGAGATAGTAAGATAATGTTTCCGAAGGCAACTTTAGTGGCACATTTTTAAACATTTTTTTATAGAATACAATTCTCTTTGGTCTAACCACGACTGAGTTATTTGATTCAAACGGTTTCGTTTTTCGTCCTGAGTATGAAGCGGTTGCTTCGAAACCTGTCCTATCAGATTACCCGTTCGCGGTCCAAAAATAGTTAACTGAAAAAAAAATCATTACTTCACAGTGTATGATATCAATATCGCTGAATCGGAAGAAACATCAAAACCAAAGACAATATCAGTTTCAAACAACTGACCAATGTGCCCGTATTATATTAAACATCCTTTATTTTATTCAACGTTCAAAACACAAAAAATACTTAAAATTAACAAAGTTGACATATTAATACAATTTTAGTGAACAGAATTGAACCCATTAACAATAATACTGTATTTTTTATTAATTTAAAATATATTATACTTTTATTGATAAAACTTCGTACTGGCCCAGCCCTAATTTTAGTTTCAATCGCTGATGGAAAATTTTGTGCGCTGTCAATTCCACGTAGCAAAGCAAAAGTATTTCTGTTTATTCATAATCCATTGAGTTCAGCATCGGTAGATTATAAATAATATTAGTATTCCATGTTTTTCTTACATTCGGATGCTATATGCTATACTCGTTGCCTACATCGTTATATAGTTCGCTATATAAAAACGTAGTGATATTTTAGTACAGCACCAACTACGATTTTCTGCGCCTGACTCCCTAAATTTAAATAGCGCGTTGCTTTTTCGTATTCCGGTTATAAGGGTCGTATTGCGGGAGTTATTTAAGAAAAGGTAAAGTCCCGTACTGCGAGAATACTGCTTACAAAACCTCAACTTTTTCTCAAGTTACTCCCGTAATACGACCCTAAGTCATCATCATCATCATTGGCGCTATAGCCCTGTGTGGGCCCTGGCCTCCTCCAGAATCCTTTTCCAACCGTCCCTTTCCTCCACCGCTTTCCTCCAGTTTGCTATTACGATCGCCCTTATGTCGTCTTCTGTATTGTCCAGCTATCTTAGCTTGGGCCTGCCCCTACTTCTTCTGGCCTCTGGATTGGTATTAAGAACCTTTTTGGGGACACGATCATCATTCATCCGGCTGACATGTCCCAACCACTGCAGTCTACGTACTTTTAAGACTTGTACAATGTTGGGATCGTCATATAATGCCTGTAGTTCATGATTATATCGCATCCTCCAAAGTCCATTATCATTTACTCAATTATAAATCATCAATCAAATTTGACTTGTAATGAAAAGTATTTTATAATTTCCAATGCTTCATGTTTATTTATTATTTCCCTTTATTAGAAAAGGTACTTCATGTATAGCTGACCTGTTGATGAAAGGACAGCTTTTTCGAAGCATGCGTGATTTGAATCGAATAAAATTCCGTAATTATTTTCAATAAAATTTTCATTCAACAACCTTTTCTTCTTTGATTTTCTTTGAAATAATGAATATGTCTGCATTACAAAACGTCTGCATACGTTTCATATATAATCTTCGCAAATACGATCACATATCATTTTTTCGCAAGGAACTCAAATGGCTTCCTATCCGTCTGCGCCGAGATCAACACACTCTTTGTCTTCTGTTTAACATTTTGAACAACCCTAATGCTCCATCATATCTTACCGAAAGATTTCAACCTCTGGCCTCTCATGGACTCCCGCTTCGATCTAGAGAAGAGAGAACCCTCGCCATCCCATCACATGCCACGGCTTTCTATTCATCATCATTTACTGTCCATGCTGCCCGGTTATGGAACAACTTGGCCCTTGACATTAGAACTGCACCAACCACCAACGTTAGGTACCTTCAAAACTAGATTAAAACGCGCGCTCATACTTTCCATTTCTTAACCTACATACTTCCCATTTATTTCCCTATTCTTGTAGTTAGTCATATCTCCTCTCCTTTTTTTCCCTTCCCTCCCATAGTGTTGTAACAGGTCTTATCTATGATTTGTTTAATTTTCATTGATGTACATATTTATATTCTTCTTACTTTATTGTGTTTAAATGTAATATGTTTATGGTTTTGTATATATTTTCTTTTTTGTACATGTACCATTTTGTCTCATAACTGTCACAGATGGTTGTCTGGAAGAAATTGCCATTAGGCAATAAGTCCGCCATTTGTACTAGCTATTAAGTAATGTACAATAAAGTGTTTAAATAAATAAATAAATAAATATGTCCTGTAACAAGTATACATCCTCATACATTCCCCAAATTAAGCATATTATGCTTGTGCTATAGGTAAACGAAATCGGTCGTGGCAGCATTCATTCTCGCGATCACTGTATTACTAACCCAGTGCGCTATCAGCTCTGCCATCAACCACCTAAAATAACATCTTTGTAAAATATCTTCTTTTTTATAAGATTAATGTGTTTCCCTATAGGTGTGCTTAAAACTCATTACCTACATGTGTAACTTGTAAGATGTTATTCGTTTCATTTATGATATTTTATTTATATAATAATAATAAACACTTCTTAACCTTTGTTATTTTTTTAACTACTTAAATGTAACATTTAACCCCTGTGCACCTTATATCCTCTATGTGTAAATAATTTGTATACCCTATTGTATAAAAGTAACAGCCCCAGAACAGGTTTAGCCTAGTGGGGCGTTACTTACTTAACCTAAATATGTACAAATGTTTGTGTATAAACAATAAATAAATAAATTAATTAATAGTAAATATGGCAATACCTTCCAATTAATTAGTGTTTCCAGCCCAGTAAAGCAATATTTGCGTGAGAAATGAATTCAAATGAATTTCTCTTGTTGTGTTGGGGATCGAACCCAGGAGACGCCCGCACAAAAGCCAAACGGCTTACCAACTGTGCCACGGCGGTCTATCTTCACGTATAACGTAGTTTTAAAATGTAGAAATCTCTACGTCCTACGCAAGTGGCGGGTGTATTGTCGTATGGTAATTTCTTCCAAATAAACAGTGTTTACAGTCCAGAGAAGCAATATTTGCGTTAGAAATGAATTTAAATAAGTTTCTCTTATGCTGAGGATCGAACCCAGGAAGCTTGCACAGAAGTCAAACTATGTATATTTACTTATCATATTATTGGGTTCGTTTGACAGTTCGCTGTATGTGACAATAATATATTGACCAATGCAATTTTGTTGACGTTTGCATCAGGTATAATTGTTTTATCGTATGCATCTTACGTTTATCTCACTCTCCTGATGTACATAGAAACAGATTCATTTTAATATACATACATACCAATGTACACACAACATCATAGCTATAATGTGTATTATCGCGCGCAGGTCTTTGAATACTTCAGTCTATCGACGCGTGCGTGTCTGTGTGGATGTGGTTAAATTTATGCTACATTAATGTATTCACTATTTTAGTGTGCATCGAAGACCATTGATCGCGTGCGACTAATATACAAATGAAAAAAAAATAACTATATTATTTTCGTACCATACACATTGATGATTCAGACCACGTGCTATTGTACAGTTTTAGGAAAATCAGCAAACACACGACGAAATATTCGATGACCGGTTCTTTGAAGAACGTGTTCGAATGACGTATGTGAAGAAAACAAGTGTGTATCAGTTCTAATAGGTACTTGCCTACGAATGTGGTGCATTCATAGTTGAATTGTGTGCATTTACGGAACACGTTTCATTTGTAATAAACTTGGCTTTGAAAATTGAAAAGTTTGTTCTTAATTCAAATTTAAATAAATAGACAAAGGTGCGTTTGTCTGTAGTGGTTTTGGCGGCACGTCATTTACTAGTGTGTTTTCGTTTGTTGTGATGTGTCTCCGTTTTATTTGTGTGAAAGAATAAATAGTTAATAACAAACAATACCTACCTGCAATAAATATTAAAATGTATTCGCAAAGAGATGGTGATGAGGATTACGAGTACAACGTACACAGGAAATCTTCGTTGGTAAAGTACAGCTTTGATAAGGATGATTTCAACACCGAAAAGTCGGGCGACCCGAAATTTCAAAGGATTGCAAAACGTAATGAATACTTAGTTGAATTTATATGTTGTATTATTCTCTCCCCTCATAACAATGTTCCTACTCTTCCTTCAAATACTTTGGCCTATTTACATACATTGTTACAATATATATGCATCCTACTAAAAAAATTTAAACATTAGTTCGATCTATATTTTTAGGATAATGTAATAAGTATCTATATTTAAATACAGGATTAAATTTCAAATTACTCACCCAAATAAAAAAGCTCTAAAATGTTACAAGTTATACATCTTTTAATTTTTTATAATAAATAATGGATAGATTTAATATAAATTAATCTATAGTTATATAAATTACTCCTTGATAAAAGTACGTGGGGCTGAGTCTTGAAATCTTAAGTAAATTACTTAAGACTTATATTTTTCTTAGTGCCAACAGTGCCCAGTACAAGAGTGACCTTTGTGAACACAGAAAATTTCCTTGTAACCTGTGATATATTATTTTTGATAAAAATAAGAATATATATCTCACAGGTTTTTCTAGATATGTGCACAAAGACAAAATAAATTATTAATGTTTTGAAAACAGGTTTTTGCAAAAGGCTTATTTCAAAAAAAGTGAAAATTGCGACACTGGAATAATCTTTCGATTAAAAAATTCTGCTATTTTTAATATCCAAGTGTTAAGAATGTTTTTTTTTTCTTAATTTGCGATGGCAGCCTGTTGAATAGCATTTTTTTATGCACAACCATAAAACGGAGCCTTACAAATCATTATTTAAATAAACCTTACGTCCAAATGATTCAAAATCGTACATATCAACGTTTACAAATATATTTTGTAATTTTCAAATGAAATTGATTATAAAATAATAATTATTGCAACAGTAAACAAATAACATCGTTAGTACTTTGGTCGTTAAAGTTACGTAAGCCATAGTTCACACTTGATAAGCTATTAATAGAATTAGTTTTCCGATGCTCTACTTATTTTTAACAAAACATAATTAAAAATAGTATGCATCAGGTATGTAATTAATACAATTAAAATGATTACCAACATTTTCTTCCTCTTTCATCATTTTATAACAATATGATAATAATAAAATTTATTAATAATAAATATCTAACTGCAACTTAGTATTTGATCTGTTATAAAGTGCTTTTACTTTATGTAACATTGTCGACCTTAAAACAGGCCAGACCCAGTGAGGTCGATAATTAGATATATTTTTATTATACGCACAAAACGAATAGAATAGGTCCCAGATCTGATCCTTGCGGCACCCCAAAATATTTATTTTATTTTGTATGCTAATAAAAATTACTATGAATGAGTTATGTTTTCAATTCGGGAGAATGGTGTTTTCGAACATTAAACTCACAATGACTAATGGACTTTTAGAGTGTTCGTAGTTTGTATTTTCGAAGAATAATACATTTAAATTTCTTTAATATTGCATACTTTTAGGAACGTCACTATTCAGTGGACTTCTTCGTTGTTTTCATTATTTTATTTTTATTTATTTTTTTTTATTTTTTTTATTGAGTATCATAATATGAACATACACATAGTACAAATATTTAAAATAATACAATTTTTTTTTTCAATAGGTACTGTCCCAAAAAAGTTAAAAACTTGTGCTTGGGACAGGAGCAAATAACATATCTACATTTAACATATTACATACATTTTACTTATAATAATAGAATCATTTAATAAATTGTAAATCAAGTTCAACTTACAGCTAATACATACAGATGATTAAAGTTTATTTTTGTTTTTTTTAGTGAATATAGAATAAAAACCATAATTTATCCAAAAAGGAGAAAAAAATGAAAATTCACATATACAAATACACATATACACATATACAAATACACATATACACATATACAAATACACATATACACATATACACATACACATACATACATACACATATACAACCTACACACATATAATATACGCATACTTATACACACATATATATATATATATATATATATATATATATATATATATATATATATATATATATATATATATATATATATATATATATATATATATATATATATATATATATATATATATATATATATATATATATATATATATATATATATACATATATACATATATATATATATATATATATATATATATATATATATATATATATATATATATATATATATATATATATATATATATATATATATATATATATATATATATATATATATATATATATATATATATATATATATATATATATATATATATATATATATATATATATATATATATATATATATATATATATATATATATATATATATATATATATATATATATATATATATATATATATATATATATATATATATATATATATATATATATATATATATATATATATATATATATATATATATATATATATATATATATATATATATATATATATATATATATATATATATATATATATATATATATATATATATGTTATATTTGATGTTTTCACGGGTGAAATATGTTATAATATTTTTATCTCGGTTTTCCCGTGTCAGTAGGTCTTGACTAAGACCATTTGTCTTCCGACGTTTCGCCTGAATATCACCAGGCATTTTCAAGGACTTAACGAAAAGCACGCGCGCGACACACGTCTACTCACACTGAAAGCTCACCGTCAAGTGACTCGTAGCGTACAAGATGGCCGCTTATGTCAAATATTGTTAGCGCGACGTGATTGGCTCCTTGTGACACGCCCACCTGCTGTCGTGTTCGTTGGTAATAATATTTTATCATTATTTTTGTGTTGTGATTTATTGTTAATTTTAGTTGTGACATTAATATTATTATTGTTGTGTTTTGGGGTTATTTTCGCTATGGTATTATTAATATTATTATTGTATTGTTTGTCATATAAAATGTTCTTCCAGGTACTAGGCAAACGAACTCCGTCGTCCCGATTGTTCATTATATCCCTTCTCTTATATATTTCTATAGCTTCCCTGTAAATTCTGAGAGGTTCACTGTTTAAACTTGCTATTATTTTTGAATGGTCAAAATCTATTGTATGTCCTTCTGTGAGCGAGTGTTGTACAAGTGAGGATGTAAGTTTTTTGTTTCTCATGTCGACTCTGTGCTCCGCTATTCGTGCTTCAACTTTTCGATTGGTTCTTCCTACATAAGTCTTATTGCACGATCCGCACGGTATTTCATATACTCCATGAGCTTCAAGTGGAATGATGTCTTTCGGGTTTCTTAGAAAGGTTGATATTTTATTTGTTGTGCTGAAAACGGTACGTATGTTATTTTTGTTTAATAGACGGCTGATTTTATCGGTGACGCCTTTGATATATGGTAGTCGGGCTGTTGATAATGGTGTTTCATTGGATTTTTCTTTCACTGTTTTTGGACTCTTTAATGCTTTGTTTATTATATAGTCTGAGAAACCATTACAACGTAGAGCATTTTTCGTGTATTCTAATTCTTGTTTTTTATGCTCGTGGTCTGCAATTCTTTTTGATCTTGTTATTAGTGTTTTTGCGACTGAGCATATTTGTGCGGGGTGATGATTGGACGTTGCGTGTAGGTATCTATCGGTGTGTGTGGGCTTTCTATATACTGTGTGCCCCAGTTTACCGTTTGCTTTTTTTAACACTAAAACGTCTAAGAAAGGTATTTGTCTGTTATTTTCCTTCTCCATTGTAAACTTTATATCTTTATGAATGCTGTTAATAGTGTTCAAAAAATTATTTAATTCTTCTTCTCCGTGAGACCATACTACGAATGTGTCATCCACATATCTTAGCCATTTCTTTGGTTTGAGTATTACTTTCTTTAAGACTTCTTCTTCAAACCTCGTCATAAATAAGTTGGCGACTGCTGGGGCACACAGTAAAACAGTTGTAAACTGGGGCACACAGTATATAGAAAGCCCACACACACCGATAGATACCTACACGCAACGTCCAATCATCACCCCGCAAAACACAACAATAATAATATTAATGTCACAACTAAAATTAACAATAAATCACAACACAAAAATAATGATAAAATATTATTACCAACGAACACGACAGCAGGTGGGCGTGTCACAAGGAGCCAATCACGTCGCGCTAACAATATTTGACATAAGCGGCCATCTTGTACGCTACGAGTCACTTGACGGTGAGCTTTCAGTGTGAGTAGACGTGTGTCGCGCGCGTGCTTTTCGTTAAGTCCTTGAAAATGCCTGGTGATATTCAGGCGAAACGTCGGAAGACAAATGGTCTTAGTCAAGACCTACTGACACGGGAAAACCGAGATAAAAATATTATAATATATATATATATATATATATATATATATATATATATATATATATATATATATATATATATATATATATATATATATATATATATATATATATATATATATATATATATATATATATATATATATATATATATATATATATATATATATATATATATATATATATTTATATATATATATATATATATATATATATATATATATATATATATATATATATATATATATATATATATATATATATATATATATATATATATATATATATATATATATATATATATATATATATATATATATATATATATATATATATATATATATATATATATATATATATATATATATATATATATATATATATATATATATATATATATATATATATATATATATATATATATATATATATATATATATATATATATATATATATATATATATATATATATATATATATATATATATATATATATATATATATATATATATATATATATATATATATATAGATATATATATATATATATATATATATATACACATACACATATATACATATACACACACATACATACATACATACACACATACACCTACACACATATACATACATACACACATCTACATAAACATACACACGTATACACACACATACACATACATACATACACACACATTCATATACACATAGTGAATATGAAAAAGGAATAGATAAAAATTTATTGTTATTTTAAAGATTTGATTTTTCTTTTAAAGTCATAAAATTTTTGTGTTTTTTTTAATAATGGCAGGTAGTTTATTAAAATATTGTATACCCAGGTATTTATAGTGATGTTGGGCATGCGTCTTATTACATTTCGGTATCATCATATTTCCTATGAGATGCCGTCTCTGTGTACTCACTAGATTTTCAGCCCGCTTTCCAAAGGTATCTATGTATTTGTTGTAAAGCAATATTTTTATATAAATTATCTAAATCAGGTACTTGGAATATATCAAATAATTGTTTTGTAGGAAAATTTCTAGGTTTTTTGAGAATGACCTTAATTATTAATTTTTGTGTTATTTTTAGTGATTTTAAGTTAGTCTTATATGTTCCACCCCAACCAATAATACCATATTGTAAAAGAGATTGTACAAGACCATAGTACACTGTCTTTATTATTTTTACTTGCAGTATATTACGAAGTCGCCCAAATATATAAATCAGTTTTCTTACTCTTTTTACAAGTTGGTTCAAATGTTCTTTCCACTTTAATTCTTGGTCTATTGTAATTCCTAAATATTTCACTGATTTATTTATCTGTAAAATACTACAATCTACACTTAAACATTGTTCATTCTGATTTTGTTTGCATATGTTACTATGGATTCTGATATCAATATGAGGTGGAATAGAGGAAGAGTTTATTGCGAACAGTACACATATTGTTTTTTCCGAATTTAAAGATAAAACATTTTTATCAAACCAATTTTTTATTACATTTATATCACTATTTGCTTGTTTGGTCACAATTTCCCAGGTGTCACCACTTACAATTATAGCCAATTACAGCAATTTTTTTATTTTTTATTTGTTTGGAAACTTAACAGCTATACATTTATAATACTTAATTTCAAATGAGAATACAAAATAAATAGCCAATTATAAAGTTTCACATATTTAAATTATTATACATTATTAATGTTGGGTAGTCATTGTAAGATGGTGAGTGTATGTGGGGGAAAGGGAAGGGTAATGGATATAGGAAAGCGTTGATAAGGAAGGGATGAATGTTTAAGGAAAGTAGGTTTGATTTTTAACCAGTAATATTACCAATAAATGCGCGTAATTGGCGTTTCATCGATGTCTGTGTGGAGTTAAATATATCAGGTTGGGGGTCAAGACTATTGTAATAATTTAAGCATCTGTTGACATAATTATTCTGTGCGTAATTTGTTCTGCAGTATGGTGTATACATACATACCATCACGCCATGTCCCTCACGGACTAGGCAGAGAGGACCGAACGCCACTTACTTCTATCTTGACATACGTTCATCGCCTAGTCAACATTCATACATCGTCTTATACATGTTCGTCTGTTCATGCTTCTAACATTTCCGTCTTTCAAAATACCGTTCACATGGCCGTGCCATCTCTTCCTTGGGCGGCCCCGACCTCTCATTTATTATCTTTATTTATAAATAATTCTTCAGCAATCGGCTGGACCGATTTTGATGAAATTTTTTCTATTATCGCTTTCTGGTGTTCCGCGAAATTCGGGTAATCGAAAATACAGCATGCAAAATAGCATCTTACGTAGTTCACAACTCATTTTGAATGTTGCCTTTATATGTGAGGCAAGACTGATGTGTAGACATACATGCATGTGTCGCGCTTTCCGGTAATGCATACCTGCACACCTGTCGTTGGTAACTTCGCATTGTGGGATATGCCGTGATGGCATGTGGTTATTTTTATGTTTGCTGAACCAGATTTAGCAGGCAAGCCAATGTTCGGGCAGTACAACGTCTGTCGAGTCCGTTAGTAAATTTAAAAATATTTTCACTATTAATCTTAAGTAATAAAGTAATGATGGTGTTAGTGTGGGTGTGTGTTTGTCTCACGTCTTCTGAAAAAATAAGAGCATCTAAAAATCTATTTATGTGCGTACATGTACCAGTATACCTGACGCAGTGTCACGCTAAAAAAATGTGATAAGCTGAATTATTAAATACATTTCAATATATTTTTTTTCCATAGACCTTTTGGTCAGTTTTTATTCTAACTGTTTTCTTTAGTTTAATTATTCTTTTTCTTATTTTATTTGTAGACCTTGGGTGAGTTTTTATACGAACTATTTCCTATATTCTAATTTATCTTCTTCTTTTATGTAGATCTTTTGGTCAGTTTTTATACAAACTATTTCCTATAGTCTAATTATCCTTCTTCTTTTATGTAGACATTTGGGTGAGCTTTTATACAAACTATTTCCCATCTTAGTATAATACATCTTCTTCTTTATGAAGTCATTTGGGTCAGTTTTAATACAAACTATTTCATAGAGTGTAATTCTTCGTCTTCTCTTATGTAGGCCTTTGGGTCAGTTTTTATACAAACTATTTCCAAGAGTCTAATAATTCTTCTTCTCTTATGTAGACCTTTGGGTCAGTTTTTATACAAACTATTTCCTATAGTCTAATTCTTCTTCTTCTTTTATGTAGACCTTTGGGTCAGTTTTAAAAACTATTTCCTTTAATATAATTCTTCGATTATGTAGACCTTTGGGTCATTTTTTATACAAACTATTTCATATAGCCTAATTGTTCTTCTTCTTATAAAATATATAAAAATTAATGGGATGTGACCAGCACTAGAATCTTTTCAAAATTAAACCATTTAAACCATTCAAATTTAAACCATTTCTATCATCTTATATTGATTTATTTTCAAAACGTACACATTTTCTTTCGATGACTATATATAAAAAATGGGGGTTGTGGCCATTACTGGATTCTACACAACGTTTATATTCAAATTAAAAACTATTAACCATAGTTTGTCTTCTTCTTTTTCTTTAATGTAGACTTTTGTATCAGTTTTAAGTCTATCAGTCTAATTGTGCAATTTTTTTTAAACTATTTAAACACTCGATGAAAAAATATAAAAACGAATGGGATGTGACCAACACTAGACTCTTTTCAATACTTTTGTTTAGTCAAATTTGTAACCATTTCCCATAATCCAATATTACTAAATTTTCAACTGTCGTAGTTAGCAAATTTTGTATGAATCGAAAACAAATGACTCACTTTTTCTCACGGAGTACTACATCTACATAGTATATTATGTATAATAAAAATCTATGGAATAAACAACATGGCGACGCACCGCGCTGTCAGATATCCTAGGATGTACACCTATTTTTTAAACCTAAATCAACAAAACTTTGGTAAAAATAGGTTGGTTAGGTTTGTTTATAGTTATAATTGCGACTGGCGTGAGCCAGTTGCAGTATATATTTAAAAAAGTAACTATATCTAATATTAAAATAAAATAACTAAATTGGTGTGAATACTAGATAAACATAAACTGGTGTACAAACTAGGCTATCCCGCGCTGTCGAACATCAGTTATTAAAAATGTGCAAACATACGTACCCAAGTACCTAATAATAGTCTTCATCGAATATATTTTACTGGCAACAAATATGTCAAAGGAGGCAACATAATGACACAAAAATAAATTAAATTCGGTTAATTGGTTTTCCAACAAATGTTAGTTCGAATAATTTGCTTTCGGATAATTGTCATTCTGATAACTGATTTTCGAAAAATTGTTATTCGTACAATTGCGCATTCGAACAATTGTGTTTCGAAGAATTTTCATGTAATCCAGAAATTGTACATACTTTATTCACACTTGATAGCAATAAATTAAAAAGAATGGGTTGTGGCCATCACTTGAACATTTTACAATGCTTAAACTCAATGAAATTTCAAACCACTTTTCATAGTCCGATTTTGCAAAATAATTGGTTGTCAATATTATAAACACGATTGATTATTCCTACACAAATTTACATTCTTGGCCAACGGCGGGACATTAAAGCTAGTAGTTAAGGGGGGGACTGCTGCCAACGTACCTATTTTTCAATTTGATATACCATCATTATTTCTTATCAAATCGTTTTGAAAAAAATAATTTAGATAGTTTGGGTATTAATAAAGAAAAATATATCTTTACTTTTTGATAGTGTTCTGTAAAATAATGGCATACCCCGATTTACAGCGTTTAATTAAAGAAGACAAAAATATCTAGAAAAATATGATCTGAGGTTAATGCTTTAATGCTTCAGGTTTAGTAAATAAACCTAAAAAAACATTTATTTTCCATTCAGCGCCATTGCGAAATAAAAGTTTTTTTATTTTATTAACTTAACCTGATGCATTAATGTAACGTTACATCGTATTTTTCCAGATATTTTGATCTTCTTTAATTTATAAAAAAATATAATGCTCTATACTTTGTAGTTTTTTAGAAATTTAAGATAAATATCAAAAATCGGGGTATGCTTATTATTTTCCTACAAGAATATATACAGAACATAATTAAAAAGTTAAGGTATATTTTTCTTTGTGAATATCCAAACTAACTAGGTTATTTTAGTCAAAATGATTCGTTTTGTAGTAATGATGCAAATTCAAATTGAAAAAATAGGTACGTTGGCAGAAGTCACCCTCTTAATAATAAGTTATTAATAAGTTTTGTTTTTGTCGGAATTTATTTTTGAAATGATGCTTCACTTGCCAGGTAGTTTGTCTTTTTCCGTATAAATATATCATTAGCGAATAATCATTTTTAGATATTTCTTTATTTCCATTTTCTCAATTATTTTATGGCGGTCATAATATTTTCAAATGCCGGGAATCGAATTTAAGAATACTCATAGAAGTGTACAAGCCTCCTATAATTAAAAATATATACCTACATAAAAGTGAAAATATACAATACATAGAAGTGTACGAGTCTCCTATAAAATTAGTTGCATGTAGCACATGAGATCCTACTGTCGATGGCGATCAGTTGCGGCTGGTGACGTCACATATCTTAGAAGGGCTCAAAATAATAATTTTACCTAGAAGGGAAATTAACTTTCAACTGGAATCAGAAAGCAGATAATGTGACACAATCCTATTTTTGTGCATTAACTGTCAGTGTCTTTCATTTTAATAATAATAAGTTAATAATAAGCGCCGTTTAATGATTCGAGATCATACCAAGGGCGCTGATAGTTTAATGTTGTGTTGCTCTCTGAAACTAAGCTGTTTTTAGTCCTTTAGTGAAAGTGCTCTTGCTTTGAGCACTGCGGACATCTAGAGGCAGTGAATTCCACTTAATAGGACCACTCACACTAAAGCATCGGTCATAGTAAGCCGCTTTGTTGACTCTGTCCAACTCCTTTAAGGAATTGTTACTCTGTGATCCAGACGACCTGAGTGTGAGATGCCTCCCAGAGAGATCTCTTCTCTGACACAGTTCTTGTATATATTTTGGTTCTCCTGTTTATCGGAAATTAAAATGTGTACCTGATAATTTAAATATTATATGACCATCATTGATAATTCTGAGAAAACTCAACATGACTGTTCACAATGCTGGTACATTTGCTTGTAATATTCATTTTTAAATCTTTAGCGGTATTGCATATGGACATACTATATTTTCATAGATCAAAGATAAAGTCAAGCTCTGCAAAATGTGTATCATAACTCAATTTCACCAAAAAGTCGACATGTAATAATAATATGTCCGGTTAGCCATCTATGTATATATGCTGCGAAGCCTCTAAGTTGGTGGTTTTTTACTTCAGTGTTGAAAAATCAACAATATTATAACTATAGGTACACAAAAATAAAACATCAAAATAATAAGCATCAAAACAAAAAAAGCATCAAAACAAAAAAAAAGCACCAATACAAATAGCATCAAAACAAAAAAAAAGCATCAATACAAATAGCATTAAAACAAAATAAAGCATCAATACAAATAGCATCAAAGCAAAAAAAAAGCATCAATACAAATAGCATTAAAACAAAATAAAGCACCAATACAAATAGCATCAAAACAAAAAAAAAGCATCAATACAAATAGCATTAAAACAAAATAAAGCATCAATACAAATAGCATCAAAGCAAAAAAAAAGCATCAATACAAATAGCATTAAAACAAAATAAAGCACCAATACAAATAGCATCAAAACAAAAAAAAAGCATCAATACAAATAGCATTAAAACAAAATAAAGCATCAATACAAATAGCATCAATACAAATAGCATTAAAACAAAATAATGCACCAATACAAATAGCATCAAATAAAAAAAAGCATCAATACAAATAGCATTAAAACAAAAAAAAAACATCAATATAAAAAGCATTAAAACAAAAAATAGCATTAATACAATAAAAAGCATCAAAACGATAAATTAATTTATACTCCATGATTCTATTAACCCCTTTTCTATTCTTTTACTTTAGCGTTTCATAATTAGACTGTCTTATATCCGTTGGGAAGTTCATTGATATAATGTATGAGTACTTATTTGTTTTAATTTCAGGAAGTGAGAGTCCTACGTCTCCATTTCCCCCATCAGGTGTCACAGAGAGCCGTGACCTTCCCAACGAGCTGTCTGCACCGTACGAGGTGCCGCAGTTTCCCATTGAACAGATTGAGAAGAAGCTAGCCATACAGAGACAACTCAATGTTAAGTACGTTCAACATAACATATCCAATCATACATAATACATACATACTTACCTAATTATATTACTAAACAAACGTTTGCCTTCATTTATATCAACAAACATATTTATTTTTTGTGACAAACCATATATCTCAATAGAGACGAGGTACGAATATATAATTTATGAATGCTTTTTTGGCTCATTCATTTAGATATCTGACTTCTGAGCCAAAAGTCCCGGGTTCGATTCCCGGTATTGTGTTTTCAGTCTGGATCTGTGAGACGATAAATATCATGAGTCTCCAAAATGTGGCAACTTGTTATTGGGTGCACGTTTTATTAATATTTGACATTAATAAAACGTGCGTGTTAATTGCCCGAGAAGTTACAAAAAATAAGTAAAAATAGGAGAACCGGGAAATCAGGCACCTACAGGGCTTACGACCTGTCATTTGCTGGTTTGCGTGATGACTTTATGCGCTTGCTCAATTTTCACAAATTATGCCTTTTATTGAGTTCTCTTATCAATAAACATGTTGAAATTTCTATATACTTACATAATGTGAAGTGGAAAATGTCACGTAAAATACTTATTCAATCGATATTTTTTTATTTCGTCCAATTTTACTCTCCACTACTATACAATAGTAGAGAGTCATGGTTTTATCATTTTTAAGCGTATTTTTTTGTATCAATTTCTCAACGATCATGTACGGAGTATATACTATGGTTCGTCTAAGCTTGACTTTGGTATGACTCATCATATGTCAAAAATTGACAAACTTTGAAACTATGGTATGAGAACGTACGTCCTTAAAGATTACAATCGTGTGCGCCCAAGTTAGTGTATTTGAATCGAGCGTTATATAAAATACTATGGTTTATTTGATTTTACAAAAAAGTGAGAAAATTGTGTGAAAATGTGTAGATTTATAAAATACCCATCATTTAAAAAAAAAACATTCATATTTCTAAGCCTGATAAGTTTTGAGTTATGGATAAAAAAATCGGAGAAAACAGGTATTATTAAAAAAAATACGAACAAGTACACAAAATGAAAAAAAAATATCTATAATATATATGTTTTTGTTGAAGACGTAACTTTTAAGAGTACGGCATAATAAGCATCCATGACGAAGTAGGTAGGTATCCTGGAGCCGGTGACATGAAAATTATTCGAAAAACAATTATTCGAATGCTCAATTATACGAAAATCAATTTTACGAATGGCAATTATTCGAATAAAATTTTTTGAAAAACAATTTTCCGAACACACAATTATCAGAAATTACAATTGTTCGAATTTTTATGACGTCATGTTGGTAGTATTGTGAGAGGAATAAACCATAGATTTTTATTATAATATACTAGATGTCGTAGTTAGCAAATTTTGTATGAATCGAAGTGAGGCATTTTTCCGGGGGATTTTTGACGTTTTAGTACATCGTTTTTCCATAAAGAATAACTACTAATGTGAATTGTTTTCGGATTTATTTGTCGTAAAAAACACTTTGTTTATATAGATTTAGAGAAAAGTTATTTAGGATGTGTTGAAATGTAAGGAAATCAAAACGTCAAACGCGCGGTATTCCATGACTCACTTTTTGCACGGAGTACTACATCTACATAGTATATTATGTATAGTAAAAATCTATAGAAAAAACAACATGGCGATGCACCGCGCTTTAAAACATTAGTTATTAAAAATGTGCAAACATACGTACCCAACAATAATACAACATTAAAAATGTGCAAGCATACGTACCTACCCAACAATAATACAACAAGTAATAGTCTTCATCGAATATATTTTACTGGCAATAAATATGTCAAAGGAGGCAACATAATGACACAAAAATATATTAAATTCGGTCAATTGGTTTTCCAACAAATGTTAGTTCGAATAATTTGCTTTCGGATAATTGTCATTCTGATAACTGATTTTCGAAAAATTATTCGTACAATTGCGCATTCGAACAATTGTGTTTCGAAGAATTTTCATGTAATCCCTGGAGCCTACCTAACCCGATTTCTACTTTTAGTAGCAAAATCGCATGCCACTGAGATAACTCTTTCACAGATAATAAAATAATTGATCAAATTTTTTTTAAGTCGGGAATTCCCGATAAAAATTTCCCGGAATCGTGATATATAATTCCCCAACTTCCAGACCCTACATAAATCATCCCAAAACCAAGCGTGGATGACTTAAGCTTTGAGTTTCGTTTTTCTTGGATATCCGTTCATTTCTTTTTTAACATTTTTAAAATGCTTTAATGTTCTGAAATATTAAGTTTTTATTACCTAAAAAAAGTTTAGGTACAATATAAATTAATGTTCTCCCTAAAAATCTTCCAGGTATCGTTCTTACCTCTGATTTCTCAAATGTTATAGTCTTTGGGAGTCCATCAAAATGTAGATTAAAAAGATTAATTGAGATATTAATATTTCAATGTAATACGGATACAAGGATATCGTGTGAAATAAAGATGTCGTGCTTGTATATAATTAGTGTGACACTGTTCCACAATGTCAGATAACTATGCCACGCCATACCTTTATTATGTAACTTACTACTATTGTTGTAATTTACGACGCAATGATGATCCAGGTTCGACTTATTAAAAATATTATCCAGGTTCATATTCGTAGCTCCCAATATTCGACTATCTTCTCTGACTTTCAACTCCTATGGGCTGCAGTATTTTGGCATATGCCGATGATGCTATAATCCTTATTCAAGCACTTATTTAGAGTGCAGCTATTCAGATACTTTCTTCTTTATTGGACCACGCAATTCCTTACTGGACACGGCAGTTTCAAAAGTTATCTATTACGTTTTCACTTATCCGATTTGTCCACATCATGTTAGGTTTGTGACAACTCTGAATGGACTTCTGAGCATATCCTATGGGACGAACTTCACTAACTAATGCACTAACTTCTCCGTGCCAAATTTCCAATGAGAACTCTACAATGATGTTCGAGAGAATTTGTTTGGGCCCATTGGACATGCGGACCTTGTAACCACGAAGAACAACTTCAGAGCTTTCAAGACTTTCTGTCAAACATACGGTTCATTCTTATATTTTCTTTCAGTGAATGGTGAGCCAGTCATAATTTCGTCATAATTAGCTCTCTTTAGCACTTTGAGTGCAGTGTCTGCAAGATTTTTGAGATCTCCAGACTCTTATGTTCTTTATGTGTTCTTCAGAGTTTTGCATGGAGCCGTTATTAGTCCCTATAAGCAGTAGGGGTGGTGGATCGGCCACGCGGATTCCACTAGTCTTGATGCGTGCATGTCGTTCCCATCATGGGGCATGACGTTTTTCTGTCTATCTCCACACTTGCAGGTGTATTCTATGACCTTCATAACAGATTCCTATGTGGCTTTAGATACTCGTCATATTGTGTGTAGTTATGTTTTGTATGAATATTTAGCTGAGAAGAGTCTATCATTTTATATGTTGAAGATTATCACCAAGGTCAAGGGAACCGTATTATACCTATAATAATGACTATTTCGTAAGCCACATTGTTGGTTTAATTGTTCGGGTATAAAGATTATCGTGTGCGTGTAGTAACGACTGGAATAATTATTGTCACACAAATAATGTCCATCCCCTTGTGTAACGACGACATGGACTTGTCTCCCTTATTAATTATTGTCTTCAGGTAATTCTTCACTATAAAAGTTCCGACCGTCTCGATAGCAAGTCAACCTTCTCAGATTTCGCGATCGTCCAACGACAGTTGCTATTTTGTTCGGGGTGATCCAATTGTGACAACTTGTATATCCCACAATCCTTGTGTTTTCACCTATTTTGGGATAAATGTATTTATTTGTAATAGTTTTCAATTTGAATTGTCATGATTCAAATTTGTTCAGTTCATCAGTGGCAAAGTTTTTTTTTATTTATGTTGATTTGTATGAATCTTTTTGCATTATCGTATAGTTTCGCTTTTTATTTTAGAATATAAGTAATTGGCTGATGGATGAATAAAAGCTAATAGCTTATTTGTATTGCTTTACGAAACATGTTATTTTCAGACAAGGTTTTCTTAGTTTGTAATCTGTTCCATCTTATCTTCTTCTATCGTGTCAGCAACGCATTTAAATAATCTTCTGCCAGTGCCTAGCAACGTCAATAGCACAATCATTGCCCACCATAAGATCGTGCATGGTGCAGTTGACTGGACTTGAAGGGCAGCTGTGCGGTGGTCTGCCTGTTCTCCACAGGCACATGTCGTTGGTATTCCCTGTTGCAGGAAGCCCCATGTATGTAGACAGGTCATCCAACGTTCTCCCAACGCCCGTCCTCAGTCTGTTTAATGACTTCCACGTACGCCATTTATAGACCACTTACACTAAAACATCGAATTTAGAAAGCCACTTTATTGACTTTGTTCACTTATATTGTTTATTGTATTGGCATATTGAGAGTTTTACAGGCATACTATGTACATATATTGTTGAACATTAATGCTACAATGTTTATTAGTGAGTGGATCAGCGAAAACTCAGTGAAATCAGTGAAACAATACATTATTTAGTTTGAAATTTCAGAAATAATTAGTACGCTCCTCATACATTCCATCAATATGAGGAGCATGCTAAGGGAACTAGCGGAACAAACACGGTATCGGGATCCATTAGGTATACGGGCATAATATGTAATTGATGTGACACGTGGCATAATACATACGTGAAGATGAATTGTGTATGGAAAACGTGTTATTCCTAGGCGGACGGCGAATGTAAATATTTATCTTTTAATCGATTTCGAAACATTAGGTGAATTTAAATTGCCAATTTATAACAGTTACTGATTTCTGCTTTGTTCAGTTTGACTACGAATGCCGAAGCCTTCCTTTCCTCTTTTTCTCCTTTTTCTTCTTCTGAATTTTGAGTATCTACTAATTTTAATAGTAATTGTTTCATACTGTGCACCTTAAAAAAATAAAGTAATATCCGCAAACAAAATTGGTTTATGGTATATTGTTGACTTTGAATCTGTTGTAATATTTGTTTCCATGACTGTATGTTTGATTGTTAGGTTTAAATGAAATTAAAAAAAAATACTAACGCTATTTATAGTGTAGAATTACATAATACATATTAAAGTACAAGTTGGTGAACAGTATAACGGATTCCTGTGAGTTAATATCCAAATTAAACTTTCATGCACCAAATAGGCTTACTAGAAAAACATACATTTAGGCCACCCAATTGTAGTACAAATTATGCTCCTAGATTTCTGCTCCGCGGTTAGGTGGTGTACGTGTGTTCCCCTTTTCCCTACTTTTCTATCCTACTCCCTTCTTCAAAACCATTTATTTTTGTTAATATAATAATGATAATATTTGTAATCTTAATTGGTTCACATGTCATATTAAGTATATTAGTAAAATAAGTGATTTAAATGTCTATTTACACATTAAATTAAAAAAAATCAAAATTATGCAGAACTATAATCAAATATTATACTGTTCGTTTGTCACTAAACAGCTTGGCCGATTTTGATTATTTTTTTTTCTATTATCATTTTCTGGTGTCCGGTAAGAGCCAAAGGTAATCGATAATACAACAGGCAAAATAAAATCCTACATATTATGAAGTTCACCACCCATTCATGTTACCTTCTTTAGGTGGGACGAGACTACACTGTTTTTTTTTTTTAAATAATTTCATGTTAAAATCAACCGAACTATAGTCAATATAGTTCGGATTTTTGTGCAACCAAATATTTTGTGCACACAGCCAAACAGTACGGTCATAAATAGATAAACTTTTACTACCGATAACAAAGTTTTGGCTAAAACGTAGGTAGCCGTCATAATATTTTTTTCAGTGTAATGTGTAGATATACACAAATGTCGTGCTTCCCGGCAATGCACACCCGCACACCTGTCGCTGGTCACCCCACATTTTATGATGTCCCGTGATTGTGTGTGGTTATTTTTATGTATAGGCAAGCCAACGTTCGGGCAGGACATCATATCATATCTCTGTCGGGTCCGCTAATTATTTATAATATCCAAAATTACTAACGTCGACCGGTTTCGAGGACAACGATCTCTTCTTCGGGAAGACTTTTAGGTAAATTGTTGATCTCGTTCGATTATTATAAGTTTAATATTTCTATTAGTTCTTATTCTATTAGGTACTCTTGTATTACTATTAGTAGTTAGAATAGTTTAGTTTTCAAATATAAATTGGTATCATCAATATTATTCCTATCAGTTTGAATTCCAAGGTTTATGATTGCATGTACCTACATATTTAATACTTTAGTACGTGACATCTATATCGATTTATTCACCAATTTAATTACGCAAATGTCGTCAATTAATGTCGTATTATACATATGTTTATATGTAGGTACTAATGTAGAATGTAGTGTCAAATTCAACAGTCGACAAAAACACAACACCAGGAAACGAACTACCGTGTCCATAATATTATACCATTTTGATCTATCAATGTCTGTTAGAATACTTTGTGTTGTTAGGGTAGGTATGTTCATAATTATTATTGTGAATATATGGAACGGCGAAGGTCGTGAACATGGACATAATTAAATACTCGCAATCCATTATAAAATAGTCGGAATCCGTTGAATTAGTCGTTTTAATATCCGCGATGGGTTTTCATAGCATCCACCATTTTGTTTGAATGCACTTCTGATTTGAAACATTCACTGGTGGTAATTCTGAAACTATAAATGTCGATTGACTTTTGACATTATCACAATTTAAAATGGCGACGATCGTCATTTTAGAATGGTGGTTATTCTGAACGCACATATATTAATTGGAATGGTCGATTGAAATCATAACAACCGGTTAAAGCGTGTTGTTTAAATTAAAGTATGACGTTTAGTTCGATTAAATATTTAGATTTTAGATTAAAATGGTTCAAGAATATGCAGCTTTGGCTTTAGTTGAATATTTACAGGAAACTGACGGAATATTTCTAATGATATACCTAGTTAAGGATAAAATATCTACATTTTAATCTTGTTGGGATGCATCACATTTTGTGTCGCCGACATTTTGGATTTTTTTATACGTATTGGTATCGAATACTCGTACTCAATATTTCATGTTTCAAATATAAAAAAAATGTGTCTAACAAAATAAATATATAACCTAAATTTACAAGATAAGATTTATCTAGGTACTTATGTACCTACATACGTATTTATAACCTACATAAGTAGGTAATTAACCGTACATTTTTTCCTTTTAAATATGCCTACCTACATATGTTGTTCAATAAACCTTCTCATATCCAAATACTTATAACGTATTTATTGATTTGTATTATTTTAAAAGCGATGTTTTCAAAGCAAAAAAAATTAGTTTTAGTAAATATTAACGGGTGTTGAGTTATAACAAAATAATCTGAAAATAGTTACAATATTGACCGCCGTGGCACAGTTGGTTTCTGTGCGGGCGTCCTGGGTTCGATCCTCAGAACAGAGGAGAAATTATTTAAATTAATTTCTCACGCTAATGTTGCTTCTCTAGGCTGGAAACACTGGTTAGTTGGAAAAAATTGCCATATGGCAATAAACTCGCGTGCAAGGTAGTGTTTATTATTTATTTATTTAATATCTTTCGACCATAAAGAATACAATAGCATGTTACAGTTACAGCTATTGGTGGTAATTGGCTTCTTTTCAATACAATCGCAGAAATTTCAGAATGACACTCATTATGCTAGTATTTATAAGAGTTTAACAGATATAATAAATTAAATAGCAGACTTGGAAAGTACCTACTAAGTATAAACAAATGAGTAATTTTTTTTCTTGATATACGAGTACTTCTAAAACTATGACAAAAGAATGTGCCTTCAAGAGGAGATCATCTGAAACACAAAGTAGGTACCAATTATTTAAAGGAATATTGTCAATAAGTTGGCTTACTATGATCGCAGTTTCAGTTTAAACACGCATTTTAAGTAGAATGTAGAATCAATACATACGTGGAGCTCAGTGTTTTGACACATTTCGTAAATTACTTAGAAGTAGAATGAAGGGTAAGGGAAATGTAGCTACGACGACATAAAGATTGGAACGTTAGAAGTTTAAATAATATATATAATAAAGAACGTGTATGAGTCGATGTATGGATGTAAAATAAGCATGAATTGTACGCCAAGACATGGTGGCTTGTGGAGTTCATCGTTTCGATTTTGAAATTGTTCCACTTTTTTGAATGCTGGGAGAATTCCTCTGTTATCTTCCTTCTTAGCCTTGTGACTGAGGAGGGCGGGTACGCTCAATTACTCGGGTCCGCCTCCGTGACGGCGTTGGGCAGATCTTCCGTGATTAAAGACCCTGTAGTGGACTTAGCAAGGTCACTCTGTCGGGTAATTGACCGACCTCTGGATCGTCTACCCTCCACACTCTCTCCGCATTACGATGAACTTTTCAAGGTTATCAGGGGCCCTTCTGGCGATGTGTCCAAAATACTGAATATCTCTATTATGTCGATGTAGAAATTCACTAGGTAATACATAATGCAACATCATAATATTGTCCGCGTCGTAAATAGGGTTTAAACCTCACATCACGTAAAGGGAAGCCTTATATTACCTATATGTAGGTTAGTACAAAACGTCATTCAGAAATCTTTACGTTCGTCGCACTCCAGGTGTTTATGTGCTCACATGAAAAACACTTGGCATTTTGCGAACATTTTTCAAAATCGAACTGTGGTTAATGAAAGTTTTGCAACATTAATAGAAAATAACACATGTATCATCATCAAATGATATATTTGTGTTTTTATTTTGTCATGGTCGCGTGTTTATTGTTTCACAGCGATTGTGTGTTGTTATGTAGTTCGTGTTGTTGATGATATTTAATGACTATTATATTTTTTTGCAATTTATTTCATCAGTTTTTCCTTTGCTTTTTTTTGTGCAAGCTGTGAATGTTTCATTTTGTGTTTCTTTTTTTGTTATTTGTGATGTGAAATTGGATCAGTTCCCTATTAGCTGTTAAATGATTTTTGTTATTTGTGATGTGAAATTGGATCAGTTCCCTATTAGCTGTTAAATGATTTTTGTTATTTGTTATCTGAAATTGGATCAGTTCCCTATTAGCTGTTAAATGATTTTTGTTATTTGTTATCTGAAATTGGATCAGTTCCCTATTAGCTGTTAAATGATTTTTGTTATTTGTGATGTGAAATTGGATCAGTTCCCTATTAGCTGTTAAATGATTTTTGTTATTTGTTATCTGAAATTGGATCAGTTCCCTATTAGCTGTTAAATGATTTTTGTTATTTGTGATGTGAAATTGGATCAGTTCCCTATTAGCTGTTAAATGATTTTTGAAATGTTTCGTTAAATAGTTACTGGAAAAATATTAGTAAAGTTTTGAGTGTGCACGTGAGTAAGGTACTTGCTAAAACATTGACAATTTAGGTATGTTTGGAAATCAAAGGGACTCCAAACGTTGGTTCAAAGAAAAGGAGAAGCACGGAATACTATTGAAAAAGTAAATAGTTATTTATTTTATTTTTATTTTTATTTTATGTAGCTTCTCGGGCAAACAAGTTGCCACATTCTGGAGATATACGATATTAATCGTCTCACAGATCCAGACTGATGATAATTGATAATGTGACTTTTAAATTAAGAGATGATTACTAGATAGCTAGCGTGTTTTCTTTGTTTTTTTATATTTTTAATATGATTCTTAACTATTATATTTTTATGCATTAGTATAAAAGTTCCATATTGGAAAAGGTATTGTTGCCTATAATTTTCGACAGAATACTTTTTAACACTAGACATAAGTCTTCGTCATTTCTTGATCGTATAGTGACTGTGAAAAAAAACTGAATCTTTAATAACACATTATAGACCAAGAACCAGCGACAGCAAAATTACCGTCATAATATAACGGCTGGTTTTTTTTTCTGTAAAAGGATACCTCATCAAGTTATAACGATTGAATAATATGAACCCTGAGTAATGGTGGCTTTCGGATATAACAGCCTTCAAAGTGTTGAATATTGCTATTTTAACACTGCAATTAAAAAGTGTTATACAGGTCATATCTCGGAATAACGAATGCCGATGTAACGAAATTTTCAGTATAACTTTTATGTAATTTGTCCCCGATAAACTTTCGTACAAAATGTACTGCACTAAAATTCACTGTAGAAAAGCCGATCTCAGAATAACGATTCTTTTCTAGAATGATGTTTTAATTTTATACAAACTCGGTCTGTTTTTGACACTAGGCGGTGCAGTATGTAGGTATCAATTAGATATTGCGTAGGTATCTATTTTTTTTTTCATAAAATATTTTTTTATTGTGTAAATGGACAAAAACAAAATAAAAAAACCAGCATTCATTATAGGGTTTTCAGTATAACGAAACATTTTCTGTGGTTCCGTGAACTTCGTTATACTGAGATTTGACCTATTGTATAAAATAGGAGCTTATGTCTGGAGACTGAGGGCCTCAAAAGATTATGCAAAATAAATGGCTTCGGCCAAATTTCGTTTTTTTACAATATTATAGTTTTATTATACCTATATCTTCTTCTGGATTTAGTTACTTGTTTCTCAGAATCGTATTATTGTTGAATCGATGTATAATAAATAATTATATTGTGTCCCCCAGGGCAGCGGAGGAGAGGAAGTCCGTGGTCGGTAGCATGGCTGACGACCTGGACGACCGCCACCTCCAGCTGGACGAGCACGACTTTGTACCTCACTTCCAGCGCGTCTCCATCAGCGGTGAGGACACTTCTGGGGTATGTACACATTCTTGTTCTTTTTATGAGATTTTTATGAAGTCAGTTATCCCTTGGACGCAATAAGCCTTTCATCTGTCCCGCGTCAATTCGAAGAGTTGTACGACACTCAGTATGCTCCAGTCCATTCACGGATATTACTCAACCACGACTTCTTGCTTTCGGTCGATACCTCGTCGATCATTAATCGATATATTATATTTATTATGTTGGAATTATATTCTTTTGTCCGATAAGAGCAAAACATGAGATCGATTCCATTCAGACCTTGGATTCGCTCATCACTATTTTGATAAGGGCGGATTTACAATTTAGCCCTTGGCGTGATAAATTGAAAATAAAATGGTGCCCCTTCCCTTGTAAAATCGATCAATCTTTTATTATTTGGATGCGGCCCTGACTTCTATATAGATTTAACCTATGTAGGTATAGTTAGGTAGTAGTCAATAGTTTATAATTGAGTTTCAATGGTGTCTCAAGGCATACAAGCTTGTATCATTATGGTGGTTCAGCTTTTCGTAATATTATAGAGTTGTGAAGATTGTTGAGTGTGCCACTATCACCACGCGATCGCCTTCAGTCGATCATTACCGAAACATGCCATTGGCGATAGTCCCGTCCCATTCAGAGGTAGTGATGGGCAAACTTTGAAAACAGAAGTTTTGCGGTCTCGAAAGTAATGTAGGTAGGTGTACAAAAAAATCGGTTTGAATCTGTGCAAATCGCCACCCTCTCCGAAGTTTCTCAAATTTTTGTCCGATATTTATACCATCTTTATCTTTTATTTGCACGTGTGTATGTCACTGAAATCCTAAACGGCTGTACCGATTTTGATGAAAATCTTTGTGTGTGTTTGAGTGGGTCCCTGGGTGGTTTAGATTGACAATTCGAATCAAATTTTGTAATAGTGGATATAGTAAATATAAAAATAAAATGTACGCCTGGTATTATGCAAACAGTATAACTTATAAGATATACATTTAAGTGCGAAACAGGAGTTTCAATATTATCTTTAAATATAATTTTTCTGTACGTGTGTATGTCACTGAACTCCTAAAACGGCTGGATCGATTTTAGCTGGACCGGTGTCAACTTTATGGCACATTTTAAAACCACTAAGTAGTTAGTTATTTGATAAGACCGGTTTCGAAGCGACCGCCTCTTTATCGAGAGGGATGACAGTTGAATATAAATAAAGCACCTCGCGGTAGAATTTTGTTGGAAGGATAGGAAGAATGGGGGAGGGGTGTCACTAATTTCTATTATGTTTTATGATTAAAATACTAAAATGATACATCGGTTTTTATACGTCAGCTGGTAGGTTTACAATGGATGAATGTCACATTTTTTACAATTTTTTTTTATTCATCACAATAGTATTTATTGCCTATTAAAAATGTTATGAAATGTAAATACTCAATTATTTTTATATTTGTCAGATGAAAAAAATTGTTTTAACATATTTGGTGATGATTTGAATTAAGTATAAAATTCTTGACACATTTTTTTTAATGTTCACCTTGGTTATCAACATCACCATAAAGACCGGAACCTGTAATTGGGTTTTATCAGATGTGCACAAATTGTTCACTAAAGAAAAGCTTATTTTCTTACTGATGCATTTGTGTTAAGCAGACATGAAATATATATTAATATATATTTAATTAAAAACCAAAGTTTTCATGTTTTAGAATATTTTAGAATGTTGATGTGAAAGTGTTTGAATTCTTCCACTCAACGAGTTTCCATCGAAACATTTTAATTATTCTATAAGGTTATTTTTTGCGACGTGATTTAATTAGAAATTACTGACAATACATCAAATACCTCTGCGGTTTGGGAAAACGAAACTATTTTGCGACACTGGGATGGAGAACCGATAACGAGTCCCCGTTCAAAACGAAACGTATGGTCACTTTAACCATGTTCAGCTATGTAGTCCCCAGCAGCTGATTTTCAGCAGGGTCCCATCACTAACACGCTACATAAGACATCTAAATACAAAGAAAGTCATACTAACTAAAACTGCCGTGTATTTTTAATTTGAATTTAAAATAAATAATTAACATTTGATGACAACCCTGATTTCATACATATGTTTATTTTCAACTCTCGATTAAAGTTCCCACCTTTTTAATATACTAGTTGCATGTAACACATGAGATCCAACTGTCGATAGCGATAGTATGTATAGTTGAAGAATATGTACCAAACTATAAACCCATAAATACAAATTATTTATTATTTTATGATATTTAGTTTTCTATACAACACATGTACCTAGGTAGTCAAGATAGGATAGTATGGAGGTCAGTCTTTTTTTCCTACCCGGAATATGAAAACAGCATGATGGTATATGTATATTGTATGTTTAGAGATGAAGTATCAAACTATTAAGTCTTCTTTGATATTGTGTATAGGTGACTACCATACAAATTGTATGAAGCGATGTCGACACTAAATTCAATTTTTATAAAAATTGTTAAAAAAAATTTGAGATGTACTGCTACAATGTTTATATTTTTTATATAAAATTAAAATATCTAGTTGGGGTGTTTCGGCTTTTTTCGATATTTTAAAAAAAAATGGAAATATAGGCAGTTAAACTCATAAATTTATCATAAAAAAAATACTTTTCTTAATAAAAAATGTTTGAGAAACCCTGGAATTTTTTTGAAAAAACTAATTTGAGATTTTGTATTTGTCTATGTTTATACCAATTTTCAGCGTTCTAGCTTTTATGGTTTCTGAGATATAGGGAAAAATAAAATAAAAATTCAAAAGTTGATAACCCCTGACTGAAACAAAAATTCAAAATTCCGAGTATAAAAGTTTTGTAGGCCTGTAACTGTTTATATATTCTGAAATTTTAGGCTCTGTAAATTGAGCGGATCAAAAGTTATAAGGGGGGGACGGACACACACACACACAGACATACACACACACAGACATACACACACACAGACACACACACACACACAGACACACACACAGACACACGAAATGTTCTACTCCGAATTCTGAGTAAATCCGTGTATGGAACATATATGCTGCGAAGCCTCTAAGTTGGTGTTTTTTGACTTCAAAGTTGGAAATGCCGTGAAAAAAGTAGACCTCTCCATACAATTCTCGCGTATTCTGGCTTGATACATTGTCGATATGTTAAGAGAACAAAGTTCTCCTGAACAAATCGACAGTTGGATAACTGTTTTGATACTTTTTACAAAGTCACCACAAAACAATATTTAAAAATCTAATCACAGGTTATTTTAAAAAATTTATACATTTGCAAAGGTTGCA
The DNA here is from genome assembly GCA_963576475.1 of Molanna angustata. NCBI lineage: Eukaryota > Metazoa > Arthropoda > Insecta > Trichoptera > Molannidae > Molanna > Molanna angustata. The sequence continues at coordinate 28,056,930 of OY754980.1, forward strand.
AGGAAGTGTTATAAATAAATAGATAAATAAAATGGTAATATTTGTAGGTACCCTTGGAAGATCTACAGGAGGCGTCCAGCTTGTTGATTCAGGCTCTGGACATCAGAAGACGATATATGGAGGTGTCCCATCAAAATTTCCCCAGCATGACAGCTAGATTCCTCAGGACCCTGGACATGGTTGGAAACCCAGCAAACGGTCACGTGGAGGAGCAACACGATGATAAGATGACTATTGAAGGTATTGTAGAATCATAAACAAAGTTTGAATGTTGATATAGAATGTTGTCTTGTTAGGTGTGTACCAAACCCTTGGCCTATAGTCGTAGCTTATGTCAACTCTATGTATTCCTTCACTCATTCTATATCACATTATTTATTTCCTCAGAAATGGTTTTTCAGTAGTTATTGAAGGAACAATTAAAAAATTAGGTTCTGCTTATTAATTGTTTTTTTTTTGTGAATGTAATGTTTATTTTTGAATATTGATAAATAGGTACATATTACAACTTTTTTTTTTTTAACAGATTTTTAATTATCTCAATAGAGACGAAGTTGGAATATTTATTGTAGGAGAACCGGGAAATCAAGGCACCTACAGGGCTTACGACCTGTCATCGGCTGGTTTACGTGATCACTTAATGCGCTTGCGCAACGTTCACCAATTATGCCTTTTTTTTTAATGAGATCCCTATCAATTCAATTTTGAAAGTTCTATATATTGTAATACTGAAATTCTTTTCACTTGAAAATAAGGAATTTTTACTACAGCCATCTATGGGTGAAATTATGAACAACAATCTTATTATTATTTTTTTTTTTTTGTTGTAACGCCATCTATTGAGAGAATTGTTTTTTTTTTGTAAATAATGAAAGCTACAATTCTTATATCTGAGGTGACAATGCATTTTTCGCATAGAAGTCACCCCTGAATTGCGCCAGACTTATAAGGTCATTTTTTTCCTACTTGTACCAATGTGTAAGTAATCGAATATTTTTATTATTGCATATGCGCAAACATTGGATTTTTTTCCCTGTCGAGAGTCAAAGATATTTTTTAACAGATTTTTAATTATCTCAATAGACTATTATCTATTGAGATAATTAAAAATCTGTTAAAAATATCTTTCACTCCCGACAGGGAATAAAATCTAATGTTTGCGCATATGCAATAATAAAAATATTCGATTACATATTACAACTTTGATAACCTTTTATGTATTACCAATTATTCATATTACTTACTTAACGTGTTCCGACATATATATGTATAAGGCCTTTCCACTCCAAAATGTCCCAACAGCACAACAAAGTCTTCCTCGTTACATCCCTGTACCATGTTTCTGCAGACAATAAGATGCTTATCATCTTGGACCTCCCCGCAATCGCAAGATACATCTTCTTCTATTGTTATATACCCCACCTGTACAAGTTCTTTTCATACCTAGAACATCACACCACAACAGTCTATTACAATCAAACCAGTTTTATTAAACGCTGCTGTAACAACTACAATAATCTTAACCCTCAACCCGATCTATTTAATCTGTCTCTTCAAGGACTAAAGCATATTATTAATGCGACTACAAGCATCGGTTAGTGAAATTATCTTATTTCATCCTACCAGTTCATTTCCCAGTTTCCTTACCATATCCTAAATCTTATTCACTTAATCAATGTTCTCTTCATGGAATAATATGAAAAATGTTTATATAATTTAGTGAAGCATTATAATTTGCTTATTTCTTTGTTAATTATGGCCCGGTATTACAGTCGGCCCTCAACTCATTGAGTTTGTTAAACTCAAGATTAATGTTAAGGGGAGATTTAATCCATTTCCGTATAACAGTGCAATATGACATTTCAGTTACTAAATCTTCAATTATAGACATATTTTACTTTTTCTGTGGTTATTATCTGTCAAATTTTAAATTACCTCAAATAATACGAACTACAAAACGGGACGCTACGACTTGAAATACTATTGTTTTATTATCCAACATGGTACATTTAATTTTTTTCACCAAAATAATGCTTTTAAATGCCCATGTTCTTTTCAATATGGCTGTCAGTTTGTTTTGTTGTGTGGCGCCACCGTTGATACAACTAACGACTCTAGTGATAGAAACTGAAACTACACGCGTTGCCTAGCAAATGACAGTTGACTCACCGTTAAGTACTTAATCTGCCAGAAACGTTGAGTTAAATATTTGTCGTTTTAGTGACGTATTTGAGGGAAGATTAGGCCTAAACGGACACTAATACGCTATATTTTTGTAAAACTTGAGTTTAGCTCTTAAACTGAGACTGTAATACCGGGCCTATGTAACTGCATTCTGTATAAAAGCTGTTATGTTTTCCAATAAAATAAAATAAAATAAAAATACCTTGTGACACCTACATGGAGTCTATTCAGTGTCTTCCATGTACGGTAGGGTAGACGGTGTCCCTGCCCCAAAGTCTTGCACAGCTCGTTTCCACCTCCACCAGTGCTCTTCAGTTAGGTATTCATATTGTTAGGCAATACTGCCCCCCCTAGACAACGTGTCATTTAGCTCAAGAAAAGAAATAAGAAAAGATAACTCAATGTATGGAAGTGATAGTTGTCACGTGACTGGCAACTGTCACTTCCATACATTGAGTTATCTTTTCTTGTTTCTCTCCTTGAGCTAAGTGACACATTGTCTAGGGGGACAGATCTTTTAATCACACAATTGATGTCTTGGGTTTTATTGTGAAGATTATAATATCGCAACTTGTTATTAAATTTATCAATCATAGTTTAATACAGATTATAATTTATACGATTATATAGTTTTGTTAATCTTATTATGAAATCTTTATTTTTACATGAGTGACATTGCAATCTTTGTAGATAAGATTCATAATTGCAATTCAGGAAATAATTTTAGTGATGATATAATCTATTTGTTACATTTCAAGTGTTTTCAAATCATTATTTTATAATGTTTTCTGAAAAAACAAATTATTTCTAGTTTCTAGGAAATGTAAGTTTTTTAAATCAAAACTTACCAAGAAATATGAATAGTAATATATTATCAATTATTACATTATTATTTATTTATTTAGTTGAATTCAATTCTAAATTCAAATCTGTTTAAATTCTATGTTATTATTTTACATTGTTGATAGCTTTTACAAATAACGGAAATGTTTATCAGTAAAATAAAATGATTTGTTTAAAGTTTCGCCGTGATTGTTTCATAATACCGACTCCAGCCAATTCCAATTAATAACTCCCTTTTTGTCTTTTTACGTTGGTAAGCTTGCATAGTTGAAAATCTGGCGTATTTAGTTTTACTGAGTTACTAACATTTTAAATATTTCGCACTCTGTATGTCTACGGAGACTTTTCTTTCTTTCTTTCTTCTTCAGCTAGTTTTCATCCATTCTTGGACATAGGCCTCCCCTTTGATCCTCCACAACTCCCTGTCTTGGGCACACTGCATCCATCTCCCTCCGGCACATTTCTTGATGTCATCAGACCACCTTGCCTGGGGTCTGCCAACACCTCTTCGGCTTGTTTTCGGTCGCCATTCTAAGATCTTTTTGGTCCATCGTGAATCCTGACATCTGGCAATATGCCCAGCCCAGCTCCACTTAAGGCCAGCGACCCTTTTCGCTACATCGGAGACTTAACTTTTATAAATAAATTTAAAATTCATTTTATTGTTTGTGGGGGTATGTCAAAAAACATTCTTTATCATTCTTACTTTGTGACGAATACTAGAGAATAACACTAAAAAATGTTGCCAATGCAAATATAATGAAGGAATTAGTAAGTGAAATGGACTATAGTATCTGTCAGCCAGTGACAGTCTTCAGAGTGTGCCAAGAAAATGGTAACTGAAGTACCTATGCTATGAATTTAAGGAATTTCCTATTTTGTTTTCTCCAGTTCGTTTGGTATTGCTAAAAACCTTTTGACTGTGACGTTTTCCATCACTTTGTAGAATTCTGGATAATATGTAGGTACTCATATCATTTTTATGTGTAATTTTTATTCTTCCGACAACCGACCAGTTGAACTATGAGCCGAAATAGTCCTCTGAAGAATAAAAAATACTATGAGTGTGTTATGTATACGTAAGTTAAGAAGGTACTTAATTAAGTAATATTAGTAATGGCAACACTGTTGCACTGACTAGAAAGGATAGCCTAGTCTTCACAACATTTTTTTTTAAATATAACCTATAAAAGTTTGGTAAAAATACCAATTTAGTCATTTATTTTAATATTTTAGTTACTTTTTTACTCCTCACTAACACAAGGTGATATAGTGGGGAGTTATGATTTCGCAACTTTTAAGGGTATTTTTTTTGTTGCAGATTATCAACTAGCATCATGCTGAGATTGTATTCTGAAAGTTTCATCACAATGTATCTGTGTGTGTGTGCTATGTGCTATGTACGGCGTGTTCATTTTACTTTATCGATTAAAGACTAAAGTACTCATTCGATTCTATTCAAATTTTGCAAATATGTATATCTAATACTCGATTAGATCCCATTAGATTTTGAACGATATATGAATAGTGCTTCTCAATTTTTTTAACTGTCAAATATTTCAAAGTGACCCCAAGCTCAGGAAACTTAAAATTTGAAATTTTTATTTTCAAATTGGTAAAAAGGCACATTACTTTCATAAAATGGCATTGAAGAATTATCAAGTTTTCATAATAAAATATTTAAATAAAAAATAATTTAACAAACTCATTTCATAAAAATGTTGGAAATTTTCCATACAAAATTTGAATACTTTATAGAATGACTTGTTAGTGAGGAGTTTAGCGTTGGCCACAACCCACTCGTTTTAATATATAATGCAACTGACTCATGCCAGTCACAATTTTAACTACAAATAAACCTTTCCAACCTATTTTTACCAAACTTTTGTAGGTTAGGTTTACAAGAATGGTGTGAAGACTAGGTTATCCGACTAGAAAGCCTGCTCTTGGCAACACCGGATTAATATAGAAGACACATAACAAAGTGGTTGAGAATAAAACAATGCTCTTGTTATTTAGATTAATTATTAAAAGTACCTATATAAATAAGTTAATGAGTATATGAATTTATATTGTTGCTACAGACCAGACAAAATAGACATGACATAAACAAAAATTTCTTTGTACACACTGCGTTACTGTGCCATCAAAATTTGGTGGGAATCAACATGTATTTAAATATTTTCGGAATGAAAATTGATAAAATACTCAACACTGATATCAAAAAGTACATGTTGTTGACAAAAGGATTTAGATTTCCAAAAGCAAATACTTTTTATATTTAAACATTGAATGTGTTTGGTATATCCCCGTTCCACATCACTTTGTGTACCAAACCCCTGTCCTAAGGTCGGCAGCTCTTTGTATTCCTTACTGTGTGATTATTATCCATAATTATATATTTCCTGTTTTGATATTGGTAACATTCAAAGTAGTCATGTTTTGTTAATTTCATCTTTTATCATAACAAAGTAGGCACTTACCTGATGTTAAACAATTTCAACATGGATCAATATTGACTTTGTTAAAATAACTGCAATATTTGTATTTGCTATATTTACATTAACATTACATTAGCTTCATCGCTTGAAGTAATTTATAATTAACTCTTTATCTTTTTGTTTGTTCAATTATATGAACCAAACTGTGTATTTAAGTAGAATGCGTTACCTTTTTATTCATACTAACCTACTATATTTTTCTATTTTAGTTTATATGTTAACTGGGTTCTAAGTTTTTTTACAAAACTTTTCAATCAAAAGTTGTATTATAAAGTTACAAAAGAATTCCTTTTTGGTTTATAATATTATAATTTTATCTGTGTTACTTTGTTTAATATTTTTTTCTCTATACAGTTGAGCCTCGATAATGCTATCCCCAGTCAATCCAAATACCTCTATAATCCAAACGACCCCTACCCCTGAGCAATCGTCGTTTCTCAGTAACTCTCAATGCCACACAGTCAATATCATAGAGATTAAGTGTTTTCTATGTCGCTAAATACTACTCATCAAAATACTATATATTTTTAATATTAACTGCTGCCCAACTAGGAAACTCTATTCTAGCTAGCAGTTTACAACTTTACAAAGATAATAAATACACTTATGAACTGAGTGATGATAGTTTGTAATATCTTAAGATATAATAGAACTCCACAAGATAATTATATCCATGCTATGGGTAAACATGGATGGTTTTGATTCCGCCCGTTGACCAGACTTGCCCCCCTGGTCTGTGGTGAAGGACTCTTCTGGCGGGCAGTTGCTCACTCAAAACCAATTTTTTTTACTAATAACTAATTAATCACTACTTCAAAAAAATATCAAAACAGGCACATATAGCTCACATAAAACAAATCAATCAGGTCAATCAAACTGCCTGTCATAATAATATATGTCAACAAAACAATTACCGATGCAATTTGACATTTCAAAAACCATAGAGAAGAGGTCATTGATCAATGTCCTTAGGTGTGTAGATGTATTTGATATGACTCACATGAGTCCTAGATCAAATCAAAACATATCAAATATTTTATCTATTACTCAAATGTATGTATTACTCAATTCTATGTATTACTTATAAATTGATGTATTACTACATTACAATTCTATAATTTTTTTTATTAAAAACATCTTGCCTGTGTAAAACATATTTTCACTTAGAAGAAATACAAAGTTTTACTTCGAAAAATGCTTTTCACAATATTTGTATACTATGATAATGCCATAGAATGCTTCGTACATCTGAAGAGGATGTAAATTGTGGAAGTTGGGATTATTGAGGTTCCACTGTATTGTAATTATTTTACCATTGATTGTGAATGATTTTATGGCTGCTTTGTATAACTAATGATTGCATGTTCAGGCAAAGAAGATTCCAGTGATACTCTCCTTTCTATCTCGACCTTTCTATATCCTTTCTCAGGTATCTCGACCTTCCTTTATTTTATTTTTTATCTTTTGATCCTTTTGTTCAATAGATATTATATTACATTATATCATAGATCACATGTTATTTACCATACATCAAAGGTGGGCAAAAAATCAATTGTAGTTTATATTAAAGTAAATAGTCGATTGTAGTTTATATTAAAGTAAATAGTAGTTGATTGTAGTTTCTATAAAAGTTAATAGTCGATTGCAGTTTCTATTAATGTAAATAGTCGATTGTAGTTTCTATTAAAGCAAATAATCGATTGTAATTTCTATTGTCAGTTAATAGTCTATTATCATTTGTATTAAAGTAAATAGTCGATTGTAGTTTCTATTAAAGCAAATAATCGATTGTAATTTCTATTGTCAGTTAATAGTCTATTATCATTTGTATTAAAGTAAATAGTCGATTGTAGTTTCTATTAAAGCAAATAGTTGATCGAGATGTAGATTGTTGAAAATAGTTTCTTCTTAATTTATGTATAGTTTGTTCATCTCTCTCACCTCTACTGTTCAATAATCATTATAAGCACTACACATATTATTATAAACCATGTCACATTCATTAGGTATAGTACATATACATACATACCATCACGGCATATCCCACAATGTGGGGTAACCAGCGAAAGGTGTGCGGGTGTGCATTGCCTTATAAAAGGGAGCACAACACATATGTGTATACCCACACACCAGTCTCGTCTCACCTAAAAAGGCACTACATTCAGAATGGGTGGTGAACCTCATTGCTGAACTATGTCAGATGTTATTGTTGCCTGTTGTATTTTCGATTACCCGGCTCTTACGGGACACTCGAAAACAGTAATAGAAAAGAGTGGAAGCTAGTAAAAAGTGTATGTAAAGCTAGTTTCATAACTAAAACACATGAGTTTAGAATGACCATGTGTAGATAAATAGATATGAATTAATAATGATAATTATTAATTAATATTATTAATACATATCACACATAGGTATACCATCAAAGTAATCCTTTTATCTCACTTTGATTCAAATAATATATTTAATAACAATAATTCTACATTTTATCTAAATATTCAATTAAGTATATGTTTAATTAAATTATAAATGAAACTTAGGAATCTAATAAAGTATAAAAGAATTCTATTTTATTTGTCTTCTATTGTTAATTATAGTATCTATAAAAATAGGACATATTCATATAATTTTGATTATTATGAAGTAATAATTTTCACTCAGAGTGTTTTATTCACCATTATTTAATAATTGAATAATATTTTAATAAGGCCGGTTCAAAAAAGTGAATTCAGTAATGGTATATTGACCAATTTTCCTTATTTAGTACATCTCCACATTATCCTGTAATGTTGATTTCCTTCCTATTCTGCTATCCTGAATCAATGTAATGACTAATTTGACAACTGCTTATGATGTTGTTTTATAATAAAAAGGATAGAATAATGGATAGAATTTTTAATTTAAATTAAAATAGAACAATGAGTTTGACCGTATCCTGTTATATCCATAGACAAAGTGAATGTAACTTCCATGACACACAGTCTATTTTGGGTTGGGTCACATTTTCTGAAAAATTGCTGCATGTTCTAATTTTCAGATCTTATTTCACATGAGTTGAAATGTTTAAAGAATCTTTACAAATATTTTTAATAGAAATATATTTATCAAATAATTCTTGAACAGTATTCTTTGTGCATTTTTCAATTCCCTCCATCGTTTCCTCATTGCTATAGTCAGATTGTTTATTGTTGTTTTCTTTTAGGTACCATATGGACTTCCACTTTATGGACTTAAAGATTACAATATAATAACTAATGACTTTAACTCAGTTCTTGATATTGTTCTGTGCAACGCCGAAAGGTCTATAATCCACGTTGATAGATGCCATGACCCCCTTATTAGCGAAGACAAATATCACCCAACTTTATCAATTACTGTAGGATGTGCTCATACAGGTAGTCCAGGTCTAGATTCGCCGCGTACTGATATAAGAAATGATGCTTGGAAATTCAACAAAGCCAATTTTCTCTTAATATACGAACTGCTAAGTAAATGCTCCTGGGAATCAGTTTACAAAAATTCAGTTAACATAAATATCCCTTGCGGAAATTTTTACAAAACATTATATGATATTTTCAATATTTGCATTCCACCTGCTAATAAACCATCTTCACATAGAGTGTACCCAAAATGGTTCAATAAAGAAATTATTCAATATATTAAAATGAAACACATAGCTCACAAAAAGTGGAAAAAAAGTAAAATGCAGACCGACTATTTAATATTTTCTAAACTACGGTCCACTGTAAAACAAAATATAAAAGAAGCCTAAAAAAATTACATTTTTTCCATCGAAAATTCTCTAAACAGCAATCCAAAAAAGTTCTGGCAGTACATAAAAGACCTTAAAAAATCATCTCAAATATCCATTTCCATGAATTACGATGGAATGGAGCTGAACAGTAATATGGAAGTTGCAGAATGCTTTGCGACTTTTTTTTCTTCCGTATACAGTAAAAACCAACCAAACCTAGATATAAGTCAATCAATAAATACTGGAAATATAGCTCCCCCGTTTAGTATTCAAAGAATATCCGAAGAAGACGTCAAAACTGCTATCTCCCAACTAAATGAACCCCACTCGGTAGGACCAGATAGAATCCCCGCATTTCTTATTAAAGGCTGCTCAGAATTTTTTGTTACACCACTTTGTCATCTCTTTAATGAATGTTTAAGAAATGGATCCTTTCCAGACATTTGGAAAACAACTAAAATCACACCCATTCATAAAAAGGGTGGCAAAAGCGATATCCGAAATTATCGCCCAGTCGCCATACTTTGTGCAGTAGCAAAAGTATTTGAAAAAATCTTACACAAATACTTGTATAATCACGTAAAGCCATTTTTGGATGAACGTCAACATGGGTTCAGACCACAAATGTCTGTGACATCAAATCTACTATGTATTTCCGACTTCTTATCTAAAAATCTCGATCAACGTATTCAAATAGATGTTACATATTTTGATCTAGAAAAGGCCTTTGACAAAGTTGATATTGGTATATTATTAAAAAAACTAGCTTCATTTGGCCTATCCACAAACATCTTGTCATTTATTTCCTCTTATTTCAGAAATCGTAAGCAATACGTATTTTATAAGGGGAGTTCTTCAACTGAATTTTTAGTCTTCTCAGGAGTTCCACAGGGTTCTATTCTTGGACCGCTGTTTTTCTTAATATTTATAAATGACATTGGATCCTTCATATCAAACTGTCATTATTTACTATTTGCAGATGACTTAAAATTATATAGACAAATAAGAAACCCAGCTGACTGCATCTTACTTCAACTAGATATAGATTCAATCTCAAAATGGGCCAAAAATAACCGTCTAAATTTTAGCTCACCAAAATGCAACATTGTGTCATACACGCGATCTAAGGACCCATATATCTTTAATTACACCATAAATAATACCCTTTTCCAACGGCTCGACTATGTGAAAGACTTAGGAGTAACATTTGACAACAAACTAACTTTCCATAAGCATATTAACGATCTATGCTTAAAAACATACAAACTTCTTGGATTTGTTATCCGAAATTCTCATTCCTTTTACACTACACAAACCATTAAATTGTTATATAATGCACTAGTTTTAAGCGTCTTAGAGTCAAATTCAATTATTTGGAGCCCACATGAATCAATTTATATATTAAAACTTGAACAGGTTCACAAAAAGTTTTTAAGATTTCTGTATCTGCGTACATATGGGACATATCCTTGGTTATACCCATCAATGTTTGTACTTGGAATGACCAACTACCATTCATTGGAAACGCGCAGATGCATTGCGACTTTGAAATACTTTTATTACTTAATAAACGGACATACAAACAATAGCGACATACTTTCTAAAATGAACTTTTTTGTACCAGAACTTCATAGTCGAGCACGCAGGCATCGTCTCTTATATGATCGTCACAGTCGTACAAATCTTTACATGAACTCACCAGTAGGACGAGCGTCATCTTATTTAAATATAATAAATAACACCGAAATCGATTTGTTCAGTGCATCTGTCACAAAGTTTGTAGATTTCTTGGCGTTGCGCACATATTGTTTTAATGATTTATTTATAACGCTTAGACATAGGTTCTGTAATGTTATGAATACACAATTATTGATAAATAAATAAATAAATATAGGTACTATATTTTCTTGAGGCTTCATTCAAACTGCTTGGGTTGCTTGGAAGAGGTTGCTTTAAAGCAATAAACCTGCCTCTCTGCACATTTTTGTACATAAACTAAATAAATATTGTTATTTTAGGTTTACATTAAAAAGTATTATATTGAATATGGGTACTTAATTTATTTGTGTATTTCCAGACCATCCAGTCCATGTTCCAGCCCAAGAGGGTGATCCCTGGGACTGTCCCTTCCCTCCCAGCAAGAACTATGTGATGAAGGCAGTCAAGGGTGTCTTCCAGGTGTACGCCAATCAGGAAGACGCAGATAAAGACATACCGCTCAACTACAAGTACACAAAGCTACCAGAGTTTGTACAGGACACTAATATACTATGCAACATGATTGCCGATGGACCTCTGTTAGTATTCATATTTGTTAGTCTCCTTTATAATAAGTTCTTAAATTAATTTCAAAAATCATAGATTACAAATATAATTAAAACCGTTTGCTGATTTATTTAGACAGCTTTACTTAAGAATTATTACATACATTATACATTTTGTTGATTTTGGTCACAAAATATTCAACGCTGTCTAAATATTCTGTCTAAAGAATATATTCAAAATATATTCTGTCTAAAGTAATCTTAAAGAAAATCTAAAACAAGTGCTCTCATAAACAAACTATTTATTAATGTATTGTGTTTTAGGAAATCTTTCTGTTACCGGCGAATGAGTTACTTGTCTTCCAAGTTTCAACTGCATGTTTTACTCAACGAGTTGAGAGAATTGGCTTCACAAAAGGCAGTACCACATAGGGACTTCTATAATATAAGGTTTATATAGTTTAATTATATCAAAATTAAATGTTGAAAATGTACTATGTAGGGAGAGTGTAGCTTTATCATGTTTTGCTATCAACCAAATATTAGCCACTAAAAACATCCCCAGAAGAAGCCAGGATCACTCTGTGAGCGCCCCCCGTTGGGTTACAGACTGGACTGGAAACCGCACCTGGAAATATTAAGAGAACAGATTAAGAGTGGGTGTCAGTGTGGGTGCATGTGGCTAGTCGTAGACCACAGATAACCTTCGAGACTGTCCTACTTGCCCTACTACCTGCTCATTTGAGAATCTACTACACTGCAGTGACACAGCGTTCGACGTTGCCAAGTATTGGTCAAGAAAAATCTGGTTGTGGCTGCTACATGAGAAAACGAACCAAATATTTACAAAATCAATTTATAATTTACTTGCATTTGTAGCAGCTAAATATAAAGCCTTGTTGACAAATTTCCGACTCGAACGGATGTGCACCATCCCTCGAGAGGGAAATTTATCAACAAGATGCCTTTAAATATGCTGATAAAGGAGAAACGTCAGCCGATGACTGATCTTCATGAGGATCAGGACTTTACGCAGGTTACCCCCTAAATACTTAATAATAACATAATAGTTAAAAGCTTTGTTTTAACATGTATATATACATATATATTCTAAGGTTTCTTCTTCTTTAAGTGCCCTGTTGGGTCCCCCCGATCTTGGCGATCACTCCAGCGAATATCTCCCTGTCGTGGGCTGCTCGGAACAGCTCCTCTACACTCCAGATGCCGGTCCATTCTCTTACGTTGCGCAGCCAGGACATCTATTTTCTGCCGGGTTCTCGGCGTCCCTCAATCTTTCCCTCCAGGGTGATCTGGAGAAGGCGATATTTCTCTCCACGCAGCGCATGATCCAGGTACGAGATTTTTCGGACCTTGATGGTAGACAACAACCCCCTATTTGCTCTAGCTCGCCTCAGGACTTCTGTATTGGTTACCATATCTGTTCAAGGAATTCTGAGCATTCGTCGATGGATCCACATTTCAAATGCTTCCAGTCTGTTCATCATACTGGCTTTCAAGGTCCACGTCTCGCATCCATACTATAAAACAGACCACACATAGCATCTTATCATTCTTTGTCAGAGTTTCAGGCTTATGTTGTCGTTACAGAAGAGTGTTTTCATTTTGATTTAACCTCCATACCCAGGTCAATTCTGCATTTAACCTCCATACCCAGGTCAATTCTGCATTTAACCTCCATACCCAGGTCAAGGGTTTGCGTGAGCATGCTACAGAGGTATTTAAATTTCTTCACTCTTTCGACGCTAAGGCCGTTCAAATGCATCATTGATCCAGTCTAATCCAGCCGCCGGAAAGTCGTCCTTTTTTTTTTACCAATATTAATTATTAGTCCCAATCTTTTACCGGATTCGTCAACAAGGTCTAGGAGGTCATGAAGATCATCAACACTGTCAGCTTGTAGTACAGTATCGTCTGCATATCTAATGTTGTTGATTAGGACTCCATTTATCTTGAGACCTTTCTCGGTGTTACTGAGGGCTCTTTTAGAGACATAGTCTGAGTAGAGGTTGAACAATAACGGGGACAGAATACAACCCTGTCTTACTCCTCGTTGAATGGTGATTGCATTTGATTTTTCACTCCCATGTCTTATTTCAGCTTTTTGAAACCAATAGAGGTTCTTGATAAAATTTTGATCTTTGGAATCAATGTTACAATCGGCAAGCATTAATAATAAATCAGCATGTTTCACTCTATCAAATGCTTTTTTGTAGTCAATAAAGCAGGCAAATATTTCCTTTCTTTGGTCCCGGCATTTTTGCAAAAGTACGCTAACAGCCAATAGTGCTTCACGTGTTCCGAATGCATTTTGAAACCAAATTGAGTGTTATCTAGTCTTGCTCACATTTGACACGTATCCTAGCATGTATTATTTTGAGAAATAGTTTTAGAACATGACTCATCAGGCTAATAATTAAGTCTGTAGTCACTGCATTTCTTAGGGTGCTGCTTTTTAGGTAACGTCACAAAGGTGGATTTGAGCCAGTCTTGGGGTATATTCCCTGTGTCATAAATAGATTTAAAAAGACTCACCAGGTAGTCAATATTGCCATCGTCAATAAGTTTCAACACTTCTACGGGGATATCATCCGGGCCGCTTGCTTTTCGATTTTCTGAAGTTTGTATTGCGTGAAGAACTTCTGATTTTATGATTGGTGGTCTGTAAAGATCAACAAAAACACTAGTATCAGGTCTATTGTCTTTGAATGTGTCATAAATATATTTTTCCCATGTTTGCAAAATATCTTTATCATCCAATACAAGTTTATTGGAATCGTCGACCAAATATGATGGAGTAATTTTCCTTGTAGTGCCTGTCATTTCTTCAATTTTCTTATGCATTTTAAATGTGTTATAGTTCCGGTCGTACGCTTCTAGTTCCTCACACTATGACTTCATCCATTCTTCTTTAGCCTTCTTTATTTCACTCTTGATTGTCCTCAGTAAGCTTTTGCATTGTGTCTCATTATTTTTGTGCTTACGTCTCTCCTCCATCAAATCCAAAATGTGATCAGTCATCCAGTTCTTTTTCTTTCTTTGCTTCTCTGTTTTTAGATGTGTCTCGCAAGCTTCACAAAGAATGGTTTTAAAGTTGATACCTCGCGAAACCCTATTTCTGATCACATTCATCTGCAGTTTGGAGTCATCGATTCTATTTGATGGTTTAGGCTTTTTTATCTGTTTTAAGTTCAAATTAATGTCAGCTACTGACGGCACATTTTCAGAACCAATGTCAGCACCAGGATATGTAGTAACCCTTTTTACAAGAGTTCCTATATCGTTAATCTACTAGAATATAGTCAATTTGGTTTCTTACAACATTGTAGATAGTATTACGATATTTTATAGAAGTATATCTTCCAGCAAGGTATACCCCATCGTAGCCCTACTACCCGTTTGAACCCCAAAGGTTTAATTGTACAAAAAATATTGTTATTACAATTTTATTGATGTCTGTAACAAAATTTGTTATTTTTCATAGAAAGGTGGACACTCACATTCACGCTGCATCTTGCATGAACCAGAAACATTTGCTGCGCTTCATCAAGAAGACGTTGAAGAAGAACGCCGACGAGGTGGTCACCGTCCAACGGGGATCTCCCATGACCCTAAAGGAGGTCTTCCAGTCGATGAATCTCACAACATACGATCTGACTGTGGACATGTTGGACGTCCACGCGGACCGCAATACATTCCATAGATTTGACAAGTTCAACGCCAAGTATAATCCCATCGGGGAGAGTAGACTTAGGGAGGTTTTCCTCAAAACTGATAATTATCTTAACGGAAAATACTTTGCTAGGATTATCAAGGTATTTATATTATATTAAGGTCCTTTTTCATTTATTTCATATGTAATGGATGTACGTATATTTGTTTGTTTGTATGTGGCCTGTGGACTCCCAAACCACCAATCCGATTACGATGAAACTTTGGGAATTTGTTCAGCTCATTCAGAAGGTTATTATGCATTACAATATATTTATTTATTTATTCGATATCTCACAAAGACAAATTTGAAAAAAAAATCTTATGTATTGAAATGAAACTTAGTGGGTTTGTTCAGAGAAGGTTTATGAATTAAAATTTATTTATTTATTTAATATCTCACACAAGAATTCACAAAAATTATCTATTTGGGATTGTCATTTAATTTTAGGGATTCGTTCAGTGCATATCAGAAAACATATTTGAAGTTTAATTCAATTATTTAACTTCTCGCACAAAAGTTTTTGAAAAATTATTTATCTATAATTTATATAAATAAATAAATCAATGTTCGAATAAGTAAATAAATAAGTGAATAAATAAATAAATACATTAATCAATACATAATTAGAAAAAAATACTTTATATCCATATATAAAAAATGGTATATTATATAAAAATGGTATAATTTATTTATTTCTTATTTTTATTTATTCATACATATACATAATTGACAAATAATATTCGTAACTACTTTACCCCACTAGGTAAAAAAGCTGTGCCGGGGCTAAAGCATTTTGAAATAATGATACTTTTAACAGTGAATGCCAACTAACAAAACATAGGTACACAAAAATAGCATACAAATAACAAAATTAGAAATAACATTAAAAATAGGTACATAAAATAGTGCATTACAAATTAGAAAAAAAAAACAATAATCAACGAATGCCTATTCAAAAGTAGAGACAGCTTAGAACAATAAGGGTATGAAAAAAAAACAAGAAAACACGTTAGTCTGCCAACGCCATACAATCCCTAAGTTCGTTACATCATATATGTGGCAAATATTCGTTATAAAGAATGCTCTCCAATGTCCTTTCCCGACCAATGTTGTAGAGCCAAATTTGCACTTGCTTCTTAAAAAGTGTTTTCCTATTGATTGTCTTGACAAAGGAATCCAGGATGTTGAAGACTGTATAGGTATAGCTTCTTTGTGCAAATTTTAATTGGGAATATTGTAATAGCACGAAAGTGCTGCCCGTGTTTGTATATTATTTTGGGTTTTTGTTTTCGATGAATCATCCCAAAAATGACTCAAAGCATCCCTGATGAAAAGCTGTCGGATGGTCAAGACTTTCATAGACTGGAAAAGCGTTTCACTCGGATATCTACCCATTATTCGTAGCACTAATTTTTGAACCTCATTTAATCTTTCAAAATAAATAAACACAGCACCTCCCCATCCTATTATGCCGTATGATTCAATCGATTGGAATAATGAGTAGTACACTATTTTTAATGTTTGCGAATCAAGAATGTTTCTAAGAGCAACAAATGAAAAACATAGTTTTCTAAGTCTGGATGTAAGCTTGTTAACATGTATGTACATCCCATCTAAGATTGCTATCAATAAATACTCCTAGGTACTTGATGCTATTTTGTTTTTGAAGTGGTGTGCATTGGCATTGTGATGAGATGGAACATGTGTGGATTTTTAAGCTGTAGCTATTGTTTGGTTGAGTGTTATTGTTAATGCTAAAAATCAAGTATTTTGTTTTGTCCAGATTAAGGGTTAACAAACTTTCATCCAGCCATCTCTTTATTTCATTCATACTTTTATTCGCATTTTCTAATACTTTTTCCCATGTTGCTTCTTCAAAAAATATAACAGTGTCGTCTGCAAAAGACAAACATTTATAATTGTCTCTTACAGTACACAACTGATTGATATAAATAAGAAACAACACAGGTCCGAGAATATTACCTTGTGGAACTCCAAATGTAACATGAAGTTCATCACTTTTGGTTTCGTTTGTTGCATTTAATCCGCCAGACATTATTTTGAATTTAGTTACATGGATTCTATCGGATATATACATATGATTGAAACCAATCAAATGCACCACTCCTTATCCCAATTTTATTGAGTCTTTCTAGTAAGATTTGGTGTGAAACTGTATCATGTCTAAAAATACTGCAATCGATTTGCGTCCAGTGTCTAAGCTTTAAGTTATAATAAAGTCCCGAGACCTTCTCTGAATCTGAATTGATTGTTTGAAAGCAACTGATTCTTTTCAAGATACGTTGAAAGTCTTTTTTTCGCAACTTTTTCAATGATAGAAGGGAATAAAAATACGGAATTATAATTTGCGAATCTAGATAAGAATGTTAAATAATAAATAGGAAACATACCGATCAACCATTTTTATATATTTTGAGGTAAATAATTATAAACAGGCAGGACAATGTCTGCCGGGTTTTACTAGTATATTATATAATACAAATATACGTACATCCATTTTTATATATATAGATGTGTATTTATACTAGATGGGCTGGTGGCAGGGTGGCTAGTGCACTGGATTAGTAAAAAAGAGATTGTGGGTATAAATCTATTCTCGTCCGATTTTGTTCACCTATAGCACAAGCATTTATGTTGAATTTAGGGAATGTATTTTATGTACTTGTTACAAAGACACATTCATTCTTTTTTTTTTAAAGAAATTAAATCGAAAAAAAAATTAAGCTCAGTTCTCATTGCCTACTTTTTTTGAGATATGGTGTGGCATGTAAAGAATTGCATATTGGACATATGAGGTATTGTCTTTTTAATTTAGCCTAACTGCCTGTAAAATACAATAGATTAAATATATCTTCATATATTTTATGCAGTAATGATTGTTGTCATATTATTTATCATAAGAGGTTGTCTTATTTGATCTCTTTTGTTTTCTATGATTTTTAGGAAGTTGCATACGATTTGGAGGAGAGTAAATATCAAAATTCAGAATTGAGATTATCAATATACGGCAAGAACGCCAATGAATGGACAAAATTAGCCAAATGGGCGATACAGTACAATGTATATTCCGATAATGTCCGCTGGCTTATACAGATACCTAGGCTTTAGTGAGTTTCACTTTATTTTTTATTATTTTGCTTGTTGAGGAAATAAGCCTGTATGTTATGTAACCAACATGTAAGTATAAAAAATCGATAGCATGGTGAAAAGTGAGGATAGCAGTTGATAAGGATAGAATAAGGAGAATTAAGAGGTCATTAAGGGCATGATGCTTCAGATATCTATTGAAAGTAGAAACTTATGTCGATCGACTCGCTTCTGTGAAGGTGTCTTGCATTTGATTTCCAGCAGAGAAGAAATTAAAAAAAATCTTATATTTCTCGTGCATATATTGCTTCTCTGGATCAAAGACATTGGTTATTTTATTTGGAAGGTGTTGCCATTTAACAGAAATCTAGAAAATATTTATTACAAAATGTTGTTTTATAAAAGTGTAAAAATATTTTTTTTAATCTGTTGTATTAGAATTAGGAAAATCAGTTTGGGATACAACTTACTTTTCCTATTTGTCTTACCAATTTTTTTTTGTTTTAATGTTCATAATTATCTGCATTGCATAATATTTTTTTTGTTTAAAACAGTGATATTTTCAAACTTAATAAGATGATGGACAACTTCCAAGAGATCCTCAGTAACATCTTTCTGCCACTCTTTGAAGCGACCAACAATCCTGAGAAACATCCGGAACTTCATAAATTCTTACAGGTATGCACATTGATTTCTTATATATCTCAGCAAATTTTCTCCTTTGTATATTAGTGTAATATCAAATAAATATATTATATAAGTGAGTGTTTTAATGGTTATAAGGTAGAGTCAGTAGAGGCAGAAGTGGTCATATATAAGGCAGTTTTCTAGGGTCATAACATGTGACTAGGTCGCCAATCAACACTGGCAACATATATTTATCACTTTTGTCATAGAATTATGGCGACACTATGGTACCCGTGTGAGTTAACACTTGCATGCAGTGCCATAGAATATGGTCGGCTAAGGCAAAGAAAAAAATAGTTCCAAAGTCTTGGACATATATTTTTCTATGTCGTTGATTCCTGTCATTCTGACAATTTGGTATCAAAGTCATGTTTTGCAATTTCATCCATGATGTCAAGAAAAGTAAATGCTAGAAAACTAACTATAAAAGGAAACACAAAATATGAGTGCTTAACTGGATAGGAAGGGGAGATGATTTGGAGTTTGCGTTGACATTGTATAATGAATTATATAATGGTCATTCAAATTAAAGCTTTTTCATCTCTTTTCTCGATTATTAAAAAAAAAAAATTCCTGCCAAACAACAAACTTCAAACACAACATGATTACAAATTGATCACACAGAAACAAGATGTGTCAACAATATGACAGTAGCTCCATAGAGAAAATTATGATTATAGAATACGAACGAAATAGTGTCCGAGTGGGACGCCATATGCTATGGGTTCGATGGCCATAGTTTTGTATGCCTGGGATAGTGTCAAAGCGTGGCATAGCGATTTATGACATATTTTCTATGCTTGTATGAGTGCCATAGACCTCTATGGCATAATGCAAAGTCTATGTCGTACAAATATATGGTTGTTTGCCATATCGTCTGACTGTACCTTTAGAGCTTACCAAGTGAAATAATGCAGGTAAAATTACCAATTTTAGTACAGGGATATACTCTGATTTGAATCAACCAATAAAATCAGTTAATGTTTGAAGTTATTTAGCATAGTGCATGTCACTTCTACCGTGACCTCTGCTGTATAAAACTGTCACCTGCACTCTCTTACTTGTCAGGTAAATTTTCACCTGTGTTTATAAAATGAACTAATTTATTTATTTATTATTGTTATTGAACAGTATGTCATTGGTTTTGATTCGGTGGATGACGAGAGTAAACCAGAAAATCCTCTATTTGATAAAGATGTATCGACTCCAGACCAGTGGAATGACACAGAGAATCCACCATATGCCTACTATCTATACTACATGTATGCTAATATGACAGTCTTAAATCACTTCAGAAAGTAAGTTATGTTTTTCAGTTCAACAGTTTCATAATGATAATTATAAGAAATTTTGAAGAAATGAGATATTTTTTATTTTGTTAATTTTTTTTTTAAAAAGCCTTACAATAATGGCTACATAAAAATTTATTATGTGACTAAAAATGAATCATTTAAGGGTTCCTACTAAGGCAAAGACTGTGTGTGAATTTTTTTTTTATTTTATTTAACTTCATGTCTACAATGGCAACTTCGTGTTTGCCATAAGACAAACGTGTAAGATTATTAAATGTAAATACACAGCAACAAAAAAAGGAATGGGATAGAGGTTGTGGGAGGAGAGAGGGGATGGAGAAGTGGTGTCAATTAAAAGTTATTAGAGAGGTATAACAGCTTTAGTCTTTTTTTTAAAGAGTTTAATCGATTGAGACGTCGTAATATCATAACTTAAGGTATTCCATAGTCTTGCTGATTGTACTTCAAAAGAGAAACTGAGGAATTCAGTAGAATGAATGGGAATATCTGATGTGGTACAATCAGCAAATCAATGAGGCAGACCGTGATTTGACAAAAAAATAACCTCTTTCTTAAGATAATCAAATAGGTTCAATTTTTTTTATAAAAGTTGGAATTGAAAAAGTACCTTAGTTACCAACAGACTCAGATTCACTGTCATGAGTCTCAGACTCAGATCCACTTTATTCAATATACATAATGACTACAATATTATCATTTACATTTGTTTATTGTGTGCTCTGTCAAGTGGCCATTACATTTATCACTTCAGCGAATCTCTCTCGGTCCCGCGCCACTTGGAACAGATCTTTCATGTTCCAGTTACCAGATCACTCCCTCCCTCAAGTACACATATTGCAATAACAGTGCAATTTTTCAACAATTGGTCATTACAAATAAATTAATTTTTGGCTGATTTCAATATGAATGTATCTTTTTTCATACAAATCCATTCATTCATTCATACCATCGCGGCAAACATGCATAAAAATTTAATTATAATTTATAATCTGTCATTGTCATTTTATCATTATTTATTTATTTACTTTTTGTACATAATATAATGCACATTGGCGGGCTTATTGCTATTAGGCAATTTCTTCCAACCAACCAGATTATAGAATGACAGATCAACAAAAAATGAAAGCTAAAAAAAAAAAAAGAAAATATACATCATAGCAAAAAGAAAGAAGGATTGGGAAAGAACAAGAAGAAGAAATTGAGATGAGGTGTTTAGGGATAAATATTCCATTAGACAGTTTTATGAAATGTAGTTGAGCAAATGCTGTGAAGTACTGACATAGAATAGTACTTCCACTCTTTTCTGTTATTTTCATTTTTGATTTTGGGTGTCCTACAATAAAAATGAAATGGATTAATTGTAAATACAACAGACGAAATAACATCTCGTATAGATCAGCAATGAGTTTCACCATCTATTCTGTAGTGCCTGCCTTTTTAGGTGAGACGAGATTAGTGTGTGTGGGGGGATACACGCTTGTGTTGTCCTTCATTTTATAAAGTAATGTTACTCCACATTGTGGTACCTATGAATGAATAGTTGAGCAAATATACATATGTAGGTATATTGAAATGTTGTGTTTTTATGATTTAAGGGAAATGGGCATGAACACATTTGTTTTGAGGCCCCATTGTGGTGAAGCTGGTCCAGTACAGCATTTAGTTTGTGGATTCATGATGGCCGAGAACATCTCTCATGGTCTCCTCTTGAGGAAGGTTAGTTATTATTACCTTCATGGTTTATTTTGTTATTTATTTACAATCAATGTTGTACTAACATCTAAAGTAATGTAAAACAGTTCTTATCACTTTGGCTTTTGAAATTTTTGTACATGGAGAACATAATATATTATTGAAACATATAATTCTCGCTTCTCTGGAATGGAAACTGGACTGGACTGGCCAGCTGGAATAAATTGTCAATAATTGCATAGAATGAAAGGAAGTTTTTATTATTAAAGATATAAGGCCCGAGTCAAGTTGAAAACGCTTAACGATATCGCCAAACGCTACTTTTTTTTGTATGGGATTTGACGTTTGATGTAGAATTTTTTCTACAATAAACAACAAATGTCAAATCCCATACAAAAAAAATAGCGTTTGGCGATATCGCTAAGCGTTTTCGATTTGACTCAGGGGCATAATATTCAATGCCATACAATTAAGAAAATGAATGAAATACGACATTAGGCGGACCTGTGAGATCGAGGACATCACACGATGGAATAGAGCTAGAAGAAGATTCTGGAGGGACCATGTCAACAGGATGGACGCATCTCGAATCCCATCCATAGCGGCAAACGAAATCCCACCAGGGCATCGCCTCCCCGGAAGACCATCGAAGAGGTGGAAGGATAGCTGGACCTCGAGAGCTTTCTCGAAAAAACAGATCTACGATATAAAATAAGAAGAAGAAGAGAAAAACAAATTACGAATGCTAAGGTGACCACACAATCAAGTTAAAAAGTTGTTGTGGAATATTAACCATGGGTTTTTTCTTACTAAAATAAAACTAAAAGCATCAGGTGTTTGTTAAAATTTGCAATTCATCACTAATTTTTGCAATATAATAATTACAAAATATTTATATTATCTTAAGTTAAATCAGAAGAAATGATTTTCGTAAACCTCGTTTGTTTATCTTATGTAACACAAATAAGTCGATGTACGCGAGCAATACTCGGAAAGACGCATGCGCCCACCTGCGTACACTTTCGTTCAAAAGCCAAAAGTGGTCAATTTAATAGTGAATAATCAGGATTATTTTATAGCTTTGGTATTATGATTTTTAGGTGAGACTTGTGTGGGTATATACAAATGTGTCATGCTTCCTTTTACAAGGTAATGCACACCTGTCGCTGGTTAACCCACATTGTGAGATATGCTGTGATGGTATGAATGAATTGTGACTGCGAAATGAAATGAATATAATTTTCTCAATTAAATAAATATGTTTGTATTTCCAGGTACCAGTCCTTCAATATCTGTATTACCTGGCACAGATCGGCATCGCCATGTCACCGTTGAGCAACAATTCACTCTTCCTTAACTATCATCGCAACCCTCTGCCGGAGTACTTGGCCAGGGGTCTATGCGTCTCCCTCAGCACAGACGACCCCCTGCAGTTCCACTTCACCAAGGAGCCTCTCATGGAGGAGTACAGCATCGCGGCACAGGTCTGGAAACTGAGCTCGTGTGACATGTGTGAATTGGCCAGGAACAGTGTTATCATGAGTGGATTTCCGCATAAGGTTTTTATTAGATTTTTTTATCATTTTAAATAATACTATTGCAGCATCTGGTGGAAACAGGTGTATTGAATTTTAAATGGATATAACAATACAAGTATGAAATTTTTTGGTGTAGTGATGTATTTGTGTTGTATTGATGAAACCAGATTTACTTGTTTAATAAAAATATAGGTTGTAGTGATTAAAACAATATCAGTCTTGCTTATAAACGTATTGTACAAGTTACACGACCGTTTATCACCCGTGCAGGCAAAAACATTACTAATAAACGCTGTGTAGCAAAACAGTTGGTTAACGACCGTGTATTTCTAACTCAAATTTTACACAATGCTTGCACGCCTGTCCAAGATAGTTTAATGGTGTTATAAGACAAATGTCGTCTATCACAAATCAAATTTGATTTTGATTTGCATGTTTATATTGTTATATCTTGAAATAAAATGACGAAAAATCATTATAAATTATTTTAGGAGCGAAAAGTAGTCAAAAATTTAGCTCCTTTATTATATCATATAGAAAATGGTCATAGGAATCTCATAGGAATTCGTATGATTAAACTGTTCGTTATATTTTCCATATTCCTATTTTAAAATGTGAAAAACATATGAAAATACTAAGCACGACAAATGTCAAAATTATAATGGTGGGTGGCAGCCAACGTTCTCTCAAATTTTTCTATTGTGTGTGCGGATCTTCGACGCATCTGTGCAGTGGCGGTGCGATAAATTTACACCCCCCCCCATAAAGACACATACAATTGTTCATTAAAATGTATATTTTTAGGGTATTTATTAATCATAGTGATTTTATATAATAACAACACTAACAAAGATAATTTTTGAAATAAATAAAAAAGATAACTAAAATCTGGCAATGGAAACTTTCTTATATAATATTGACTGTGCGGAGGGTAAAACATGTGTGTGGAGACATTTTAGTGCATGTGTGTGCGCACACCTTACAGGGAACATTGGTGGCAGCTCAGTGCATACGCGGGTGCGAAATTACGACATTGTTGGATTAATTTATGTTGTCAATCTGTTGCAACTACCCAGTCATTATACAACATTTATTAGTAAAATTTTTAAAAAATTGCTCCACGGGCTTTACATGGTGTGTAACTAAAACACTGGTCAATGGGTGTGCATTTTTCGATCTTAATTAGTAAAACTGTATGTCACTGACACGAAAATAAAAATTGTTTTTGTTCTAAATATCAGTTAATTTAGTTTTACAATATTTTTTATTCAAAGTAAACGTGAAAATTGAAATGTAAAATGATCTTGAGGTATGCAGCTATACTCTTGACACTCAAATTCAATCTCAATTTTGAATTTGTGCAAAGAACCTACCTTTGTAATAGAGAATAATGAGATAAGTAGAAGTGTTCAGGGTGCCTAGACAACGTATCATTTATCACAAGCAAAGATAACTCAATGTATGAAAGTGACAGGCAACTGTCACTTCCATACATTGATTGTTATCTTTTCTTGTACTACAATGACATAAATGACACGTTGACTTGGGGGCTGATTGTAATACATAGTTACTATATTGAATTTGGAATCATGTTTTGAGAGTAAGGTCTTAGCAAAATGGTGCAGTATAAATTATTCCATTATAATGTTAAGGGCTGTGCCTGTTTTTTTGCCCCAATTTCTAAAAACAAAATAAAGCAATAACACATTTCCTTTCTCTTCATTGTTTTCAGTCAAAGCAGTACTGGTTGGGTCCAAACTATACAAAGGAAGGTGTCGCTGGAAACGATATAACACGGACAAATGTACCAGACATTCGGGTTGCATTCCGATATGAGACCCTCATCAATGAACTGTCCAACATCTTTAAGGTTTTCAAATAACATCTTAATATCTTAATTTTTGCATTCTGTTCTAAAGGATATTAACCTAACATTGAGTTAAAATAATCTTACGCTTTTTTTTACAATTTTCACTTCTGGCATTAGTATAAAAAAATGTGATAAACATGTTTATCTATAAATAATAATATACTTACCATTTAACTAATTTTGGTTGTGTATATTGTATTGTAGTCTCTGTTGTAACTTAACATGAAAGCCGTTTTTATTTTGCACAGTATATCTCATTATGGTTATTTATCGTTTTTCTGTGAAGTTATTTGTTCACGTTCATGTAAATCAACATTCAAAACATTATATATTTAAATTTAACATTACGTACATATGTTTAGTGCATTTATTTTCATTATTTTTATACATTCCTAACTTTTTGTTGAATTTAATTATAATCTGTTTTATTTATTACTGTATCTTTGTATAAATACATAAATAAACATGATTTCTTCAATGAATTTGTTCTCGAAACAAAAACATAAAGTTCCATTCCCTTAACTAAGCAAAAATGCTTACACTATATGTGAGATGATATCTAGAGTATGTACTCAATAATATTTGAGTACTCTGGATACCTTCTCTATCATACTTCATGTTCTCCCACTGAAGTATGTGATTTTACTTTACAAATACCATATCAACGTGTTGGTGGTGTAAAGT
This sequence comes from Molanna angustata, assembly GCA_963576475.1. Classification (NCBI taxonomy): domain Eukaryota; kingdom Metazoa; phylum Arthropoda; class Insecta; order Trichoptera; family Molannidae; genus Molanna; species Molanna angustata. The sequence goes on from OY754980.1 coordinate 28,083,098, forward strand.
TCATTCTTTCTTGGAAATTATTTTACTCACAGCATCTTCTACTTCCTGTACTTTTTCTTTTTTACATCCTTTTAACTGATTTCACATGTCTGTCTGTACCGGAATTTTGCCATTGATTTTCAACTAACTTTCCGACCAGTTAGAGCTCTAAAACTGTTTTTAAGCTTGATTCATTTGATATAATTTGACAATTTTGCAGTTCATATAAAGTAAACTATAACTTAAACTTGGTTTAATACCAGTGTTGAGTATTTTTATGAATTTCTTTTTACGTGAAGTAAACTTTTTCAATCTATTTTAGATTTACTTGTTTTCTGACTAAGTTGTCAAATCTTATTTTAAAAAGTTCCATCTCTCTCTTCATTTATTCTCAAAAAATCTTGTTATTTTTGTCAGATATTCATCTCAGTATTCTCAATAGTAAATAACCGGATATCATCTCTTTCATGTATCATAATCATCTTATAAGTTGTTGTTTTATTTTTAGTATTTCAAAAGTATCGATTTTGATTGTGAAATTGTGCATTTCAATTTATTTATTAACATGTATTTAAAGTGTCACCTTTTGATTAATTATTATTTAAAAAAAACGGTAGACAGGGAATTTGTTTGTAGTGTGATATAATTTTATTTTAAGAGGGTGACTGCTGCCAACATACCTATTTTTTCAATTTGATATACCATCATTATTACTAAACGAATCATTTTGAAAAAAATAACCTAGTTAGTTTGGATATTAATAAAGAGTAATATACCTTAACTTTTTGATTATGTTCTGTATATATTCTTGTAGGAAAATAATAAGGATACCCCGATATTAGACATTTATCTTAAATTTCTAAAAAAATATAAGGTATAGAGCAATATTTTTTTTTATAAATTAAAGAACAACAAAATACCTGGAAAATATGATATGACGTTGCATTAACGCATCAGGTTAAGTAAATAAACCAAAAAAACTTTTATTACGCAATGGCACTGAATGAAAAATAAATGTTTTTTAGGTTTATTTACTAAACCTGAAGCATTACTGGAACGTCACATCATATTTTTCTAGATATTTTTGTCTTCTTTAATTTAAAAAAATATATATTACTCTACGCCTTATAGTTTATTAAAAATATAAGATAAACGTTGAAAATCGGGGTATGCCATTATTTTTCTACAAGAATTTATACAGAACATTATCAAAAAGTTAAGGTATATTTTTGTTTATTAATACCCAAACTATCTAAATTATTTTTTACAAAACGATTTGATAAGAAATAATGATGGTATATCAAATTGAAAAATAGGTACGTTGGCAGCAGTCCCCCCCTTAATAGTTATTTTATTGGATATCAACATAAATGAGAAAGTAAATTCCTGGAAATATAAATAAACCATTGACTTATGAAAAACTTTTGGCAATTCAGAAATAACTCAGTGGTATATTTTTTGTATACAATAGTGAATTCACCACAAATGTATGTCCTTGACTGTTAACACAGTATACATGACTTAGAAGTTTAAATTTGTTATGTAATATTTGTTTCAGGGATTTCAATCTGACTATGGATATGTATGAATAACAAACAAAACACAAATCAATTTATCTTCTTCATAATAACCACTTCACTCTATTTTATATGTACTCCAATGCTTTTTATACGCTACCCCAAATCACGCAACAAGCAAGCTTAGATATAATTTAGTCTTTACACTACAACACAACATTCAGCACAAACTCTCCGTTGGACCGGAAGAGTTGGAATATATAACCGTCAACACATCCACAGAGAGATGGGTTATGGATTAATTTTAAGAGATTTGTGTTTTTTGTTTTTCAAGATCGACTCCAAGTGAAGCTTTGGTATTATGTTGTAACGCCGAGTCGGATTATGGGACTGCTTATTGAGACAAAGGAAGAAATATTTTGAAGATTTCCCCTCAAAAGTTTTGTGTCAAAACCTCTCTATTGAAAGTGCCCAGATTATCCGGATTTTGTTTAAGTAGTAATTGTATATATACCTACGTACTATTCTTTGACGGTATCCTTTATACTCTTTTTGTGAGTTATAAGCACTCCAAACTGTATAAATATAGCCACTGCAATAATGATCAATGTCATCGAGATAATTGATTTTGAATGTTTAAATCAGCGAAAGAAAACTCAGATTTAAAAATAAGAAAAATATTTATTTGTTGTCTTGAAATACATATTTAATAGCACTATTATTGTGGCAAACTATCACAATATTACTTTTGCAAACTAATTAAAGTCTCGATATATAATGACTGTAGTCCATGTAGGTATGATACAACTGTAGTCCATACACCATCCCGAACAATAACGATGGTAGTTCAAATAGTAATTGGCTTATATTTCTCTGACATTTGAAGTTTACTGTAATGTTTTTGTGTGTCTGACCTACAATACTTTATCAAGAACTCCAAATCGTTGTATTTGGCAGTTGATATAGGTAACTTATACAAGGTCATGTCGATTTCATGATATCGTAATCAAAGTTTCTCCAAAACATCACTCATTCTGCCTGTACATTTTCTATTCTTCACATTTCTCTATTTTTTTAACACTTTCTGCCATAATAAATGAAAAATCATACAATTTTATGCACATTTCCTAACCTATAAAATGGATTATAATCCTTAGCTGTGTAAGCATGTCATGTGACTCTTGAGCATCCTATCTGTGTACCCACCCGATCTTCAAAAACAAATTTATCTTGTCAATATATGTATGCTTGTGATGGGTCCAAGTGATGCATTGTGTATAAAGTATTAATTTGATTGGTGTATTTATTTTGAATTTGAGAGATATTTTGGACATTCATCATTATTGCAGCCTTATTACCTTCAATTGATTACCTTCTTGCCTTCAATTGATATTCTTCCCTTGGAGAGTTGAACCTTGTTAACAAATGAAAGTCCTTCCTGGAATAATTGAACCTCATCAACAATTGATAATTCTTAATGATTTGGAATAATTGAGATTTATCTTTACTATCGATTAAACATTGCAATGGTTTTTTTTTTTTTTCAAATAAAGTAAGTATTTATAATTTATATTTTAAAAATTGTCACTAATATTTTTGTCGAATATTTCTCAAGATATTAATTGAATTAGTTCCCAGTTGAGTTTCTCAGTCTGAATTTCTCTTAATGTCCTTTTATCTCGGAAAATGTGGAGCAAATTATAGGATACATTTGGTTTTATTTGGCTTAAGTGAAATGAAATATATATATAACTTTTTTATTATAGGTATAAATAATTATTGTTAAATTATATAAATGTGTTAATGTAATGTGAAATCAATATCAATGTTTAATATTTTTCATATTGTATTGTTTTTTGTATATGTATTTATATACACTTGGCATGCTTCAATCTATTTTTATTGAATGCAAATTTATGTTAGTAAATAAAGGGTGGGCTGTCTCTTGTTTTTTTTTTTCACTTGGCAATATTTCTATTAAAACCTTTTTTGACATGAATATTTTTATTGATATTTTCAAAGCATTACCGTATTGACTCTGTCCAAATTGGGACTTAAATTTTGAAAGATCATGTATAATTTTGATCTAAGCAAACTTGACATACATAAATGGCTTAAATTCAACATAAAAAGAACAATTGATAGCTCACATTTCAATACTGATCATCCATTTCAGTGAACATTGATTATGGTAATAGTTAAAAAAAAAAAAACAATGAAAACTCAAGATGGATTTGTTCTAAGCTGTTTGATTTTCATTTCATACTTAGATATGAACACTTACTTAGATGATCAATATATAATCGCTTGTGCTTTTGTTTGTTGCAAATATAAAAAACAAGAATTATTGACATAAAAATATTTTTTATGAATTTAATATGAGGGTAAAGTAGAATAAACTTTAGAGCTATATATATAAGTATAATATTGTGATTTTATATTATTAAATCTTTAGATTGTTATATAATTATGATATATAGATTATTTTTTACTTGAAAATTTAAAATTTATATAATTAATCATATTTATCTTAAACATGTATTACGAAAAATCCTGACCCATGCATTTGAGAGTTAAAAAAACAATGCTTATTAAAAAGTCACCATTAGCCTTATATGGATATTATATGTATTTAAAAATATAATTATGCACTCATATTAAAAAAACACATTTTATAGAACTACACAGAATTTACTTAAGAATTATCCAAATAGGGGTTTGGAAACAATTATTCTATTTATTGCTCTTTCTACCTTGATGCGCTCCTGTTATGGAGATTGTTGTCAGCCCCTTCATAGAATGATGAATAACAAAAAATGAAAAGAATAAAGAGTGTGTGTAAAAGTTTCACTGTCGTTGATTGTCATTGACTTCTGATCTTTATATGTTGGGCATCGGAGAAGTGACCAAGATCTCTGTAAATTATTAATTATCTGTTTCCTTTACTTGTTTCCAAGTGCATAATTGATTAATATTTAAAACATATTACCATTATCACAGGAATTTAAAAAATTATCAATAAACGAGGTATGTCTGTTGCAACAAAGTTTATTTAGGATTTTTTCCGTGTATCTTTAATTCAAGAATAAATGTTTTTGCCAAGACTACTTAGCAGTTTTTTTTTCATCTTCGAAAATGCTTATCATACAGTACTAAGATTTCATGGAAAAATACCAATTTATTTTATTACTTACGTCTAACAGTGGAATTCCACTCTATTGAAATTAAAACTTAAAAATAATTTATTATATAACACAAAATTTTAAGAATTAGATCATAAAAATAAATTTGTATGCTGATAATGGAACCAAACTTACTTATTTTTCATCATTCACACTAGTATCATACCTTCATAATTCACACACTACCAAATTGAAATCATTACTTTTATGTTTTACCTGCTTTAAAAGTTAACTACTTAGATAAACTTGATGCTACTCTGATTTTTTTTTTTTTTTTTTTTTTTTTTTTTTTTTTTTTTTTTTTTTTTTTTTTTTTTTTTTTTTTTTTTTTTTTTTTTTTTTTTTTTTTTTTGAGTGGCAGCTCTCCAAGGAGAACACACTTAGGCCGGTTGGCCCTTTGTGATACCACAGTGGGGTTGTCCTTCCCCTTCACTAAACCACATTGAACCAGCCTGAGTGGTTAATAAATGTCAGAACGTCGCTAATGTCAGCAGACGCTATGTCCATCAGGTCATCGTAGAAGAAACTTCCCAAGAATTTCCTCCTATTTCTGGAGAGAGCAGGGCATTGACAGAGGAAGTGGACTACCGTCTCTTCTTCCTCTTCATCTTGGCATGCTCTGCAATAATCAAATGCCTCTAAACCAAGCCTTCTGGCATGTTTTCCTATGAGCCAGTGCCCTGTTAATACCGATGTGACTCTGGCTAGTGAGTCCCTTCTGAACGAGAGCATCTCCCTTGTTCTTTTGAGATCATATTTTGGCCATGTTTGTTTGGCAATGGCACACGTGCTTTCTTCAGACCATCTTTGATTGGCACGAGTTTTCGTTTTCTCATCGACCCGGAGTTTACATGTTGCCATGGGAACCCCGGGTCGATGATTTATTGTTTCTAAAGGTAACAGGGTACCTGCCCTGGCCAGTTCATCTGCCTTACAGTTACCTGTTATATCATTGTGACCTGGTACCCACATAACAAGTATGTTAAACCGCTCGGCTGCTTTGTTTAATGCTGTGCGGCAGTTCAGGGCAACTTTAGAGGTCGTTAATGCGCCTCGCAGAGCCTTGATCGCTGCTTGGCTGTCTGTGAGGATACGGACTTCGCTGCTTTGCATTGCGGCCCTTTGTATCCATTCTATTGCTTCTTGAATCGCCAGGATCTCTGCCTGAAAAACACTGCAGTGGTCTGGCAACCTGAATGAGATATTGATATTTGGTTGCTCCGAAAATACCCCTCCACCCACCCTTCCGTCCAGTTTCGACCCATCTGTGTATACCACCATCTGGGCCTCACCATGGTGAATTGCGTTCTCCTTCCACATCTCCCTCGAGGGGATTTGGGTGGAGAACCCATTCTCGAAGAAGGGTTTGGGAATGGTGTGGTCAATACCTTCGGATGGTTGTTTGTACTCCTGAAGAATCATGGAGTGCCCAATATGAGTCCCCTTCCAAGGGTTAACATTATTCATTCTTAGGGCAGCGTTTGCCGCCATTTGTTTCCCAAGGAGGTCAAGCGGAATCAGGTGCAGGATGGTGTCAAGAGCTTTAGTTGGTGTAGTTCTTAGACAGCCAGTGATTGTCACTTCAGCTAGTCTTTGAACTTTTGCCAGCTCCTTAAGGTGTGCCCCTTTTTTCAAGGAATGCCACCATACCACCACCCCATACATCATGATTGGCCTTATGACCGCCTTGTACATCCAGTGGGTTATCTTCGGGTGCACTCCCCAGCTTTTTCCCACGATCTTTTTGCAGGTGTACAGCGCATTTGTAGCTTTCCGTACTCTCTCCTGCATATTGGGCTTCCAGTTCAGCTTCCTATCCAGAATTAGTCCCAGATATTTAGCTTGGGCTGAGATCTCTAGTGTCACTCCCTCCAGGGTTGGCAACGTGAAGGTCGGGATTACCCGTTTATTTGTGAATAGGACTAACTCCGTTTTCCTTGGGTTGACTCCCAACCCACTGCTGTTACACCATCGAGTTATCCTACCTAATGCTCTCTGTAAAAGAGATGTGAGTATGTTGGGAATCTTCCCCGACACTGCTATGGCGAGGTACTCTGATTATATCAAATAAAAATTGAAATACATAAATTAAAATGTAGGTATATACTTGCGAAATATTAATAACTCATATTATTATATAACTTGTATCTAACTTTCTGTAATCTTTATATTTGTGTATCTTAACAGTAGATAATTATTAAGAAATTTCTTGCATGACCAATATATTGTAGAAAGTAGATGATATAAGAACGTTTTATAAATGAACCAATATTGTGTATGCCAAAAAACTATGTGTAGATATTATCAAATCCGTGAATCCTACAAGCATAATAAAAAATGCCATTTTATAAATTTGTACGCTTTCAAATATGATAATTTTGATTATAATAAATCATTAAACTATGGCCAATCTAAAGATTCTAGCTATTAAAATTGCATGGCAACATTGTATTGCAGTCGTATATTTAATTTTTCTTACGTAAATGCATTATGACTACAAATATTTTGTATGAAGCATCGTGGCTAATATTATTAGATAGCTATATTCATATTTATAAATATAATACAGTGGTACCTCGACATACGAGTTTAATTCGTTCCGCAACTTTGCTTGTATCTTGAATTACTCATAGTATCTCGAAGCAAATTTCCCCATACAAAACAATTGAACTACCATTAATCCGTTCCAACCCCCAAAATGTCACCCCAGTTATTTTTGTTACGTTGTTTTGAATAGTAAAAACGTATTTATAAATGACAAATATTTACTGTACAAAAACAAAAAAGAGAATGTAAAGAAATAAATTAGATATCCTCACTGGTCTTTGCCTTTTTCGCTACATTTTTCTCGCTTTCACTTGTCCGTTTAGAAAAAAACATGTCCAAGTAGGTTTGTTTCTTCCTCCCTCTCAGAATGTTCCGGAAATGAGTTAGGCAAGTGTCATTAAAAAGATCAGATGCACGACCTGTTGCAACTTTTTCTGGGTGTTTCTTTTCCACGAACTGTGAAACTCTCTCCCACATTCCTAAGATCTCCTTTATCTCACTTGTAAAAATAATCTCCTCCTCCTCTGACTCCTCGAAACCAATTTCTTGCATAACCTCCGTATGCTGCTGTGACTGTAACGCTTGTATCTCCTTAGTCGTCAGTTCCTGGGTGTGCTCCTCGACGAGCTCGTTCACGTCTCTCTCTACCACCTCTAGACCCATGGATCTCCCCAGAGACACAATCTCCTCCTCTACTGACATTTTAAACCGAACTCGTATCTCGAATTTCGCTCGTAACTCAAAGCAAAAAATCACTCGCTCGCTGTCTCGTATCTCGAAAAACTCGTATGTTGGGGCACTCGTATGTCGAGGTACCACTGTATAGTGTATTCTTTTATTAATGTATTCTGTGCTGGTTAATTCTGATATATACAGCTATAAAAGTTTCTATCGATATACATTTTGATACTACATACAAAACATTTAGTCATTTTCATGTCGTCTTCTTACGATATGAAGATGTTTGGTCCTATTTGTAATAAGAAAATGGCAGATTTTGTGGTAGTGCGATTTTGGGATAATGTAATTTGTTTTAGTATTCAAAGACTTACAGCATATTAAAGAGAATATTTAACATTTATGAACCACATTCTACCATGGATTTTACAAGATGATGTAAATTCAAGATGGATTATTGGGAAATAGTAGAGAAACCAATTATTATAGATATTGTTTATACTTCCTTAAATGTTAAATAATAATCATTTAACTCATTTTCTCTAAAATATTTGATCTCTCTTCATAGCAATTTCTGCCAAATGTGAGTAGTGTTCTGATATAACACTACTCTATAATAATGCTTGGTAGATCTAAAGCTTTGTGTCTATAATCTTAGGAATGGGTGAATACCTATGCAAAATTTTCCAAATGACTCTAATTAATATACTTAAATTTTGATGTAAAAATATAATAAAACAACGTAATTACGAGACTGTAATACTCAGTAGGATTTGTAATATTTTATCTCAAATATATTATTGATTGTTAGCCTTTTTAGAATAATTAATATTTAACTGTAGATTTATGTATCACAACATTAAATATAATATAGATAAATAAAATTTTATTAAAAAATGAAATAGGTAATCAAATTTCTTCTTTCTAGTGTCCAATTTGTCTTTGCATTTATGTATTTTGAATTTACTAATGAATCTCTCAGTATGTTTGTTTTATTCTAAAAAAAATATATAGCAATCTTGCCATTAAGTTTCAAAATCTATTGACAGCTGTTTCTTTGAATACATACTTAGTTATAACTTTTATATTTGATGATCTATTCATTAAGAAAAATTAATGATGGTGAAATGATCCTAGTTGATTGACTAAAATGAGAATATATTTCGTACTTGATAGTATGAAGAGTTTTGAAACTGAACAACACAAAATGGCTTATTCAAAATTTCTCGAAAAAATGATGATCTTTTTATTATGTAAATTTAAAATACTCGGTCATAAGCAATTATTAACATTGTATTATATTGTCACCTCACATGGGCGAATTAAGTGTTTTTTGTTTGTTGGTTGGGTCCACTGCATATGCTTTGAAAATCACACTATTATTTCCACCATTATTAAATTAGATAAACACAAATTTGTGAATGTTTTGCTGTAGTTGCCCACATCAGAGTGTCGTCCTCGTACTTGTACCTCGATGTTTGTCATTAAATATGTATAACTAAATGTTACCGTTGTGGGTACAATTAGAATTATATGATAAAACTCATACGATCTGGGGGGCAAGTCTGATGATCAAAACCATCCATGTTTACCCATATCATGGATATAATTATCTTATGGAGTTCTATAACATTTTAAGATATTATTGAACTCAATAAAATAATTAAATCCATGATATGGGTAAACATGGATGGTTTTGATTCCGACTGTTTACCAGACTTGCCTCCCTGTTCAAAAGTACAGATTCACACAGATTCCAAAGTTCAGTGAAAATCTCTGTTACATAAAAAATATAAATTAACTTAACTTGTTCAATTTTACTCATAATGACATAACAGTCATGTTACGATTATAAGTTAAGTTTTTGGCTGAGAATAATGTCTCATTAATATTAACGCTAAATTAATATATTTATGGCCGTTGTGTTTTATCAAACATTGGGCGTGTTCTGTTCATCTAATATATTTATATTTCTATGTTTTTTTCTCATTATCCTACCTAATATACGTCTTTATACAACACTTATACAAGAAAACCTTTCTTTACAGAATACAATACAGAATTTTCAATTTTCATCTAATGTGCTTTGAGTTTATTACTCAAAGAGATTAGTAAGAATTTTTTATTTATATTTCTCAATAGAGAAAAACATGAATTTAGATACCTTTTTTTACAAAATAAATTATACAGAAGGGGAACTCATGTGAGAAAAATTTGCATAAGTAAATTGTTTTAAAAATCAATATTATTAGTTATTAAGAAGTTATAATGGTGTGAATTACAGAAACCATACATTTCAATGAAAGGTCTTGAACAGAATGCTTCTGTCTTTGCTATTCTCCTACCAATATATTTGTCTCTACTGAAATAATATATAATGTAGCAGTTAATCATTGGTAAAACACATTAAAAGTTAGGCTGTATATTTACAAATAAATATTTTTATTGCAAATACATTAGTGCATATTTCTCATTAGCTGCTTTTACTAAAACATTTTTATTACCTAAATTTTATGTAAAAAAATTTAATTGTTTTATTTTTGTTTTATTTTTCTAGTTGAGACAGAATTACTGGACTCCAAAACATGTACATTATTAGTTTAATAATATTGCTTATGTTTAGTATAAATATAATAAACTATTGAAATTCAAGAAATCCAATGAAATACCCGGAAATACAGACTTATTTGTTATATTCAAATGTATATACAAAAGCTGATTTTATACTAAAAACATATAAATAAAAAACACTAATAACATAATAAAAGATATAATTTATGAAAAAATTACAAAAAAAAACTATTCGAAAATTATTTTATTTAAACATGTTTGATTTGACTTTGTGAAATTTTATTAAAAAATATATTTATGAAATATTTTCACTTAAATCTTTCTTTAACATTGTTTTATTTTTAGTTTAGATTGAACTGATCTTAAAAAAATATGAATTTATATAAATCCTATAATTAGATTAAATTTCAAACATTAACAGTCTTACTAATAAAAATCTAGTGCACACCTGTTGACCAGTGTTTTAGTTACACACCGTGCAAAGCCCGTGCAGCGATTATTTGAAAATCTTACCAATAAACGCTGTATAACGAGTGTGTAGTTACAACAAACGTACAACAAAAAATAATCTGAACGTTGTAATTTCGCACTTGCGCATGCGTAGAGCCGCCATCTGCCATTATAATTTTGACGTTTGTCGTAGTTGATATTTTCATAAATGTTTTTTCACATTTCAAAATAGGAATATGTAAAATATAACGAATAATTTCATCATACGAATATCAAAGCAAGCGCACCATTGTAGATATTATAAAAGAGCTGAAATGCACAATTATCGAGAATATAATAATTTATACAGAGTTTTCGTCATATTATTCCAAGATATAACAATATAAATACGCATATCAAAATCAAATTCGATATTTGATAGATGAAATTTGTCTTAAAACACCGCTAAACTACCTAGAACAGGCGGGCAAGCGATGTGTAAAATTTGTATGAGAGATACACAGTCGTTGACCAACTCATATTCTACACAGCGTTTATTGGTAACGTTTTTGCCTACACGGGTGTTAAATGGTCGTGGAAATTTTACAACACGTTTATTAGTAAGACTGTAAATGTTTATATTATATGAGTCGTATAGTATAAAAACAGCAATCTGTTTTCGGACTGATTTCGAGCAAATTAAAAAAAACATTTTTTTTTAATTTGCTGCTATCAGAAACTACTGTTGACCCTTATTTTCATATAATTAAGACTTAATTATGTGAAAACAAGGGTATACAGTAGTTTCTGACAGCAACAAATTTAAAAAAAAAAGTTTTTTTTAATTGGTTTGAAATCAGTCCGAGAAAAGATTGCCGTTTTTGATACTATACGACTCATATCCATATTATTTTCTTGTAACTACACATTGAAAAATGTATATATTAATAAAAAAATAGGTATATGCAAGTGCTAACGCTACGTGCTACGTAGGCGATTCAAAGCGAACGCGATTGCGGAGCGATGCGGTGCGGATACAAGCGAATTCAATGCGATGCGGTGCGACGCGGCGGCTCTGTCCTACGTGTGCGCGAATCGTTCCCTCTGCCGCCAGCTACTGTCATAGATGTACATATATAAAATACTCAAGAAGTATGTTCGGCAGAGAAGTGAAACTAATATTGTGTACTTAGAGAGGCATATTTATGGGAGATATCACAATTTGTATGAAGAATTACGTGATCTTGAATTAATAAATGAGACTGAATTTGCATCTTTCCGGGAAACATATCAAAATTTGACATTCGTGCAAGCGAGAGAAAATTTTGTGTGTTTTGAACAACATCCTAGTCATAATCCTAGTGTAAAATACCAATAATAAATAAATGTGTTTACTTGTAGTCCCCCAGTTATTTTTGCCAAATCCTAAAATTCACGGTTCGATAATAATAATTCTTTTGTCCCATAATATGGGACGTTCATGGACAGAAATTAAAATTTCTGTTTCTGACATGTCAAAAAACAATGGCGCCGCTATCAATTCGCGCGAAAATATCAAACCAACTGATCGCGTTCGTTTCTCATCGCGCCGCGCCGCATCGAAAATAACTCGCGGTCGGTAACGTAGGACACTTCCATAGTTACCGACTGTTTGTTATATATATTCGCGCCGCGCTGCGCCGCTTCGCATTCGCTTTGAATCGCCTACGTAGGACGTCGCGTGAGATTTCAAACAGTCTCAGGAATTTTTAGTTGGTTCATTAGATGTTTTGAAAACTAAAATGGTATGAAAATGTATTTTTTTTTATTTAGTTTTCAAAAGTAATAGATTAAATCAAATCTCTTTGTTGTCATTACTTTTACATATTTATGTAAAAAAAATTGGTTTTGAAGAAATTGAGGAATTTGTGAACATATTTTGATGGATATTTTCTAGATAAGTAATTCAGAAAATAATGATTTGAGTATTATTTTTTTTCTCTCTCTCTCTCTGGACAGTAGATTGAAAAAAATAATTCAGTAAAAATATTTAAAAGGAAACATATTTTTTTTAAATAATATATATCCAAAATTGCAAATTTTACGAAAGTTGAGAAGTGCTTGCATATGAAATTAAAAAAAATATATACATACATATATGCTAGCTTTTATTAATGATAGTTTGGAAAAATGTGATTTTTCTAGGGTTTGTTCATAGAATAATAATAAAACTATAGAATACTCACTCCCATACAATACCTCGCTGAAAAAGTGAAGCCGTTTTATTGGCCGGCTCGTGTCAATATATGTATGACTCTGCTGGTAGACATTGTTTGTATAGTACTACTCGTTATGACTGCGTAAATAATTTTGCAAGCAGTTAAAAAATTCCCTATTTGGAGAACGTATCATGCAGATGGCCAAATGATTACTGAATGCTCATAGCAAAATGTTGACCAAATTAGTAAACATAAAGCAGTCGCGTTTACTGAAGGCTAAAGAGTATTCTATACTATTATTATTCTATGGGTTTGTTATATATGTAGTTACTGTATAACAATCTACATATACCTATTCTGTTGTGGGAAATGTGCTTAATCGGTGATATAATTATTATACTTAAGTTTTTTTTATTTCACTAAATTTATCATAGTTCCAAACACTATGTTTATTTAGATTTTAAGGTTTAGACATATATATTAGTCTTAGAAATTTTTCAAAATAAATATTCATATTAACTATACGAATGTATTGTAAAAAATATATTGAAAACATTTATGTGCAGATTATAAAACTATAATTTTATAAAATCAATAAAACATTGAAATGAATTGAGTCCTTATTATTTCTGAATGTTAATTTGTTATTCATGAGATTATAAACTACAATACACTATTAGAAACAGATTATTCTTTACTGGCAACCAACAGAACGTGGCCGCGGTGTGACAAAACGGTACTTACTTAAAAAACATGCCTCATATCATATTTTGTATCACATTCTGGAAACGCTGGTTAGTTGGAAGAAATTTCCAAATGGCAATAAACTCGTTACTTGCACAGGGTGCAAGGAAGTGTTCATTATTATTATTATCATCATATTTTTTCAGTCACTAGATTTAGCACTTTATGCTGTTAAAAAAGATTATTTGATAACATTTGATTTCATTTTCCATTCCTAATCCTTTTTTTTCCTTTTGTTGCTACAAAATGCTTCTTTTCTGTTCTGTACATGCAGATAATTTATTGTAAATAGCAATTTCTTAATTACTAATTGAACTTCTAGTTCACTAAGTGTCCTGAGGAAGAGAGCATTGTTCTCGAAACATGTAGACTTGGTTTTAATAAATTTTATTTTATTGTAATTAATTAACGATGGAGCCACAAAAGAATAATTTCAATTTCTTATCTGTTATCACTGTTTTCGGCCCTGAGATGTGAGATAAGTTAAGATGGTTTGGACATGTCAAAGTTAGACTTTCAGTATACAACATATGGAAACTTTGTCATTGGTTTGAATATCACAAAGAAACAGATTGAATAAAGACAACCATTCTTTTAAAGTTGCATAAAATATGGCATCAGATAGAGCAAAAGTCAGACACCACAACATTAATGATTTGAGAAAAATGTTCTGTTTACTTTGGTTAAATGTTTGAAACCTAAATTATAGGGTTTAGGATTTTTAAAGAAAGTGAAACAATTTTCAAATCTTTAAAAATTTAATTTTTGTATATACTAACATGACTTAGATTTTTATAAATAAAATAACTAAATATAGATATGTCATCAATAACCTCTAACAGACTTAATGGCATTATCCTCTTCAGCAGGTGACATGTTCTGATTAGCATAAAATTCCATTGTGAAGGTTGCTGTACCAGATGACAATGATCGAAGATCGGATGAGTACCCCAACAATTCAGATAGAGGTGTAACACATTCCAATACCTGAAAAATATCAAATAAAATGCATGAATAAAGAGACAAACTTTTAAAATTACAAATAAACTTCAGTGAACTTTCAATGGATTAGTAACTTTGCTTAAGAGTTTCTAATGAAGGTTTATGGCCAGTCATTAGCTCATTAATAGGACTGTAAAAACAATACTAAAAACCTTCATTCTTAAATCTGACATCAAAATATTAATAGACAAAACATAATTCACGCAGCCCGGCTCTAAAACCAAATACCCAATAGTATAAGAGAAGCTCCTAGCTTGATGGTTTTTAAGAAGCTTTTGAAGTCACATTTCTTATCCACACATCTTTATGCTTCTTCCCTTCGCATCCCATTCTTTTTAAAAAATATTTGGATATTTTCATTATTATTTTTAATTTTTTTCTATTAAACCTCATCTTTTTTTTCTAGTTGATGTTGTATTACTTTTAATATATTTATAATACTTATAACTGCTACAAGTGTATTTACTAGTATGGTTGACTGCTAGAAATTGCCTATAGGCAATCAGTCTGCCACATTATGTTAAAATACACAAATATTATTATTATTATAATTTAAAACTATAATTACCTTATTATTTCCTCTCAATCCAATATGTTTTATTTCTGAACGTCTTCTTGACAAGTCACTAATTACTTGACTCATATAGTCAGGTCCACAAATGACTTCTAAATACATGACAGGTTCAAGCAGAACAGCTTCACTCTGACTGAAAATCTGTAAAACAAATTTAATTATTTCTGAACAAGGATGTATGAATGTAGGTATTATGGATCAATCTAACTTAAAACAATAAACAGGTGGGCAAATCTGGTCCAACTGGCGAAATCAAAACCATTACGATTACCCATATCATGGATATAATTATTATATGGAGTTCTATAATATCTTTAGATGTCACAGAATTTCATATGATAATTATATCCATGGCATGGGTAATCAAGAGGGTTTTGATTTCGCCGGTTGGACCAGACTTGCCCCCCAGGTATAACATGACACTCTTATAAGACCATTTACACTTAAATATCAATAATATTAGGCTGTTCTATTGGCTGCCCAACTTCGTTAGTAAGATAGTATTCTGCAATTAATATTAAGTTACATGGCTTATTAGTACTCAGACATTTCATTTATTACATTATCAAAGATAGTTAACTATGCGGCGAATAGGTGCATTCATCGCAAGTACATCAAATTGTTGTGCACGGGGTCAGTAACCTACAAGAAAATGGACAACAATACAAATTTTAAGAGGTACTAATCTAGGGAGGAACATTTGAGAACCACCATGTACTCATAACTACCTCCCTGATGGTATAAAAGGACAGACAGCGCTTGACAGATCATCGTAGTCACCAGCATCTACTGTGGAAGCTTACATTTCGAAATTGCTCAATTTTTAATTGTTCTTTAATTAGTGTGAAAGTTGATATTGTGATATACATATTTATTTAATTGTGAATTGTAAATATACATATATGTAAGTAACCGAGCCTCTCCATTTCTCTCTCTTTCTGTTAGATCTTATACTGCTTACCTTAATTTAAGTTAAAAGTTAACTATTTCAAAAGCTTTTAATTATTAGCTTCAATACAGCGACAGGCTACATTAATGCCCCTACAGGCCAAAACTACAATTGGATGCAAGAGAGAATTTCTTGTAATATTGTTTGGGTTAATAAAAGAAATTGTGTATTTTTAGTTTACCTTACGTATACATTGTGAGACAGCGGCTGCAACAAATGTATCAGATGTACCTCTTTGTATCTCTAACCAATGCAGAGTAATACCAACACCTACTACCTATAAATATTAAACATGTTACAAAATATTTCTGTGAAAAAACAGGACTTCCAAGTTCAAAATAATTATTTTAAAGTTCTGCTGAGTTACAAATTGTTTTATTAACAGGAGAAGTTCAAAATTATTGTTATTTGAAAACTCTTAGGCTAATCAATATATTACTACTACCTACTACTATATATTACTACTCCGTTCCTCACTACTTTCGAGGAACGGACAAAGAGAGGGGATCTCATAGAAACCTTCAAAATTCTAAACGAACACCATGACTGCCCTGAATTGAAGCTGATGTTCTGCCTCAACCAATATACTAATTTAAGAGGTCATAGTTTGAAGCTAGACAAACGCAGTTTCAGGCAGAATCCCTGGAAGTATTTCTTGTCCAATAGTGGATTTGTGGAACGGTTTGCCATCGGAACTTGTTGCACAAAGTGTTAATGTGTTCAAAAATAGACTTGACAGAATGAACAAGTGAATACTGTTGTGAGATCAAACATATCAGCATAGCTGCCTGTCTGATAACATTTAATAATAATAATATTTAACTCATAAAAGTATTATGAACAATTTATGTGTTGTACAGAACTTAATGTACAATTATATTTGTTTATATTATGTACAAGAAGATGTATAAATAAAACAAATCTGAAACCAGTCGAGGCATCGATGGAATTAAATGTAAATATATAAAATTTCACTCAATAAAATTTATTAATTTACAAGCAAGAGTGTAAATAAAATTTCACTCAATAAAATCTATACCTAAATTTTCAAGCAAGAGTGTAAATAAAAAAGCAAGAGTGTAAATAAAATTTCACTCAATAAAATGTATTAATTTACAAGCAAGAGTGTAAATAAAATTTCACTCAATAAAATCTATACTAAATTTTCAAGCAAGAGTGTAAATAAAATGTATTAAATTACAAGCAAGAGTGTAAATAAAATTTCACTCAATAAAATGTATTAATTTACAAGCAAGAGTGTAAATAAAATTTCACTCAATAAAATCTATACCTAAATTTTCAAGCAAGAGTGTAAATAAAATGTATTAATTTTAAAGCAAGAGTGTAAATAAAATTTCACTTAATAAAATGTATTAATTTACAAGCGAGAGTGTAAATAAAATTTCACTCAATAAAAAGTATTAATTTACAAAAATAGTGTAAATAAAATTTCACTCAATAAAATGTATTAGTACACAAGCAAGAGTGTAAATAATATTTCAGTCATTTTCAATGAATTATTTTGGCACTCACAGGACATCCCAATTTAGGGCCATGAAGTAAGGCGGACTCCACACCTTGTCTTATGGCTTGCATGTGTCTTGGAAGTATGTGAGACAGGTTTGAAGCACTCTCTGGTGATTTATCCAATCTGAAATTATATATAAAAATTGATATGTTTATAAGAATCAAACAAAATAATCTGAATTTGATAGAAACCTCGGAGGAATGAATAGGATGGAGACACTCTTATTATGTGAGGATTTACTGACAATGTGTTCAGGTATTTTATTATTCAGAATAAACAAGTAACAGAGATGTTCACTACAAAGCAGGGTTGAAACATCCGCATATTTTAATACTAGCATCTGCATTGATTGATGCTAATCATTTACGCTGATGTTTTAGTTGTGACACAATCGCGAAGGAGGCGGGGCTTAGAGCTTTCGTTTGCGAGTTTTTACTAAACTAGTACATAATATAATAGGTACAGATATTTTTTATTTAAAGTCACAAAATTATTAAGACATGATCATCTATTTAAATACCAAGGAAAACTGTACAACTTTTGGAAATATATTCTCTTTTTGCTTGATTTTTAAAAAAAAATATTAAAATATGCAACAGCATCTGCTAATGTAAATGATAAAATATTTTTTTGACAAACTTTTTAGGTTGGAATATTATAGAAGAACCAAGAACTCAAGGAACCTACAGGGATTACAACTTGTCATCGGCTGGTTTATGTGATCACTTTATGCACTTGGGTAACGTTCACCAATTATGCCTTCTTATTGAGTTCCCTTATCAATGTAAATTTTGAAAAATCTATATATTTGATTAATGAGTAACTTATCACCTGAAAATAAGACATTATTACTATTGCCATCTATGAAGTAACGAAGAAGCCCTTTTGTAAAGGGCTCTTTCCATATCGCGGGCGTCTAGCCAGAAGGGCTTATCTGCAAAAATGTGATTTTTTGTTTTTTATGCCAAACGATACTTTACTCCACCACGTAAAAAAAATCACGGCTTTCCAAAAAACAAAAGACTGGTTAAGAACCCGGTCCTGCCATCCAGCCAAGACCTTGAATACCTCCTAACGGGTAACAGACTGAAGTCGCGAAGACCCCCTTTAGTTACAGGAAAGAGTCTGTGGGATAATGAATTTGATGTGATCAAGGCCTGGGCAACCAGATGGGAGGAAGCCTCAGATCCAGTAAGTCGCTGCCTGCCATGCATCACTAAGAAACCGCCTGGCTTCGATCAATCCAGTAAAATATGGTCGGCTCTAAACAGAGTCCACACGGGCCACGGCAGATGTGCGGACTTCTTCTTCAAATGCGGATGGCTACAATCCCCCGAGTGTGATTGTGGGGCGGAAAGGCAGACAGTGAGCCACATTGTGTCCGAGTGTGCTCACAGGGCATATCAGGGTCATCTAGTTGACTTCATGCTGTTGAGTGAGAAGGCTCTTGAGTACCTGAAAACCAGTGGCATAAACCTCTGACAAGCGGTGCTGCTCTAACAGTCTGACCCTGACGAGCAGTGCTGTGCAAACAATTTGTTATTGTATTCCTGACGTGATGTAATACTACGACAAAACGATAAATAAATAAGTTAAAAATAATATTTTGCCATAAATATGGAATTCCACAAAGTTTGCAAAAATAATTTTAATAAATTGAATATAAATGTTGAGACTCACTTAAATATTTCTGTATTAGAAGTAGAAGGATATGCAGACATTGTTAGATTAACATAATGTTTGGTTGTGCCTAGTCTATGATCTGATATATGTGACTCTCGGATATTTGATAAAATGGTTTCCTTGTATGATATCTGCAGAGGTCCCAACTCTGCATCTATTTTATATTCGGATAATATCCTCTGACGGATCACCTCCAAGTGTAATTCTCCCATCCCTGAAACAATAATTTCAAAACTTAATACAAAAAAAATAAGGATAGCCAAAAAATAAGATAGATATTATAATTATGCTTTAAACAAAAAAATATTCTCTATGGTATATTACAAAAGAAATCAGATTTTTTTTCATGTAATTCCCTGTTTTAATCAGTTTTTTAATGTATTGTGGAGTGTCAGATGATTAAAAACATTTAATATCATGATGTGATTTTTCTCTCCGGTATACCAAACTAGTCTAACACCAATCAAAGCCACACTTCTTAGCTCATAATCTTTTTATTGAATCAGCACACTCTGACCCTTAATTTATTTTAAGAATTGGTAAAAACAATAGGCATTTCGCCTTTACAGTTTTAACACAAACACTTCTTCTTTTATGAAGAACTTTAGGTATCTTTTTTAGAGACCTGCTCCTCCTACAAAGTGGACTTTCAGCTATCTCTTCATCTCTTAGGCATTCTACTATAATGACGGTTCCGTGAGACATATTTCCCTTATTCTGGGGTTCCTCACTGTGTCTCTCAAGATTTTTCCGCCTGCTATAATTTTCAATGTCCTCATTTCTGAAGTCCTCAGCATTTGTTTACTTCATACAAACATATATACAATTACGAACATAAAATTTTATAAAATGAAAATCAATCGGATATCACCATAACATTTGATAACTATCCTCCTGTAAGTGGAGAGATCTGTAAGTAAATCAATGTATGGTGCCATTATCGAGATTGCTATAATATGTAGTAGCTCTGTTAATAGCAGAGTACCTACTGACCTAAATTATTTAATTAATAATTAGCATAATAAGGGAGCAGTCAGATCCGAAACTGGTAGCACAAGTTACACTAAAGTTGTAAGAAAAATATAAAAAATACAACCTTACCTGCTAAGACAGTTTGTCCACTTTCAGAATTATTGTTAACCCTGAGACTAGGATCCTCCCTTTGCAGTTCACTGAGAGCAACGTCCAATTCTGCCTGATACGCTAAACTAGGTGGCTCGATGGAACACATGAACACCGGATCTGGTACAGTTGCTCCCACTCCGAATATATCGGAGGCGACATTCTCTGCACTGACACCGTCCTCTAGATCCGACGATATCCTCTGCCACAAGTATGGTGGCAAACGCAGGCGGTCCTTCTTTATCGGATTACCGAGTTGCTCCGCTAGAGTCTTTTTAGCGGTATGTGCGATGGCTTGTGACGATGTTATAATGTCGCCAGTCATGGTTAGCTATAAAAATCATAATATTTATATATTTTTTTCAAATAAACAACGTGATGTGTTTAGTGATAAATATACTATAGGTTGGTAGAAGTGTGTGGTTTATTGTAATGTATAAGATACCTACGTGATAAACATGTCTTAAAAGAAAGTTAGTTTAATTTAAACATAATATTTGTCAAACAACACACATAAAATAATCCATTTTAGTTATTCTGCTCATTTCTTAACCAGTTTTGAATTTAGTGTACACATGAGTAAAACAATTATTTTGATTGAAAACAAATATCAAAATACCTTCAAACCACTGACGGCAGCGACATTTCCTTTCCCAACAGAAGAAACTGGCTGGTACTCATCAGCATATGGAATGTATAATCCAACACTCTAAGAAAAAAAAGTACACATAAGTATGTTTTAACCTTGGTTTTAACAAATAAAACCAAAAATATCATTTAAAACCGAGTCACAAGCAACAAAAACAGAACTGAAAAAAGGATTCCAAAGAATATTACCAATTCAGATTTGTCTTTTCCGATATTATAAACTTTCTGAGCTTTGTTGATCTCTCCAGAGAATATCCTGAAGTATGTTAAGACCCCTCGTTTGTCATCGTGTTGGACTTTGAACGCCTTGGCGCACAACTCTTTACCGAAACAATCGTACATTTGGTTTCTCTCAAGAGGAGAGGGTAAGTATGATATGACAGCATCCATCAACGTCTGTACGCCGATATTTTTGTACGAGCTACCGCAAAGGACTGGAAAAGCGTCGTTATTTAATGTAACTCTTCTAATTGTGTCTTTCAAGATGTCTGAGTTGATATTATCCAAAGACTCTGTTTGAATGATGGTATCGGCTAGTTGGTCGTCGTTCTCGGACAAAGCGTCGACCAGTTCTCGCCGTGCAGAGACGGCATCTTCCCAAACACGTCCGTGGGACTGTTCCGTTAGTTTGATTTGTTTGTATGTCCTTCCTTGTGAAAGGTTGTTCCAAATGTACGCTTCGAGATTGACAACATCAATTATACCTGAAACAATATTCAAACTATTTTACTTATTTTTACACCTAAATAAAATATACATAAGTAATTAATTATTGACATTTATCTATATAAGAAGCTTGTATGTTTTATAGGAAGCCATGAATGTTTGCAAGGAAAGAGATGTACGCGCTCAGTTCTTTTGGTTGTCAGTACTTTTCACAAGAAAATGATCATTCTTTTAATGAGATAAGGTCGATGGCAGAGCGGTAAGCGCGCTGGGCTAGTAATCCAGTGATCGCGAGTTCGAATCCTGCCTCGACCGATTTCGTTCACCTATAGCACAAGCATTTATTTGCTTATTTTAGGGAACGTAGGAAGATGTATATGTACTTGCTTAACAAGGACATATTCATTTAAAAAAATAAATAAATAAATAAAATAATAATATATAAAAATCTGAGTCAGTCAGCTGGTAAATCAACAATATTGGTGAAAGTTTAAGGAAAAATGAATTACCTTGCCTTAATAGTCTTTGCAGAACTGGTTCAGAATATTACTTCTACTATATTTGGGGTGTTTTATATGTTTTAGCTTCACTTGACTGTGATTATTAAAGTAGGTTAGATAAAAAATCGTGAAACAAAGAGAATATTAAAAATCACAAAGCAATTTGTTATGTCAGGATGACAGTTAAAAAAAGGAATGAAATTTATATGCAACAATTTTGATTTACCAAACATACCATCGAGTTTGTTATTGTCATTTTTGATTGGTAGCTGTAAACACAGCGGCTGTACTTCTAGTTTTTGTCTTATGGAGTTGAGGCACATGTTGAGGTTACCGTCCTTCCTGTCCATCTTGTTTATGTACAGCACACGGGGCATCTTGTGATTGTCGCATTGTCTCCAAACTGTGATGGTCTGCGCCTCCACACCTGAGCACAGTACGGCCTGGATAAAACCATCTCTTCATCAACTCTCATTTTATTACAAGCAAATACTTATTACTTATATAAATATACTAGTCCATTTAACTGAAGAAAACTAGCAGATGGTGTTATGAGATTGTAATATAACAAAACGGTGAGTTTAGATACTATGGGGCAAATGCTATTTTCTAACAAAAGTGCACAAAATTAACCATTTTTTTCTTGTACCTCACCACAGGCCTCTAGATTCTCATAAGTTACCATACTGAGCACTTTGTTTAACCACGAAATATACTCATTTTTAATTTCAACATATGCTTGTATCATTAGGATATTTAAGTAAAATTTTAAGTTCACTACAAATGAACAAAGGGATATTACTCTTGTTATCCATTAATAATTCATCCAATGAAAAAAACTTAAATAATATTTATTTATCTTTGTACATAATATAAACAATAATAATGCACACTGGCGGTCTTATTGCCATTAGGCAACTTCTTCCAACCAACCAGATTACAAAGTATGATAAAATTGTATATGTACATCAGCAATTTAGCTGGAATTTAGCTTGAGATATATGGAAAAATAAAGTAAAAATTCAAAAGTTGATAACCCGTGACTGAAACGAAAATTCAAAATTCTGAGTATAAAAGTTTTGTAGGCCTATAACTATCTATATATTCTGAAATTTTGAGCTCTGTAAATTGAGCGGATCAAAAGTTGTAAGGGGCAGACAGACACACAAAAAACATACAAAATGTTCTACTTCAAATTCTGAATTCATCCATATATATATATATAGAACATATATGCTACGAAGCGTCTAAGTTGGTGTTTTTGGCATGCAAAAAGTCCACTATACCATACAAAATGTTCCTTCATATACGCGTCTTTAACAAGAGAATTACATTCTCTTGAAGGAATCGACAGTTGGATAAGAGTTTTGCTAGCAAAAAAACTGTAATTTCACCTGCTGATCCATCTAAGACAATAACGGCTCCATCTAATACTCCCAGGCTCTGTTCCACCTCCATAGTGAAGTCAATATGACCCGGTGTGTCAATCAAATTGAACTGATGATCCTTCCAACCAAAAGAAACCGCAGCAGCTACAAAATAAATTAATACATGTAATAATAATAATAAAAAAGTAGATTAAAAATCCATAGTAGGCTAAATATTAAATTTTGAAAACCTTTCCCTAGAACCCTCAAAAGATACGTCTTTGAAATAAAGAACAGTTTATTTTTACATCTTTATTTTAATAATGATTTTAATAATGAAATGAGATCACTAAGAAGAGTATGTAATAAAACGATATATGATAGAATAAGAAATGAGGACATAAGGAGAGAATGCAAGATAAAGAAGGATATTATATATGTAAAATGAAATTGAATGCCTTGAGGTGGTTTGGACATATTGAAAGAATGAACGACTGACCAAAATAATATACATGAGTGCAAGAGATGGAGTGAATAGCATAGGTCGCCCCAGAAAGGGATGGCATGACCATGTGAATGATATTTTGAAAGAAGGAAACATAAAAAGTTTGAACAATCGACGAGCATGTATGAGACAATGCATGGATGTAAAGGAAGCCAGAAATGTGTGCAAAAATAGAGAAGTATGGCGCTCGGTTCTCTCTGCTTACCCCGTAAGGGACATGGCGTGATGGTATGTATGTATGTTTATTTTAATAATAATAATAATGAACACTTCCTTGCACCCTCCGCAAGTGGCGAGTTTATTGCCGTATGGCAATTTCTTCCAACATTTTAATTTTATTGTGTGAGATTTTTCAAATTTGAATTTGTATTATAACTTTTCTTGTAAAATTAGTTTTAATAAACCCCTTTTAATATTTTATTGGAAAAAAATTACCCGCTTATGAAGTAGATTTTTACTTCAATCAAAAGAGAATATGAAAATCTACCAGCTGAGTTTTTTCTATTTTAATTACTATTTTTGCTATTTAATAAAAACTACAATTTACCTTTTCTTCATGAAAAAATATTGTACATCACAGATTTGAGGATACACAATATTTTTTATGTTTTATACATTAGAAGGTAATTTAGTGTGCATACTTGAGTACATCCCATATGCCCAGATGATAAATAACTTTTTCAACATAAAAAAGGTGGCGTTCAGTTTTCTCTGCCTACCTCGAGAGCGACATCTGGAGTGTATCTGGATGGTATGTAGCTATTATGTATGTAATAGAGACGGTTTTCTCTGCCTACCTCGAGAGCGACATCTGGAGTGTATCTGGATGGTATGTAGCTATTATGTATGTAATAGAGACGGATTTCTCTGCCTACCTCGAGAGCGACATCTGGAGTGTATCTGGATGGTATGTAGCTATTATGTATGTAATAGAGACGGATTTCTCTGCCTACCTCGAGAGCGACATCTGGAGTGTATCTGGATGGTATGTAGCTATTATGTATGTAATAGAGACGGATTTCTCTGCCTACCTCGAGAGCGACATCTGGAGTGTATCTGGATGGTATGTAGCTATTATGTATGTAATAGAGACGGATTTCTCTGCCTACCTCGAGAGCGACATCTGGAGTGCATCTGGATGGTATGTAGCTATTATGTATGTAATAGAGACGGTTTTCTCTGCCTACCTCGAGAGCGACATCTGGAGTGCATCTGGATGGTATGTAGCTATTATGTATGTAATAGAGACGGATTTCTCTGCCTACCTCGAGAGCGACATCTGGAGTGCATCTGGATGGTATGTAGCTATTATGTATGTAATAGAGACGGATTTCTCTGCCTACCTCGAGAGCGACATCTGGAGTGCATCTGGATGGTATGTAGCTATTATGTATGTAATAGAGACGGATTTCTCTGCCTACCTCGAGAGCGACATCTGGAGTGTATCTGGATGGTATGTAGCTATTATGTATGTAATAGAGACGGATTTCTCTGCCTACCTCGAGAGCGACATCTGGAGTGCATCTGGATGGTATGTAGCTATTATGTATGTAATAGAGACGGATTTCTCTGCCTACCTCGAGAGCGACATCTGGAGTGTATCTGGATGGTATGTAGCTATTATGTATGTAATAGAGACGGATTTCTCTGCCTACCTCGAGAGCGACATCTGGAGTGTATCTGGATGGTATGTAGCTATTAAGTATGTAATAGAGACGGATTTCTGGTAAAAAGGTACAAACCTGCAGCAATGAGAAAAGTAAAAAATTGATTGTTTTTTTTTAATTGGAAGTAAACTTATTTATATTTATTTAAATCCAACAAACAAATGCAAATAACTTGTGTGAATACCGACCATTCTATCTTTGGAATAAGTATTATTAGTAACCTGTAATTGTGATTCCTCTTTCTCGTTCTTGTTCCATATAATCTGTCACTGTATTACCATGATGTACCTCTCCCATAGAACGAATTGTTCCCGAGTAAAATAACATTCTTTCTGTTGTTGTAGTTTTACCTGTGGAAAGTGATAAATATTATGTAGGTACCTGCTTCACTAGGTATTTTTTTAAGTACAAAAACAAATAATTGTGATTAATACAGTGCTAATTTTTAATGATTCATTTCATAGGCACTATTGCTTAATCCATAGCTCTACGGAATAAGAAATCTTAATAATTTACAGTTCGAAGGCGTCAAGACCTGCAAGTCAAAACAAAAGTTAACTCAATTAACTTAACCGAATGATGGGAAGTATTTGTGAAATTATTTATTACTCTTCAATTAAATGTTTTTCTGGCAAATATTCATATAAATGCGCAAGCACATAATGTAAATAACTAAACGACAATCTGAGAATTTTAGTTCCTCATTTTTGCCATCATTTATAATCTCATAATATATATTTTGACCTATAAATTCAGAACTATTTCTTATACACAAAAAAATGTTTGCTTCCTTTTGATATAAAACGATAGTTTTGGAAGTATTTCTTATATACAAAAATATATTTTCCATCTTTTTATATCACAATTCTTCATATTTGATGGAATTTAGGTGCATTAATACTTACCGGCATCAATGTGAGCTAAGATTCCAATATTTCTAAGATTGGAAATTTCATATTCCTGATTTTGAGAAAGAACCGAAGATGATGTTATACTACGATGATATTTTGTTAAATATTTTGCGTTTCTGCATATTCTTCCAAATTTATTCACTGCATACATTTTAAAATAAGTTAATAATATTTTAAAAATATAAAATTAATAATGTGACATGATGTTAATTGTAAAATAAAAATAAATTTAACACATTATATAACACGACAATTATAAGGTCGATATTATAAAATTAAAAAATAAAACAATCCTCGATTCTTGTCACAAATTTTAGGTTATGAATAATGAATACAAAATTTACAAATATTACAAATCAATAAGATTACCATAAATAAAAATAGAATATTCCCAATATTTTTTTTATGTAAGGAATACTAAATAATGGCAGCATTTTTAAATGCTTACAAAATCTCTTTTCTATGCTTCTTGCACTTGCTGTCATGGCGCCTAAATATTGACAATAGTTTTAGAGTCGTTGAACTATTAAAATTTGCAGTTATAATTGTATTATTTTAAGAATTGTGACTTGAAACTAATACAATGGGTGTTCCAGCATTCTTTCGTTGGCTCAGTAGAAAATATCCTAGTGTAATTGTCGAGTGTATTGAACAATCGGTAAGCATACAAAACTTAACCTAATACACATATTTTGAATGTATTATTGTAGTTACTCGTATATTTAATTTTGTCAATTAATCGTAGCCGACAGATGTGGATGGTGTTCAGGTGCCTGTGGATTCCTCACAACCAAATCCTAATGGAGTTGAATTTGATAATTTGTATTTGGATATGAATGGTATCATTCACCCTTGCACACATCCAGAGGACAAACCAGGTAAATTATTTTATTTTTATCCCTTTTTACATTAATGTTGGATTAAATCAATTTTACATCCTATCAATCAAGTATAGTTTATTCGATTAGTGTATTCTCAATAACTTGCCTCATGTGTTTTACAAGAAGCAAAAATAAACCATGATTTTGCACAGCTGTCATAGAAAATGGCACCAGGGAAAGACTAAAGTTTGACATTATATAAACTTTTTACATCTTCTTCTTCGTTTAGTAGACCTGTTGGTCTGTAATTCAAAAATTATGCGTCCTGAGATGAGGAAGTCCAACTATCCTTCCATCTCTTCGGTAGTCTTCTGGGTAGACGGCGACTAGAAAGGATTTCATTTGCTACTATATTCGCAAGTCTATCACTGTCTATTCCGGCTACGTGGTCCCGCCAATGTCTTCTTCAAGATCTACTCCACCGAACAATGTCCTCTATTCCACATGTTTTTTCTTATTTCAACATTGCGAACACAATATTGAAGATTTTTTCCAGTGATTGACCTTATAACTTTCATTTCCGCTGTCCTTAGGAGCTCCTTGGTTTGTACAGTGTCTGCTCGTTTTTCCACTGCATACGGGTCAATCCATTTGAAATCACCCAAGCCATGTGCCCATCATTTTTGATTTCTCTGGATTTTTTACCATATGTTCCCTATAGATAGGCAGTCACAAAACACTATTTGAAAAAAATTAAAAACCCATAGTTTTTTTCTGGCGGCCATATTTATAATGGCGGGTGGGCAAATTTTAATGAAAAACGTGGTTTCCGGAAAGTTTAATTGCCAAGCTATTTTAAAAGATATCAGAATAATTCAAAAACCATTGTATTCAGCTGGAAATACACTTTATGTATACATTTTTAAAATTATTATATCATGCAAGAGAGACATCAAATTTTTTTCTGTAAAAACTCGGAAAAAAATTATAAATTGTTACTTTTTAAGACCATCTTTTTTTATGAAGGAAATGAGACTCGCTAATAAATATGTTGCTTCTGTGTTGAGTACTTACAAAACTACCTGAAGTATAAGTTTTAGTCCTGAGAATGCACTCATTTTTTTCTAGAGCTTTTCAAAAATGGCCGAAAGCCCGAAAATGTCAATTTTCTCAAGTCAATAACAACAAAAGAGACTGAATGAAAACATGTGAAAATTTTACAGAATATTATTCATACACATAGGAATATCTCACAAAAAAATTGTCACTGATACTTAACTACATTAAGAGTTATAGAGCAGTGAATTTTGAGTAAAAACGCCACCCTTCTAAACGCTCGTGCAGTATCAAGTTACCAAACGAGGGCTCAAATTGTTACAGTGGACATTGGTAGAATGACGTTTAAATCATTACATACAATTAGTTATCAACTAGTTGCATGTAACACATGAGATCCAACTGTCGATAGCGATAGTATGTATAGTTGAAGAATACTTAAGTACCAAACTATAAACCCATAAATCCAAATTATATTTTCTATAAAAAATATTAATATTGTAGAAGTACATCTCAATTTTTTTTTTAAATTTTTTATAAAAATTGAATTTAGTGACGACATTGCTTCATACAATTTGTATGGCAGTCGCATATACAAAATATGTAAGAATACTTAATAGTTTGATACTTAATCTCCAAACATACATACAGAACCATCATGCTGTTTTCATATTCCGGGTAGGAAAAGAGGACTGACCTCCATACTGTCCTATCTTGACATACATACCAACATTGTGTTAAAATTTACAAAATAATTTGGATTTATGGGTTTATAGTTTGGTACTAAAGTATTCTTCAACTATACATACTATCGCTATCGACAGTTGGATCTCATGTGTTACATGCAACTAGTTGATAACTAATTGTATGTAATGATTTAAACGTCACTCTACCAATGTCCACTGTAACAATTTGAGCCCTCGTTTGGTAACTTGATACTGCACGAGCGTTTAGAAGGGTGGCGTTTTTACTCAAAATTCACTGCTCTATAACTCTTAATGTAGTTAAGTATCAGTGACAATTTTTTTGTGAGATATTCCTATGTGTATGAATAATATTCTGTAAAATTTTCGCATGTTTTCATTCAGTCCCTTTTTTGTTATTGACTTGAGAAAATTGACATTTTTGGGCTTTCGGCCATTTTTGAAAAGCTCTAGAAAAAAATGAGTGCATTCTCAGGACTAAAACTTATACTTCAGGTAGTTTTGTAAGTACTCAACACAGAAGCAACATATTTATTAGTGAGTCTCATTTCCTTCATAAAAAAAGATGGTCTTAAAAAGTAACAATTTATAATTTTTTTCCGAGTTTTTACAGAAAAAAATTTGATGTCTCTCTTGCATGATATAATAATTTTAAAAATGTATACATAAAGTGTATTTCCAGCTGAATACAATGTTTTTTTAATTATTCTGATATCTTTTAAAATAGCTTGGCAATTAAACTTTCCGGAAACCACGTTTTTCATTAAAATTTGCCCACCCGCTATTATAAATATGGCCGCCAGAAAAAAACTATGGGTTTTAATTTTTTTCAAATAGTGTTTTGTGACTGCCTATCTATAGGGAACACATGGTAAAAAATCCAGAGAAATCAAAAATGATGAGCACAAATTTTATCAATATTGGGTGATTTCAAATGGATTGACCCATACTAATGATCTTCTTTGTCAGCTATCTCTCCACTGCTGGATGTAGGCCTCCTCTAATGAACTCCATCTCTCTCTGTCCTGTGCTTCCCCCAGCCAAACCTTTCCCGCAACCGGAATAATATCGTCGACCCATCTCTTTTGTAGTCGCCCTACCGGTTTTTTATTTTCCCACGGTCTCCATTTTAGTATTCTGGGTGTCCACCTCTCGGTACCCTGTCTTGCAACATGCCCTGCCCACTGCCATTTCAATTTTGCAACACGGTCGTTGACATAGCAGACCGAAAAACAAAGACTTCCGATAAATTTGAAAAGAACGGTCTTTGAAATATGTATCCTCCCAGTGCTAACATATGGATTGGAAACAATGAAACTAACTGCCAACACAATATACAAATTGAAATGTACGCAACGAGCTATGGAACGGAAAATGTTAGGAGCGAGCCTCCGGGATAAAATACTCGATCGATCTGCCGTAATGTCTTATATATTCTGACCTTACTGTCAATACACATGTGTTTATATTTCCAGATCATAGTTTTTAGACATCCAGATATACTTTATTAACTTGTTCGCGGACTTCAGTGTATATAGGTCATTATGGCTGCAGATCTCTACTCCTAAATATTTTCAACTCATTACTTGCTCCATGGGCTTATCATCAACAGTAAGCTTACACCTTGAAGGTTATTTGGATATTGTAAAACTTTTTGTTTTACTGACTGATATAGCCATGTTTAGCCTCTGTGATTCCACGTGGAATTTGTCCAGCTATTATCGCCGTATCGTCTGCATAACAAATAACATTAACAGTTTTACCACCCATTTTATAGTCTAGTCCCAAGCCAGCCACCTCTTCTATGATTTCGACCTTTATGATATTAAACAGAAAAGGGGCTTGTCTCCCTGCCTTATACCATTGCTTGCTTGGATTCACTAGACAATTCATTGTTTACCTTAATTAACTAATGGGTTAGATATTCCTCTTTCCATTAGACAATCCACAAAACTTATGTAAGCTACCTTGTTATACTCTATTGCCTTTTCTTCAATCTGTCTCAGAATGAAGATTGCATTTGTAGTTGAGCAATTTTGAGGAAAACCCTGTTGTTCTTCCCTATTGCTTATTTTTCGCTCAAGTTTTGTTTTCAGTATACTCATAAACAATAGAGGTATATTGTTACTATGCATTGTGCATAGTAACAATATACCTCTATAGTTCTCAGGGTTCTTCTTTTGCCATTGCTTTGGAATTGTTATGCTTGTTCTCCATTCTTGTGGTATTGTGCCAACTGCTAACTTTTGGATCTCTTTTCCTGATTCCACGCCAGAGTATTTTATAAGTTCCTCGACCGCCATGGCACTGTTGGTAAGCCGTTCGGTTTCTGTGTGGGCGGTCTGGGTTCGATTCCCAGCATAGGAGAAATTTATTTAAATTTATTTCTCGCGCAAATATTGCTTCTCTGGGCTGGAAACAATGGTTAGTTGGAAGAAATTGCCATACGGCAATAAACTCGCCACTTGCGCAGGTGCAAGGAAGTGTTCATTATTATTAATATGATGTCAATTCCAGGAATCTTCCTATTCTTAAGTTTCTTTTTATCTGTCAAAGTTTCTGTCTCACTTATAGTTTCTTCTATTGTTCTTTGAATTTTCTTATTTTCTTGTTGTAATTTGTTGGAGTAAAGCTGTTCAAAATATCTTTCCCACTCATCGATTGAAATTTTAGTTGTTTGAGAGTATTCATTGATAGGCTTACATTGATTTTTAGCATTTTCCACCTTTTTTTGGGCGCCATACAGATCATGTTCCATGTCTCTTGAGAATCTGGCCTAGAATTATTTTTTGATTCTCTTGATGGACCCGCATTAATTCGTTTTCTTATGAGGATCAATAATGCCTATTTCAGTCATAAAATACAACATAAATTTACATTTATGAACTCTAGGGGTGATAAATCATTGATTGATTTTGTTATTATTGTACATCCTACACAAATATTAGATATCAGAACTTTAAGTTCAGCGAATATTGGATCAGACTACCAATTGGTGTTGGAGGTTGAAAGCATAAACCATCTGTTGAATCATTGGAGGATGAAAACACAAACCATCTGTTGAATCATTGGAGGATGAAAACACTAACCATCTGTTGAATCATTGAAGGATGAAAACACAAACCATCTGTTGAATCATTGGAGGATGAAAACACAAATCATCTGTTGAATCATTGGAGGATGAAAACACAAATAATCTGTTGAATCATTGAAGGATGAAAACACAAACCATCTGTTGAATCATTGGAGGATGAAAACACAAACCATCTGTTGAGTCATTGGAGGATGAAAACACAAACCATCTGTTGAATCATTGGAGGATGAAAACACAAACCATCTGTTGAATCATTGAAGGATGAAAACACAAACCATCTGTTGAATCATTGGAGGATGAAAACACAAACTATCTGTTGAATCGTTGGAGGATGAAAACACAAACCATCTGTATAGAATATATACCGAGTAACCCAAAAAATACAAAACAACCTCATAGGTGACCAAGATATGTTGGAACAAGTATGGGATAAAATCAATACTAATATTAACGATGCTGCCTCAGAAGCGCTGGGGCAAAGGAAAATTAACATTAACTTGCAGACAAAACCTTGGTTAACCGAGGAAGTAAAGACTCTTGTCCATGAAAAGAGACAGAGTTATCTCGATTTGAAAAGCAACCCATAACCGAATGAATATCTTAAAAACTCATATCAGTGTGAATTATTTTATTATCATAGGTATAAGTATCGCCAGATATCTTGACATGTTTCAGTGGAGAAGTGAACGGTTTGTACAACTACGATAAAGCCAAAAAAAACAAATTTATGTTCTGCACAGCTCACATGTTCTTCCGAAACGTTTTATGATAACTCTACCTATAATAATGTGTTATTTTTTCAGCTCCAAAGAATGAGGATGAGATGATGGTTGCTATCTTTGAGTGTGTTGATCGTCTTTTCAAAATTGTCAGGCCCAGAAAGCTTCTGTACATGGCCATTGATGGTGTGGTGAGATTTTTTACTTCATTATTATTATTATTATTTGTTCCTGGGCAGGCAGCTGTAGCTGATGTACCCAGACAATGACAATAAAAAATCCATAGTAAAATCCATATATTTAACTACATAATATTAGGTCCTTAAATATGAAATTGGCGTTTTGCCGTACTGGCAACTTTGATCTAAAATATATTCTCTTTGGTTAGGAATTCCAAATTAAAATTTATACAGCTATTTACTCATGTATTTGTGTTTCGAAATTTATAATTCATTTGTTTTTTCCTCAATTGTTTTTTTTTCTTTGCGTCACTCAGTTTACAAAATGGAAAACTTGAAATATCGCGTTATTTACGAGTACGAGTTCCACCGTGGCACCAGTGCTGCAGAAACGGTTCGAAGGATTTATGATGTGTATGGCGATGGTGCCGCAAAAGAAAACAGTTTGTTTTTGGTTCCAACATTTTCGTTCTGGAAATTTTGACCTGCAGAACAAGCCCCGTGGATGGCCGGAGACCAAAGTTGATAATGAAGAATTGAAGGCTATTGTGGAAGCGGATCCATCGCAAACCACGTCCGAGTTAGCTGCAGGCTGCGGTGTTAGTGATAAAATTGTTTAAATCCACTTGAAGCAAATTGGAAAGGTGAAAAAGCTTGAAAGGTGGGTTCCTTACGAATTGAGTGAAGCAAATCAACAAACACGTGTTGACTGCTGTGTTGCATTACTCAACCAGCACAATAATGAAGGGATTTTAAATCGAATCATTACCTGTGATGAAAAGTAGATCCTGTACGATAATCGGAAGCGCCGAACCCTGCCGAACCAGCCAAACCATGCCCCAAGCGAAAATTGACTTCAAAAAAGTTACTTGTGAGTGTTTGGTGGACTAGTGCTGGTGTCATTCACTACAGCTTTCTAAATCTGGCCAGACGATTATGGCAGATGTCTATTGTCAGCAACTGCAAACCATGATGGAAAAGCTAGCTGCTAAACAACCAAGGCTTGTTAATCGCTCTAGGCCACTGCTGCTTCATGATAACGCTAGACCACACACTGCACAACAGACTGCTACCAAATTAGAGGAGCTTCAATTGGAATATCTAAGACATCCACCCTACTCTCCGGACCTTACCCCAACAGATTACCATTTTTTTCGAAATTTGGATAACTTCTTGCAAGGGAAAAAATTCAACTCCGATGGGGCAGTCCAAACCGCCTTCAAAGATTTTATTGATTCCCGTCCGAATGGTTTTTTTTAGTAAAGGGATTGATGAATTACCTATGAGATGGCAAAAGTGCATAGATAGCAATGGTACATACTTTGATTAAATAAATATATTATATAAAAAAAATTCAACTTTATGTTCCTCCCATACAAAACGCCAATTTCATATAACAATGAAAATTTGAAAGCGCTGTTTAGTGATACAAGATCACTCCAAGTATGGTAATATGCCTAAATAGCAGTGAGTGAGTGGGTTAAGTTAGTTTAGTGTTGTGATGGTTTGTGCTATAATATGAGTTCAATAATGCATCAACTTTATACTATATAATTAGGAATGTAACCATACTGAATAATCATCATTCACAATTATTTATCAACAGATATCAAACAGTTTATTTATATATTTTTACACTTTGCCAAGAATGGTCTTACTAGCCAAAGCATGGTTTCAACATTAATTCTTTCAACTAGAATTATGAAAAAAAATATATATATAATTAATAAGTTCTATTTATTTTTTTTCTCAAACACGACTCCCATTCACCCGTATCGCTCAATGCTGAGAATCGTCAGAATAGATATTCGACAGAATGGTCCCATTTCCATCGTTTGCGAAAAAATTGAATAGAACTTAAAATTATATATAGTTCTAGTTAATTCTGTCACATTATGATAGGAGTTCTATGTTGAAAAAAATGATTCTTTCGTTCATTGACTACAGTCAAAGTACAACTAACTTTGATGGAATGTGTAAATTTTCTGTTTAATTCAAATCAGACATATTGTGAAAACATGCATTTTTTATCTTGCTAATTTAAAATCTTACATTATAATTGTGGTTTTTGAAAGGATTTGACAACTTAAAGAAACAGCCCCCCTAGACAATTTGTCATTTATCTCAAGAAAATATAACTCATTGTATGGAAGTGACAGTTGCCAGTCACGTGACAACTGTCACTTCCATATAATGAGTTTCTTATTTCTTTTCTGGAGCTAAATGACACGTTGTCTAGGCGGGCAGATCAGGAATTTAATATTAATTAAGCGGATTATTTATACAATATAATTAAAAATATAATATATAAAGTATTGACATCCATTTCGTATGACCCATACATATAATAAATGATTAAATAACTCAGCTGGATTTGCTTCTGAAGTTCACCTTTTCTCAGTCAGATTACCACAACACTAAATATTAACACGCCAAACACAAAGCTTTATTATTAAATTGAACTGAATCAAATTTTAACACTAACATACAAAAGAATGCGTGCCCCTGTCTCTAGTCTATACCAACTTAGCAAGATTCTCTCTCACACAACCTGTTTAACCGTTTAAGTCACCATAATATCCCCAACAAGTACCAATAATAGACAAAAGAAAAACATTTCTTCCAATGTCGTACATCTAAGATTTATTGACTAACAAATGCGTCCCTAGATATTTATTAGAAACAAGCTTCGATCTAGTTGGTAGGTACCTTATAATAATTCCATATGCTTCATATGGAAATAAGTAGGGGACACCAGCTATTAGGATTTGAGTTCATCATACTCTTCTGAAGAAGCGCACTAAGTAGTATTGGGGAGGGTTTGCAATCTGCTCAGGAAATATTAGTTTGGTTTTAAAAAGACCCGGGCTGTAAGATGATGGAAACGCAGAATTCGGAAGATCATTCCACAGCCCTGCTGCTGTGTTTATAAAAAAGTTTGATAAGAGACTGGTTTGTGTATGTTGAAGGTTTACTGTGAACGGGTGATGAGATTTAGTATAAATGAGTAAATGGATGGAAGAAGGACCAGAGATGCAAGTTCTTCTGAGCATCTCCCGTGGTAGTATCTATAGAATAAACTTGTATAATATTACCGACCTTGTGTCTGTGATCTAGTGATTGCAATCCATCAGTCAATGATAGGTCGTCAATCAGCATAAAGTTTTATGAAGAACACGAATCGTCACAACTTCTCTGCTAATAAATATATATAAGTAAAATAAAATAAATTTATGACCCAGTTTTGTGCATACCATTATGCCATGTCCTTTTTACTGGGGTAGGCAGGGAGAACCGAACATCATAGACTTCTGTCTTTACATAGAATCATCGCTCACATTCATACATCATAATAAAAGACACATACAAATGCCTGAAAAAACATTACCCTCCAGTAGTTGAGTAAAAGTGGTAAGCCCCCCAACAAACTGCTGTTGGGGGGGCTGTACATTAAGATGATGGTTCATTCCAATTATCATACGAAAAAATTGTGTTTTTCAGGCCCCATGTGCCAAGATGAACCAACAGAGGTCTCGCCGTTTCCGTGCCTCCAAGGAAGGTCAAGAGAAGAGGATCGAGGTGGCCAGGATCCGGGAGGAACTGGAGGCCAAGGGTATCAAGGTTCCACCACCGAAGGCCAAGGAAAATCATTTTGATCTCAACTGCATCACTCCGGGAACAGAGTTCATGGACCGACTCAGTCGGTGTCTGCATTATTATGTACACGACAGGTTTGTCAAATCCATTTTTACAGTTCAACCCGAAAAAATAATACATACATATATACCATCACATGTCCCTCACAGGGTAGGCAGAGAGAACCGAACGCCTTTTATTTCTATCTTAACACACATACATCGCCTCGTTGACATTCATACATCGTCTTATACATGTTTGTCTGTTGTTCATGCTTTTAACATGTCCGTCTTTCAAAATACTGTTCACATGGACGTGCCATCCCTTCCTTGGGTGGCCCCGACCTCTCATTCCATTCCTGTCCGCAATGTATATTTTCTTCATCAGGCATTCTTCATTCATTCTCCCCATGTGGCCAAACCATCTCAATGTGTTCACTTTCATTCTTTTAATGACATCTTTCTTTATCTTACATTCTTTCCTTATGTCCTCCTTTTTGACCCTGTCATATATCAATCTATTACAGATTCTACTTAGGTATCTCATTTCAACTGCATTTATTCTGCTTTTGTGCATCTTCTGTCATGTCCAGGTTTCACTTGCATACGTCAAGGTTGGCACTAAGATAGCGTTATAATATTACAGTTCAATCTCACATCTAAAATTGATTTAAAATACATTGTAAAAATCTTTTTGTGATAGGAAGTGTGCCCCTCTTGCAAGTCTCCAGCTAACTCTCCGTCTCTTATGTGGTCAAAATTAATTTGTTGGGAGACAATTTTGGGTAACTTCTTGTCTCCCATTCTTGTTACATGGTATCGCCAGAATCATCTTTGACTTTTGCACCATCTGATAATGTCTCTACAACACAGATTTTTCTTATATCTGTGTTGTAGATTGTTCACAATCTATCCATATGGAGCACAGTTAAAATAATACATGAATTATTTATTTGAAAATGTATTTTCGTTAACACAATGGAAGTTCATTATTGCAGGATTTAATTTGTTTGTAAAAATTTTAACAAATTTCAAAACAACGCAGTTTTATGCTACAAATGAGAAACCATTTTTTGTGGAAACTGTGTTGTTTGTAAGTTTGTTTATATAAATTTATGAAATTTCATAATAATGTATTGGTGCCTGTTTAAATAATTTGAAAATAACATAATTTCAAATAATTATTCAATTTCACTTACAATTCTCATTACTTGTGAATCAAATCATTTTATTCACAAGTACCATACGATAAATAAATAAATAAATTCTCATTACGTTATCACATATTTAAATATAGTGCTTTTGATTAATTTTTGAGAACTTTTCAACGTCTACGACGAAGTTGTAATATTATAGAAGAACCAGGAACTCAAAGCACCTACGGGGCTTATGACCTGTCATCGGCTGGTTTACGTGATCATTTTATGCACTACATTCACCAATTATGCCTTCTTATTGAGCTCCCTTATCAACGCAATTTTGAATATATTTTAATAATGAGATAAAAATCATTTTAAAAAAATAAGACGTTTTTACCATCGCCATCTATGAAATAACAAAGAAACCTTTTTTTGTAATGCCATCTATTGATTGATTTGTTCATTTCTGTCTATAGATTAATTTGTTGTTTCTCTTAGTTGTTTTATGTGAATTATTTACAAAAATATTATAAAAGTGCACCATAATATGTAAGTTTTGTTTTATTTGTAGGTTAAATAACGATCCCGGATGGAGAGGTATTAAGGTAGTCTTGTCTGATGCCAAAGTACCCGGAGAAGGAGAACACAAGATCATGGACTACATCAGAAGACAGAGAGGTAACGATGATGCCATTCTTTATGATTTCATTCTGTTATGAAGTATTTCATTTGAGTTATACTGGTTATGTCACAAAATTATTTAAATGTATTGTCATTTAATAGATAAAACAATTTGCTTTGCAGCTCATCCTGACCATGATCCCAACACGCAGCATGTGTTGTGTGGTGCTGATGCAGATCTTATTATGTTGGGTTTAGCAACACACGAACCCAACTTCACAATTATCAGGGAGGAATTCAAACCCAACAAGCCAAAACCATGTGATATTTGTGGACAGATAGGTATTTATTTATTTATTTATTTATTTATTTATTTATTTAATTTAAGGGGAAACATACAGCAATTTATAATCCATAAACAAAAACAATAACAAATATCAGTAATTTGCCAAAATAGTTCCCACAACATGCGTAATATAAAAAAAGGACAAGTTAGTTTAAAAAACATATACAGTGGAGTGAGTTAAAAACTTAATTAAACAACATGCGTAATATAAAAAAAGGACAAGTTAGCTTAAAAAACATATACAGTGGAGTGAGTTAAAAACTTAATTAAAATTAAAGTATACAGCTTAAAACAAAAAAAAATAAATAATCATAACAAAGAATATAAACAAGATAAGTAATTCAAAATTAGGGATATAGATAATGGAGATATTTAGGAATTGCGGGGAGTGGGGAAGGAATAAAGAGGATTGGTATTCCATGTCTCGTATCACTGCGTTTTTGCGGATATACTCCTGCGATATTGCGGATATGTGCTGTTGAGTACATCAATGTCGTAAAAACTTGTGTTATACTGCTTACAAATGCGTGGAAAGCATGAATTCATTCTGTGATTAGTGCTACAGTGTGGAATATGAAATAGATTTGAGTGTCTGCTTGTTCTACCTGGCACATGAAACAGTATATTACTTATTATTTGGGGAGCATCAAAAAAATTATTAACTATTTTGTGAAGAAGTGATAGGTCGTTATGAGTTCTTCGGTTCTCGAGTGATTCAAGGCCGTGAAATTTCCTGGATTCTGTGTAGTTAGGAAAATGAAGGTGTGATTTGTAGTTGACGGTTTTAAGGTACTTTTTTTGT
Organism: Molanna angustata; assembly: GCA_963576475.1. Lineage (NCBI taxonomy): Eukaryota > Metazoa > Arthropoda > Insecta > Trichoptera > Molannidae > Molanna > Molanna angustata. Next base: position 28,123,181 of record OY754980.1, read on the forward strand.
ACTCTTTCTATTCTATTTATATGTATGTTATAAAAAGGAGACCAGATCGGGGTGCAATGTTCCAGAATCGGTCTTATGTAGGTTGTATACAAAACAAGAAGAGTTTGAGTATTGTAAAAAGGTTTCGATAAGCGTGCTATGAATCCGAGCATTTTAAAAGCTTTGTCAATTATTGCGTCTATATGTGCGTTAAATGTGAGCTTCGAATCGAAGATAACTCCTAAATCTTTAATTTTGTCAACAGTTGTAAGTATGTTATCATCGATTGTGTAGTTATAGTAGATTTTCTGTCTATTTCGTGTAAATGTAATTTTAAAACATTTTGAGGTGTTCAATTGCAATCTATTTACAAGACAATATGCAAGGAGTCTATTTAGGTCGTCTTGAAGTTCGTGACATTCGGTAAGTGAACGTATGGATTTATAAATTTTCATGTCATCCGCGTAGGCTATAAATTGGGAATGTTTGAAACATTTGTAAATATCATAAATGTAAGCATTAAATAGTAACGGTCCCAATATAGAGCCCTGCGGAACTCCTGAGGGGGCTAGTGTGAAGTTTGATTTAAAGCCTTCAATTACTACAGATTGTAATCTATTGGTAATATACGATTTAAACCATCTGAGTAGGTCACCATGGATTCCAACTTCCTCAAGCTTTTTAATTAGTGTTAAGTGATTTACTTTATCAAAGGCTTTAGAGTAATCTGTATATATCGCATCCACTTGGTTTTTATCATCCATATTACGAGAAATAAATTCATTGTAGATAAGTAGATTAGATAATACAGATCGATGTTTTAAAAAACCATGTTGTTGGCTTGGGATTTTTTTTACTATAATAGGATAAATCCGATCATACACTATGCGTTCAAAAATTTTACTTATTGTAGATAAAATTGATATCGGGCGATAATTTTTTATATTATTTTTTGGTCCGGATTTATGAATAGGGATAATTAATGCTTCTTTTAATTTTTGAGGAAACGTGTTTTCCGAGAAAGACCTATTAAATATCGTGGTTATTGGACTTGCAAGGTATTGCGCACATTTTTGGATGAAAGATGGTGGTATTCCATCATTACCACAACCTTTCTTTGTGTCAATTTTTTTAAGGTAATTGCAGACTTCTGTTTCGTTAGTTGCTAAATGCCCTATTCCTTCAAAGTCGTTGTATGACGTGATGTTATCACCGAGATTGATTGTTGCGGTATTATGATAAGGTGTTGTTTCGAATACAGAATTAAAATATTCGGAGAACATTTGACTGACTTTTGTTCCGCCGCTACCGGATCTGCCGTCCAAAAACATTGTTTGAGGTATTTGTTTGTTTTGACTTTTGCTATTTTTATATGTCCATAGTTTTTTGTGGTTATTATGTATGTCATTTTGAACAGCGGTAATGTATTGATCATAGCAATCTTTTTGAACCCTCTTTAGACGGGATCGAAGCAGTGTGAATTCGGCATAGTCTATTGGGTTATTGTATATTTTCCATCTTTTATGCACTTTACGTTTTTCTTTGTAAATTTTCTTCAGTGGAGGTGAAAACCAAACTGGAAAATTATCGTTTTTTAATAATTTTGTAGGGACGTGAGATTTAATTATACTATTTATTGAAGTATAGAATTCTTCGGTTGCTGTGTCTACATCATCACAATGTTTTAAGAAAGACCAGTCATATACAGAAAGATGTGAATTTATTTCTGAGTAATTAGCTTTGTTAAATAAGAAAATTTCTCTGGGAACTGGGTTCAAAAAGGGTGTGGTTGGGAGTTGGGCATCGATGTGGAGAGCAGGGTGATGCGAATCTTCATTAACAAGTGGGTGATCGGCACGCGTTACATTACATTCCAGGTTAGTAAGTATTAGGTCAAGTGTACGCGTATTGTTGTTAGTAATGCAATTATATTGCTTTATATTAGTGTAGGCCATTGTGTCGATGAGCAGTGATATGTTGGTTAAGTTGTTTGTATAAGAAGGTATCAGATTGGTCAATGAAGGATGTGGGTTCCAAGAAAGGGTCGGCAAATTAAAGTCGCCGGTTATAATCATATGGTCATCCGGATGAAGATCATGAACCGAACTAAGTAGGGTGAGGAATGATTTAAGTGACATGTCGTAATGCTGTCCAGGCGGCAAGTATACACATGCTATGTGCATTTTGCGTTTATTTGTGAATTTAGAAACTGGAATTGTTACCCAAATGCATTCGGCCGAGCATGTCAAGTCTTCGCGAAAATATGCATGTAATTGGTTATGTACTATAATCATAGTTCCACCGCCTCTTCTTTGGTTGTGGTCATCATATTGCCTGTCACCTCTAAAAATGCTGTAATTATCGGTGGGTACGAGTTCCGCGTCAAAAATATTTTTATTGAGCCATGTCTCTGTGATGCAAAAAATATCATAAGAATCGTTCAATAATATATTTTGGGTGAAGATGTCTGTTTTCGTTCTTAGCCCTCTGCAATTTTGATATAAGATATGTATCATTGTGATATGAGTGATGTGTCTAAAGTGTTATTTACGAAAATGGATATTAGTGAGGATATACGCTTTACATATGCGCCTGTACATAGTTGACAAAAATTTTCCACCTATAATATCAAAATGTATTAAATGAATCACCGCAGTAGTGAAGGTACCTATTAATATTACAGAAAGTGGACACATGATTTTGCACTTTATAGAAAAAGAAGTGTAGTATGGAATAATAAGCAATATTGATAAAAATCACAAGCATCTGAAAAAGATTTGCATGGCATAAAACGCAGTGACGAAAAACCTGGGTAATGTTGGAGTAGGAAAGGGGAAAGACAGGTACATTATAAAATTTTGAGAACAATTTACTGTAAGAAGAAGAAATTCTAGGTTTGGTGGTGAATATAGTCACAAAGCGTGGAGCATTTCCTTATTAGTTATCAGTATGTGGGGTGAAGTATCATCTTTCCTGAGGAAAATTCTGCCTTCTTTTACCCAGACGTACGAATAGTTCTTCTCTTTGGCCCATCTTCGAGTAGCGGCGTGTAGGTCTTTGTTGTCCGGAGATAAATGCTCGCAGATGTAGATCGGGTTGACGTTGCCAATAGATTGATTAAGATGCGAGGAATTGAGTTTATTTTTTCGGTTCTTCTTGTTGTATGCTTTGACTGCAGCTAAGAAGCCGTCTCTATGCTGTTTGCTTAGGAGTTTGACAACAATATTTTTAGGTTTATTTGTAGACTTATTCTGTTGCGGTACTCGGTGGCATGATATAATTTGGTTTTCTGTCATCGGATATGCAACAATTGATGATATATTGTTTAAGATAGATTGAAGGTTTTCATTTTTCATTTCTGGTAGCATTTGAATTTCGACATTACAATTTCGACTTATCTGTTCCATTTGTGTAATCTTTTTTTCGACGAGTTGTAATTTTTGCTTCAATGTTTCATTTTGAGATGTTAGGAAGTCCAATACTGATTGGTTTTCTTTCAGTTTGACCTCTGCCTCGTCATAACCTGTTGAGATAAATTGTAGTGAAGATTTCATATCTAGAATCTTTTCCTCTTGTGATGATATTTTACTGTCCATTGCGTCAATCCTATTAGAGCAGCCCTGTAGAACTGTCAAAAGGTCAGCTTTAACAGCATGTATTTCATGTTTTAGGTCAAGTCTGATATTTTGTATTTCTTGGAATATTTTGCTGATGTTGTCTTCAATAGATGACCTATGTGGGAACGGACTGGGAAATTTTTTTTCAGACATGGTATTTTGAACGTCGGGAAGATCTTGTTTATGGTATGAATTACTTTGCAAATTTGTTTCATCCAATTCAATCGCCACGCCTGGCAACACTGTATCGGAAATGACTTGCGCATTTATATGCTCTATTTAAGTATTAATTGTTTAGTTTATATAATTTGAAAGATTTACATGGGGAGTTTTATAGAGAAATTATCATATTAAAACAATTAGAGATCACACATGTTCACTGGGTGAATTACTTGACTCGATTGAGTGAACAAACGTGTGTGGGGCACAAGTGCGTGTGAAATTGCATGCTGTGACTTGTCGCAACAGCGTGCCGCATGATCCACTCAGTGGCGTCATTTCTGAGATATATGACTAATTAATTTTGCTTTTAAAAATTACTCCTTACTTCCTATATGTATGTTATTACATTTTCAGGTCATGAAATGAAAGAGTGTGCAGGCGTTGCAATGGACGAGGCCACCGTGGTTCCCAGCAACCCTGCCTTTGCTATCCAGGATCAGTACATCTTTGTGAGACTCTACGTCCTACGGGAGTATCTGGAGAAGGAGCTGCAGATGCCCAATCTTCCGTTTAAGTATGAGTTTGAACGAGTCGTGGATGATTGGGTCTTCATGTGCTTCTTTGTCGGTAACGATTTCCTCCCTCACTTGCCGAGTTTGGAAATCAGAGAGGGAGCCATAGACAGACTTGTCAACCTTTACAAAAAGACAATTTACAAGACTAGGGTAAGAGTTGTTCAATATATTTACTTCTTATTCCGCTTCTCTTTTTTGGTATTTTGGCCTGTTATAGTCCTGTGTCAAGTTCCCTCCTGAGGCGTAGATTGCAAGCTGTCCTTCCATCTGTTCTATGAATATAATAACAATGGAAATATATAACTAAATGATTTTTTTTAAATATGATGAATTTTATTTGTAAAAAAAAAACTTATACATCTTCATAAATTAGATATTCAGCACACTTGCTGGTCTGCCATCAACCTTCTTATAATTTAAAAATGATTTTTGCATATGTTTAATAATGGTGAATTTATCTGTTTAAGTTTCAAACCGATTTGATAATTGTTTGGGGTCATATTCCTTGAATCCAAATAATAAAATCATTACTGCAGAAATGTTTTCACGTATGCAAATAGAATTGCTTTGAATGACAACCATTATTCTTACGTTATTATAAGTATATCAGAAAGTAAGATATATCACATAATAGAATAAAAATCTTTGTAGTTCTAAAATTATACTTTATAGTACTAAGTATTTTTTTGTTAGAAATGGTACAATCTCTCAGATACTTCTCAACCTTTTTCATTATATTGTTTATATAATAGTGTTTGCAACATGTATCCTGTCTGTACTTACGTATGGACTGGAAACTATCAGGCTAACTCCGCTGACCATGGAAAGGCAAATGCTAGGCGTAAGTCTAAGAGACAGAACAAGAAATGAGGAAATCAGACGCCAGACAAAAGTTGTCGATATCATGGATCGAGTTGCAAAATTTAAATGACTGTGAGCGGGTCATGTTGGCAGATAGGGAATGGAAAGATGGGCACCTAGAATTCTGAAATGGAGACCATGGGATATGAAAAGGGGAATAGACCGGCCTCAAAAGAGATACGCCGAAGATATTGTCACCGTCGCTAGAAACAGATGGGTGTGAAAAGCCCAAAGAAGAGACAAGTGGAAATATCTAGAAGAGGTTCTCATCCGGCTGTGGAGAGATGGCTCAAGGAAGAAGAAGAATATTGTTTGCTAATTGTATATATATCAACATAAATGATATTATATTTTGAATTTTTTTTTATTTATTTATTTGGGACAATAACAACATTATTAACTAATATGAACATAAAACAATGAGTAATAAATCAAGGCCAAAAAAACTCTCCACAAAGTACGTATTTACAGTTGATTCTAAAAAAAGATTAAAACTAAAAAAAAATATAAGAATTAAAAAAAAATATGACAAAAGCAACAAGAATAATGACGGAGATGGGGTAGGAACTGTAGGAATAGAAATAGTAAAGTGGAGGAATGTGAGGGGTAGAGCAGATAATGGTATGTCACAACACCTTTTGTCATTATGATATCCGTCCGTACTCGCACCTAACCCACTCTCGGAATTGATTATAAGAAAGGAAAAATATTTCTATATCACTTTATTATTTTTTTTAATTGATTACTTAAATTTGATATTAATAAAAAACATTTACAGGGTTGGTTGACTGATTCGGGAGATGTGAACTTGGACCGTGTGCAGTTGATAATGGCCGATCTCGGTCACGCTGAAGACGAGATATTCAAAAAGCGTCAGCAGACAGAGTTGATGTTCAAGGCACGAGACAAGGCAAAAAAGAGACGGGAGAAGATGCAGCAGAGACCCCAACTGGGAATGTTGAACAACACACAGTTTGCTCCAATGGTGAGAGTGGAAAGGTGCAGGTTTTGATTCCTGTTGCTTTCATTTGATTATACTGATCATATTTTTTTTTCGCGTGCGCATATTTTAACAGACTCAAATAATTGAATCAATTCTATAATTTATTTATTTGGATCTGTATACAGTCAAATTGAAAATAATTTGAAATATATATTTGAAATTTTTATATATAATGCACACACCTGATAAAAGTTAGGCTATGACAAACATGTATTTACACTAAAGCTGTTCCCAAATAGTATTTATAAGAGATATACATAGTTCTTGACACTAAGGATGCTGATTGTGTCTAGCGAAAGCGTTGAGGCTTGTAACATTTATTTTTGTCCTTGTGGAAAACTTTGTTGTTTAAACATTTGTAATTGAATTTATAAAACAAAATCCACTCTTAACAAAAATAAATTGAATTAAATAAATTTACATATTTGGTAAGAAAAATACATAAACACCCAAATGCAGTTGACAGAGAAATGGTGTTGGAACGACTGTCAGTCAATCAAATAAACTGAACAATGTTGTCATATCTCCAAATTAAGTTCTTCTGATTTCACGTTTATAACTAAATAATGAGAAATTGTAAAAGAAAACAATCCTTTATATGTAATTTATATTATGATACAATGAAACATGTCTTCTTTAATTGTTTCAAACAAAATACACATGTTTTTATTAACGATATGTGCAGATTTATCAGAAATAACTTTTACAAAAATCAAAAAGAAAAAAAATCTAATTGTAGGGAATATTCTATTTTGAACACCTAACAACACCAAATGCAACCATACCAAAGAAATTACGAAGTGCAATTTTAAATGAAACACACTCTACTTCCTGTTTGGCATCCATCTTGATTAACCAATACTGCCTGTCTGGACAGATGTCCTCCAAACATCTACTGATAAGGGGCATGCCTCCGGGGTCTGTTAAAATCTGTATAAAATTTAATTACTTGATGATACAAAATGTTTTTTCAGGCTATTGGTGGTGGAGGTGGTTCAGCTCCTGTCCAAAATGCAAGACAAGAAGCATACAAAATGCGTGTAGCCGGTATGCATACTAGCGCTGGAAATCAACAGGTACTCATTTTTTGTTTTATTTCAATGTTTTTTGATCATGAAGGCAACACACCATTTTTTTCTCTTCTTTTCCATCTACAAAAACAAATCTATACAATATTTCTTAAAAACTAGTTCAAATGTATTTATTACCTCGTGTTCTGAGGCAATTTTTGTGGCAAAGGCATAATTTGTGCAGGTGTATTTCAAATAAACATGAAAATATCAAATACAAATAAAAGCCAAACCAAAAAGTGTAATTTTGAGTGTGAGGGTGTGTATGCATGAGTAAGGGGCGATTTGATTTTCAATAACTTTTTATTTCATTTAGATAACTAGTGTTCCTGAAATAAATTGTGTATAGTTGCAGTCCAAAGATTTACTAAATAAAATTGCAACTGCATTTTAAACTTTATTTACCTAAACCACATTTCAAGTGTGGTTTAAACAAAATAGGTGTTAAAATGTACCATAAAGTTATCATTCTAACACTTGATAATATATATAAAGGCCTTAGGCTCAAGTCGACGAGTATGTATATCTGGGAAGCATGTTTCAACGGAATGGACGACCTGATAAGGATATCGAAAGAAGAGTTATGGCAGGAAACAGAGTGAATGGAGCACTGAGACCAGTTATGAATGATCGCAACATATCAAAGGCTGCCAAAGTTGCCATTCATAATGCTATCTTAGTGCCAACATTGACGTATGCAAGTGAAACCTGGACATGGCAGAAGTCGCACGAAAGCAGAATAAATGCTGTTGAAATGAGATCGCTAAGAAGAATCTGCAATAGAACGATGTATGACAGGGTAAGAAATGAGAACATAAGGAAAGAATGTAAGATGAAGAAAGATATCATTAATAGAATGAAAGTGAACACACTGAGATGGTTTAGCCACATGGGTAGAATGAATGAGGAACGCCTGACGAAGAAAATATACAATGCGGATAGGAATGGATTGAGAGGCCGGGGCCGCCCAAGAAAGGGATGGCACGACCATGTGAACGATATTCTGAAAGACGGAAATGTTAGAAGCATGTACAATAGACAAACATGTATGAGACGATGCATGAATGTTGACGAGGCGATGAATGTGTGCCAGGATAGAAAGATATGGCGTTCGGTTCTCTCTACCTACCCCGTAAGGGACATGGCGTGATGGTATGTATTATTACAATGTTTTCTAAATAATTGTTTTGACAATATTGTATTTATAATTTTTTATCTCCTTTAATTGAAAGGGATCAGACAACAGAGGAATCAAAAGGAAGGCTGATGATTCAGGAAATCAAGACGAAGAATCCGAAGAAGAGGATGATCAGAAACATGACGAAGTTCGACTTTGGGAAGATGGATTCAAAGACAGATATTATGAAAGCAAATTTGACGTTGGCCCTGATAATTTAGAGTTCAGGTATACCCATAACAGCAGTTGTCGCTTTCAGTGGATATCTTCAAATATATTATTTTCTTTTTGTGTAGGTATAGCTATTTCCAAGCATCTTGAAATTTGGAGAGGATGGAACCAAGCAAAAAATCCCAATTTTCTTCTGTGCACCCCCGTGAATTTTCAATATATTTAATGATGACTAACAGTGGCGAATAATCCATAAAAGTCGATTACCTTGTTTTGAAAAATAACCTTTTTTTGACAATTTTTTTTAAGAAATACTACGAACATTGTCATATTTTTGCAATATCCTTTATAGAGTAAAGAATCACCATTTCTAGTTATTGCAGATAATTTATAGGGAAACTCAAAATTGGATTATTTTATATTTATATTCCGTTTTATTTTTTAAGTTGTATTTTTAATTAGACATTTGTACATCTCAGTATTAGTAAGTATTGTTTACTTTAGATTTGATATAGAATTGAAGTATAATTTTCAGGTATAATGTAGCTTTGCAGTACGTGCGTGGTCTGTGTTGGGTCCTGCGTTATTATTATCAAGGTTGTGCCTCGTGGAAGTGGTATTTCCCATATCACTATGCACCCTTTGCTTCTGACTTTGTAAACATCGGTGGCCTCTCCACGCAATTTGATAGGAATACTAAACCGGTAAGTGTATAATTTGTATCTATATGTACAAATAAGGCTGGATAGCATACTAAATATGAATCTATATGTTCGAAAAAGGCTGGATCTACAGCGTGGCATACTAAATATTATGTATCTATATGTACAAGCAATGTTGGATTTATGGTTTGGTATGCTAAATTTAAAAGACGTCACCTGCTTTCTTTCAAAATCAGTCAATATTTTAATATATACGTCTGAGGTTATAAAAAAACTCCATTTAAAAAAAACTGTTAATAAGCTTCGGAGTAACTTTGGCAATGTCTGATGTTACCTGAAGTAGTAAGATTGTCGGGGTGGTCTCTCTCTCTCTCTTTCTCTCTCTCTCCCTCTCTCTCTCGCGCCAGTCTCATCTTGTTGTGTGCGAATGAGATGGAAAGAAATGCGGGAAATTTGAATAGGTTTTGAATAGTTTTACAGTTAATAAAGGGAAAGCTTGTCAGCCCCCCTAGAAAATGTGTCAATTAGCTCAAGAAAAGATAACTCAATGTATGGAAGTGACAGTTGTCTGTCACTTCCATACATTGAGTTATCTTTTCTTGAGCTAAATGACATATTGTCTAGAGGGGTTGGTATTGTACTTGAATAAATAACTGTTTTTTTTTGTTAATCCAATGTAATATTCAATCAATAGTGAATTATTCTTTTTTAGCTCCATATAAAAGGATAATTCAGTTAAATAAGGAGAAACAACACATTTTTTTTTCTACTGCTGCTTCATATAAAACTATGATTCAAGTGCGCCATTTAAACCTGTGGTGGATCTGGTCCAGTGTACAAAAAAATATATAAATAAAATGGATTGATATAAATTATAAAATTTGATTGATTAATTACTTACTTTACGCATCCGGACCTTACACCTTGCCACTCCAATAGGCAGTGATGGATATCGCCTTATCGTGTGGGCATTCCAGTACCAGTCTCATGCCTTCTATATTCGGTCTGTGATTCGTGGGTCCTCTGTGCGTCTCCTGTATCATCAGTATATCTATGTCTTTGCAGATATCCGAGAGGATGGTCTCTTTGTCTTGACTTAAACCTTCTGTGTTAATTGATTGATTGATATGTCTTCTTTTGATTGCAGATCAAACCTATGGAACAGTTGATGAGTGTATTCCCAGCGGCCAGTGGAAATTTAGTTCCTAAATCATGGGCGACTCTCATGAGTGATCCAGTTAGTGTTGTCTTTTACTCTACTATACATACTTCTATAATTTTACAATTTTTAAACATCTTTTTTATATCAATTACTCAGATTATAATATCAGTTTCACTGTAATGTTTTTGTGTGGTATGCAGTATGATGTATGGCGTAAAATTTTGTGTTGTCTATGCACAATGGTAGGTTTTTTGTCTAATGGCAATACCTTCCAACCAATCATATCCGTTTATTGATTTTTTTGACGAAAACAACCTTCCCAAAGTGATCCAATTGTGGTCAACTGAACTTGTAAAACAAGACAAGCTTCATTAGCAGCTAATTTCTGTGAGCTCTAAATATATGAACAATAATATATTTTACAGAAATCACCTATCATTGATTTTTACCCAGAGGACTTCAAGATTGATCTTAACGGGAAGAAATTTGCTTGGCAAGGAGTTGCTCTGTTGCCGTTTGTAGAAGAAAAAAGATTGTTCAAGGCCCTCGAGTCATACTATGGACATTTGACAACAGCTGAGCGTAAGTATATTTTCTGTTATTTCTAACTTGATGGTTTGTGGAAATTGAAAGGTTTAAAGAACTAACAGGCTTTATTATATTTTATTTTCTAATGTTTCATTTTTTGTACTTTAATGTTATTGAAATTCTGTAATTTATAATAATTTTTGGGTATATTTTTAGGAATGCGCAATTCTCATGGGAATGATCGTTTATATGTAGGAATAGGCAATCCTTCTTATGCATTTTTGAAAAATCTGTACGTGGAAGTAGGTCTTCAGAAGAACAAAACCAAAGATGTGGAAGTGTTATATGCTTCAGAGGGATTACGAGGGACGGTTATGGTGGCCGATGATTCAGTGTCTGAAGGAGGGTAAGTCGCAATATGAGTAGGTAATATAAATTAAAAATATTTCCTTGTGATTTTTATCAGATATTTGGACATGGTAGAAGACACTTGAAAGTGGAATGAATAATTCAGAAAATGTGTCTATTTTGGTATTTATTTTAGTATTTATTGAGACGTAAATTGTTTAAGAATCTGGATTATGTGAGGCTAATTTTGGAATATGGATACCAAGTGTGGAATCCTTACTTTCAAAAATATGTAAGCATGCTGGAAAAGGTGCAGAGAAGGTTTACCAAACTGGGAAATGGCCTCAGACACTTGACATATGAAGAACGTCTGAATGTGTATGGATATTCTTATGAATCGGAAAAAAGAGAGGACCACATAGAAACATTTAAAATACTAAACAAGCACTATGGGCCGGTATTACAGTCTCAGTTTAAGAGCTAAACTCAAGTTTTACAAAAATATAGCGTATTACAGTGTCCGTTTAGGCCTAATCTTCCCTATAATACGTCACTAAAACGACAAATATTTAACTCAACATTTCTGGCGGATTAAGTACTTTACAGTGAGTCAACTGTCATTTCTCGACTCGTTGCTAGGCAACGCGTGTAGTTTCAGTGTTCTATCACTAGAGGCGTTAGTTGTATCGACGGTGGCGCCACACAACAAAACAAACTGACAGCCATATTGAAACGAACATGGGCATTTAAAAGCATTATTTTGGCGAATAAAATTAAATTTACCATGTTGGATAATAAAACAATAGTATTTCAAGTCGTAGCGTCCCGTTTTGTAGTTCGTATTATTTTATGTTATTTAAAATTTGACAGATAATAATCACAGAAAAAGTAAAATATGTCTATAATTGAAGATTTAGTAACTGACATGTCATATTGCACTGTAATACGGAAACGGATTCAATCTCCCCTTAACATTAATCTTAAGTTTAACAAACTCAATGAGTTGAGGGCCGACTGTAATACCGGCCCTATTACTGCCCTGTGATGTTCTGCCTCAACCAAAATACTATGATCATGGTTTGAAGCTAAACAAACACAGTTTCAAGGGGAATCCCTGGAGACATTTCTTGACCAACAGAGTTGTGCATGTGTGAAATGGTCAGCCACCAGAAATTGTTACTGTTTTCAAAAATAAACTTGACAAACTAAACAAGTAAATAATTTTGTGAGATCAGACATTTACAGCTATGCCTGTCTGATAACACCTTTAATAATATTATAATAATTATGTATTATTCAACAGTTTATTACATGTTTATATTATGGATATAGTATTTCATTTTAGATAATTAATATGATTTAATGTTTATTTTTAGTCAATTGGCATCACCTGTTCCCGGTCTTCCATATATAAAAGAAAATAGTGTAATAAGCGTCAGATTTCGAGACCCTGTTTATCCCGAAGACTTTATATTCCCCGCTGTGAGGCTATCGGGAGCTCAGGAGCCCCCCAGGGTGCTCAAACCTGGAGACCTTTCTCAGCAAGAAAGTAAAGGTTATAGACCTTTCACAGGTGCGTTTATACTTTTTTCGTTCTATATAAATTTAATTTTTCCATCAACCTTTGGTTTTTCTGTTTTGTTATTCATATCTAATAAAGCTTAGTTTTTGGACGCGAGCTAGCATCTGCTAGGTGTATCAGGATTTTTTTTTTCTTGAAATAACGGAATTAATTTGAAAAAGATAGGGTCGTGGCCAACGCTATACTCCTCACTACCAAGTCACTCTGCAAAGTATTCAAATTTTGAATGGAAAATTTTCAGCATTTTCATGAAATGAGTTTGTTATATTATTTTAGTTTGGCGTCACTTTAAAATATTTGACAGTTAAAAAATTGAGAAGCACTGATCAGATAATCTTCAAACGTCTAAGCGAGTATTAGGTATACAAATTTGAAAAAAATTGAAAAGAATCTAATGAGTACTTAAGTCTATAATCGATAAAGTATAATAAACACGCCGTACATAGCACATAGTACACAGTACACACTCACACACAGATACATTGTGATGAAACTTTCAGAATACAATTTCAGCATGATACTAGTTAACAACCTGCAATAAAAAAATAACCTTTAAAATTGCGAATTCATAACTATAGCAAAAAAACCAAGATATTAATTTTTTTTTATTAAAATCTGATAATAAAAAAATAAGAGGAAAAAATGTCCTTTTAAATAGTAGAGTGGAATAGGTAGGTAATAGAGGCTATTGAGTTGGTTTGAAATAAGACATTTCATTTAGAAGTAGGTAATTGTTCGGGATAGGATAAATTTATAGCGTCAAGAAATATGTACCTTTTGTCTTGATATCATCTGCCAATATTTATACTTTTGTATTCATGTATTACTAACTTACTAATTGTTATTACATTTATCTAGGAATGGTTAGAAACAATCAACAGGCACATTTGGGTCAGGCTGGGCATCGTATGTTGGACCATTACACTCCACAACAAAGAACATATGGCAATGTTCCACCACCCAATGTTCAATCACACGGCGGCGGTGGTAAGTTATATTCTTCTTTATTATGTGTGTACTCTATTTTATGTTAACCCAGCCCTGGGGAAACAGCGGCCCGCGAGCAATACGTGTCAAAAATCTAAAAATATACTTCAAACTTGGCCTTTACATTCGCACGCTTTGAAGAAGATTAAAATTTTACACCCTTCGTGAAATTTGTTTAATTTAATTAAGGCCCTTGTATACCCTGGGTATACGGATGTACACAAAAATGCACACTAAATTTCCTTCTAATGTATGAAACACGAAAAAATATTGTATATCTCCTGATATGTGATATACAACATTTTATCGTGCAAAAAAGGTAAAATTTAGAGTCTTTTTTTTTTAAATAGCAAGAATAGTATCTAAAATATTATAATAATAATAAACTCAGCCGGTAGATTTTCATATTCTCTTTTGGTTAAAATAAAAATCTACTTCATAGGCCTTGTAGTTTTTTAGCTACTTACAATGAAACAATAAAAAAAGGTTTTATTAAAACTAATTTAGTAAAGTATTAAACAAATTCAAAAAATTCACGCAATAGAATAAAGATGTACATACAAACTGTTCCTTATTTAAAAGACGTATCTTTTGAGGGTACTGGGGAAATTATTTTCAAAATATACTATATAGCCTTCTATAGCCTTTTAAAAGAAGTACACACAAGAAAATTGACATTTTCTCGCTGCGCAGATTTGTTTAATTTATCGAAATAAACCGAAATATTTTTTTATTTGATTTATTGAAAAATCAACAGAAAAGAAAAACTAAAGATTTATCATTGAATGGATTTTTTTTGAGAGAATAACTAATTATCTGTTTATTCTTTAAATAATGAATTATTCATAAAATAATAAAATTATATTTATTTCTCCATATTTGTAAAATTTTATATTTTTTTAGTGTTTTTAGGAAGTTAGTATTTTATTACTTTATATATGCGGCCCACCGTTCACTTTGAATATCTGTATCTGGTCCTTTGTCCCAAAAGTATACCCACCCACAAGTATTTATGTATAACATAATTATGCAATTTGTATAACATAGAATTATGATAAAAAAATTATGTATACCTATATTTTTTTTTTTCAATGTTTCAAACTGTCATTTCATGATAGAACTCCAATTTGTATAACATTTTTCATGAAATATTTATAATTCATTCATACAGTGACATGCTTCGGTACATAACTAACAAGTTCTATGTAAAATACTAGTTGCATGTAACACATGAGATCCAACTGTTGATGGCGATAGTATGCATAGTTGAAGAATACGTACCTAAAACAAATTAATATATATTTTAAGATATTTTGTTTCATATACATAACATGTAGGTATGAGATGTAAGTACTACTACAGTGTTAATATTTTTATAGCAAATTAAATTATCTAGTTGGGGTGTTTCGGCTTTTTTCGATTTTTTTCAAAACTTTGGAAATATAGACTAGCGTCTACAATCCGCATTTACCATTTCGCATTCTGTTTCGGGTTGGCTCTCTGATTGGTTGAGATCTCGTAGTATGGAGTCAAATGAGCTGTGAAATTTTATATTAAATGCGAAAAATTAAATAAAAAATGTAAATTCAATTTATAATAATTTATAACTCAATTTATAAAGCAACTCGCTCACGCGAGTGGCTATTATTATTATAAACAAACTTAAACCTAACCTAATAATGCAGAAAAGAAGAGCTGGGACTAGACGCTACTGAAATATAGGCAGTTAAACACATAAAATTATCATAAAAAATGTTTTTCTTTGTAAAAAATGTTTGAAACTCTGGATTTTTTTTGAAAAAAATGATAAATTTGAGATTTTACATTGTCTATATTTATACCAATTTTTAGCGTTCTAGCTTTTGGGGTTTCTGAGATATATGGAAAAATAAAGTAAAAATTAAAAAGTTGATAACCCCTGACTGAAATAAAAATTTAAAATTCTGAGTATAAAAGTTTTGTAGGCCTACTACTTTTTATATATTCTGAAATTTTGGGCTCTGTAAATTGAGCGGATCAAAAGTTAATAAGGACACACACACACAGACAGACTGACAGACTCACCCTAACACACACACACACACACACACACATACACACACACCCTCACACACACACACACACACACACACACACAGACAGACTGACAGACTCACCCTAACACACACACACACACACATACACATACACACACACCCTCACACACACACACACACACACACACACACACACAGACACACACAAAAATTCACAATTCTGAGTATAAAAGTTCTCTTGAACAAAAACAAAGTTCTCTTGAACAAATCGACATTTAACATTATATTGTGTATGATTAGGAGCACAGGAGAACGAATCACTAAATTGGCAATACCTAATATGTACTAACTTATTAGTGAAAGTAATTTACGGCTATCTTGGATGTCCGCTATATCCTCCTGCGGTGGCATCCTCTTATTTTATCATTCATCGCTTATAACAGATATCCAGGGACGTACTTTTTCTTATTTTTTTGTTCTTTCAGTACCTACAACGTATTTATATTTGGCAATTTCAAAACATATTTGTTTTCGTTCAAATTTGAAAGCAGGTAAAATTTTTACCAATAATGTGCAATCTAGGTTCTGTTTTGACATATTTTATTTATGGCACGACCCATATAAGCGAAATTCTGAACGAATGAGATGTAAAAAACTTGAACAACAGCCGAACGTGTACGAGATGATGCATGAATGTTGAGGCGAAGGATGCGTATCAAGATAGAAAAAGGGTTCTTTCTGTCTACCCCGTTAGGGACACGGCATGATGGTATGTATTTATGTAATCTTCTTGCCAAAAATCACGATTCAAAATAACTTTAGTTCGTTTCTTTGCATAGTTTATGATTTTCAATTGTGTCGAGATACCAGGATAGCACGAGTGCGTGCGTCATTAAACACAACAATATAATAGTAATACGCTGTATGTATATTCTGCACCCCCGATCCATCCCGTAGGTACCCGGCCGTTGACACGTACGCGCCCGCCCATTGTCTCGTTCGATAACAACAATATAAATATGTAGGCACGCGCCTCGACCTCTTCACCTCCTGCATCGCTTTGTGCTCCTGTCACTCGTCACAATGCGATCAATTAGTGAGGAAACTCGACGTGCACAGCCTCCCGCTCCCCCCCCCCCTTCCTCCACTTCAACCACCTACCTCCGACAAACAAATTATTCGTTAATTAGGCCTTTGCTGTGTGATGCTCTTCACACAATATATACCTATCGCAACTTCCTGCTACCCTTTCATCCCTCACAAATATTTTCAGAGGGTTTCAAAAGTACCGTGGATAAATTGTAAATTTATTTCTGGCAATATTTAGTAATTATTGTCGGTACACCACAAAAAAGATAAGATTTTCTGAACGTTTTTCAGAGCGCAAGACAGGATTATGGAAAAACACGGAAGAGGCCTAAATCCAGTACTAGTAATGAGCAAAAGTCTTGTAAGTGGGTGTAAGACCAAGAGTTTTGCAATACCCAACGCATGAGTCTAGTTGTCTTAAAAAAATTATAAACAATCATTTTAATTTGAAAAGTAAGAAATTTTAACTACGTACTATCAACATAATACTTTTTTTCTGATATTTTATAGTAACTACTGAGTTTTAATTTTTTTTTGCAAGATCAAAATTGGGTTTGCAAAACCACGACCATGACTCGATCGAATATGGTCTTGGTTCCGGTCTCCCCGGTCGCTGTCTAATGTTTCATAAATAAACTGGACTCAGTTAATAATGTGCTTAATAATTATCAAATAATGCCGATAATGTTTTATAAATAAACTGATTAAACTGGACTCAGTTTATGAACAAAGCTTGTGCCTTACAGTTATTGAATAATGCCGATATGGTTTCATAAATAAAATGGAATCGGCGATTGGTATTTATGTCTAATCAATTTAGAGAATTTTTCTTGTTTAACAATTATTATTAAACCCGCTTTTGTACACCTGTACATAAATTATATAAATAAATAAAATAAATTATTATGTGTTTTTCTTCTTCTTTCCGCATTTCTAAACCTATAATTTTTTAAAATATTCTTCGTTCGTGTCCATAGATATTGTTTTTGATAGTACATATTTTGATACTAGTCAATAATGATGTTGCACTGCTTACGAAATACTGACACACACTACCTATATTTTAACAACACGATACGTTTTTACGATTACGAATTTCCTGGACGTCCGCCGTTTGACTTTCCCCTTTGTTTTGCCAATTCCTCTTATTGAATATTCCCCAATTTTCTCTCTCTCTCACTCTAACTTACCAGAGGAGTGGGTGGTGGAAGAAGCAGGAAAGGCAAGAGGAGAGAATGGCAAGTAAGGGAATGGATAAATTGCCACTTGAAACGTTGCAATTATCTTAAATATATTATGTGCCTATTGCCTACTTGGCCGTACCACATCACACTACTCAACCTAACTACTTACCTACATATATCATGCGGGATACGTTCAACAAAAAGGGAATTTGAAAATCAGTCATTGTTGTGATCATTTTATTTTATTCGGGATAATTACAGAATATCATATACCTACATTGAACTACTAACCAAAGTCAAGATACCTAATTAGGAGCATTTAAAAAATACGTCAATGTAAAATGAACAAAATACATGCGAAAAACTGAATAAATATAGCGGATTATATGGCAAACAGTAAAGATCTTCTTCTGTCAGCAGCAATCAAACTCTTTTCGACCAATACTTGGCAACATCGACCGCTAACCCCAAGATAAAGATAGCAAACAGTAAAGATACAGAAGCGGATTATATGGTAAACATTAAATATTAAGATAGCGGATTATATGGCAAGCAGTATAGATGAAGATAGCGGATTATATGGCAAGCAGTAAAGGTGAAGATAGCGGATTATATGGCAAGCAGTATAGATGAAGATACGGATTATATGGCAAGCAGTATAGTTGAAGATAGCGGATTATATGGCAAGCAGTAAAGGTGAAGATAGCGGATTATATGGCAAGCAGTATAGATGAAGATACGGATTATATGGCAAGCAGTATAGTTGAAGATAGCGGATTATATGGCAAGCAGTATAGTTGAAGATAGCGGATTATATGGCAAGCAGTAAAGATGAAGATAGCGGATTATATGGCAAGCAGTATAGTTGAAGATAGCGGATTATATGGCAAGCAGTAAAGATGAAGATAGCGGATTATATGGCAAGCAGTAAAGGTGAAGATAGCGGATTATATGGCAAGCAGTATAGATGAAGATACGGATTATATGGCAAGCAGTATAGTTGAAGATAGCGGATTATATGGCAAGCAGTATAGATGAAGATACGGATTATATGGCAAGCAGTATAGATGAAGATACGGATTATATGGCAAGCAGTATAGTTGAAGATAGCGGATTATATGGCAAGCAGTAAAGGTGAAGATAGCGGATTATATGGCAAGCAGTATAGATGAAGATACGGATTATATGGCAAGCAGTATAGTTGAAGATAGCGGATTATATGGCAAGCAGTATAGTTGAAGATAGCGGATTATATGGCAAGCAGTAAAGATGAAGATAGCGGATTATATGGCAAGCAGTATAGTTGAAGATAGCGGATTATATGGCAAGCAGTAAAGATGAAGATAGCGGATTATATGGCAAGCAGTAAAGATGAAGATAGCGGATTATATGGCAAGCAGTATAGTTGAAGATAGCGGATTATATGGCAAGCAGTAAAGATGAAGATAGCGGATTATATGGCAAGCAGTATAGTTGAAGATAGCGGATTATATGGCAAGCAGTAAAGATGAAGATAGCGGATTATATGGCAAGCAGTATAGTTGAAGATAGCGGATTATATGGCAAGCAGTAAAGATGAAGATAGCGGATTATATGGCAAGCAGTAAAGATGAAGATAGCGGATTATATGGCAAGCAGTATAGATGAAGATAGCGGATTATATGGCAAGCAGTATAGTTGAAGATAGCGGATTATATGGCAAGCAGTAAAGATGAAGATAGCGGATTATATGGCAAGCAGTATAGATGAAGATAGCGGATTATATGGCAAGCAGTATAGTTGAAGATAGCGGATTATATGGCAAGCAGTAAAGATGAAGATAGCGGATTATATGGCAAGCAGTATTGATGAAGATAGCGGATTATATGGCAAGCAGTATAGATGAAGATAGCGGATTATATGGCAAGCAGTATAGTTGAAGATAGCGGATTATATGGCAAGCCAAGCAGTAAAGTTGAAGATAGCGGATTATATGGCAAACAGTACCTAAAGATAAAGATAACGGTATATATGGCACCCAGTAAAGATAGCCGATTATATAGCAAACAGTAAAGGTTATCTTTTTGCCCAGCAACAGTACCCCTTCCTTGCTCCTAGACTTGACAATAAAATATTACCCGACATAGAACACAATATATCACGCGACGGAACATACTTCAAAAAACTGGTAACAGACTGGCTGAAAAGTAATGGCAGAATCCAAACTGCTGTTAAATATCCTAACATAATTCACTACTCTCTGTCTTCATAACCTGAGAATATCTAACATAGCTTGGTGCCATTTATCATTTCCATTACAATTTTATGTATAGGTACATTACACTGTTAAATATCCTAACATAATTCACTACTCTCTGTCTTCATAACCTGAGAATATCTAACATAGCTTGGTGCCATTTATCATTTCCATTACAATTTTATGTATAGGTACATTACACTGTTAAATATCCTAACATAATTCACTACTCTCTGTCTTCATAACCTGAGAATATCTAACATAGCTTGGTGCCATTTATCATTTCCATTACAATTTTATGTATAGGTACATTACACTGTTAAATATCCTAACATAATTCACTACTCTCTGTCTTCATAACCTGAGAATATCTAACATAGCTTGGTGCCATTTATCATTTCCATTACAATTTTATGTATAGGTACATTACACTGTTAAATATCCTAACATAATTCACTACTCTCTGTCTTCATAACCTGAGAATATCTAACATAGCTTGGTGCCATTTATCATTTCCATTACAATTTTATGGGTTCATGTAACTGAGAAGTCACTATATTTATAAAAAAAATGTGATATTTCAAATACATAAAGACATTGGAAGGTCGCAACATGCCTTTGTACACGTGTGGCAAGTGATAGTGGTTCAATATTGTGTACCCCGTTAACACATACAAGTTTTGCACAGCACTACTAAACGTACAATGGGGTGGTGTGGTTCAACCAACTTGAAACAGATTTGAGACTGGCAACTGAATATAAAGAATTCAAAAGAAAAATAAAATAAACTTATGAAATTTGACTGATATGTAAATTTATTTATTTATTTTATTTATCACACCATATTTATAATGACAACATCAATAAGTAGATTACTGCTGCCCAACTAGGAAATCCTGTTCTAGGGCTAGCAGTTTACAATTTATATTGACAATTATATGCAATTATGAACCAGGTGATTTTTTCCGTTCCACACTAAATACGAATACAATCTCAACTTTCTGCAATCACAATCATTACCACAACAAACATATAGGCTCACACAAAACAGATCAACCAAATCCCAATGTCCGCCATAATACCTGTCATAAATCCAATCTCAGACGCGATTTTTATTTCAGAGCCATAGAAAGAGACTAGTTAACTATGTTGGTGTAATTAATATGAATCACATGGTTCCCAAATCAAATCAAATATTTTATGTGTTACTCAAAGAGCATCGCAAACACAATACGGCATAGTTACAAATGTTGTTAATAATTTTAATTTTTAATTATTTAAGTAATTATTGTTGAATACTAAGTATTATATTAACTTCTTTTTGTATTGATAATAATTATGTATACTTAGATTATATAATGTAGGTATGTATACATATATAATATTTTATGTTTTTTGTATAAAATTGTCACCTTTACACACGAGTGCTTGCACTCTGGTAAAAGGAAAATATGTTTTTTCTTACTGTGCATGTTTTTCTATATTTTTTGATTGTTTTATTTTTTATATATGTATTATAAATTTAATTTTTTTTTTTTTTTAAAACAAAAAATGAATATGTCCTTGTTAAACAAGTACATATACATCTTCCTACGTTCCCTAAACTAAGCATAAATGCTTGTCCTATAGGTGAACGAGATCGGTCGAGGCAGGATTCGAACTCGCGACCACTGGATTACTAACCCAGCGCGCTAACCGCTCTGCCATCCACCCATCTAAAAACATTTAATAAAAAAAAAATCTGTTTATTATTCTTTTCTGTTTATGTTGAACTATTTCTGTCAATTCTTTTGCATTCAATAACATGTAACCTTAGACCGAATTGGAAAAGTACTGCCTCAGAACAGACTCGTCTATTGTGGCAGTAAATTTCCAAAAAGGGGCAATTGTACATGTTATGTTAATTATAAGAATTTTTTAATAGTTACTTTTTTGGTATTGTAATTTATAAAAATAATGAAAAATAAATAATTTCATTTCAAGAAAAGAATTATTAAGTTAAACGAACTATACGTATGTAAATGTGTTTACTATGTGTCGCATTATAAAAGGGTTGAAATTTAGAATTCACAGGTCTACAATAGATAATAGTCAGCAGACGCATTAAAATAATATAAATATTATCGTTAGAGGGCGCACCATACATAGATGTACTCGTATAAGTTATTTTGCCAATGTAGGTAGTTACTATAGCTAATAGAATTATCTCTTCCTTCTCCTACACTTCTCAGAGGCTTGTTTGCACTCTCGGAGGTGAGGGTAGGGGAGATCCATCTGTCAACTTTATATCTTCTTGTAAACGATTTAAGCGATCATCTTTGATGATGTTTACAAGATTCAGACGATAGATTCATCTCTCGACTCGACGCACCCATGCATTGCTTTATGTGTCTGTTTACGCACCTTTTTTTACTCCTCACTAACCCAAGGGTATATAATCGGGAGTTATGATTTTGCCATTTTTAAGGGTATTTTTTATTGCAGATTATCAACTAGTATCATGCTGAGCTTGTATTCTGAAAGTTTTATCACAATGTATGTATCTGTGTGTGTGCTGTGTGCTATGTACGGCGTGTTTATTTTACTTTATCGATTATAGACTAAAGTACTCATTCGATTCTTTTCAAATTTTGTAAATTTGTATATCTGATACTCGCTTAGACCCCATTAGATTTTAAAGGATATGTGAATAGTGCTTTTCATTTTTTTAACTGTCAAATATTTCAAAGTAACCCCAAGCTCAGGAAAATTAAAATATGAAATTTTTATTTTCAAATTGGTAAAAAGGCACATCACTTTCATAAAATGGCATTGAAGAATTATCAAGTTTTCATAATAAAATATTTAAATAAAAAAATAATTGAACAAACTCATTTCATGAAAATGCTGAATATTTTCCATATATAAAATTTTAATACTTACTTTATAGAAAAATATAATAACTTGTTAGCGAGGAGTTTAGCGTTGGCCACAACCCACTCGTTTATTATGTACCTACGTCAGATTAAAATTTCTTTGTCTATTGTATAGGTTAACATTATTCGTTGTTAACAGTTTTTGCTTCATTTTGTTATATGTACCTACTCAGTCTAAGTTACTGTGTTTAATTTTATTTTATTGTTTACTAGCTTTTATGTCCCGCCGTTGGCCAAGAATGTAAAATTGTGAAGGAAAAAGCAATAGTTTTTATAATATTGTCACCCAATTATTTTGCAAAATCGGACTAAGAAAAGTGGTTTGAAATATGATTGAATTTGATTGTAAAATGTTCAAGTGATGGCCACAACCCATTATTTTTAATATATTGTTATAAAGTGTGAATGAAGTATAATATACAATTTCTGCACGCATGGACTATGCGAAATGGTTTAAAATATGACTGTTTATCAACGTTGTAAAGAGATTGGTTTGGCCACAACCCCCATTTTTAAATATTGTCATCGAAAACAAATTGTAATATTGAAAATTTAGTAATTTTGGATATTGGGATGTGGTTAAAATTTGATTAAACAAATGTACTGAAAAGATCCAGTGTTGGTCACATCCCATTCGTTTTTATATTTTTTCATCAAGTGTGCATTATATTTTTGCACAATTAGACTGATAAACTTAAAATTAACACAAAAGTCTACATTAACGAAGAAGAAGAAGACTTAAACTATGGTAAATAATTTGAATATAAACGTTGTGAAGAGTTCAGTAATGGCCACAACCCCCATTCTTTAAATATTGTCAACGAAATCAAATATGTAGGTGTTGAAAATTATTCAAAATAGGATGATATAAATGGTTTAAATTTGATTAAACAAAAGTATTGAAAAGATTCTAGTGCAGGTTACATCGTTACATCCCACATTCCATTCGTTTTTACATATGTGTTTTCATCAAGTGTACATATCGTTAATAATATTTCTGCACAATAGACTATTAGACTTAAAACTAACCCAAAAGTCTAAATAAAAAAGAGAAGAATAGGTATAAGACTATAAAAAATAGTTTGTATAAAAAATCCCAATGGTCTACATAAAATAAGAAAAAAATACATAAAATAGAAGAATTAGACTATTGGAAATAGATTGTATAAAAACTGACTAAAAGGTCTTCATAAAAGAAGAAGAAGATTAATCTATAGGAAAGAGTTTGTATAAAATTCAACCAAGTTCTACATTAAATAAGAAAACGAAGAAAAAGACTAAAGTAAATATTTTTTGTAAAAACTGTAAGGTCTACATAAAATTAAGAAGAAAATGAATTAGACTCCATGAACCGTCGCTTCAGACCCTTCAGAACCTCCCGTCTCTTCAGTACCTCCCGTCCCTTCAATCCATCATTGCGTCCCTTCCAATCAGGCCCTTCAGTACCTCCCGTCCCTTCAGGCCCTTTAGTGCATCCCTTCCCTTCATTACATCCCGTCCCTTCAGTCGGTTAAGAAAAGTTTAAATCCAGAAACCATCCTGGAAGAACCGCGAAGAGATGAAAGGACCTTCTTTTCACAGGATACTCCACCGTTAAAGGTAAAATGACGTAGAAGAAGAAGAAAAAAGTTTAAATCCAGATACCTGCGAAGATATGGAAGGAAAATTGGACCTTCTTCTCCCAGGATAGTCCACCTTCATAGGTAAAATGACCAAATACACGACGAAGAAGAAGAAGAAAAGAAGAAGAAAGTTTAAATCCAGAAACCTGCGAAGAGATGAAAGGAAAATTGGACCTTCTTCTCCCAGGATAGTTCATCTTCATAGGTAAGATGACCAAATACACGACGAAGAAAAAGAAGAAAAAAGTTTATATGCAGAACCCGTCCTGGAAGAACTGTGAAGAGATGGAAGGACAGTTGGACCTTCTTCTCCCAGAATACTCCAACTTCATATGTCAAATGACCAAATACACGATGAAGAAGAAGAAGAAAAAAGTTTAAATCCAGATACCGTCCTGGAAGACCTGCGAAGAGATGGAGGGACAGTCGGACCTTCGTTTCCCAGGATATTCCGCTTTCATTGCTAAAATGACCAAATACACGAAGAAGAAGAAGAATAAGAAAAAAAGTTTAAATCCAGAAACCATCCCGGGCATACGCTCGACAATTCACCAAAGTTTCATTGTAATCGGACAAACGGTTTAGGAGCACATTGCATACATGCATCCATTCATACATACATAAATAAATAAATAAAATAGTTTTTCTATAGGAAATCAGTATATTGTTGATTTGTAAGTAAATAGTATTAGGTAGGTACCTACCTACAACAATGTTCTAAATAAATTCGATTCATAACAAATTTTATTTGAATATCAGAATCTTTCCGTTACCATAGTAACCATTCCAATACGTTAAAAATATCAAAAGGTTTGAGACTTCTTTGAATATGTAGGTACCTACATTGGATTGTTCGATGCCATAAAAATGAAAATTGTCAGAAAAATCAAATATTATTCACAAATTATGCAATTTTATTATGCCTATATCTTTACTAATAATAAACAAATTTTTACAATATATGTCTTAAAACTTGCTGTAATGTCTTGTGTTTCATTTTATTATTTCATAATTACATTTATTTCAAAGGTTTATTATTTTCAAGAACATATTCATTCGGTAGGAAAATGAAATATTGTATGAAAAGATATTAAAATGGCGGCGTTTATGTACAAAACGCTTACTTTAAAAATAAGTTAAACATTATAATTATACAAAATATTCACCATGTTTTTCACTCAAACGCTAAGTTATACTTGAAAATATATTTTTTTTCGTCTAAATACGTACTTCTAACTTTTAAAGTAACAGATATTTGCGTGCAAAATGTACACTTTTTTGACAGATATGACTTGGAAAATTTTGTATGAAAAAAATAATTATTGAAATATCTTTAAAATTCAGCATTTTAATCGCATTATTTTTAGCGTGACACTGCATCAGGTATACTGGTACACGTTCGCACATAAATTAGATTTTTAGATGCTCTTGGTTTTTCAAAAGGCGTGAGACAAACACACACACACACACACACACACACACACACACTAACATTTTGATTGCTTTATTACTTTAGATTAGGGACGAGACAACGGCATACAACAAATCATATCTTACAATTTTATATATTGTCAATACCCTTTTAGAAGTGAACACGACATGAGCAAAGTTCATCAATACACACGCTTATGAAGTTTTTTATACATATAGGTACATCCACAAACATACATACATACAATCACACACACACACGTCTGTACGATACATTCCCTCACGTGTACAAAAAATACTTTTCAAAATCATATTAATGTATTGAAAGAAATACGATTTTAATATAGGCGTGACTATGAAGATAATAAAAAGGATATGTGAATGAGACGAATAATATAATATTATGCAATCACAACATCCAAACGTCTCACCACTTTGCCACAAAAATACGCGATATTGGATATACATAGATATAAACAATGTAAATTCCTGAAATGAATTCACTGTTGTGTAATGCAATCTGTTCAATATAAATTTCGTGGGTCCATAATTGTTCCGCATTTGCATAGCGCGTATCTTAACATTGATAATCGAATTTATGAGACAAGAGTAGGTACACTACATAGAGATGTACATTGTAGTTCCAAAGTATACACCATTGTTCCTTGGGGGGGATTCACACTTGTACCCCATTGTTTGTCGTCCCTCCTCCTCTGTGCGTTTGTTGTTGGTTGTGTCGGCGTCTATTGGAGGGAATTTTCCGGGAAATAAACCACCGAATGCGGGACCATTGTCTCCACAACCGGCCGCATTTGCTTTGCTTTGTCTAGCAATCTCCTGCATCTACTATTGCCTTGGTACACGTATATAATAGCGACAACGGTACTGCCCGTCTTTTAATAATATAATTTGATACTATTAATTCAGTGTGTAATGTATATTGACAGCAAAAAGAAAGAATCCGACGTAAAATATATACACATCATCTCCTGAGTCTTTAAAATTCAACGAATTATTAGAATCAATTTTTGTAAAAGAGAAAATATTAATGTTGCTCGAACGACGGACTCCAATTGGACAAAAGAAGTGGTGGAATAGCGACCTACAGTGGACAGAAGTTTAGAAAATTTCAAGCTACATAGGTGATAGATGATGTCTACCTAGTATAAGGGAGCTGTTGAGGTCTCAGCAGACATTAGAAATTGAATTACGAAGGCAGCAGATAGACGGGAATGGAAGAGACTCTTAGATTCAGCCAAGGCCCACCCAGGGTTGTTGAGCTTATAATGATGATGATATGGAGGTCTAGGAAAAGGTCCTATGTCCATTACTCGAAGTGCTAACATGAATTATTAAAATACTAACGATTTCAAACTAAAAGACAGCACACAAAAAAAATATCAAAGGATAAGGAGAGGAAAATATCAAGGAGGAGATCAAGATGAAACTGATAATAAGTAGCAAATTTAATACTCTATCAGTGTTATTTATAAAAATAAATTTAGTTCAATTGAACCCGGTTCAAAGTCTTATTCTGAAATTCAAATATTCTTATACAAGAATTATTTATTTTTATATGAGAATATTTGAATTTCAGAATAAGACTTTGAACCGGGTTCAATTGAACCAAATTTATTTTTATAAATAACACTGTATGAGAATTTGTTGTAAAAAATAGAAATAAAAATTGTGAAATAACTTTCCACTATACCATAAGAGTGGAGAGTAAAAACGTACATGGAAAAGGTAAAAAGTGTAAAAAAGATAAGGTCCGAGAATATATCAGTTAAATTGTATTCGAAATACCCACGTACATAATGTATGTTGGTATATACATAATGTGACAATATATACAATTACTTTAGTCGCCCTCGTTGAAAATTCAGTTTGACTCTACCTTCGCATATTGTAATGTGCGCAACAAATTATATAAGGTACCCAAGTGTATGAGTGGGAGGTGAACAATACATAGTCCTGTGAATTTCCCTCCCGACAATGGACGACGACGGCGAGGGAAATTGTTCCCTCCTGGATGTGATTTTCCGATTTGAGCCGTAGGTGGCGGTGGTGATGCCGGGGCGGCAGAGGCGCGAGGAGGTCGGACGCGGAGGTGTTTTTCCCTCCTAATTGGCCGCCATTGTGCCGTTGTCACGCGCACGGCCCGGCCCGGCCAGGTCTTCCCATGTCGTACATACGTAACACAACCACCTCGCTCACACCACACACCTCCTTTACTCTCCTGTTGGCCGGATTACAAAGCTTAGACATATTACCTTTCCGGATCAATTTGTATTTTTTACTCTTATTTTCTTGTCATGGCTGAGGATGGTGGACCATTTCCTTTCCGGAACGTTGAATTCATATAATCAAAAAGTTTATACTCTTATTTTCTTTTCACTTTCTTCTTCATCTTTGACGTTATAGAATGGCGGTTACACTCAATTACTCGACGTAGAGTTGACGCCAAATATCTTGAACTTTCAGCCGAGAAGGGGGGCAATTTGCACGTAAACCAACGAAGCAAAATACACAAATTTGCGCTCTGCGCAACCAAAAGCTCGTTCAGATGTTTGGCGAAAATTATACCTATGATCCGCCTCCACGTGGGACGGCTCTAGACAGATCGAAAGAATTCAGTGATTTTAGATCCTGTGTCGTAATTTGCCATCCTGTAACTGAATAAGGTTACTCCAGAGGGTCGGTGATTAACCTATGGATCTTTTACCCTCCACGCTCACCATTAAAGTGATTTCCTCGTGGTTTTAAAGATGGAACGATGTACCTATGATAAAATAAAGAATGTGGGCATAAGACAATATGGAAGATATTACAATAAGCCGAATGAAATTGAGGATGTTTCAAATATTATATTGATTCAAGCTTTTCAAGTTTAATGGTAGCAAATTAAATAACTTCTAACATTTTTTCAACTATTGTTGGTTGTTGCCAAACCAATCGTTCAACAGACCTCGATCAAAGTGAGATGTACTGTTTAAATAAACCATTATCGATTGAATCTCTATTGTCGAAATCTCAATTCTCGATACCGCCTAAGGCTATTTGTCTCCTTTCAAGTTCTGTTCTCCTTGCTGTCCCTGATTCTATTATTTATTTTTTTATTTCGTTTGTTTTGGTATTATCATCTCTGATCTTATGTTGTTGTTAAGTCTTTGTCCGCCCTCTGGCCTCGGTGTAGTTCCGTCTCTTTTCTTTCTGCTACCGCACCGGCCAATCAGTGCGCTCGATCGAGCACGTAACGCACTGCCAACTCTTTGCGGACACAACAATATAGTGCTCGGGGTGTCTATTGGACACGTTACACTCTCTCCCCTATTTACAGAACTACTATAATATTTTATTTAAAGACTGAATATTATCATTTTATCATACCATTCACCGTTTGGTGTTTCCTATTTACAATGACGTAAAAATAAAAAAACGCACAGACAGGAAGGGGTGTGCGCTGTCGTCATGATTCTTCAATGCGTAAATTAAATTCAGCGTTTGAGCCCCTAAGATATGTGTGTATGAATATAATAGAGTATGGAAGAGTTACAGTGCCTTTTAAGAATGGTATATGAAGACTTATAGTATCGGTATTCGTGTAGTGGTACAAGTCAAAGATGATTTTTATTTTTTAATTTTGAAAAGTTATTGGATCCGAATTCTGATAAAAAAAAACATCATGTATTTATCATAATAATATGTGTTTTCTTTGCACATATTACAAAGTTAATTTATTCTTTCTAGTTAGCAATTTATTCGAGATGTTTTTTTTTCTATTTTTTGTTGCTTTCTTACTGTCCTCTTTTATTCCTGAATTTTATATTACTTTTTTACATTGTTTTGTAAATTTATTATTGTTTTTTACATTGTTTTGTAAATTTATTGTTTTTTTTTAATTTTTACTTTACTTTTTAAATACTGTGTAGGTATATTATATTGATTTTAATTGTATAAGGCTTCTAGCCAAATAAATAAATTGCATAATCGGGGTACTCCTGTGGTCATCTTGCGCAAGTGTCAAAAACATTCTGTGGTGCGGTCATAGGTAAATAACTTGTGGAGAATATAATTTATTCTGAATTTTGAAGATGCCCCCGTAAGAGGAAATAGGACACCTACCGTATGACCTTCCGTCTAGTGTTTGCTCAATGCTCATATTTCACGTCCATACCCATATGCCGTGAACCGTAATTGCTTGTTATCAAAATAAAAAATATATATACTTATTTATTATTTTTATCAATTATGTTTACATAGATTTACATGGCTTAGCAGGTAAGTAAACATTATGTAGATTCTGTTGTCATTGAGGTTAGGAAAATAACACTTGTAAAGCAGAAAAAATGTCTCCTATGTATTTTACACAAGCATTGAATTGTTCACTTTCTTTTTTCTACATTGGATATCTTTTAACAATTATTATTATGCCCTTTCTGTTCTAAAACTTATTTTTTATTTAAACTTCGAGTGAGATTTAAAACAAACTCTATGTTCAAAGCCTCTTTGTCAGGACGGATGCCTATACTGATTCCTCTGGAGGGAAAAAATAGAGTAGGTTGTGGAAAGGGCAGATACAATTTAGTTATCAGGAATATATTGTATTGGGACTATTTTTTAAAATATTATTATTGTACAAGTAATTTTATTTATTTTATGCACCTTTTGGAGAATTACGATATTATTCGTCTCACAGATCCAGACTGAAAACACAATTAAAAACTATGTATCCACCGGGAATCGAACCTGGGATCCTTGGATCATCCGTCAGAAAACTAACAGCTAGAGCCACGAAGCTCGACAGTAATATTTTATCATTTGTTTGTTAATTTTATTGTTTCTGTAATCCAGTTCAAATAATTGTAATCGGCTTATTTTATGTGCCTATTCTAATGAATGCTTATAAATTTTTCTAATTGTAATTTAAAATGAAAAATATGAAACGAAAAATGAATAATAGATACTGATTAAAAAATCAAGGATACAGATTTTTTAAGCTAATTCTGATTTTTCAATCAAATGTTTTCTCATTATCATAGCTTCATCATAGTCATGTATTAATTATGCAAACTCTTCAGCGTCGGCCATGACACGTACTATTTTCTTTTCTGTCTCTCTTCGTTAGGGGAAGAAATATGATTTTAATTATCAGGGCATCACAAAGAACAATAGGTGACACGCGTGTCTCTGATCTTGATAGTTAGTAGGTACCTACCGCTATATAAGAGTGCCTCTGAATCTATCAGTGTTCGATCACCGCGATAGAGGCTGGTGTGAACCAGTATTATGCGAGGTCACGACCTTTACAATACCTATTATTTTATGCTACCCTATTTCGATTTTTGCATATTGAAATAAAATATAAAAATATAAATTCAAATTTGATTGGTAGGAATAAATAGGCTATGAATTCGATGTTAACATATTTCATAATTCTTTCTTAAATAAAATATTTGTTCATTCATCTAAAGTAATAAAGCAATCAAAATGTTAGTGTATGTGTGTGTGTATGTGTGTGTGTGTGTGTGTGTTTGTCTCACGCCTTCTGAAAAACCAAGAGCATCTAAAAATCTAATTTATGTGCGAACGTGTACCAGTATACCTGATGCAGTGTCACGCTAAAAATAATGCGATAAAAATGCTGAATTTTAAAAATATTTCAATAATTATTTTTTTCATACAAAATTTTCCAAGTCATATCTGTCAAAAAAGTGTACATTTTGCACGCAAATATCTGTTAGTTTAAAAGTTAGAAGTACGTATTTACACGAAGAAAATATATTTTCAAGTATAACTTAGCGTTTAAGTGAAAAACATGGTGAATATTTTGTATAATTATAATGTTTAACTTATTTTTAAAGTAAGCGTTTTGTACAAATGTACATATAACCCCGCCATTTTAATATCTTTTCATACGATATTTAATTTTCCTACCGAATGAATATGTTCTTTAAAATAATATACCTTTGAAATAAATGTGATTATGAAATAATAAAATGAAACACAAGACATTACAGCAAGTTTTAAGACATATATTGTAAAAGTCTGTTAATTATTAGTAAAGATATAGGCATAATAAAATTGCATAATTTGTATGTAATATTTGATATTTTGGACAATTTTCGTTTTTGTGGCTTCGAACAAACCAATGTATGTAGGTACCTACCTACATATCCAAAAAAATGTATCGAGCCCATTTGATAGTAATATTTTATATGTTCGATGGTTACTATGGTTACGGAAAGATTCTGATATTCAAATAAAATTTGATATGAATCGAATTTATTTAGAACATTGTTGTAGGTAGGTACCTACCTAATACTATTTACTTACAAATCAACAATATACTGATTTCCTATAGGAAAATTATTTTATTTATTTATTTATGTATGGATGCATGTATGCTATGTGCTCCTAAACCGTTTGTCCGATTACAATGAAACTTTGGTGAATTGTCGAGCGTATGCCCGGGATGGTTTCTGGATTTAAATTTTTTTCTTATTTTTCTTCTTCTTCGTGTATTTGGTCATTTTACCAATGAAAGCGGAATATCCTGGGAAACGAAGGTCCGACTGTCTCTCCATTTCTTCGCAGGTCTTCCAGGACGGTTCCTGGATTTAAACTTTTTTCTTCTTCTTCTTCATCGTGTATTTGGTCATTTTACCTATGAAGGTGGACTAACCTGGGAGAAGAAGTTCCAATTGTCCTTCCATCTCTTCGCAGGTTTCTGGATTTAAACTTTTTTCTTCTTCTTCTTCTTCTTCATGTATTTTTGGTCATTTTACCTATGAAGTTGGAGAATACTGGGAGAAGAAGGTCCAACTGTTCTTCCAACTCTTCGCAAGTCTTCCAAGACGGTTTTTGGATATAAACTTTTTTCTTCTTCATCGTGCATTTGGTCATTTTACCTGGACATTTTAGGTGGACTATCCTGGGAGAAGAAGGTCCAATTTTCCTTCCATATCTTCGCAGGTATCTGGATTTAAACTTTTTTCTTCATCTTCTTCGTGTATTTAGTCATTTTACCTTTGAAGGTGGAGTATCCTGGGAAAAGAAGGTCCAATTTTCCTTCCATATCTTCGCAGGTATCTGGATTTAAACTTTTTTCTTCTTCTTCTTCGTGTATTTAGTCATTTTACCTTTGAAGGTGGAGTATCCTGGGAAAAGAAGGTCCTTTCATCTCTTCGCGGTTCTTCCAGGATGGTTTCTGGATTTAAACTTTTCTTAAGCGGCTGAAGGGACGGGATGTAATGAAGGGAAGGGATGCACTAAAGGGCCTGAAGGGATGGGAGGTATAAAAGGGCCTAAAGGGACGGGAGGTACTGAAGGGCCTGATTGGAAGGGACGTAATGATGGATTGAAGGGATGGGAGGTACTGAAGGGTCTGAAGCGACCGTTCGTGGAGTCTAATTCTTTTTCTTCGTTTTCTTATTTTATGTAGAACTTTGGTGAATTTTATACAAAACTATTTCCTATGGATTAATCTTCTTCTTCTTTTATGTAGACCTTTTAGTCAGTTTTTATGCAATCTATTTCCAATAGTCTAATTCTTCTATTTTATGTATTTTTTCTTATTTTATGTAGACCATTGAAATAGTTTTTTATACAAACTATTTCTTATAGTCTTATACTTATTCTTCTCTTTTTTATTTAGACTTTTGGGTTAGTTTTAAGTCTAATAGTCTATTGTGCAGAAATATTATTAACAATATGCACACTTGATGAAAATACATATGTAAAAACGAATGGGATGTGGGATGTGACGATGTAACCTGCACTAGAATATTTTCAATACTTTTGTTTAATCAAATTTAAACCATTTATAACATCCTATTTTGAATAATTTTCAACACCTTCATATTTGATTTCGTTGACGATATTTAAATAATGGGGGTTGTGGCCATTACTGAACTCTTCACAACGTTTATATTCAAATTAAAAACTATTTATTATAGTTTAAGTCTTTTTCTTCTTCGTTAATGTAGACTTTTGTGTCAATTTTAAGTCTATCAGTCTAATTGTGCAAAAATATAATGCACACTTGATGAAAAAATATAAAAACGAATGGGATGTGACCAACACTAGATCTTTTCAGTACATTATTTAATCAAATTTAAACCACATTCCAACATCCAAAATTACTAAATTTTCAATAGGTATATATTACAATTTGTTTTCGATGATAATATTTAAAAATGGGGGTTGTGTACAACGTTGATAAACTGTCATATTTAAAACCATTTCGCGTAGTCCATGCGTGCAGAAATTGTATATTATACTTCATTCACACTTTATAGCAATATATAAAAAAGAATGGGTTGTGGCCATCACTTGAACATTTTACAATGCTTAAACTCAATCAAATTTCAAACCACTTTTCATAGTCCGATATTGCAAAATAATTGGGTGACAATATTATAAAAACGATTGCTTATTCCTTCACAGTTTTACATTCTTGGCCAACGGCGGGACATAAAGGCTAGTAAAAAATACACAAATTTTTGTATTGTAAATTCAATAGATTATCTTTTTTTGTGAATATAATGTTAAAATAATTTAATTATAGCCGATAATTATCAACAATATGAAACATACAAATACTTTGTGTTGTTTAAAATTCGTTTCACAAAAGCAATTTCACGTTAACCTACTTTATGAAAGGAATTTATTTTATTATGATACACTATAATTTGCCATTTTGTGCTGGCATCATGCGATTCTAGATTTTTTTTATTAAAAAAACATCTTTGAATGGATATTGATACAAATATACAAAGAAAAAGTGTAATTGGTCCTTCTTTATTTCCTCTTAATATAATCTTTAACAATATCGTCAACATAATTTGTGTCCATTGCAATATATTGATACTACATATTTGTCAATGGTATTCTATGGACGTGAAATGACTCGAAAAATTGCACCAAAACATTGTTGTATCACAAAACACAATAACAAGGTAGTATAGTACTATTTTTATCATGTAATAGTAGGTAGTACTGTTTATATTACATATGTTGACAAAATACAAGTAATTTTCCTATTGATACAGTTCCGGCCGATGTTCAATGAGCCATGATAGGATGATCATGTTTGTAAAATAAATACAAAAGATTATTTTTAACATTAGATTTTCTTAAGATAACAATATGATAATAGGGATGGGCAAACGCTTGTTTCCGGCCAGTTCATTTCGGTCTTATTTTTTAAGGATCAAATACATGGAAGAAATAGAACATGATATCATAAGGATATTTAGGTCAACCTATATTTTTTTAGTAAATATGGACTGAGAAAAGAGTGTTACATGTTTTTTTTTAATATTTTATTTCATTTAAATAACGAGTGGGCTGTCGTCAACGCGAGACTCTCCAATTTATAATAAGCTAGTGTAACCTTCAAAAATGATAAGTAGATTTTTCTTTTATGGTTTGGGCTAAAAAGCGAATATATTTTTTTCTCCAAATATTGACTATCCCTGAACGCATTTATCTATAACGTACATTTTTTGTAACTAAAATTGAACAAAGAACAAATGGAATTTATGCCGTTAGTGTACAATACAAATTATTATATATAAAATTTATTTAGATTAAAAATCATCTTTTTATCTAGGATTAGGGAAATCTAAGCGGATCAGGAAGGTGTCTTTCCGAAAATACCTGATCCCTCTCCTTTTCCTTCCTTCCCTTTGCTAAATAATATTTACTAAAGAAGGAATATTTATCCCTTAACACCTGATCTCGATTTTCTTCTTCTTGTTCTTTCCCAAACCTTTTTTTTTATATCATGTTTTTTTTTATTTATCTGGGTGTAATGAATATTTTTTTTGTTCTTTTTTTAGCTTTCATTTTTTGTTGATGTACATATATAATTCTGTCATTCGATAATCTGGTTGGTTGGAAGAAATTGCCTAATGGCAATAAGCCCGCCAGTGTGCATTATATTTGTTAATATTATGTACAAAAAGTTAAATAAACGAAATAAATAAATATTTTACATATATTATTTCAATATGATTTTGATTTACCTTAGAATTTTTCTGTAATGGTACAAAGAACACAATATTTTCCAGAACACCATAGGTACATACTTTATCGTACACACAGATCCATCAAGACTTGACTCGTAGTATAATGTCTCGACACGATACCTACTCGTTAATATTTTTTTGTTAAAAATATGCTTCAAAATTGCGATATCAACTCTCAAATATTGTATACTCCGTAGTGGAATGAAAAAAATATTCAATTAAGGCGAAGCTGGTCTGTTTTATTACAAGACCAATATTGGTTTTGCACATCACTATTCCTGAATCTGTTATAATACTTTTATGTGTGCACTCTGTTTAGTTCCCTAATCGTTATTCTTATATAATGGATGAATTGTATCTCCCGTACTAACCATCATCCTTTGTGTCCTTGTGTATGATAGATAATAATTGTTGGGATTATATCAAAAGGAAATTATTAATGTAAAATGCAGAAATTGTTATAGATTCACATTGTGTTGATCATCCATCCCATACTTCCTCGATACGTCTAATTATATCTTATTTTGTAAAGAAATGTGGATATTAGACGAGAATGCAAGATTGAAAGAGATATTGTGAGTAAAATGAAGCTCTGCGATGGTTCGGACATGCAGAGAGAATGAACGATGAACGCCTGATGGAATCGAATTATTTGAGTAAATAACGAAGTATTATGATGCTCATCATCTTAAAAATTGATCACATTAAATAATAGTTTCCTTTTTCAAATAATAACATCATGGAATATAAAATAGTCCACTGTCCTATAAATTTACGTGATATTCATAAATAAGATTATAATCATAAAAAACAGTGACGAGTCACCGTATTTATAAAGATTTCACAGTTTATTATGAAGAAGTGTCACTGAAAATACGATGAGGTCCCCTAATTTAGTGTGATAAAATGGTGTGAAATTTTTAAGGTATGGAAACTTTCATTTATAGTACCTACAGTTATTTTATGTGAAACATACTAAAATACGATTACAGAATCGTCTTATTTTCAGAGTAAGCATCAAATATTAATATTAAAATTTATTATTTTGAGTGAATTCTACTATAATACGATTACAGAATCTCTTGTAAGAGGAATCATATCATTTTGTGTGCTTCCTACAAAAATATGATGACCGCACACCGTACAATATTCTCATTTGCTCATCTTTCATTCAAGCAGTCATTCATGAGGAAGTCATCTATAATAATAGGACATCACTATAGATAAGAGAACGTCACCGAAAAATAGTAGGAAATATAATAATTATAAGATACCTAAATATATAAATAGATGGGTGGTGGGCAGAGCGGTTAGCGCGTTGGGTAAGTAATCCAGTGGTCGCGAGTTCAAATCCTGCCACGACCTATTTCGTTCACTCATAGGACAAGCATATGCTTATTTTAGGGGAATGCATGAGGATGTATATGCACTTGTTACAAGGACATATTTATTATTTAAAAATAAAAGTTTTTCAATCGCTAAAATGATAATTTGAATACCTACTTTAGTGTATAATTTTTTTCTATACGGCACTCATCTCTGTTCGCCTCTGTTAATTAGCTCTAGGTACACTTAAATAAAAAATATTTGTTCTCAGCAGGTATATGTAGTATAATAGTGTGGTAGGTACCTATTGGTAAAGTTAAAATCTCCCTTTGAATGAAATCTTCCATTGACCATCAGATTAGGTATGTGAGGAATGAATTGTGGTGATGTAGAGTAGAGTAGAGAAAGATGAATGTAATAAAAGAAATCATGGCCTGTCAAAATATTTCCACCAAACAGTAGTGAAGTGGAATAGATTGAGTGGATGCCTTGCGATATCTGAATCAACATTCACTAAATAACTATTCAACTAAATAATAATATATCCCTACATATTATTCTCATACTATATTATAATATCATAGTTCTTTCTTATAGACGGATAAAAACCTGGTCCATTAATATAAATGGGATTTTAAATTACGTCCTATGATTTTATACGAATTTAATAGTTGGTGATCATGTTGTTTTGTTATCAGCAAACGTCTTGAAAAATCACGTGAGCTGCACACAACAAAATTGTGTATTTTTGCTTGATTGTTAGATGCGCAAATCTTCCACTCGAAAATTTATATTAAATTTGTCGATACCCAACCTAAGTTCGGTTTCGGTCGAAATAATTTGCCGAAGCCGAACAGTAAAAACTAACTGTGCATGTACGGACGTGCATGATTTTTTTTTTTAACCAAGACAACTCCGGTCTTGATCTTGCATTTGCTCATCACTAATTCTTAAAACTAAAAACTTTCTTAACGTTCTTATGCTCCGGAAAATTGAGTTTTTTTAATTTTTGTTTTATAAATTTACCTCCAGGCAGGTACCTACACTAATATAGACTTCATATAATTGCGTTCGGGTATTTATTTAATATTGCTTATCGGGCAACTAACAGGTACAATGTCAAATATTAATTTAAAACGCACCCAATAACAAGTTGCCACATTCTGGAGACTTACGATATTAATTGTCTCACAGATCCAGACTGTAAACACAATTAAAAACTGAATCTACACCGGGAATCGAACCCGGGACCTTTGGATCAGCAGTCAGATACCTAACCAACTTAGCCACGAAGGCTGACAATTGGGGATTGTCAATCCTGCAACAAAAAAATCACACTTACTATAGACCGGAGAGAAGTGTTGGCCTCATCCCGTCAATTGCAATTATATGAGTCGAGGCAAGGCTCGAATCCGGGTCCTGCCTCAATTAAGTGCGTTGAAGTTGCGACTCTTTAAAAATATAAAATTTAATCATGTTTTTCTCTGCAAATTTGGACAACATTAATTAGGGAGAGGTGGTCAATGATAGTTGTGGGCGGGTGTGGGGGTGCGCCCAACCCTCAAGTCCCAATAGGGGTTGTGGAGTTGAACCCCCTTGTACTTCTCCCTCAGTCACTGTTTGCCATTCTCTGTTTTATGAACCGTGGATCAAATTCTCGACCCTGACTTTTAAATTGTAGCCTTGGTGCCACACAGACGATATTTTTTTTATAGATTACAATTTTATATACAAACACAGTAGATTGCAATTATTGTTATTTCGATTATTTTATATTACTTCTTTTATTTCGATTATAATAGATTTTTGTTGGTATTTAGTTTACATATTAAAGATTAAAATTATTATTTCAACTATCATATATTACTATTATTTATTTTTATTATGTACTCGTATTATAGAATGCAATTTTTATATCGATTATTATAGATTATAATTACTATCCATTGTAGCCTTGGTGCCACGCAAACATTCTAAATTTACTGATTTTCAATTAATATAGATTACAATAATTATCATTAATATAATTTTTATTTATATTAATGATAATTATAATTTTCTATGTTTAAATTTCTATGTTTTTTATTTTATACTATCACTTGATTCTCAGATTCTTGGCGTCGGTTTTTTCAACCTAGGTGGCAAATCTGGTCAACAGGCAAGTCTGGTCAACAAAACTATCCATGTTTACCCATATCGAGTTCTGTAATATCTTAAGATTTTAAAGAACTCCATTAGATAATTATATCCATGATATGGGTATGATTATCTTATGGAGTTCTGTAATATCTTAAGATAATAATATCCGTGATATGGATATGATTATCTTATGGAGTTCTGTAATATTTAAAAAAATTATAAAACTCCATAAGATAATTATATCCATGATATGGGTATACATGGATATAATTATCTTGTGGAGTTTTGTAATATCTTAAGATTTTATAGAACTCCATAAGATAATTACATCTATGAGATGGGTAAACATGGATGGATTTGATTCCGCCGGTTGACCATGGGGGCAAGTCCGGTTAAGCACTGAAATCAAAACCCTTTTGATTACCCATATCATAGATATAACTATCATAATATGGAGTTCTATAATATCTTAATATATTATAGAACTCTATATGAAAATTATATCCTTGAAATGGGTAATCGTGAGGGTTTTCATTTCACCGTTTGACGGAACTTACCCCCCTTAATTTGATAAAAGTATTTAATAAATTCAAATTTCGAAAAACTCTCGCAATAGAACAAAGGTGTAAATTTAAATGTTCTTTATTCAAATATGTATCTATTGAGGGTAATGGGGAAAGTATTTTCAAAATTTACCGACCAACTATATAGACTCTTCTGAATAATTATAACGACATTCTTCTATATCGTTTTCAGTAGATATGTAACGTTTCTTTTTATTAATGTAAATACACATACATTTACCCCCAAAACGATCGTAGATTGTAACATGATCGTAGCCATGGCTTTGACACTTTGAACGAATTACGTGTTATGTAATTTTCCAATTAGCCTCCCCTATTTCTGCACCCCTGTTACTCCTGTTACCCGCCTCCGCATACTCCCCCACATGTCCCGGGGCCGTATTCATAAGAAATCATAACACAATTTAATTCAAATAACCAACCACCGGAGATATATATTATTTATTCAATTGATCGTGCCCGCTGGGCCGTGATGTTTGGTAGGTACCTCCTTCCTCGGCTTTATTATTTTCTTCGTACTGTACAATATACATAGGTACATTCTGTCGCTCCCCCGCATTTTATGAGCTCCTGATAATCGGGGTTATTCATTTTTTTCTTGCTCTCGTTTCATTCAACGACAAAAAAAAACTGGCTGGCTGATCCGATTGCGATAGTACGTTTGTCCGTGAATTATTTAGTTTTTTAAAGGTAACCTATGAAATTCGTTTAGAATGTGGGTGCTGCAATACGCATCTGCATAAACTTGTGTGAACAATAATAAAAATAATGCAAACAGTTAACTACCAACTGTCTAAATTTTACTATACTTACCTAAATTAATTGGCTTCTGACTACTGATCCAAGGGTCCCGGGTTCGATTCCCGGTGAAGATACAGTTTTAAATTAATTGTATTTTCACTCTGGATCTGTGAGACGATTTATATTATAATTAGGTATCCAGAATGTGGCAACTAGTTATTTGGTGCGTGTTAAATTAATATTTGACATAGTACCTGTCAGTTGCCCTAGAACAGGGATGGCGAACCTTTTTGAACCCGAGTGCCAATTTTTTTTTCAATATAATATGTCGCGTGCCATGGAAATAAAAATGCATCAAATGTTGTGTAGATTTTTAATATAAACAAAGCATTAATAGGTACATTGAACAAAATAATTACGAAGATGTTGAACGAAGAAAATACATATGGCTATTTATTTATTTTTTATACTATTTCTAAAACTTTTCTGAATTTTTTGTATAATGACTTTTTTTCTCTTCATTTGCGTGTCATGCAAAATCGCCTCTCGTGCCATAGGTTCACAATCCCTGCCTTAAAACTACCTAATATAATCTTTTTAACGAAAAAAAAAAAACGTTTTAGTTTGTATAAGTTTTATTTGCATATTTGCTCATCACTAAGTTTTACAATGTTATTGAAATAGTAGAATAGATGAAGATATTCTAAATTTTAGAATATTCTTAAAAATAGATTGTAGAATGTGTCTTTCAAATATTGTGTAGATGGTTACATAATATTGAAAAAAAAATGAAATCGATAGTGCAGTAGAGTTTTCGTAAATAAATATTGGTTGATCATTTTCTCCGCCTAAACATGTCAAGATATTTGCTTATATACGCACAAATGGGAAAAATACTGATTTGATATTTATACTTGATATTCGTGATTGTGTTTTCACTGGATTTAGGGTTAATATCTGATTATTTTTTTGTATTGACCAGGTAAGGTTTACCTTTGAAATAATCCCACACAATGTTTTACATAGTCGTATCGAGCGCAAAGGGAACCGCGTCCTTTCTATAGGTAGGTATTCTTATTTCATTTCAATGGATATATAATAATAATCTGCGGTATAAATAGTACACTACAATGCCTGTATATTTGCCGCTGACAAAACAATTTACAAAATGCCACTTCAAAAACCAAATGATCTGGCATATATATGTAAGCAATAATAATAATAATAATAGTTATGATTGTACCATTCTTAATAGATGCCCACCTCTTTATTTCTCCTGCCTACCTGTTATAATCGAACCCCAAACCTTTTATTTCATTGTATGGTGCTTTACTTACATTTCCAAAATATGCCACATTTTTTACACTTGACCGCCGAGTGTGTGGGTACAAATTCTCGTTGCGATTTATTATAAATCAAATTATTAGCGACAGGGCAACATTGTTATAAATTTTATCTGCGTTTTAATTTTTATTTTTCACACTTAATAATATGATTGTTTTGCTAGTTATTATTTACTTTTGTATGTATGTAGGTATATTTTAATTAGATGTAAAAAATAAATGCATTTTCTTACATTTAATATAACCCATAAGCATATTAACAAGTTGAAAAAATAAAAAGTTTTCACAGTATGAAATATATATAAACACCAAAAAACAAGAAAATATTCAAATTTACACAAAAATACAAAGGAAGCACACAATATCTTAAAATAACTTTTCCTTTATGTATTCAATACTTAGGCTACGAAAAGCGGCAAGACCAGATGCTTCATTCATACATTCTGGCAAATCATTAAACTGTTGAAAACCTTCGTAATACACATAATTTTGTGTAATAGGTACACATTATTAGGCACGCCATAATATTTTTTTATAACTAACTTTGCTTATACCACATTTATTGTAACTTAGGAACCGGTTTAGAAATAAATCAAGTAATATGATATATGGTATTTTCTATAGGTATCATGTGTAAATAAATAAATACACACTTTATTATAAGAATACAGCAAAACGATATATACGGGTAGAAATACAATAACCACAAAGTGAGAGCAACTATAATCAATTAATAATCGATATATCGGAGAGCGCCTGAACACTCATTTATAGGTATATTTACTAAATCTTCCAAAGAATACCGAACTCCTGGATCGTAAATTCTCGTAAAATACCTATAGGCTATACTGAGGCGCAACATTAATATATTACAATTTAGTTATATTGTCAGGTTATTCACAACTGAATTTGACGAGGGGATTAATGTTGTTAAAACATGAATATGAAGATTACGATTTAAAAACTGGACTTTTAATTCTTATACATAATTGTATCAATGCATTGCTGTGAATAGTGGAGAATTGTCATTGCTCAATTTTTAAATATATTTTTTTAACCTAAAATTCATACAGTATATCGTGCAAGAGCGTATCTTGTTTTCCCTAGTTTCAATTCTGAGGATCGTAGCAGCAAATCATCGCATTTTCTCTTCCATTCCGTGATTTTTTACCTCTTCGTAGGCGCTGCAGTCCAGATACTCCCATCGAAGACTTTCCCCCTGAAGAAGTGTAAATTATGTCTGTGTTTCGTCACAAACATAATTTAATTAAAAACTTTGTCCCCATTGGAAATTGAACCTGGTTCGGATAATCAGTCGATAAACTGAAATAAGTTTCAGATTTTTTTTTTTTTGCCTTATCGTCATATTGCTCCGATCCCGTAAGACATAATAGAATAAAATTCGTGGTTAGCGCTCCTCCAACTTATATGTATCTTATTTGTCTGGTTGTACCTACATACTTTGGCTCTAACCTAAGAATATACTCTTTATGGGTAGGTACCTGTAATATTATTGTTGGTTACTTTGGAAATCAGAGTTGGGTTAGCACTTGTGTTCATTACACAATACACACACCCCCACATAACACAATATTCTTCCTTATATACCTAAGTATTTTATTCCATTTTCGCATAATTTTATGTGGGTTGGTAACTATACATTTTTTGCCATCTAGGTATCCCTTTTTGTTAACTTTTTTTTTATATATTAGGTAGATTTGTTTACATATCTTTGTGTGAATTTGGTTTTATACTTACATTAAAAGATAACAAAAAGTTTCAGTACTTACCTACAAGAATCTAGTGGAGTATCTAAGTACATTTATCTTCATTTGCGTTCTTGGGAGTTGCTAAGCTTTTAAACGTTTAAGG
Source organism: Molanna angustata (assembly GCA_963576475.1). Taxonomy (NCBI): domain Eukaryota; kingdom Metazoa; phylum Arthropoda; class Insecta; order Trichoptera; family Molannidae; genus Molanna; species Molanna angustata. Next base: position 28,167,617 of record OY754980.1, read on the forward strand.
TCCACAGTCAGCCAGTTGTTGGATATTGAGCAGTTGGTTCTGGAGTCAATTTCCGGCGGATCACTGTAGTTTCCCGGTGTTTTTAGGATGGTATTGAAATATAATAAATTGTATTGAACTTTTAGCAATCAATATTTTCCTTATGAATTATTATTTAAAAATGAGAATAAAACCAATATATTTTTGATGTATTTATACCTCATTATTATAATCACTCAAATTTTGCAACAACGGGGGTGCGAGTTTAATCACGATATTGCGGTAATTATAAAAAGGATTAAAAATAAATTGTGAAAGCATGACCTGACCCTCCACTATTCAATTGTAGTGAAGAGTAAAAAGGAGCGGAAATTCTATGGTTTTTATTCGTTGTGCATCTACATATATACATATCTAATAATTTCAAAGTTTCACCGCTAACACAGTGAAAGTTCACAATTCTAAATTAAACTATTTATAAAAATAGATGAAATCCTCTGAGGATGTCGTGTGTGTTCGGTAAAAGCGTTTATGTTCATTAAAAATATACTCATTTGTGGATTAAATCCACATACATACATACCATCACGCCATGTCCCTCTCGGGGTAAGCAGAAAGAACCGAACGTCACATTTTTCTATCTTAGCACACTTTTTACCTTTCATAATATCGTTTAGGTACATGGTCGTGAAATCATTTTCTTGGGCGACCCCGACCCCGACTTGTTCCATTCCTGTCCGCCTTGTATATTTTCTTATAAATAATAAACACTTATCCTTGCACCCTAACCAAGTGGCGAGTTAATTGCCAATTGGCAATTTCTTTCAACTAACCAGTGTTTCTAGCCCAGAGAAGCAATATTTGCGAGAGAAACATGAGAATGACACATTGAAATGGTTTGGCCATTTCAATGTGTCATTTCAAAATTTCATTCTATTAATTTTATTTGTTTGTTTTGGCACATGTTACAGAATTAAAGAAACAAGAAAAAATTTCCAGAAAATTAAAAAAAAATACAAAGTAGAATTCAAATGACCAAAATTCTCAATAAATAAATAGGTATTTCTTCATCTTACATTCTTTCCTTGTGTAATACGTCTATTTTTTTACCTTTTATCATGTCGCACAATCCGTTTATCTTTCTATGCATTCTTCCTCTGATGTTCCAGACTCCCACCCTGCACTCGGCTCTCCTATTTTCGCCAATTCCCTAGACCGTAACACGACGAGTTTTATTTAATTTTTATGAATAATTTAATTAATATCTATGTATCTTCTCATACACATTTTTCTATTATTTTGACTCACATCATATTTTTATTTAGGTATGGGGTCGAGCCATTTTATTTATTCATCACATATTTATTTGTATTTGATGTAAGAAAATTCTTAAAGTTTAAACCTTTTATAGCCTTGATCACCCAGTATTACATTATTTTAAAAATGAAATGGGAATCAAGCTAGGAGGCCATTTCACCGTGTTGATTACATATTTTCATCTTTTGTTTTTATTTTGCTCTTATTCTTTTTTATTTTCACTCTCTACTTGTCAATTCGGTGTGAGAGAGAGATATTGTAATGATCTGTCGCGTGGCACAGGATAACAGCGGACGAAGGAGGTTACTACCATCCACCCCTCGTGTCCTCGCCTAATGATCACTATAGCAATTAGCGAACACACCGCTAACGAGGTTCTCCACCGTGCCCCAACCTCCACAGCCTTCATGCCGACCTGGTACTTCTACTGGGAGAATAATAGATCCTGAATGCTGCTGGGAAACAAGCATTTATCACTGCTATACAAATTAAAATAATTACAAGTGACTATCGGTTATTTTTAAAATAGATTAAAACTGTAAAAAAATACAATCTTTGTACTTGTATACTTCTACTTTAAATGACTTGAAAAATAAGTTATAACGTTGTCAAGCTTGCGCTAATCGTCAGTAACTGCGTAACTTAAAGTAATAATTTAGTAATAAGTAGTTACTGATGATAAGCGATAGCTCGATAACGTTATAACTTATTTTTCAAAGTATTTAAAGTAGAAGTGAATTAAACGTTTGTGTTTTTATTTTTGTAAAAAGGAACTGCTACAAAGTTGCTCATAATCATTTTGATGAATTACTAGAATATTGGATTTTTTCGCAGTTTTTAAACCAATTTTTTAGTTTTTTGTCTATAATTATAAGTAAACCACTTTTTGATTCTACGTGGATTTTATTACGTGCGATAGGCATATTTCGCCTTATTAGGGCATTTTCTAGCTTAATGAAATAACAATAAGTTAGTAAATGCCCTAACAAGGCGAAATAGCCCTATCGAACGTAATAAAATTCATGTAGAATGAAAAAGTGGTTTACTTTTAACTATAGACAAAATTTATAATGGAATTCTACAAAATAAAAACTTCGTCGATCATTAATTTTTTAGATACTTCAAATTTTCCACGGGTGTCATGTCATGTCTGTTAAATATTGTTGGATCAGCGCTGAATACAGCAATTTTTGATTTTTTATAAAAATAAAATATTTTCAAAAATATTAGACAACTTAGTTTTACCTATTCGTATTTAAAAGTATATTTCAGTCAATATTAGAAATAATAATATAAATAAGTCATATCTCTTCTTAATTGCCTTTTTTACGTGTAAATTTATTATGTTGTTAATATTTTTGTATATTAAGCAAATATGATAACCTTAAATAAAATAATGACTATTTAAATGATTTTTTTTTCAATATTGGTAAATCTCCAAATGTCTTTCTTAGATATCTACTGTATTATAAACTTAAAAATAAAATTCTGTGTAAGAGCTGTTACAATTTTGTATGGAATCTATGTTTTAATAAAACAACGTCGTCTTCTGCGCCATCATTTGGAAAATGAATTATCTGAAAAATGTGCTGGATTGCTGGATGCGGGATCCAGCAATTGCTATACCTAGTCATGACATGACACATTGTGCCGAATGTGGTTTTTGTTTTTACGTATTTTTAAATTTTTCTAATCAAACATTAATCCTCTCTGTTTATTATAATCATATTGACGGTTAGGTATAGACTATTTGACTAAAGCGGAATTTAATTATATGTACTGTTTATATTTTCAGAGCTAATTTTGTGTGATTTTTATATTTATTTACTTAGGTGCAACGGGTTTCTAAATTGTCATATAAAATATCTCATTAGCGGTTTAACAAATGTGAATAAATAATATATGTCATTTTTTTTTAATTAAATGTTGTTTATATTATCTTACATATTTATTATCGCCACGAGATTTTGCTCATTTGTGTTCCTATCGCCACGAAAGTTAATTCTTTTGTTATCATATCGTTGTATTAATTTTCTTATCGCCACGAGATTTAGCGCATTCGTTATTATACTTCCACCAGAGTTAGCTCATTCGTTATCCTATCGCTACGAGAATTAATTCAATTGTTATCCTATTGTTACATTCATTATCTTATCGCCACGAGATTTACCTCATTCGTTATCCTAACGCCACGAGTGTTACCCCATTCGTTATCCTGTCTCCACTAGAGTTAGCTCATTCGTTATCCTATCGCCACGTGAGTTTAGGTATAGGCAAATATCTTGATAATTTTCGGATTGGAAGAGGACGGTTTGCGAATTTCCCAGTCACTCATACCATCACGGAATTTATCAACCAAGCAAAAAACTCAAAATTTTGCTCTACGTAGCCCACGTGATTTTCAAGATGTTTACCGATAGCTATAGCTCACTATTTATCGAGGCTTTGAAATTCATATTTACATAACTCAATATAATTTTTCTGTCGTATGAAATATACGCGTGTTCTAACTTTGAAGTTTTATATATTGAATGTTCTGTATATGATATTATATTTCCTACCAAATCGTTCTTTTGTCACATCCGAATTCGTAATATCCTCTATCTATATTCTTGATATGTACACGTAGCTTAGGTAGGTACCTGATGCTGGAGTGATTCACAGACAAAACATACACATGTAACCTTTTTTCATTTTTTTATGTAGGTAACTTTTTTAACTCATCGAAACATCGAGTTTCGATGAAAAGAAATCTATGGTATCATTTTATTAGAAATGACAATTAATTCTATGTCCTTATACAATATTTATTTTTTTATGACTTCACAAGTAGGTACCTACTTTAACACACAGATGTGGTTGGTTGGATGATATTGCACCATTGTATGAGTGTGTACATGAAATTTAAAATAAATAAATCAATAAATAATTATCCAGGCTAAATCAGTTCTCGTTCAAAAGACTACATTTTAAAATAACCCTCAATGCATTCTCTAAGGCTGGGTTGTTTCAACAAAAGTATCGGTTATATTATTGTTAAAATAAAAAATTGAGTCGTTTGACGGAATTACATTGCAATGAAACGACCAAAAGTATTGAACAATTTTATGAAATCAATGTAGGTATTTTAACTATATTTTTACTTTAATTTTTACTTTAAGTCTAAAAAGTCACAGTTAAGTTAACCATAATAACATCTAGGCTTTTTACTTTCCACACTATGGAATAGTGGAGGGTCACGATTTCACAATTTTTAAGCGTGGGTGCTTTTCTTATATCAATTTCTTAACGGGTATCACATAGAGAGTGCACACTATGAGTTTCGTTGTGTTTGTGTTTGTATGTAGGCGTTCATTTTTTCTTCTTGAAAAGTTGACAATCTCTAAATGCATTTAATGAAGTACATTTCTATTAGATTCTTAAATAATAAAAGATTCCCAGAGGACAAAAGTTTACACAATACACCATACACACGAAAACATTGTCACGAAACTCATAGTATGCATTTTCTACATGATACATGTTGAGAAATTTTACGAAAAATTGCATTACTACCAAGATGAGCATGTATGAGACAGTGTATCAATGTTGATGAGGCGATGTATGTGTCAAGATGTAGGTGTTCGGTTCTCACTGCCTACCCCTTGAGGTAGATAGGAGTGGAGAGTAAAAAATACACTTGTCTATAGAGACACATACAATATCAATATGAAGTTGATAACTCAATTTTCCCATACAGAAGCTATTTTACTTCTGTTATGTTCATTTTTCATACAAACATGAAATTTATTTCACATTGATATGGCAGACCATACAAATCCTTGAATGCATTTTTGATGAGTGTATTTCGTTGTATCAAAATTTTAAACAGTATAAAAATACCTCGATTTACCAGACCGCAAGAGCATTTTGAAAATTTGGTCGGATGAAATCATAGAGAAGAAATTAACGGATATAACAAAGATGAAAATAACGGATATATTTGTATGCATGACGTACGCCATACATACAAACACATCACGAGGAAACTCACAGTGTGCACTCTACATGATACCCGTTGAGAAATTGTTATAAAAAAATATGCTTAAAAATTTTGAAATCATGACTCTCCACTATTCCATAGTGTGGAGAGTAAAAAGAGAATACCCTTCAAATAAATCATGGATAAAGATTTCTAAATGGAATTCTGTTTTTTTATTGGTAAATATTAATGTTGTTTAGTGTATACGATTGAAAATGTATTTATTCGTAGAGTAATCAATTATCATCAATGCGTTCTTTGTTATACAGGAATCCAATATTGTCTCTAAAACCAAGATAGTTAAGCTTCTCAGTACCTACGTCTTAATAAAAGTCTTTCTGAAATTATATATATTCATGTTTTTCTCAGTTGATTAATAAAATTTTACATTATTTCATTTTGAGCTGTACGTTTGTTTCAATGAGGTGCCTTATAGTAAGTATTATGTATGTATACTTCCCGAGCAACTCTCACGGCTGGATACGGTAACTGTTCGTCCCTGATACAGTGAACCACCCTCCACCCATTTCATTCAACTCCCCCCCTGATCCCACTCTACCCCACCCAGCCACTCGACTTGATTTTCCTCCTCTGTCCTCACCGCCCCTGATACTTCTTCGCCCGCTCCGCCTTTGTCCTGCCCACTTTCGCTCATTTGTCTTTTGATTCCTTCTCATTTTTCCCTCTACACCCTCGTACTTTCCCTTCTTTTCTACCTTGACTCTCCCGTATATATTATTAGTTTTTTTTATACTTTTTTTTTTTATTTTTCGCCCGCTACATTTTTAAGACGCGATTTTTTTTTCTTTCTTTGTTAATTCTGTGATCCTGATATTACGTACGTACTCGTGGGTTGATATTATGATGTATTTTTTTCGCCCCGTCGAGTGTGCCTTTGTTCGTGGCACGCCCGGACACAGCTACGGCGTGTATTGTGTGAGGAGTGCCGGAGAAAGATACACATTAAGTACACATACCATACATTGTATGACAGAGGATACCTCTCGTGTTATCCTAGTATCTTGTTACACATCGGCTTCTCAATACGTCGATTTCCTTCCGGGAATGATGAAACAATAAGCCCAATTTGATTCTTTTAATTTACATTGTCATATTCATATATGACGTGGCATTGTCATATTCATATAAACGTCAAGCCACGCCGCATATGCCGCATTAAACTTTGCGAATATCATACGTTTTTCGCTCCAATCAGAATATCGCGTTACGAACTGCGAACGGAAGTTTTCTCGACATAATGCGCGGGAGTTTACGCGGGCAAGTGTCCACGGAAAACTGAACAACGATCTACTATAAGAAACTCATGTAGCGTATAAATTTGTTTATATTGCCGCGATAAAAGAACCGGAATAGGCCTGCTGGTCTTATTTGCAGTGTCAAATGCAATCTTGTTGGTCTTCCATGAAATGCGAAACTCAAGACATTAGCTCATTACTAGCTGAAACATGGTTACTTTTGATGAAATGTCATAACATAAAACGGAAGCTTTATTTCATTTTGTTCATTGGTAAAACTCAAACGAGCTGAAAATAATGATGGAAATAATGTATATATGTTATAACATGACCCTATCTAGTAGATCTAAAACTTAAGGTTCCTACCAACGAACCAACACTTACACATACTTGGATGTTTCATAGTTATATAGAAATATAGATGTTATAAGTATGTATGTTGGTATCTACCCAGGACCGGATCTTCAGTTTTGGGCGCCTGACGCACTTTTTTTTAATCAAATATACTGTTCCATCACGCCATGAGAAATTGAGGCTGTAATGGGGTAACCAGAGAGATCCGAACGCCATATTTTTCTATCTTGTCATTCATCCATTGCCTCATCAACATTAATACGTCTTCTCATACATGTTCGTTTGTCGTTTGAGCTTCTTACATCTCCCTCTTTCAGAATATCGTTCACATGGTCGAGCTGTCCTGTTCCATCCAACTCCCGCCCATTTAAATTTTCTTCGATAGTCGTTCGTCATTTATTCTTTCCGTGTGACCTTGTTTTGGAGGCCAGGTGTCCCTTGGGATTTGGGATGTGGAGCACATGATTGGATACATTAAATTACTCAATTAATGGCTTTTATTCTCAAAATAATCATTTTATTGAATTAACTAAATTTTCCTTAATTTTAATTTAGTTGTCAGAAAAATCATATATCATAATAGATGGAGTGCAAATTGAAAGAGTAGACAGATACCTACATATATCTAGGCCATACCGTGATGCTTGCCAAAGAAAATCAATAGGCAGAAATAGAGAGAAGACGTGGCCTTGCCTGGGAAGCTTTTGGAAAATTATCATATATTCTGAATTCCCGTAAATTTCCCATTATTTGAAAAAGAAGCTATTTGATGCATGTATTCTCCCAGTGCTTACTTAAGGAAAGGAAACATCGGTCCTAACAAAACGAATAATGCACAAGCTATTAGTGACACAGAGAGCTATGGAGAGAAAGTTGCCGAGTATTTCAATAAGGGACAGAATTCAGAATGTCATGATAAGACAAAGAATCAAAGTAGCCGATGTAGCGGAAAGGGTCGCTGGCCTTAAGTGGAGCTGGGCAGGGCATATTGCCAGATGCCAGGATTCACGATGGACCTAAAAGATCGTAGAATGGCGATCGAGAACAAGCCGAAGAGGTGTCGGCAGACCCCAGGCAAGGTGGTCTGATGACATCAAGAAATGTGCCGGAGGGAGATGGATGCAGTGTACCCAAGACAGGGAGTTGTAGAGGATCAAGGGGGAGGCCTATGTCCAAGAATAGATAAAAACAGGCTGAAGAAGAAGAAGAAGAAAATCATGTTTAGAAATATATAATATTATTATGATTTTAACTGTTTTTCATACCATCACGGCATATCCCATAATGTTAAAAAAAAAAAAAATACCATCACGGCATATCCCATAATGTGGTTTAACAAGCGACAGGTGTGCATTACCTTATAAAAAGGGAGCACAACATATTACACATGCGTGACACACCAGTTTCGTCTCACCTAAAAAGGCACTACATTCAGAATGGATGGTGAACGTTATTGCTCAACTATGCGAGATGTTATTGTTGCCTGTTGTATTTTCGATTTCCTGGCTCTTACGGGACATTTGAAACCAATAATAAAAAAGAGTGCAAACACTATTCTAAACCGGTGGTGCCCCAAATGTAAAAACAGTAAAATGTTATTGTTGCGTCTGTTGTTGCTACATACGAGGGAAGTTAGAGAAAAGGGCTTAAAAAATATATTGAATGAAAAAGAAAAGAAATAATATTTGTATTTTTACTAATATTTTAAGTTGAGGAATTTTTATTCAATTGATTAAAAGTTATAGTAGTAGTGGTGTACACAGATTTGTGTTCTATTTAAATTAATCAATTGAAAAATGATTAATTTAATGAGCTGTGAGGCACCGGCTTAGAATAGTGCTTCCACTCTTTTCTATTATTGTTTTCGAGTGTCCCGTAAGAGCTGGGTAATCGAAAATACAACAAGCAACAATAACATCTCACATAGTTCAGCAATGAGGTTCACCACCCATTCTGAATATACCTAGTGCCTTTTTAGGTGAGACGAGACTGGTGTGTGGGTATACACAGATATGTTGTGCTCCCTTTTATAAGGCAATGCACACCCGCACACCTTTCGCTAGTTACCCCACATTGTGGGATATGCCGTGATGGTATGAATGAATGAAAATGATACCACAATGTAAAAAACAATCGTTTATCGATGATGTAATATTTTTTTTGTTTTTCTTTCGTATTTTTTTCCTTATATTTTGGCGTCCCAGATTTCTTTGTGCCTGTCGCAATCGCATCGTTTAAACTCAACCTATGGTGGATCTTGCCCTGTATCTACCTACGGATGGTGGCAGTCAACATCCACTAGAGCACGTTCTCGTTTCAACTTCACTTCCAAATACATATTATTATTTTTTTATGTAAGTATTTTATAGGTAGTATTATAATCTCGAGGTAGGTATCTACCAATTTTTTATGCAACCGACCGCGCCATCCAATAGCATAGTCTAGATGAGAAAGAGACCACAAAGTTAACCCAAGTAACTTGATTTCTCAGACTTGGGAGGGGAGTTCAGGGGGGAAAGTCTGGTTCGACCGGCGAAATCAAAACCCTAGTGGCTACTCATATCATGGATATAATTATCATATGGAGTTCTATGACATCTAAAGATATTATAGAACTCCATATAATAATAATTATATCCTTGATAAGGGTAATCGTGAAGTTTTGATTTCGCCTGTTGGACCAGACTTGCCCCCCTGATCGCATTTTGGATTTAATTAGTCTTGATTTCAGCTATGCCCTTGGCTCAGTTGGTTAGATACCTATATAATAATTATTTCGTTTTATAATGTCAATTGAAAATAAAAATACGTTTTCGTTGCTCTATATGTCGAGAAACGACATTTTACGTTTTTATTTTCACAATCTAATCTTGACAATCTTAATGTCAAAATATTATATCAAACAAAAGATAGGTATTTAAATATGGAATGATGAAATGTTGAAAAATGAACTATGAATTATGTGTTTAGGTACCTAATATAAAAAGTATCAAAATACAATAAGTAAACTTTACACCTATATGAGCTAAAGAGACTTCATAGATGGCAATAGTGTAGTTCCTTATTTTCAGGTGAATTGTTACTCACTATTCAAATATATAGAACTTTCAAAAATTACATTGATAAGGGAACTCAATAAGAAGGCATAATTGGTGAACGTTGCGCAAGCGCATAAAATGATATAGTAAACAAGCCGATGACAGGTCGTAAGTCCTGTAGGTGCCTCGAGTTCCTAGTTCTCCTACAATATCCCAACTTCGTCTCTATTGAGATGTTTAAAAGTCAATAAAATTATCATTTGACTCCCGAAAGGAAAAAAAATCCAATGTTTGCGTATATGCAATTAAAAAAATATTCGACTTCTATAATATCTTGAGATGTTAATTGAACTCCATAAGATAATTATGGATAAACTTGGATGGTTTTGATTCCATGGATGTTTTGATTTGATTTAAATATATAAAAAGATACGCTTCATACTACAACTGACGTGTTAAATAGCAATATTTAACAATTTATCTCCGAAAACCATCACTACTCAGGGATCATTATATCCAATCGTTGTTACCTGTTGGTATCCTTCTACTGAAAAATAATCAGTCTTTTTACTAAAACGTTAATTTGGCTGTCGCTGGCTCTTTATCTATTTAACGTGTTCTGTATTTGTTACATAATACAATTGCGTTTGTGTCAGTATGAAAGTGAGCAATCTATGGCTTGACGTGTAATATATTTTTATTTAATGTAGGTATTTCTAGCACATATGTATGTATAAGTTGTATCTTTTTGCTCTCCTTCATATAAACTTTAACTAGGTATGCCAACTCTCACACTCCTCCGTGCGATCAGTTGCTTACAAAGGGGTTTGAAGTTTTAGCTTCATTTATTAATACATATTTATTTATTTATTTATTCTTCATTCATGGAGGTCATGTCATGTCCATCTTGGAAAATCCATTGTTATCTTCCCGACAAAACTCCTCCAGACACTTGTGTCCTCTGTTATTTTTAGTTGTACCTACTTATTATTTATTGATTATGATAATATTATGTAATTATTTATTCGTAACTACCCAAGATGAATAAGTAGATAAATGAATGTAGGTCAGCGCCTATGTCACGTCACATCACATGCTGTCAACTCAATCATTTTGATTATCGCATCGACTTTTTCGATTGTTGCCAGTCGAATAAAATTATTGGACACGTTTCGTTTATTACCAATAAACGGTTGCTTTTTTAGTGTCGCTGAATTTGGCGTTCACAATTTTAATATAACAAGTTAAATATTTTCGCATACACGTGTACAGTACAAATGATATGGTGAACTGACACTTTTGAATGAAAATTGAATATTAAATAATTATAGTTGAAAGCTATGCCTTCTTAGGGAACTCAATAAGATGGCATAATTGGTGAAAGTTGCGCGAGCGCATAAAGTGATAACGTAAACTAGCCGATGACATGTCCTGAGTACTTTGAGTTCCTAGTTCTCCTATAATATTGCAACTTCGTCTCTATTGAGATGTTAAAAATTACTCATAAAAAATCTAGTGCTTTCGGCTTATTTCAAGCGTTCAAACAACATAATATATAAGGAACTTAAAGTAAAAAAAAAAATTAAAAAGGAAATTACAGAACATCTTTTAAACAAAATCATAAATATAAACTTATTATTGGCATGAGTTTCTGTAACCTGGTGTGTGATGGAGGGGGAATAATGGAAATTTTTCTATTTGATTTTGGGAGTTAAATATTTATATCTATGTATTTATATTATAGTCTTTATTTTTTTTATATTATATTTACGTTATATTTATATCATATATTATGCTTATATTAACAATACCAACACTGCTAACTACACTCATCACTATATTATGTACAGGCCTTGCCTAGTTTGACGGTGATTAAAACAATACCAACACTGCTAACTACACTCATCACTATATTATGTACAGGCCTTGCCTAGTTTGACGGTGGTTAAAACAATACCAACACTGCTAGTTTGACGGTGATTAAAACAATACCAACACTGCTAACTACACCCATCACTATATATGTACAGGCCTTGCCTAGTTTGACGGTGATTAAAACAATACCAACACTGCTAACTACACTCATCACTATATTATGTACAGGCCTTGCCTAGTTTGACGGTGATTAAAACAATACCAACACTGCTAACTACACTCATCACTATATTATGTACAGGCCTTGCCTAGTTTGACGGTGGTTAAAACAATACCAACACTGCTAACTACACTCATCACTATATTATGTACAGGCCTTGCCTAGTTTGACGGTGATTAAAACAATACCAACACTGCTAACTACACTCATCACTATATTATGTACAGGCCTTGCCTAGTTTGACGGTGATTAAAACAATACCAACACTGCTAACTACACTCATCACTATATTATGTACAGGCCTTGCCTAGTTTGACGGTGGTTAAAACAATACCAACACTGCTAACTACACTCATCACTATATTATGTACAGGCCTTGCCTAGTTTGACGGTGATTAAAACAATACCAACACTGCTAACTACACTCATCACTATATTATGTACAGGCCTTGCCTAGTTTGACGGTGGTTAAAACAATACCAACACTGCTAGTTTGACGGTGATTAAAACAATACCAACACTGCTAACTACACTCATCACTATATTATGTACAGGCCTTGCCTAGTTTGACGGTGGTTAAAACAATACCAACACTGCTAGTTTGACGGTGATTAAAACAATACCAACACTGCTAACTACACTCATCACTATATTATGTACAGGCCTTGCCTAGTTTGACGGTGATTAAAACAATACCAACACTGCTAACTACACTCATCACTATATTATGTACAGGCCTTGCCTAGTTTGACGGTGATTAAAACAATAGCAACACTGCTAACTACACTCATCACTATATATATTATATACAGGCCTTGCCTAGTTTGGCGGTGATTAAAACAATACCAACACTGCTAACTACACTCATCACTATATTATGTACAGGCCTTGCCTAGTTTGACGGTGATTAAAACAATACCAACACTGCTAACTACACTCATCACTATATTATGTACAGGCCTTGCCTAGTTTGACGGTGATTAAAACAATACCAACACTGCTAACTACACTCATCACTATATATATTATATACAGGCCTTGCCTAGTTTGGCGGTGATTAAAACAATACCAACACTGCTAACTACACTCATCACTATATTATGTACAGGCCTTGCCTAGTTTGACGGTGATTAAAACAATACCAACACTGCTAACTACACTCATCACTATATATATTATATACAGGCCTTGCCTAGTTTGGCGGTGATTAAAACAATACCAACACTGCTAACTACACTCATCACTATATATGTACAGGCCTTGCCTAGTTTGACGGTGATTAAAACAATACCAACACTGCTAACTACACTCATCACTATATTATGTACAGGCCTTGCCTAGTTTGACGGTGATTAAAACAATACCAACACTGCTAACTACACTCATCACTATATTATGTACAGGCCTTGCCTAGTTTGACGGTGGTTAAAACAATACCAACACTGCTAACTACACTCATCACTATATTATGTACAGGCCTTGCCTAGTTTGACGGTGATTAAAACAATACCAACACTGCTAACTACACTCATCACTATATTATGTACAGGCCTTGCCTAGTTTGACGGTGATTAAAACAATACCAACACTGCTAACTACACTCATCACTATATATGTACAGGCCTTGCCTAGTTTGACGGTGATTAAAACAATACCAACACTGCTAACTACACTCATCACTATATTATGTACAGGCCTTGCCTAGTTTGACGGTGATTAAAACAATACCAACACTGCTAACTACACTCATCACTATATTATGTACAGGCCTTGCCTAGTTTGACGGTGGTTAAAACAATACCAACACTGCTAACTACACTCATCACTATATTATGTACAGGCCTTGCCTAGTTTGACGGTGATTAAAACAATACCAACACTGCTAACTACACTCATCACTATATTATGTACAGGCCTTGCCTAGTTTGACGGTGGTTAAAACAATACCAACACTGCTAACTACACTCATCACTATATTATGTACAGGCCTTGCCTAGTTTGACGGTGATTAAAACAATACCAACACTGCTAACTACACTCATCACTATATTATGTACAGGCCTTGCCTAGTTTGACGGTGATTAAAACAATACCAACACTGCTAACTACACTCATCACTATATTATGTACAGGCCTTGCCTAGTTTGACGGTGATTAAAACAATACCAACACTGCTAACTACACTCATCACTATATTATGTACAGGCCTTGCCTAGTTTGACGGTGATTAAAACAATACCAACACTGCTAACTACACTCATCACTATATTATGTACAGGCCTTGCCTAGTTTGACGGTGATTAAAACAATACCAACACTGCTAACTACACTCATCACTATATTATGTACAGGCCTTGCCTAGTTTGACGGTGGTTAAAACAATACCAACACTGCTAACTACACTCATCACTATATTATGTACAGGCCTTGCCTAGTTTGACGGTGATTAAAACAATACCAACACTGCTAACTACACTCATCACTATATTATGTACAGGCCTTGCCTAGTTTGACGGTGATTAAAACAATACCAACACTGCTAACTACACTCATCACTATATTATGTACAGGCCTTGCCTAGTTTGACGGTGATTAAAACAATACCAACACTGCTAACTACACTCATCACTATATTATGTACAGGCCTTGCCTAGTTTGACGGTGATTAAAACAATACCAACACTGCTAACTACACTCATCACTATATTATGTACAGGCCTTGCCTAGTTTGACGGTGATTAAAACAATACCAACACTGCTAACTACACTCATCACTATATTATGTACAGGCCTTGCCTAGTTTGACGGTGGTTAAAACAATACCAACACTGCTAACTACACTCATCACTATATTATGTACAGGCCTTGCCTAGTTTGACGGTGATTAAAACAATACCAACACTGCTAACTACACTCATCACTATATTATGTACAGGCCTTGCCTAGTTTGACGGTGATTAAAACAATACCAACACTGCTAACTACACTCATCACTATATTATGTACAGGCCTTGCCTAGTTTGACGGTGATTAAAACAATACCAACACTGCTAACTACACTCATCACTATATTATGTACAGGCCTTGCCTAGTTTGACGGTGATTAAAACAATACCAACACTGCTAACTACACTCATCACTATATTATGTACAGGCCTTGCCTAGTTTGACGGTGATTAAAACAATACCAACACTGCTAACTACACTCATCACTATATTATGTACAGGCCTTGCCTAGTTTGACGGTGATTAAAACAATACCAACACTGCTAACTACACTCATCACTATATTATGTACAGGCCTTGCCTAGTTTGACGGTGATTAAAACAATACCAACACTGCTAACTACACTCATCACTATATTATGTACAGGCCTTGCCTAGTTTGACGGTGATTAAAACAATACCAACACTGCTAACTACACTCATCACTATATTATGTACAGGCCTTGCCTAGTTTGACGGTGATTAAAACAATACCAACACTGCTAACTACACTCATCACTATATTATGTACAGGCCTTGCCTAGTTTGACGGTGATTAAAACAATACCAACACTGCTAACTACATTCATCACTATATTATGTATTTTTTGTTAAACAAAATAAAAGTGTAATCCATGTAAGAGAAAGTATGAAAAAATTAAATAAATAAACAAATATAGCGCTTTCAAAATTTGGATTGATAAGGGTATTCAATAATGATTTTTATAAAAATAATGATTTTTATAAAAACCACAAACAGGCATTGCCTGGTGGGATTTCTCTCGTTCATAATTATTCAAGTTTTTTTTATTTAATGTTGTATAATATAATATTTATATCTTTTTTGTAATTGTTTTGTCATTTTACTATTTGATATTATTTTGTAATCTTCTAATCACGATGTTTTGTTGTGTTTGAAAGAAATAAATATTCATTTATTTAATAAAAAGGTATAATTGCTAAACGTTGCGCAGGCGCTTAAAATGATTACGTAAAGCAATCGATGACAGGTTATAAACTCTGTAGGTCTGGTTTCTCGGTCCTCCTAAAAATATTTTTTTTTGTATAGACGAAGTTTAAGTTTGTCAAGAAATATACAACTGTTGGAAGACTCGCGAAAAGCTCTACCACAAAGAAGATTCTGCAGGTACATAGCAGTGTATGGTGAGAAATGTTGAGAGGCAAATGTTTGGTGCATTCCTGAGATCCCAGCTCAGGAATTCCACCAAATGCTCTTCACGACAGACATGACCTGCCTTAAATAGGTAGTTATATGTAGAGACCACTAATGAGACGACGAAATTTGAACTAGGTAATGTGTCTTTCACAAAATGGTCTGAACCACAATAAAATAAATGTTTTTTCTTGAAAATGTTTAAAAAACACTGAGACTTTAAAAAAATTGGTTTGAGATTTTGTATTTGTCTATTTTTTAGCAATTTTTCAGCTTTCTTGTTTTTATGGTTTTTTAGACATATGGAAAAATAAAGCAAAAATTCAAAAGTCTGAATGAAACATAAATTCTAAATTCTGAGTATAAGTGTTTTATAGGTTTAAACTTTACTATACTTTCTGAAATTTTAGGGTATTTTTATCAAGCGAGTCAAAAGTTATAAGGGACATACCTACACATACATTAAGTGTTCTACTCCAAATTCTGAGTGAAATAAAATAAATGTTGCGAAACCTCTAAGTTGGTATTTTTTACTTCAAAGTTGGAAAAACCGTGCAAAAATTCTACTATTGCATACAATTCTCTCAAACGGGACTAAGATTAGTAGGTACTGTCGATTCATTAAGAGAAATTCTTTTGAACGAATCGACAGATGGATCAAATTTAATTTTTCAACCGTAGTTTAATATTTTACTCACGTATATAAGTAGAACTAGAGTATGTGCCCTGTTGTATTAACTGTATTAATAATTCTTAAGGGGGGGACTGCTGCCAACGTACCTACCTATTTTTCAATTTGATATACCATCATTATTTCTTATCAAATCGTTTTGAAAATAATAATTTAGATAGTTTGGGTATTAATAAAGAAAAATATATATTTACTTTTTGATAATGTTCTGTATAAATTCTTGTAGAAAAATAATGGCATACCCCAATTTACAACGTTTATCTTATATTTTTAATAAAATGTAAAGCGTACTTCAACATATTTTTTTTTAATTAAAGACGACAAAAATATCTAGAAAAATATGATGTGACGTTGCATTAATGTTTCAGGTTTAGTAAATAAACCTAAAAAACATTCATTTTCCATTCAGGGCCATTGCGAAATAAAAGTTTTTTAGATTTATTAACTTAACCTGATGCATTAATGCAACGTTACATCGTATTTTTCCAGATATTTTGATCTTCTTTAATCTATAAAAAAATATAATGCTCTATACCTTATAGTTTTTTATAAATTGAAGATAAATGTCAAAAATCGGGTTTTGCTTATTATTTTCCTACAAGAATATATACAGAACATAATTAAAAAGTTAAGGTATATTTTTCTTTATTAATATCCAAACTAACTAGGTTATTTTTTTTTCAAAATGATTCGTTTTGCAAATTCTAATTGAAAAAATGGGTACGTTGGCAGCAGTCACCCTCTTAATACATTTTGTGACAAAACATAAAAAGGAAAAAAACAAAAAAACATTTCAAAATAACCGTGCATTGTGAAAAAATATTTAAAATTCAAAAATGCGGTCAAAAATCTATTTTCATTTTTCAGTGTCTCAATCGCATTCCAATTAGAATTAGAAAACTCCAAGGGTCTTAGGTAGTTATTATGTAGATTCACGTCATGTGGTGCATTGGTGAAATTGACCATTAAAGTCTCAAGTTTGTATAAAACAGTTATTTCACGTTCCAGGGATACGTCACAATCGACACGAATGCACACTTTCAAGTTTCATCATAATACGCATAGAAAATATTATTACGTTTTCGCCAAAGTACCTACATATTACATGAATTTTAGCTGAAGTGCACTATCCTCGCGCCATTTTGACTCTCATTTGGTGAGCTGAGCGCCCTCCAGCTCCAGGTAGCGGGAACATGCATTGCTTCACTCCCACCCCCCCTCCCTCATCCATTCCAATCTTCATTCAGTCTTTGATGGCTCCCGACCTCTTCTGTGTGTGTGGCGGTTGTTCTTTCCGTCATCGCGACTATACGCCAATTTCGCCATTCACCTATATACACCGTGTCTACCCACTTTCAAAACCCACAGATGTTTTCATACGAGACAACTTGTGATATTGTTCAATGTGAAATTTAAAAAAGCTTATGATGTTTTAGGTGTGTGGCTTATTAGTGCACTTTATAAGCCAAACGCCGCGCCGCCGTAGGATAATGGTAGCTCTTTTGACTTCAGTGCTAAGGTCGCAAATTCGATTTTTCTCGATTTGAGAGGTTTTATCAAATGATAATACCTATATCTTTCAATTCTTGTTCTCTGGCTTGAAAACACTGTTTAGACACCAGTGTATTCACAAGTAAGTTGGAAGAAATTGCAAATCTGCAATAAATTCATGACATGTACGAGTGCTTTTATCGATATACAAAAAAATGACACTTCTTGAAAATGTCCATTGCACGAAACTAGTCGTAGTCATCATATTTATTTATTTTTATATTGAATTGAAGTGGAATTATAAAAAGTTTTTTTTAACAATATAAAAATATACAGCCGGCACGGCACTTTTTAACAATATAAAAATATACAGCCGGCACGGCACTTTTTAACAATATAAAAATATACAGCCGGCACGGCACTTTTTAACAATATAAAAATATACAGCCGGCACGGCACTTTTTCCGCCCTCAGTACACTGCTCTACTGCTGTGTTTCTATCTTAGTACACTTTTCAAATGTTGTGTTTCGACTTCAGTACATTGCCTTACTGCTGTGTTTCTACCTCAGAAACCTGCTCTACTGCAGTTTTTCTACCTCAGTACGCTGTTCAAATGCGGTGATTCTACCTCAGTACACTGCTCCAATGCTGTATTTTTACCTCAGTACACTGTTTAACTGTGTTCGACCTCAATACGCTGCTCAATTGCTGTTTCAACCTCAGTACCTGCACTGCTCCATTGCTATGTTTTGGCTTCAAAACATTGCTCCACTTCTGTGTCTCGGCTTCATTACATTGCTCAAATGGCAAATCATATTCCTGCCATTGAAGTTTCCTGATTTTTATAAAACAGTAGTTCAGTATCTACAATTATTGATGATAAGTAGGTAGGCACCTACTTATATCTGTAATAGACAGCTTCATACTTTTTAATTATCCTCCATCTTTTCTTCTCTCCTTGGACCTTGATTTTAGGCTACACATATAAACCTGCACCAGACTTTCCCTTCCCTCCGTGTGGAAATAATTTCCCTTTTGTGGTTTTCTCTAAAAAATGTCATTAAGATATGTATGTGCATAATATAGTAGGTACTTATAGGTATGTATTTAATTCCTACGCAATGTGCAGTCTATATCCACCCTGCCGTATCTCGTTTAACCTCTCACTTAATTTCTTCATTTAAATTTGATTTTATGATACACCGCGTGTTGAGTTCAAAGTATGAAAATGTCATTTTACTTGCATCTTTCACGTTAATATATATTTTAATAATTTAATTATAACAAAATTCGTGCAAAAATATACATACATACCTGCATACAAACATCCAGTAATAATACTCATAAAAAATATAAGCAAAATTTGTAAAAGTATCATAAATAATAATAATTAAAATCAGAAATTCAGTTATTCAGTTTCAGTGCAGGCAACCCGACGTTTATTAAACAATAATACATGAATTACAATATATTTTTCGTTCCCCGTCTCACTAGGAAAACCTGTTCTGAGACGGGTCACTTACAATATTACTGTTAAAAATATATTATATTTTTTCAAGTTCTAGCCTAGATAATAGGCATGATGACTAATTTTGAGAAACTATCTCACGATGTTTTTACGCATCCACTGTTTTCAAAAATATATATATTTCTACATAAAATAAAGGTTTAGTAGCAAAAATTGCCATTTCAAAATCCAATTTGACATTTACGTCAAAAAACGCTTGCAGTGTAATGGCGTCCGTCGGAGCTGACGGTGACGTCACGGTTTCGTAAACCGCATATCACTACTATATGTACTATATGTATTCTAAGACGATTTGTGTATTTAAAATAAATTCAAAAGTGCATAAGTGTTGTGCGGTCCCAAAATGTACAAACACATCGAAAAAAACACTTACTGAGGTAGTTGTTTTCGTCACACGCGAATATAAACGAGAAATAAGTGGTTAAATTTGGCACGGCAATACCCAGAAAGTGTATTTTATTAAGTATGCGTTTACAATGAAATACAGTATTTGTTCACCCACGTTTAGCTCTCAATACTATAATTCATTTACAAAATATTTACCATTAATAAGGCAATAAGCATAAAAAGAACTTCATGAATGTCCAAACGTCAAAATACGCCATCTTAAGTTTCTCGCGTATTAGGCATTAGGCCTGTGTAACACCACTGCGTTACGCCGCTCAATTGCATCGACCCAGTTCACTGCGCCGGATGTGTTAAGTCACTCCTTCGAAATGTATTGACTCACGGCGCAGTGAGTCGTGAGTGCTAGACCGGGAGAATGCGAACAGTGTTAGAGTATTGAGTTATTGAGTTGCTTGCTTTTTAACCGACATACCTACATACTTACTAAATAAACGTAATAGACAATAACATAAAACTAGCTTACCTTAGCACAGGCCATGCCTAGTGAAGGGGCTAGTAATAAAGATACAAACAAAAAGAAATTGCTTAAACTATGTAAGCACCAGTGAAATAATAAAATGATATTTATTGAAATGAAATAACTTATATTTACTTTGTATGTTTACTACTAATAATAATAATAGTTACTTTTATTTAGACGAAAAAAATACAAAATTAATACATCTAGTATAAACAAAAATATATATATTTTTTTGATACATTCTAATCCCGAAAAGTGCCGAATTAAAGCGTTTCCCGATTAAGTGCCGACGCAAGTCTGAATTTCCCGAAATCGGCAACACTGGACGTGGACCTAGAATATCGTGACGTCATGCGCTCTGATTCGTTCTGATTGGCGTTTCTCATAAAATGGCGGTCTATAATATTTTGTATTTTTATTTTAATAATATTAATATTATTCACTCTTTTAAAATGAAAATAAATACATTTTTTTAAATCTTTATAACCTATTTTATTTTTTAAAATCATAATGTCAATGATTTTTTCTTACTCTCATCACGCCTATTCACTGCGCCGGGTCATTAAGCTAGTTAAAAAATAATAATAAAAGTATAATATGCAGGTATTGTATTTTATATAAGCAAAGATTATTATTGTTTTCATTATATTTCATGTACCTACATGTTTAAAAATATCACAACCTTCCCGATTCTACTTTTAAAAGTAGAATCGGGAAAGTAATAGTATGTCGGTTAAAAAGCAGGCAACTCAATAACTCAATACCCTAACACTGTTCGCATCAAGGTTCGCATTCTCCCTGTCTAGCACTCACGACTCACTGCGCCGTGAGCCAATACTTTTCGAAGGAGTGAGTTAACACACCCGTCGCAGTGAACAGAATCGACGCAATTGAGCGGTGCAACGCAGCTTTACACATGTCATGTCTACCGCAGTACCGCGTAGGTATGCTTTTAGTTTATGAACACATAATGTAGAGAGAAGAAGGAACATATTTTATCGATTTTCGAGATGTAAGTTGTATTTAAATTATAGATAAATGAAGTACTTATATGCATAGAATAATAAAAATACGCTTAATATGTAAGTTTTTACCTTTCTAAATTCTAATGAGCAAAAGTCTTTTTTCGATGCAAAGTAATTTAATATATATTGTATTGAAACTGTGACGTCATAATATTTTGATTCACTCTGATTGGTGTTTCTCATAAAATGGCGGACTTACATATTTTGTATTTTTATTTTAATAATATTAATATTATTCGCTCTTTTAAAATGAAAAGAAATGTATTTTTTCAAATCTTTATAACCTATTTTATTTTATAAAATTAAAATTTCAATGAATTTTTCATACTGTCATCACGCCTATTCTGGCCTTGAAATTTATTTTATAAATAATACATAAAAAATAAGAAAATAATAGATATATAAACCAAAGTTAATGTAAAAAACAAATATAACAAAAAAAATACAACAAATTTTGTAACATAAATTTCTTAACAAAACAATATGTGAATTTTCTTTCTAACATAGTATAGGTATTTAATATTTCCTTTATAACAACATTTTGTGTCATCATAGTATACATAGAACACTTTAGATATAATATTTAATTCCTACATTTACACTAAAAGATATCATAAAAGGTATCGATCTCCTCCCTAACTCGATATTCCATAAATTAAGTTACTTTGGCATAAGGCATAGTATACCTACATTCTTGAGTTGAACCATGTCCTATGATAGTATTGACACCTTTTTCTGATGTTTGATATTGAAGTATTTTTTAATTAAGTAAGAGTATGAGATTTAATAATATACCTAGTAAATTTAATAATAGTGCACTGAAAAAATCTAAAGTTAGCAAAGTACCTTTTTGGCTCGGTTAAAGTCATATTGGTAGTTATTAACCAATATATGATTAAAAATAACAAAGTTGCACTTGGTTATCATCTAACAATTGAATTCTGTTAAAATGTAGTTGGTTACCAATAGCAATGTAAAAAGTCATATTGGTAGTTATTAACCAATATATGATTAAAAGTAACAAAGTTGCACTTGGTTATTATCTAACAATTGAATACTGTTAAAATGTAGTTGGTTACCAATAGCAATGTAAAAAGTCATATTGGTAGTTATTAACCTATACATGATTAAAAATAGCAAAGTTGCACTTGGTTATTATCTGACAATTTAATACTGTTAAAATGAAGTTGGTTGCCAATAGCAATGTACTTATTTAAATTTAACCGAGTAACAGGTACCTTTACGGACATTTTGTATTCGACATCTGTCAAATTTGACATTTCATACATAAAAATATTAATATTTCTCAAATTGGACACGATATATTTAAAAAAAATATTAAATAAAGTATAATTCTCGCCAAATATGATATGTCACATTAAAAAATGATTAAATAAAGTATAATACTCGTCAAATTAGACATGTTTCACTGAAAAATAATTGAATTAAGATGAGATATTCGTCAAAGATTATCATTGTTATTCACAAATATCGTGTGTTGATTTGCTAATATTTACATTTGAGGTGTAATGTAAAGATATTTATACTATTTTGATGTTAAAGCTTAATTACCAATTAGTATTTTCCGTTTTTAATTTTTAAAAAATATCACAAATATCATTAATTTTAAAACATATTAATTTCGTTGTATTTGGAGCTGGTCACGGGAATGACATGTATTGACAATGATAAAACGATCCTAGAAGAACTTTACAATTTCATATTACAAAATTGTTTTTAAGAAAAAAACCTCGGGAACGTAAAACTGTAATACAAAAATTGGATCTATATCTAAACATCATATCTTAAATTAACACACTGAAAAATAAAGAAATAATATGTTCATTCAATAATAATTATGACGAATATTGTATTTAGTAAATTTTAAGGTTAGGTTCTATTTGTATAAAGTGATATGTCAAATATTTACGTTTCGATGGTTGATATTGGTGGAATGACCATATATAAAAATGGTATTTCGTTTTAATATTTATTTATTTTCGAACTAGTAGGTACAAAAAATAATTTATCAACAGAAATAACTGTTTGTAATAATTGAATTATTACTTAATATTATTTTTGATAGTTAATAACTTAGAAATGTTTTTTTTTATAAAAAATAATATCAATACGTGATTGTCTATATTTACTTATGGCAACATTTTTTTTCGTCCGCTGTCTTCTGTCTTGTTTATCCGTTACTTCTATTTTATCTGTGGTTCATTCAAACAGGAACAGACGCTGACGCTTGTGTTCTGTTCTGACGCTGTCTTTCATTTAAAAACAATCGTTGGAAGTGGTAGGAATCCGTTTTCTTTTCTTTATAAACAGACGCTGTCTTTAATTGTTCTATATAATCTGTGATTTAAAAATAAACGTTGGAAGTGGTCGGAATCCGTTTTTTTATTCGTCAGTATAATTTGAAGTGTTATATCGTCAATTTCAGCAATTTTTAGTAAAGGTAACTATCGCATGTACATGAAAAGAGTTCATATCTGATTTAAATGATCCGAAACCCGAAATTTGTTGTTTTTTTTACATTTTCAGAACAAACCTAACCTGCATAAAATAAAAATTATGTAGGTACTCTTTGAGAATAAAAAGATGTTTTTTTATGTATTATGTTTAATATGTCTTTATGTATTATGAATATAATATTTTTTGAATACAAATAATCACATTTCCTGTGCAATAAATGAAATTTTGAATGAAACCTGTATTTTATTTCACTCCAAATGTCCTAACTGTGTAAATTAGCAGAATACTGAGTGAGTAGATAAAAATTAGCCAAGTAGCTTTGCTGTGGCTACAGAACAATAATATGTTCAGAATACTGAGTAAGTAGATTAAATTTAACCGAGTTGTTTGCTGTAGATACGAAATGAATTGGTTAAAATTACCGAGTAAGTAGATTAAATTTAACCGAGTTGTTTGCTGTAGATACGAAATGAATCGGTTCAAATTACCGAGTAAGTAGATTAAATTTAACCGAGTTGTTTGCTGTAGATACGAAGTGAATCGGTTCAAATTACCGAGTAGTTGATTAAATTTAACCGAGTTGTTTGCTGTAGATACGAAATGAATCGGTTCAAATTACCGAGTAGTAGATTAAATTTAACCGAGTTGTTTGCTGTAGATACGAAGTGAATCGGTTCAAATTACCGAGTAGTAGATTAAATTTAACCGAGTTGTTTGCTGTAGATACGAAATGAATTGGTTCAGATTACCGAGTAAGTAGATTTAATTTAACCGAGTTGTTTGCTGTTGATACGAAATGAATTGGTTGAAATTACCGAGTAAGTAGATTAAAAATAACCAACTAAGTGGGTTGAATTTTACAGTTACTTGGCTAATATTACAAAGCTAGTAAGTTGATTTTTGACAGGTTACTTGGCTAATTATACAAAGTTGTCCGTTATTAACCAAGTAACTAGATTATTTTTTTTACAGATTGTTAACAAAGCTACTCGGTTAAAATTAGCAGATTATTTACTTGGCAATTTTTAGCAATGAACTTTGCAGGTACTATAATAACAAAGTTGCTTGGTTATTATTAGCAGTAAATCATTTATTTTTAACAACTACATTTTTTGAGTGTGTTTAAACAAATTATTTATTTGTTATAATTTTCTTTTTATTCTTTATTGCCATTAAAGCTGAGTTATGACAACTAAACTTTTCGATGTTGCTAGTTGCTACATACTTAGCCCACTTATAAGTTGTAATGAATCTTAAAATTAATTTATAGACACTTAAACATCTAATCGTTTCGAACTTTTCCTATATTTTTTTACCTTTTTGCATCTGCGTATATTTCTTAAGCTTTCTTTATTCCTCTTTCAACGCTCTTGCTGAAAGTTTAATATTTATTTTTGGTGGTAGGAAGAGATATTTTTACTACAATAAACCCGTCAAAGCTTTTTTTTACATATGTAGGTACACCTATTTAAAAATATATGCGATTTTTTTATCGACCGCTCAAACGACAGCTGACAGATTACAATGCGCGAAGAGCTGAACCTATTTTAATACATTTTTTTATTATTGCCGTCGAACAATCGGTCGAGTAAGTACTTGAAATGTACTTGAAATATCCAAAAAGGATTTAACACCCTTATTTTGACTCGTTCTATCGTTGGTTTGTACTTGTATCTGGGACATAATAGGTCTTGGGTGTTAATTCTTGTTAGCCGAACGGATTACGTACCCATTGGCCAATATTAATCTGTATGATCTGTTTCTTCGTGAAGTAGTAACATTCTTAACCGATTCAAGCATTATTGCGCTACTATCCATTGTGGATTCTGATCTTTGGTCTCCTCTAGAGTCCGGTGTCTTTTGCCAAAGAAATACAGATATTATGGCCACTAAGTCTATACTTCTATTGTCAAATAGTCACTTCATGTGTAGCAATAAAGATGCTTTGCTTTCAATATTGCTGCAAGTCCTGCAAATCATAGAAGTGATATTGATATTGCTGCAAGTCCTGCAAATCTAGCAATTTTTAACGCTTACAAATAGCAATTTATTTATTTTATCTAATTATTTAAAAAGCAAAACAAAATACACAATATTAGATACAATATTTACAGATTAAATAAGGATTAATCCAGTGGTCGCGAGTTCGAATCCTGCCACGACCGATTTCGTTTACCTATAGCATAAGCATTAATTACTTAGAATTTATGAGGGAAACTATTCAATAAAATACCTTAACATATACTGGGTACTGTGATGAAGGACAAGAAAAAGATACAAATTCCTTTAAAACAATTTTACACTTAACATACCTAATTTTCATTGCTTTCGATATTTTCATTTTCTGATTACCTTGTTTTTCATTGCTGTGGTTTTGATTTACTTTATTTTGAATTGATTTAATGCATTTTTTTCTTCTTTTCAATTTAAATAATTTTAATTGTTCTGTTTGTGATTTACTTCATTTTCACTGTAAAATGGTTTAATTTTAATGTTTTGTATATGTGTAGAGTATAGATATATATGTATATTGATGGTTGAATAAATATTTAATTGCAGTGTACGAGAGGAGATGCACTGACAAACTTTTTATACAGTTTAGTGCAAAAATAATATAACTAGGTAGGTATATAAATGTAAATTTTATAAATTAATAAATAATTTAAAAAAAACGTTCAAATATTAACTGACCTGACCCATCTATTTCGATTATATTTGTATTATTATGTACCTATTGTATAAAGCACTGAAAACTTTGAAGCATTTAAACTGGTGTGCATTTACTAAGTATAGCTTTGATATCCACTTAGCATCGAACGTCAAACGGTGTAGGTAGGTTCCTTGTATGTATGTATTTAGAAATCCTTTGTTTGTGCCTATCTTAAGCGTTGTATCCTCATTCTACCCTGTTCTATGTCTGTCCGTATAAACTTTGAGGGCTGCAAGATGCACTCAATATATATTTTTATTTTAAGTATTAAACTTTCATTTATATGTAGGTTAATCTTTGAAACTTATTTTATTTTTTTTATTTTCATCACACAAAAATATTTATTCAATATAATTTAAAATATAACAATGTTCTATTTACTCACTAAGCGAGAGTCTATTCTTAGGTTATACTAACAATAATTATGCAATACAAATTTTTAGTAATAATTAATACAATTTGTTCGAATATTTTTTTATAATTGCATACCTATACGCAAACATTGGATTTTTTTCCCTGTCAGGAGTCAAATAATATTTTTATTGACAAACTTTTTGACATCTCAATAGAGACGAACTTTGGATATTATAGAAGAACCAGGAACTCAAGGCACCTACAGGGCTTACGACCTGTCTTCGGCTGGTTTCTTCTATAATAACCCAACTTCGTCTCTATTGAGATGTTAAAAAGTTTGTCAGTAAAAATACAATTTGTTAATAAATTTCAATATTTAAGTGTTAGGTATAAGTGTATTTGTAAGAGTCTTAGAGGATCACCCCGGTGGCAAAAGAAAGGTCGGAAGACCGAGGCTGATTCTGAGTGTGCCAAACTGGAAGGTCGCAACAAGTGACATGAGATATTGGAGGAGGAAGTTGCTGGAGACAAGGGGGGGTTATGGGCTGTATAGCCATTGAAGAAGAAGTATTTGTGAGGATGAGTATACATGTTGCATGCGGGCGAGGTGGAAAAATGTGTGAGAGCTATATCTATTTTTAATAATTTATTAAATATTTCTTTAGGCCCTTGTATACCCTGGGATGTACACAAAAATGCACGCTAAACTACCTTATAATGTATGAAACATAAAAAAAAGGTTTATCACCTAATACGTGATATACAACATTTTTTTCGTGAAGAAAAGGTAAAATTTAGAGGTTTCTTTTTAAATAGCAATAATAGTAATACAAATGTTATCATATTAAAAAACTCAGCCGTTAGAGTTTCATATTCTCTTTCGATTTGATATAAAAATCTACTTCATAGGCTATATAGTTTTTTAGTTACAATAAAAAATTAAAAAAGGGTTTTACTAAAACTAATTATATAAGAAAAGTATTAAACAAATTCAAATTTTCAAAAAATTCATGCAATAGAATAAAGATGTGCCTACATACAAACTGTTCCTTATTTCAAAGACGTATCTTTTGAGGGTACCTACTGGGGAAATTATTTTCAAAATATACTATATTAATGTTAATTTTTATTGGTGTCTCGAATTTTTTTATTTATTTTGTAGATTTTTATTAGGAAATAACCATTTTATAGTGTCTGTGTTTGGTTCATACAATTTTTATTTTTCTGAATTTTTTAAAATTTTTACAAATTCGACACAATTCGTGAGCATATTATGAATTTCGTCTTACACTAAAAGTGGAATCATACTTGACACTAATCGCGTAGACATGGTGCATAGTATGAAAAATGTATAGTTTATGGATAATTTTGCGTTGCAAAAACCCTGGGTGTGGTGCTGTTGGTGTCGGTAAAGGAAGGCATTCGCAGAGTAGCATTATCGTGCGGCGCTTCTGAATTCGGCCTCACAATGGCGGGACTAATGCAAATCCGCGATTAAACACTCCAGAGGCGAGGCTAGGCGCGGCATTACCCAACCCACCAACCGTCTACGGAGTCATCCCCTCCTCAACACTCGGCGTCATCGCGCGGATCAAACGTCGCCAACTATCGACACGATCGATCTCGTGGCTTTTGCGGAATCGCCGCTCGGGGCGGGGTGTGATCTGAGCCGAGGACTTCAAAGGGAATGCACCCTGGCCCCGGTGAGCTGATTCGTCTAGCGTCTGGAAATTTCAGTCAGCGCTTTTGTTTGACGAGCAGACTTTCTTTTAAGATCTGCGGGAATTATAAGGATTTTAAAGGCAGAGAAAAACATTCGTATTCATCATTATTGTATTTCGTAGTTTCCAGTATCCAAATCATTTCATTGTGGTTGACTCACGAGCCAGCATATTTGGTTCAATTACCAATTCAACATAAATTCACAAAACAGGTACATTAAAACTAAGAAATAAAAATTGATCAATATAAAAATAAAATAATGGATTATAAATGATGACTCTTAATATGCGTACAATAGTTAAGTTGATATTGTTTAAATACTTTTTAAAATGAGGTCACTAAGACGAATGTGTGGTAAAACGATGTATGATAGAATAAGAAATGAGGATATTAGACGAGAATGATTGAAAGAAATATCGCAAGTAAGATGAAAATAAATGCCCTTAGTTGGTTCGGCCACATAGAAAGAATGAGTGATGACCGTCTGACAAAAAAAGTGTACAAGGCTGATAAAAGAGGAACGAAAAGTAGAGGTCGGCCAAGAAAAAGTTGGCACGATCACATAAATGGGATTTTGAAAAATGGTGATGTTAAAAGTAAGAATAATAGAAGAGCGTGTATGAGACGATGTATGGACGTGAATGAAGCGAGGAATGTGTGTCAAGAGAGAGGAGTCTGGCGTTCGGTTCTCTCTGCCTACCCCAAATAGGGAAATGGCGTGATGGTATGGTATGGTACTTTTTAAAAAATGCAAATAGGTACAATCTATATGTCTCCTGTGAAATATAATAATATGTACACTGCTAGCCCTAGAACAGGTATACCTAGTTGGGCAGCAGTTATCTATTTTTATGACGATTATTTAAATTGTGTGATAAATAAATAAATAAAAAAAATAAAAATTTGAAATTAAATGGGATATATTATACAAAGTAGTAAATGTATATGAATAATTGTACTTTTACATTAGAATATATAATGTGGCAAAAATTGAGCTGAATTGTTATCAAAAAATCTTTATTCACGATTTTCCAAACGGAATTCTAGTTTTTGAATCGCTTATCACTGTTGTCTTAAAATATCTCGATTTTGTGTAATCTCCATAGGAGAAGAAATGAGGTAGGTAAGTCCTATTTTATATGTGTTTTACGCTCATAAATGCTATGTAGGTATAAACCTATAAACCTATGTACCTACTAACAATAACCTCGAGTATTTTGATTGGGTTAAGAAAAGGAAAGAAAATTCGCTTACAAAATACCAAAAACTGCAATACATTGCGTTTACAAATAAAATAGTACTTACCTCATTTCATTTCCTTCCTATTTTGTTCTTATCCTGCCATGTCAGGTCCCCCCATAGATTTTCATATAATATAGATAGGTACTAGATGTCGCAGTTAGCAAATTTTGTATGAATCGAAGTGAGAATTTTTTCCACGCGTCTTTTGACAACAAGGTGGGCAAGACCATATCGTTTTTCTATAGAGAATAACGACTAAATGTGAATTGTTTTCGGATTTATTTACTTTGATACTTATGGTCAATAATAAAAAATATCGAATATTTTCAAAGTTGCATATACCTGCGCAAATATTGTTTTTTTTTATATTTTCTATCAAATTGTAACATCTCACTATAGGTGCATTGAGTTCCTGGTTCTCCTGTAACGTTCCATCTTCGTCCATATTGAAATGTTTAAATTTGTAATAAAAATATCTTTCTGTGTGTATTTTTTATGTATGCTTGTTGGGTAACGCTTCCATTAGACATTTCAAATTAAACTACCCACCAATTATTTATTGTAAGTATTTGATGTTGTTGTATGTACTTGTCTATTCGTCCATTTCCGTATATACCTATGTAAGTAACGTCCATCTTAATGGTATTTCGAGTAGTTTGCAATACATTTCTATTGCACTATTGTATGTTGGTACCTACATACTCCTATATGTCAGGTGCACTAGTTAACATAACCATTGTTTTGTCGAATTATAGCTCCTATTGAGGCACATGACCAATGACCACGGTGAAGCATCTGCCACATTTTAATATTAACTATATTTTAGGTTGTACCTACCTAATATTTTATAGTATGAATTAATTTTGTATATTTAACTAAAGAATGAATTAATCGTACATGATTTGACAAATTTGAATGAGTTAATCGTACACGATTTGACAAATTATATATTGATTTAATAAAATTATTTCATTGTTGTTATTTATAAAGTTATAGTATGATTAACAGTAAATTTTAAAATCTTTTCCGCAGTACCCTCAAAAGATACGTTTTTTTAAATAAAGAACAATTTATTTTTATATATTTATTCTATTGTGTGAGTTTTTTGAAATTTGTATTTGTTACTTTTCTTGTAAAATTGGTTTACATAAAACTCATATTTTATTGTAGGTAAATAACGAAAAAAACTACAAGGCCTCTGATGTAGATTTTTACTTCAATCGAAAGTGAATAAGAAAATTTATCTACAGAGTTTTTTTAAATTACTATCCTTACTCTTAAAAAACTCTAAATTTTACATTTTCTAAAAATAAAAGTTTTAATGAAGATGACAAACAAATTGTGTAGGTATATTGATATTAATTATCTTATTTTTATTTTGTTACCAGGATACGGAGGAAGAACCACATTCACCACAGGCGGTCAGTCATCTTACAAACCCAGTTTCTCCGGTCCAGACGCCAAACGTTCCAGGTTCGAACCGTCCGGATACAACACGGGTTCGTCCGGTAGGTACGAGTCTGGTCGCGGGGGCGGCGGCGGATACAGCTCCGGTCGCGGCGGCGGCGGCGGCTACAGCCAGTCGAGAGGTGGGGGCGGATACGGCGGATACAAACAGAGCGACAACGGCAACCGGGGGTCCGGTTCTAACCGGGGCGAGTACGGCAACCAGGGCAGGGGCGGATACAACCAGGGTGGCTCGGGCAGGGGCGGATACGGACAGGGCGGTTCGGGCAGGGGCGGATACAGCAGCGGCGGCAGTTCCAACAGGGATCAAAGCCAAAACTCGAGAGGCAGTCATAATCAATGGGGCTACGGATACAATAGACGCTAATAGTAAAAATAATTCAATTGTGTGTCACGAATTAACAAAATACAATTTTTCGTATTTCATATCGTGATTTGTGTCAAGATTGTGACTTGATTTTTTTTTATTTAAAATTTGGTATTTTTGGAAACGATTTCGGTGTTGATTTCTCCCCACAACCTATCTGTATCTAGGTATATCTTAAAGTTTGTTGCGAAATTCTAACAAAATTTTGTTTGTGA
The DNA here is from genome assembly GCA_963576475.1 of Molanna angustata. NCBI lineage: Eukaryota > Metazoa > Arthropoda > Insecta > Trichoptera > Molannidae > Molanna > Molanna angustata. The sequence continues at coordinate 28,199,995 of OY754980.1, forward strand.
TTTTTAAAACAGATTATTGTTTGTGAATATTTTTTTATATAGGTATATTTAGAATCAAAAGAGTAGGTATTTTCTATACATGTTGTATACTTTTTCGGTGTGTCTTTCAAGTCGATTAAACTATTTGCAGAATAACATTTTTTTTAGTTTTTCTAACGACAAATTATGTTGCAGTAGATTCTTGATGATCAGTTTTATTTAGAAGACAACATATCTGCTCGTACATAATAATATTGTAACGGTACATAATAATATTGTAACTTTGTTGTCTCCCGTTTGGATTATTGTAACGGTATATATGCGAATTTACCAAAGAAAGAAATCAATAAAATTCAGTCAGTTTTCAATGCTGCAGCCAGACTCATCACTGGAGCCTCCAAATTTTTTCACATCTCTCACCATCTTCGCAATCTACATTGGCTTAAAGTCCCCGAAAGAATTGAATATAAGCTCTGTCTCATAATCTTTAAAGCACTTCGTGGTATGGCTCCTACTTACCTCTCCGAACTGTGCATTCCGCTTTCAATAAATGACAGACAATCATCACTTCGTTCTGCCTCTTCATCCATGGTTGGGAAATTAGTTGAAATAAACAGGGTGCACACAACTAATTTCGGTGATCGTGCATTTGCTGTGGCAGGACCAAATGCATGGAATAAGCTCCCACACACCCTCAGACAAACCGAAAATATATCTTCGTTCAGGAAAAAACTCAAAACGCACCTTTTTCGCAAATCTTACCAGAGCCGAAATGATACAACGTAATAATTTTTTCAGCGCCCTTGAGGTGAGATATTCCAAAAACGGCGCTATATAAATTATCCAAATTTATTATTATTTATAATATTGTACCTAACATTGATCGAAAAGTATGTTTCAAATCTTGAACAATTAATTTAAATAGATTAAAATAAATGGCTATCTTTTACGAAAAAAACGGCAATTAAATATTCGATGAGTTATGTTGAGATATTTACATATTTTAATTATGACAAATGCTGTTCATATTTTTAAGCAACTGTATAACTTGGCTGACATTATGAGTAGGTAGATAAATGAAGATTTATGTTAGTCTGAGACTGAAGAGAAAACAGTGACATGTGATGATAGGTAGGTATGCTCGCATAAATTTATGTTAAAAATTATATGGTTTTATATTTAGTTTGTATAGAAAAAATATTTAAATACCTGAATTCAATCTTAAAAACTACAAATGAAAAAAGTAATTGAAATTATGTTTTGATTAATTACCTTTTTTTCTCGTGATACTGTTAGCTATAGCTATAGTTTATCGATTAGTCGGTCTCTATATTATGCTATTCGATTAGTCTCAATTACCGGATAATCAAGGTTCTACTGTAACATTAAAAAGACTACCGTATTATATTGTTTTATTTTCACATACGTATCTATACCCTACTTATGTACCTACCTTAATTGTAAATATGTTTACAATTTATTCATTCATACCATCACGGCATATCCCACAATGTGGGGTAACCAGCGAAAGGTGTGCGGGTGTGCATTTCATTATAAAAGGGAGCACAACATATATGTGTATACCCACACACCAGTCTCGTCTCACCTAAAAAGACACTATATTCAGAATGGGTGGTGAACCTCATTGCTGAACTATGTGAGATGTTATTGTTGCCTGTTGTATTTTCGATTACCCGGCTCTTACGGGACACTCGAAAACAATAATAGAAAAGAGTGGAAGCACTATTCTAAGCCGGTGCATCACAGCTAAAACAATTATAACTTAATATATTTAAAATTATAACTTAATATATTTTAAATTCTGAATTTAATTATGACCAATAAATTTACTTTAATATTTTTTAAATTGTAATTTATTTTCAAATACCGAGATGAATCAAGTTGCCTGACTTTTGTGCCGTTTTCCTAGGTTCGATTCCTAGCGGAGTAAAAGTTGATTCTCACCCAATTCCATTTTCTTTGAATAGCTAAGGATATTGTCATTAAGTAATAAAACAAATCTATATTGATCAATTATAAATGTTAATCCTGTATATAATAAATACATTTGCTTATAAATCAATGATGTACACAACAGTAGCGTATTATTAGAAATTGTGTAACAAAGAGTTTTGTAAACTTTAGTTATTACAAGAAAAAAAATGTTTATAATTTTTTCAGCAATTAAATTTGTTTTGTTTGCGCATTCATTGCGTCATCTCTTTTTCTATACGATTTCTCATAATACGCAATACGGTTTCTGATGTGCAATAAAAAATTTAAGATTAAATTACAATGTTTTTATTCTTTCTTTAAGATTTAATATAATGACTACGGATAACTACCTTAAATTGTATTTGATTGTGGAGGAGATGTGTTTATAGTTATTAAAATAAAAAATTATCTGGAAATTTATTTTTATTTTATTTGTAAAAAATGCAGCTGAAATATAAAAAAAAACTAGTGTACCGGGGCAGACGTCGTTCTGCCACAGACCGCCTTCTATGTAGACGTATTTTACTATATTTTTTCGTACATTTTCAGTGTGGATATTCTCTAGATGCGTGACAGATGTCAATAGATGTGTTGGTCTATTGAAATTCTACACAACTTTTTTTTTCCCTATAAAAAATCCTTGGGGGTAGGGAAGTTAAAATTTGTAAATTCAATTTATACCTACTATTTACATGTAACACGAGATCTAACTGTCGATGGCGATAGTATGCATAATTGAAGAATACGTACCAAACTATAAACACTTAAACACAAATTAATAAATATTTTAAGATATTATGTTTTCTATATAAAACATATAGGAATATATGTTAGGATTGGATAGAATGGAGGTCAGTCTATTTTTCCTACACAGAATATATAAACAGCATGATGTATGTTTGTAGATTGAGTAGGTATCAAACTGTTGAGTGAGATATTGTGTAGTGTTTACTGCCTTACAAATTGTATGAAACATTGTCACTAAATTCAATTTTTATAAAAAATTTAAAAAATTGAGATGTAGGTTGCTACTACTACAATGTTTATATTTTTTATAGCAATTTAAAATTTCTAGTTGGGGTGTTTCGGCTTTTTTCGATATTATCAAAAACTTGAAAAAATAGGCATTTTAACACAAATTTATTATAAAAAATGTTTTTCTTAATAACAAATATTTGAGAAACTATGGAACTTTTTTGAAAAAACAAATTTGAGATTTAGTATTTGTCTTTGTTTATACGAATTTTCAGGGTTCTATCTTAATATGGTTTTTCAGATACATGGAAAATAAAGTATAAATTCAAAAATTGATAACCCCTGACTGAAACAAAAATTCAAAATTCTGAGTATAAAAGTTTTGTAGCCCTATATGTATCTATCTATATATTCTGAAATTTTGGGTTTATGTAAATTGAGCGGATCAAAAGTTATAAGGGGACACACACACAGACACACCAAATGTTCTACTCCGAATTCTGAGTAAATCCGTATATAGAACATGTATATGCTACAAAGCCTCTAAGTTGGTGTTTTTAGACTTCAAAGTTGGAAAAACTGTGAAAAGTATAGACCCTGTATACAAATCTCGCGTATCTTGACTTAATAATTTGTCGATAGGTTAATTCTAAAATTCTCTGGAACAAATCGACAGTTGGATTATTACCGTTTTTTGCATTTTTATTATTAAGTTTTTTGATAAATCTAAAATTTCTAAATTAATGCATAACGATTTTGGAATAATGAATAATATGTACCTACTTAATACAAAAATTAAAATATTAATTGTTTTTATTATTGTTGATTATGGGACAGAGTCTTTCTTGGTAAAATCTCCCTCAAAAATTCAAAACAAAAAAAAAGTAGGTAATTTTTATTGTTACCCATTCAGTGCAGTAGTATTTGACCAGATCGCCCCGAGCTGGTGTTGGTAGTGCAAAAAAATTCAATTTCTGGTTCATTCACGAGCCATTTGTTCTTCGAGTGTTAACGGGCGCGTTTTTGTTCCCGTTTAGTTCGTTTGTTCCCCCCCCCCACCACCTCCCTTCATCACCTCCGGTAACCAACGTCAAACAATAGACAATGGATGTCATTAAGCGCGAAATTCTCAAGTGATCCCTCAGGAAGCATTTTTTACATTATATTATGTACATACGAGGATTTCATTGACTCGCCAAAGAAACAATCATTACTCATTTATTTTATTTATTTATTATGAATATACCATACCCCCCCCCACCCTTTAAGAGGGAGTGCACTAACATTTTTATTTTCCTTTTCAATTTATTATTAATTTTATGTTTTTTTTTAATTAAAAAATGAATATGTCTTTGTTAAACATGTACATATACATCTTCCTACGTTTCCTAAAATAAGCATTAATGCTTGTGCTATAGGTGAACGAAATCGGTCGAGGCAGGTTTCACTAGATTACTAGCCCAGCGCGCGCTATCCGCTCTGTCATCGACTCATCTATTATGTTGGTTATGAAAAACATTAAATTACATAGTTTCGAACCAAATATTATTAGTTGTCATCTTCTTTGAATGCAGTTGTGTGTGGTGTATTATTTACATTAAACATAAATCAAATACGAAATTGAAATAAATAAAAAAAAATTAATGTTCAGTGCTTTTTGATCAAGGAAATCGCTCAAAAAAACGATTGTCTAAAGAAAATTTTCCAACACTTCCAATACGAAGTATTTTGAACTTATTATTGTTAATTAGCTCGATATAACACCGTAGAAAACTAGTGGGTTGTAGCCAACGCTATACTCCTCACTACCAAGTCACTGCACTAAGTAATGAAATAATGTGGAAATTTATCAGCATGTTCATGAAATCAGATGAGTTATTATTTAAATATTTTATTATGAAAACTTATAAAATATTTTGTCGGCCTTCGTGGCTCAGTTGGTTGGGTATCTGACTGCTGATCCAAAGATTCCTGGTTCGATTCCCGGTGGAGACACAGTTTTTAATTGTGTTTTCAGTCTGGATCTGTGATACCTACTATTAATATCGTAAGTCTCCAGAATGTGGCAACTTGTTATTGGTTGCGTGTTAAATAAATATTTGACATAGTACTTACCTGATAGTTGCCCGAGAAGGAATATTAGATAAATAGGTAATTATTCAATGCCATTTTATGAAAGTGATGTTCCTTTTTAGCAATCTGTAAATAATAATATGAAATTTTTAAGTTTTTAGGCTTGGGTCACTTTGAAATATTTGACAGTTAAAAAAATTGAGAAGCATTTGAGAAGCAGGCCATATAAACCTAAACACCTCAATTTCAAATCAAATCACTCAAATATGTTAAACAGTGTGTTTCTAGAAAAAATAATATAAGTTTTTTCAACATTTCTCTAGTGAATGTTTGTCACACAATTTTAAAATTCAGCCTAAATTCCCATAAAAAGATTATTAAAAATATCCTTTTTTACAGCATTTTTTTTAAATTATTCCATAACTATGTGTCGTAGAGAAATTAATCTTTTATGTGCATAAAACTAAAGTGAATGACCGATAAAGTTTTCTCATTTCAAATTAGGTTTGTTCTTAAAATGCAAAAAATCAACATATTTGCGGTTTCCGATAATTTATATCACGTAGGTATAAACCTTTTTTAACGCACGCCATAGTTACCCTTACTAACGCGTAACTTCATAGTGCATTGGGCGGTTTTAATATATCATGTTTTCAGTCACTAAGTTCAGCGTTATATGTCCTCTTAATCATATATACTTCCAAATTTAATGGAATCTAAGCGAGTATTAGATATACAAAATTTGAAAAGAATCCAAAGAGTGTAGGTATACCTAATCATAGTACCTACACATATCATCACACACCCACAGGTACCTACATTGTGATGAAACTTTCAGAATACAATCTCAGCATGATACTAGTTGATAATCTACAATAAAAATATAACCTTAAAAATTGCGAATTCATAACTCCCCATTAAATCCCCTTGGGGTAGTGAGGAGTAAAACGTACAGAACTTTCAATATTATATGAGTAGGTACCTACCTACCTAAGTAAAATTTGATAAACATATTTAGATAGTGAATTGAAATGAAGGAGTTAATGATATTTGTTTCATTTTATCCGCTGAACCTGGCGAAACGAATCTTCCTGTAAAATTTTTAATATCAAACAAGATTAAATATTCTTAGAACATTAAATCTTCAGAGAAAAAACATAAAAATTTACTCGAATCTTTGACGAATTTGAATAGGAAAAATTCTCACAAAAAATCACGTTAAAAGAAAATATATCGCAAAAGTCAAAAGAAAACTCTACCATCATTATCCTCAGATTATTTTCAGATGGTTGCATCCAAAAAGTACGAAAAAATCTTCAGTTTGTCAATTCCCGCGCTTCCTCGCAAAAACTTTACTAATTAATCACATCGAGTGAGGAGCGGAACGAAATAAAGAACGAAGCCAATCAATTCCACGACAAAATTTGACTTATCCACTCATCCGAGAGCGTTATGGGAAAGCCCTTTGATATGCACATGTCAAAAGAATAAGACGAAAGCACTCGTGAAAAATATTCTTTTCTGCAAATCAAACCGTCACGGTCCAGGAGACTTCAACATCGGTGACCCCTTGTGTAAGTATTTCAAGATGTCGGCTCATGCGCGATGGCGCCCCGCGCAGTTTTGACGTTCCACGTTTGAATCTGTCAGCGTGAAGTTGCCGCCGATCTTTCAGTGTTACCAGCGGGACACCATTGACAAATACGACATGGCAATCAACACCCATTATTATGTTCCATATCGTTATATCTTTCTCATACCTTTTACACCCATATCTCTCCGAAGAAATAATATTTTGCTAAATTCGTTTATATTTGTGCAAAAGTATTTTATGGGAAATGATCATTAGATTTTTCTCGTACTTTGACACCGTTCTCTCGTCTGACCGTTCAGTCGGAAATACAATTCTAATTTAATTTGAATGTTACTATTAGTTTGATGGATTCCGTGAGAATTTTACGGGTAACTTTAAACTCGTTAAGTTATAAATGGTTACTCGATAACGCGAATTTAATAGGAGAGCGGTTTAAAGATAGGTGAAATTTTTAGAAAGAAGATACCTACAGTAAATAATTACTTATAGTGTCATTCAACAAATTAATATAGTTGTAAAACATTAATAGGTACATGACAAAGAAGTATAATTTTATACAATAAACCTCTACATGAATGTACAACAAATTTACTTAGATAAATTGTTTCATAAAACATGACTACTTGTACCTACCTAGGTACAACATTACAGTTTTATACAACATGAAATAATAAAAAAATATATCTAGTTTTATACCTATAACATAAATAAAAATGTAGAATTATACACATAAGATTTCTTTCCTTTCTATTTCCTACTCTCTCCTACATCATCTTGTATACATTTATTCTCATACTTTCTCTATTATTGCTTTTTACTTTACTTATGTACACTTCATGTGGAAACATATTACTGGCGTAGTTGTTATAATTTTACTGTTCTTATCATAAACACTGTAGGTAGGTATACGCTGTTTGTTTCCAAAATATAAATAAATGTAGCTGCCAAAAAAACCGGAGTCATGACACCCGAAATCAATAAACTTGGTGTGTGACTTGAGGGTTTTGAAACGAAAAGTGACGTTTCCCTATTATTTCATCAATCAACATTCGGTTTAAGTCAATCTAAAATACCAAAAATATGTATTTCCACAGTTAAAATTTAGGTAATTAATAAATAAATCGAGTTTTTAACTTTATCAACATTGTAATTTTGTTATACAGGGTGTCCCATAATCCAACGTATTCCTTATAAGGGCTGTTATACCAACTCATGACTCGCCAAAATATGCAAATATGACATTCGTAAAAGTGCCTTAGTTTTCGAGATATTGCCACTTTTACAAAGTGCCCGAAAATCAAATCTCCTCCTTAGATTGGTTTAATATTTTGGAATTCTAATTTATGTTTCACAACCTTGAATAACTCAGCTGTTGATCACAATCCAAAATAATAAAATCAAAATATTGGAAGATGGATAAAAAGATCATTTTTAAAAACAATTGAAACTGCCAAATGTGCATTGAAACTGGTGGCATGCAAATTTTAACATTTAATTTGATTTTCATTTGTGTTTTGTGTATGTCTTTTCTTTTGTTTTGTCAGTTTTTTCGCTGTAGTAGGTAATTTTGATTCTTGCTTTTACTATTTTTAAGGTTACGTTTTGCTTGTTAATTTTATCCATTAGCAGTTGGCTTGTGGTTTGTACGACTTAAATTAATATTCTACATAATTTTTGTTTTGCTATTCCAGTTTTTTCTCTAGTTATTTTATTTTTGAGTTTTGTAATTCTATAGATTTGTTTGATTTTTAACTATAGTTTTAATGTAGATAGTTCTTAATTTTAGCTGTGTGTGTTCTATTTGTTTCATAACTTATTGTCTTGATTTTATTATTTTTAATGTTATTTTACTTGTTAGTTTTATCAATTTGTAGTAGTGGTATTTATTTTTATAATTATAAAATAATAAAAAAAGAGTTCATGTTTTATTTAGTTAAAATAAATCCGTGTCACTTTAATAAATAAAAGCAAGTGTTTACGCCGGAAATCCTAATAAATGAAATAATTTCACAATCAGCTCATTTTGCAATTAAATAGCAATATCTTTTTTTTTATTGTAAAACATAGTAATTATTATACTATTTTGGAAATAACAATAGGTAATTGCGCCAAATTTTGCAATAATTTGCCAGTTTGCGTCATACATTTTTTTTTCAGTGTGAACAATATATTTGGGTAGTATTTTTTTTTAATTCATAACCCGGGCCATAACTTTTTTTCCGCCAAAAAAAAATTATTATTATTTTGGATTGTGATCAACAGCTGAGTTATTCAAGATTGTGAAACATAAATTAGAATTCCAAAATGTTGAAATTTGGAAATATGGCACTCGAAAAACCAATCTAAGGCGGAGATTTTCGGGCACTTTGTAAAAGTGGCAATATCTCGAAAACTAAGGCACTTTTACTAAGGTCATATTTGCATATTCTGGCGAGTCATGAGTTGGTATAACAGCCATTAAAAGGAATACGTTGGATTATGGGACATCCTGTATATTATTATAAAGTAAAAATATTGTATACCTATTGTTATAACTGAATTAATAATAATAAAAAAAACGTAGATAAGGCCTTTGACTTAATTTTGGTTTCCAAATCATTGTTTTTTTTCAGTGTGGACTGAAAAGCACTAATTAGCTGTAATAAATTGTCATTGGACATGCTTTGTCTATACATTTTCTTAAATAAGCTTTCTATACCTATATACAGATGGGTGGATGGCAGAGCGGTTAGCGCACTGGGCTAGTAATCCAGTGGTCGCGAGTTCGAATCCTGCCTCGACCGATTTCGTTCACCTATAGCACAAGCATTTATGCTTATTTTAGGGAACGAAGGAAGATGTATATGTACTTGTTTAACAAGGACATTTTCATTTTTTATATATAAAAAAATATAACTTTCCATAGCCACTCTGTTATTAACATATTCATTCTTTCAGAATTATAAAAGAGAAAGAAACCAACCCTTAAAGGCTAGCGTCAATACAGGCGCATCAGACGGATTTTATAATTCGTTGTATAGGAATTCATACAAGTGCGTCCACTGATCTATCTGAAGTATCTCAATAACATTATAAATTCAAATGTTTAGATGTTTGTTACTCAATCATGCGCAAAGAGCTGAATGATTTTGGATGAAATTTGGCATTAAAATATGTAAATACTAAAAAAGATATGAAATTTAAGATACGAGTCAGTAAATCCTAGAATCCTATGGGCTATATATTTTTTACATTCATTCTTATTTTCGTTAAATATTTTCATTGAATAAAAATAAAATCTTGTAGGTAGGAGCGAGCATGCGGTTACCAAGCCGAAAAATGAAAAATGATTTTTCATTTTTTTCGGCTTGGTAATTTGTATTTGCATTTACTATGGAAAATTGTCAACAAATCCAAATGACAGTTGTGTCGGTAATCCGATTAGTGCGCCTCTGTGGACGCACTGCTATACAAACAAATCCGTATAATGCGCTCTGTCCGATCCGTCCGCTGCGCCTGCATGGACGCTAGCCTTAAAAGGTACATTAATACTACCTACCTACTTCAAGAAATTCTCATAAGATACACACACGTGAAAAATCTAGAAAAAGCATGTAGGTAGGTACAAAGTTTTATTTTTTATTTCCGATCATGTTGCTGCTTAAAGTATTTAGGTTTCTACCCTGTATTTATTTGCATTATTACCAACATAACAGCATGCTATTGAACATATAGGTGAAGTGGTGGCAGACCGTTTAACATTTTACGTATTAATGCCCCCTGCACCCTCTGTTCTCCTTATCGACCAATAATTGTTGTTAACATCTAACGCATTCATTCTCAAACCTTTATTTGGTATATGTAATTATTATGAAACTATTGTTTAATTTGTGTCAATTTGTAAATACTTATTTTTAACCTGGAATACCTAGGTACCTACCTACATAGTCAATAGTCAGTTTATTGCTGAAATGGAATCGAACGACTCAACATTTAATCATAGATTTTCATTTAATAATATAGGTACTAGATGTCGCAGTTAGCAAATTTCGTAGTGAGGATTTTTTCCGCGGGACTTGACAACAAGGTGGGCAGACCACATCGTTTTCATATAAATAATGATGACTAATGTGAACTGTTTTCGGATTTATTCGTCGAAAAAAACGCTTTGTTCATTAAGATTTAGATAACAGTTATCTAGAAATAGTTGAAATGTATAAAAACTGCAATATGTTGCCAACCAAGACGTCAAATGCGCGATACACCCATAGATTTTTATTTTAATATACTAGATGTCATAGTTAGCAAATTTTGTATGATTCGAAGTGAGGCATTTTCCGGGGGATTTTCGACGTTTTGGTTGGCAGACCACATCGTTTTTCTATAGAGAATAACGACTAATGTGAATTGTTTTCGGATTTATTTGTCGAAAAAAACACTTTGTTTATAAAGATTGAAAGAGAACAGTTATCTAGGATGTGTTGAAATGTAAGGAAAACTGCAATATGTTGCCAACCAAAACTTCAAATGCGCGATATTCCATGACTAACTTTTTGCACGGAGTACTACATCTCGTATATTATATGAAATTCTATGGATATACCATGACTCACTCATTGCATGGAGTACCTAATCCATCAAGTATATTATATGAAAATCTATGCTTTAACCCAAGGGGCCGCCCATACCTTGTAATCTTTACAGTAAAAATGCAATCAAATTCCCTCATTTGTGAGTTTAGTCACAAGTTACAGTACTGACAACAATAAGTATAAAATAAGTACTTTTTTTATCTAATGGCAATTTTTTTTTAGTGGCAATATTGAAGTAAGCAAATGACCCTGAAGTTAGAGATGGGCTCAATTCAGACAAATATTATTTTAAAATTAAATATTTTTCAATTTACAAATATGATAAATGAACAAGCATAAATCTTTTTCAATTTACAATTATGATAAATGAACAATAATTTACAATTATGATAAAGCATATTATAATAAATGTCATTTTCTACAAAAAATGTCTCATATATTTAACTTTGATTATTAAATAATTAGGATCATTCATCTGCATATAAATAAAGTAGACCTCGTAAGATTGGTTTTGCACATGTTTGCGCACGGCTAAATTCATGTCAGTCTGCCTGTCCATGAATTCGTTTGAAACCTTACTATGTCAAAATCGGCAATTTTACAGTAGAGCAAAAAAATTCATCATTTATTGTTTGACACATTAATGTATGATAAGACAATGATTATTACATACTAAATTATAATTGATATTTTTTTCTGAAATTAATTAGATGTCATTTTGTCGTGTTTACAACTTGATAGTTTACTAATTTAAATGTTTTTTTAAATACAAAAATTATTAGTATCATATCTTCATGATTTATATGATTAATTATTTTTGATTAATTTCTCCTGGCGGAAATCAGATGTTATGGTGGTCTTAGCAACTTTAAATGATTTACAGAAAAGGGGATATATATTAAAAAATGCATATTTTTTTAGATACCAAGCTTTATTAAAAAAAATCCATCGGTTCTATATTTTTCAAATTAGTGACTTGTTTACATTTTCTCCATACTTTTTTTTGTAATGCCTTGATTTTCTTTTTTCGATTTTTATCAAGTATATGTGAACGAACAGCTCTCTCTTTAACGTATTTTTCTTGGAGTGTCCTGCATAGAAATATCATTTTCAGGCAATGTTGGATTTGATGATGAACAACTAGGCACCGAAGGTTCAAGAAGGATGGGTGAAGTTATCTGAAAAAAAAAATCAATGTAAATTAAGAATGTCCGCAAGTGTATTTATAAAATTTAATAATGTATATCAAAATAATGATTCAATAAGTTTATAGGTAAGGATATTTAAAAACTTGTAGGTATATAAAATTTACAAAAAAGTCCGAAACAGAACAAATAAGTAATATTTAATAAACACATAATTTGATAAGTACTAAGTCAGAAAAAAAACTATCAACTTACTTCAGGACAAACAGTATCTAATTGAGAGAAAATTGAAGAGACAACATTATTCTTAATTTTTCTTTTATAACCACTTCGGTCAATTTCATCATCTCTGAAATGCTTTGAACAAATGACTGTGCTTGAAGATGGTTGCCAATTTGGAGGACGATTGACAGCGGCAATCCACAAAACTCTTAAGAGCTGGATTTTTTGGAAATCTGTAAAAAATACACATGTTTTTCACGTCCATTTACATAAATAAATTAAAAACATTATAAATATAAAATAAAAACATTAACAATATTGTGTAATACTTAAAGATGTCAGATAAAATAAAATTAATAAATAAAGTGCGTTTAAGATTATTTTAATAATATGAAATCCCGTTTCACAAGAAATATAAAATAATAACGCCAGTAACTTGTAGGTATTCATTTTGTCAGTGCCAACATATTCTAAATTGTCTATTTTTCATAATTTAATTGTACTATGTTGCACTATTGTATTGTTGTTATTTTTGTATGTTAATGTGGATTTAAATAAATAAACAAATAAAATTTTGAATTTGCAGAAAAATTATTAGAAAATAAATATTGAAAATAAATTCATGTCCAATGCCCAACTCTACGGTCGAATGAAATATGGCGGCTAATATCGCAGCGGAAATATGTGATGTGATTGACATGCTCAATTATCTTAAATCATTAATAAAATATTTGGTGACAATATAAAAACATTACAAATATGTGACAAAATGATTGAAAAAACATTAACAGTAAATACAAATTATGTTTTTTCTCAAATTGTGCCCGAAACATATTACAATATAATGGCGGATTACGGTCGTATCCACAATTTACAAAACCAATGAAATTAAAAATAAGTAAAATTTTAAGAAACTATTACAAATAATTATATCGTTCTAAATATTAAATCATTAAGAACGAATCATTCAAAAAAATAACTATACAATTATAATTTAACCGTGGCCAGTTGGATACGCAATATTACGTTAAATATAGTAGGTTAGTTTCAATACTTACGCTTACGAATGAAAAGATATACCGTGTCCTTTATTCCTACATTTCACCACATTTTGTTTCCAATAATTAGTTAAGAAAAAAGAGAAAAAACGATTTTTGGAATCAATAATACTTTTAGGTTAAAAAACGAGATGTTTACGAAATATTTTGCGTTGCAAACAATAAGAATGAAGTTTGCGCTAGTTTGCTCGGATAACATATTTTGTTGTCAATACTGTAACTTGTGACTAAACTCCAAAATGAGGGAATTTGATTGCATTTTTAATGTACTGAAGGCGCCTCCATCCTATTATTCCTCCAAGCTTTAACCAAAAATTCGTTTTTTTTCCAATGTACACAATATACAGGCATCAATTCATAACCGTTTAGGTAAAGCAACAAATTTTAATTTTGGATATTTTTTTCTAACGAACGTCCTATATCGTTATACTAGAGTCTACAATCCGAATCTACCCGTTTGCATTCTGTTTCCGGTTGGCTCTCTGATTGGTTGAGATCTCGTAGTATTAAGTCAAATGAGCTGTGAAATTTTATATTAAATGCGAAAAATTAAAAGAATATTATATATTTAATTTATAATAATTTATAATTCAATTTATAAAGCAACTCGCTCACGCGAGTCGCTATTATTATTATACACAAACTTAAACCTAACCTAAGAATGCAGAAAAGAAACTCAGGGGCTAGACGCTACTTATCGTTATTATTTTATGTAAAAATAAATAAGTAGGTAACTATACTAGGTACCTACATTATTTATAGGCAGAGTAAATTTGTACCTAAATGTTGGTACCTACTACAAAATTAAAGTAATCAATCTTAATCACGATCGTACAGATTTAGAAATATTGGTTATTATTTTGATAAAAATAACATAATAAAGAATACGAACAATTTTATTGCTCGTTCCTGCAACGGTGCGGCGTGGTATCAGACAGAGAGAAGCATTGGCCGGGTGTGCCCAGCTCCTAAATCCTCGGTACAGACACTTGAAAATGCATCAAGTACCCTCTATTGTATGTCAGCAACCCTCTTAAACTATATTTTCTCTACATAAATAAATAATATATATATATACCTATATATGGGTTTTTTATCGTCATTACCATCGCATGAAATAAAATTATTTATATTATTATTGTGCGCGGAGAAAAAAGCGCGGCAGTTGTTGCCAACATTCTAAAAATGTAACAATGGCCGCCACCCGTTCGCGCTTTCCACGCGGCCAGCCATCAAATGATGTGTTCTCTTTTCAAATGTGACATTTTCTTTGTCATTCAAAATGGCGACATTCTGAAGAGGCTCGCATTATGCGCTAACCGCCATGAATGTTAATTACATACTTTGATAACGCTGTTACGTACTTACCTAAGGCATATTATGTGCAGCAAAAATATGCATATGTAGGTACATACATACGAAAATAGAAAATAGCTAAACGAAAACGTATATACCTACATTTTTTATGCCGGTAGATAATTTAAGTAGGTATAATGTTAATAAATAGAAGTAAGCGGATAATTCAAACCAAAAAGAAATATTTTAATTCAATGTTATGCTAAATTAAACATTTAAAAAAATAGTTTTTCAGTGAAATTCGACATTATATAACAGTCTTATTGTGTGAATATCCAGAAATTCAGGATGAATTAAATTGAATCTTTCTTTGTTTGAGAAAGTTGTAATTTGGTCAAATGTAGGTACTGAAGGGACGGGAGGTACTGAAGGGACGGGAGGTACCTACTGAAGGGACGGGAGGCACTGAAGGGACGGGTGGTACTGAAGGGTCTGAAGGGACGGGAAGTACTGAAGGGTCTGAAGTGACGGGTGGTAATGAAGGACCATATATTATTTAATTATACAAGCAATACGAAGTTTGCCGGGGGTTCACTATCTATATTAAATTATAAATTTCATAGGTATTGCAGAGAATTAAAGCAAATAACACCCAATAATGAAATATTTGTAAGCACACGCTCGCAGGTGCCGTAATAGAACAAAATAAAAAAAATATAGGTGTACGCAATGGCTTTGACAAAAAACATCATTAAAATTCAAAATTTAATAGTATAATATTCCAAATATTATTTTTAATGAATTACGGTCGAATTTTGACCACTGGGCGATCACTAGTAAACTTAATTGGACAATTTTATAAACAATATTTCATTACTTAATTTGTATAAACCACGTTACTGAGATTGCGACCGGTTTCTGAACTAACCGTCCCCTCTTCAGGCAGACTGGTATCAAAGATGAAAATTTGCATGAAAAGGGAATTTCAATAACGTGGTTTATACAAAGTAATAAAATATAGTTTGCTATGTCTACATTTTTAGATAAGTATAAAAATCTAGATGTCATTATTATTAAATAAGTGCATAGGTACCAATACGGCGCGGCGTGGGGATCTCACAATGTGGATTAATCAGCGACAGGTAGGTATGCTGGAGTAGGTACATTTCAAATTCGTCACAATTTAAAAGGTAGGTAGGTACTACATTCTGAATTGGTGGTGTATCTTATCGATAAACTATGTGAGATGTTATTTTGCCAGTTGTAGGTATTTACTATTGAAGCACCATTCTAAGCCGGTGCTTCAGATCATTTTTTAAATGAATAAGGCCTTGTCGAACAGGTAAAATATACATCTTCATGCATTCTCTAATTTAAACACATGCTTGTGATATAGGTACTTAGATAAACAAAATCGTCGAGGCAGCTAGAGTGGGGTTCGAACTAGCCATGGATTATTAAGCCAGGGTGTTAACTGCTTTGCCACCGACCTATCTTTCATTTATTTCGACCTGGCGATCTTCATGGTATAAAATGTATTGTTACAACAGAGTTGAAGAATATGAAGAGCTAACATACCTAAGCTACGACTCTAGGCCAGAGTTTCTGGTACATAAAGTGAGTTGAAACGGGGATATTCCAAACATATTCCAAAGAGTACCTACCTATATAATATGAGTAATATGACATATTCAATGTTTATGTAAATATAAATCGGATATTAATGACACATTAATGAAAGTACAAGTATTTGCTTTTTGAAATTTAAATCTCTTTCTTAACAACACAAAGGTTCTTTTTGATATTAGTGCTGAATAGGTACCTACTTTCGGCTGCTAGGTACATGCTTTTTGGGTGAAAAGCCTTAGAGAAAAAAAAGGTACCTAGTGTTTCAATATTCATTCAGAGCCATTCGATAAATATTCAAATACATTGTCGCAATACGGCGCGGCGCCTGTCAAACTTTCAGCCTAAAGGATGCGTCAATTTCCGATCACAACGGCGAGACCAATAGAAGGCGTCGAACTTTCCAGAAACAGCACGGAAGAGCATATAAGCGGAAGATTGAGGGTGTGCAAAACAGTGCCAATATATTTTCTCTCCTATTCATTACTTATGTTTATTGTTATGTAATATAATGTTTTACATCGTGAGTATTTTTGATTTGTATGTATATAGGTACCTACTCTAAAAAATACGAACATTGTACCTTTTATTAAAAACATCTGGGGGGCAAGTCTGGTAAAACAGTGAAATCAAAACCCTTGTGATTACCCATATCATGGATATAATCATCATAATATGGAGTTCTTATAATATATTAAGATATTATAGAACTCCATATGATAATTATATATAACCATATGTAATCATGAGGGTTTTGATTTTATTGTTTGGCCAGACTTGCCCCCTGAATATAATAGGATTATTTCAAAATTTAAAAAAAATAAAATACCTAATTATCTTAAAATAGTTAACATACCTATATGTGTGTATGATTCAAAACCTGAGTTATCAACCAAACTACTTACACACATTCATTGTACAAAGTTATATTGATTGCCACCAAATTTTGGTGGCGATGTGTACAAGAAATTTTACTTTTGTCATGTCAATAGAGTATTGGTATGTGATTGTTGCCATAATAAGTTGGTAGGTAGGTACCTACTTATATTGTAGCTAATGGTTAGTCTAATGTTAGGTAATGTAGCAATTTATATGCGTGACCAACAGAGGGATTTATATATAAGTACTTATGTAGATGTGATTTGTGTGCACCATTACTGTAATAAAATAAATACATTATATACCTACCTACCTAAATAATAACCCTTGGATATACAGGGCCGACACCACCATTGTCGATTGAAAAACAATTTAAAAACTTACCATTCAACATATATGTTAGTACTTAGGTATGGTTCTCTATTGAGATATTAAAAAAAATAAAAAATTGGATTTATTTTTTTATTTGGATTAGAACAGCGACAGCAAAACAATAAAATAAAACGTCCGCCAAAACATTAATCCGCAAATAAAAACAACATAATTTATATAATCAACAAACAAAAAAATAAACAGAAAAGAAAAAAGTTATTAAATAAAATAGAATAAATAAAAATTAAACAAAAAATGATACATAACTAATAAAAATAACAAATTAAACAATATACTTAATAGTGTGTAGTGGGTTTTGTTTGATTGTTGATGAATAAGGGGTAGGAAGGACAAAGAGGTAAATGAAGGCCATGAAGGTGTCTGCCGCATAATGCTATAACTGTCGCCAAATAACTTGAACTTTTAGCCGAGAAGGGGGCCGATTTGCACGTAAACCAACGAAGCAAAAATACACAAATTTGCGATCTGCGCAACCGGAAGCTCGTTCAAGATGTTTGGCGAAAATTATACCACTCAATCAACCGGCACTAGTTTATTTCGTATCATTTTTCTATATTTGTTATAACCAAATTGGAAAATATAATCATCATTAAAATTTCATCGTATTATTGACGACATAAGCACGGTATGGAGAATTTTCAATAGTTCGCTCTATTATACTGGAACATGAAACAATTCAGGGGGCGAGTCTGGTCAACCGTCGAAATCAAAACCATCCACGTTTACCCATATCATGGATATAATTATCATATGGAGTTCTATAATATGTTAGGTTATTATAGAACTCTATATGATAATTATATCCATGATATGGGTAATCACAAGGGTTTTGATTTCGACGGTTGACCAGACTCGCCCCCCAAGTCTTCTCTGGTCATTTTTATTGGGACACGTAATGTAAATAATTTCGCAACATCAGGATTTGAAAGTCGAAGTCAACAAAAAGGCATACCTAATTGGTGAACGTTACGAAAGCGTTTTAAGTGATCCCGTAAACCAAACGAAGACAGGTCGGAAACCATGTTAGGTGTCTGATTTTCCGGTTATCCAACAAATATAATATATTCCATCTTCGTCTCTATCGAGATGTAAAATTTGACAAAAAATAACGTCGACTTTAGGCAGGCAAAAAAATCCAATGTATGCGGAATAAAATACTTGATCAAAAAACCAAAATTCCTATAGAACAATGATTTTTAACGGGAATTTTAGTTTTTGAATCAAAACCATTTTTCGGTATAAGTAATGTCACTATTTTTTTTATATTACCAAAATGTTATAAATTATCACAATATAAACAATAAAAATTAAAAAAAAATATGTACAATCTCAAATAGGTAATAAGCATAAATATTATTTATAATTTTTTGAATGTCAATTCTTGATGGAATGCCATTATCAATTATATTGAATTATTTAAAATTAGTAAGAAAAACTATTTTTAATTCCACTAATATATATGTTTGACCACTGACAAGTTTCGCTCAAAGAGCATCTACAGAAATTCATTATGTAGATGGTCTTTGAGTAAAACACGCCAGTGGTCAAACATGTCTTTTAGTGGAAAAAAAAGCTTTAAAAATAGTTTTTTTACTTATTTCAAGTAATTCAATATAATATAAATATCATATAACTTTATAATTTAAAACTATTAATTATTTTTTAAGATAAAATAAAAATACAATAAAATTTGGTATAAACCACCTCCCTAGGTTGAGGTGAGAGAATAAAATTTGTTTGCATTATATCTTATAGAAAAACATATTCGATAAAATTATTACATTAAACTAATTAATATTTTGTAACAACATAATTTAAACTCAGGAAGCACATGCCTCAAATATCTCCGTCGAAACTACGGCTCTGAATATCCTCGATGGCAGGTTGGTCTGGTAACCCCGAGTGTATTGGATAAGTTTGTAGAGTTTATGGGGTGGAGAGGGTCTATATCTCCACACCACACAGCTATGTACATGTACATTCAGTCAGTGGAAGTATGGGATGGTATGTGCCTATATCCAATGTCCAGTTTGAACGAACCGGAGCAGCCTTCTGGTTTTGACAGCCGGAACGGACATCCTCGCTCAGCTGGGGTGGGAAAATAGACAGTTCCAAGAAATATCTACGGTTAAACTTTATAGGTCCGTAGGTAGGTGCCCACCAAATACTTCGAATGCGAATATCTCCGTCCCTTAAATATTTGAAGAGTAACCTATTAATACTAGTTGCATGTAACACTTGAGATCCAACTGTCGATGGCTATAGTGTGTATAATTGAAGAATACGTACCAAACTATAAACACTTAAACACAGATTTATAAACATTTAAAGATATTTTGTTTTCTATATAAAAAAAACGTAGGTAGGTATGTATGTCAGGATAGGATAGTATGGAGGTGTCTTATTTTCCTACCAATAATATGAAAACAGGATGATGGTAGGTATAGGTATGTATGTATGTTTGGAGATTAAGTAGGTATCAAACTATTGAATGAGATATTGTGTAGTGTTTACTGCCTTACAAATTGTATGAAACGATGTCGTCACCTTAATTCAATTTTTTAAAAATTGTTAAAAAAAATTTGAGATGTACATAGGAACTAGTGATGTAATGAATATTCGCATACGCATTCGCGAATATTCGCTGATTTCAAAGTATTCGCATTCGCATTCGTATTCGCAGAGAATATGCGAATGTTTTGCGAATATTATTTTAGTAAAAGTTGATCTCTTTAGAGGAAAAAAATACATAAAATCTTTTAAAAACTAGACAATTCAATAATTTTCTTTTATTAAGTTGGCCAGCCTTAATTTACAATGTATTAATAATTACAGAACTTTGTAACAAAATTAACATACAAAAATAATATGCCAATGTTTTCAATGATTTTTTTGCGAATGTCGGAAAAAATCTTGCAAATGAAATAACCAACAACATAGATAATATCACCTTGACCTCAGGAAATGAAGCAGAATCAATTGAAGATAAGTTAGAAAAATTTGCAATAGTATCTGAACAAGAAATTGTAAATATAATAAAAAACCTTAAAACTGAATCAGCACCTGGTTTCGATGGCATTACGGTTGAAAACTTAAAAACATTTACAAAATTTTTGAAGAAGCCGATTACACATATAATAAACAATAGTCTCAAAAAGGGAATATTTCCATCTATATACAAAAAAACGATTGTTACACCGATTCATAAATCAGGTGACTCCAAAGAAATTAGTAATTACCGACCTATATCTGTACTATCAAATATATCAAAAATTTTTGAAAAAGTAACTAAAAAGCGAATTTTAAATTTTATTAGTAAACATAATATATTAAGTGACAAACAATTTGGATTTCGTGAAAAAATAAGCACACAGGATGCAATCATTGACCTCACAACAACAATATATGAAGCTTTAGACAAAGGAAAAAAATCGCTTGCGATATTCATAGATTTAAAAAAAGCTTTTGATAGCATAAGTCATAAAAAACTTCTTTATAAACTTGGTAAAATTGGAATTGCAGATACAGTAATAAAATGGATTGAAAGTTTTCTGTCCTCTAGAGATCAATACGTAAAAATAAATAATACTCTAAGCGTACCGAATACAAGTGATTTTGGAATACCTCAAGGCACAATTTTGGGCCCTCTTTTGTTCATCTTATATGTAAATGATATATTTAATTTGACAATATCAGGAAAACTTGTTTCATATGCAGACGATACGGCAATTATTTTTCAGGCAAATTCATGGAATGAGCTTGAAGAAAATGCTAACACTGATATAAATTTATTAAAAGAATGGTTTGACAATAATATATTGACCCTGAATATTGAGAAAACTTACTATATACCTTTTACCATAAACAAGAAAATACCTCCCATTGCATTAAATATTAAAATCCACTCAAAAAATTGTTCTACAAAAGTATTGACATGTAAAAATAATGATTGTCTATGTATAACAAATAAAAATGAAATTAAATATTTAGGAGTAATAATTGACAGTAACCTTAAATGGAAAACTCAAATAAATAATACTATAAACAAATTAAGAAAGCTTATTTACATATTTATCAACCTTAGAAACATTCTCAATTTAAAATTACTTAAAAATGTGTATTACGCTTTCGCCCATTCAATAATGCAATATGGCATTGTTGCATGGGGGGGGGGCGTATAAAACATCCATTTTGCCTCTAGAAATTACGCAAAGGTTGATAATAAAAATTATAAATAAAAAACCATCTGACTACCCAACTTTGCAACTATTTCGTGATTTTCAAGTGCCATCTTTTAAAAATATCTATAAAAAAAATGTGCTATTTCAAATACATAAGGACATTGGAAGGTCGCACCATGCCTTTGTACGTGTGGCGAGTGATAGACATAATATAGTGGGTCAACTGTGTACCCCATTAACACATACAAGTTTTGCACAGCACTACTACACGTACAATGGGGTGGTGTGGTTCAACCAACTTGAAACAGATTTGAGACTGGCAATTGAACATAATGATTTTTAAAAAAAAATAAAGAATAAATCAAACTTATTATTTGACTGATATGTAAATTATATTAACTTCTTTTTGTATAGATAATAATTATGTATGTATAATATTTTGTGTATTCTGTATTAAATTGTCTCCTTTACACACGAGTGCTTGCACTCTAGTAAAGGGTAAATATGTTTTGTCTTACTGTGAATCTTTTCTATATAGTTTGTTTGTTTTATATTTTGTATATGTTATTGTAAACTTAATAAAATAAAAAAAAAAATAAAAAAATATCTTCTTTTTTTTCTCTTTGATTAAAATTAATAGCCAGTGACTCTTTTAAAGATGTGCACTTTCTTACATTTTCCATACTTGTAGATGGTTGAGGTTCTTCGTTATGTACTTTTTTACGTTAACCGAGAGACTCCTGAACTGAATTCATGTAGATTTTGACATGTAGACTTTCTTTGTACAAATCAAGAATATTTTTTATAACATGATCTTTAACGTAAGCGTGATTTGCAAAAAAAAAGTTTTCCAATAAAGTTGCTGATGTGAATCATTTTGCAAATAAGAAAATCTATGTATGTATACCAGTTCATGTTTTAAAACACATATATTTTTTTCCAATTTCTCGATCTGTTTCCTTTAGACTGTCAATTATTTTTTCAAAGAAGATATTATTGGAATCATCAAAACATTAGCACTATTGAGCTCCCTTGTCATTTCCTCGAATGGTTTTAATAAATTAATCAGTTTTTGTAAAACAACCCAATCATGAGATTATAAACAAATTAGGTATGGTAAAATAAAACTCTCGAATATATTTTATTACACGAAAATATTGAAGTGTTTTGAGGTTACACGCAGGACAAAGATGTTGTATCAATCTACCAAATCCTAAATTTTCGAAAAATTGAAAGTCGCCCGCGTGTCCCACGAATCTTACGCGCAGGCCAACCGGCTATATAGCCGGCACCGACAGGCTCGTGCATCATGCATGTAAATATTCGCATTCGTATTCGCATTCGCAAACGGAAACAAATATTCGTATTCGCATTCGCATTCGCGAATATCCAAAATCGCACATTCGTTACATCACTAGTAGGAACTACTACAATGTTAATATTTTTTATAGCAAATAATTATCTAGTTGTATGTAGTGTTTCGGCTTTTTTCGATATTTTTAAAAACTTTGGAAATATAGGCAGAAACACATAAATTTATAACTTGAAGGTTTTTTCGTTGACACAGTGGAAGTTCATAATTATAAATTGTAAAAAACACTTATAAATAGATACACTTAGATTCCACAATGAGTATTTTTATTTGCCTTAGCGCTTTCGCCAGTCACAGCTGGCATCCTCAGAGTATATAGTGTGCCTCTATCATAAAAAATATATTTTTCTTAATAAAAATTGTTTGAGGAACTCTGGAAATTTTTGTGAAAAAACAAATTTGAGTTTTTTTATTTGCCTATATTTTTACCAATTTTCAGGATTCTAGCTTATATGGTTTTTAAGATACATAGAAAAATAAAGTAAAAATTCAAAAGTTGATAACCCCTGAGTGAAACAAAAATTCAAAATTTTGAGTGTAAAATTTTTGTAGGCCTATATCTATATATTCTGAAATTTCAGGCTCTATAAATTAAACGGATCAAAAGTTATAAGGGTGGGGGGGACAGACACACTAAATGTTCTACTCCGAATTCTGAGTAAATCCGTACTTATAACATATATGCTGCGAAGCCTCTAAGTTGGTGTTTTTTGACTTGGAAAAACCGTGAAAAATTTAGACCCTGCATACAATTCTCGCGTATCTTGGCTTGATACTTTGTCAACATGTTAAAAGAATAAAATTCTCTTCAACAAATCGACGAGTTGGATTATAGAGCAAGAACCAGGGACTGTCAAATTCACGTCATAGTGTAAAGGCTGATTTTTTTTCTGTAAAATGATACCTCAGCAGATAACAACGATTGTATATTACGAACCCTGAGTTGGTAGGTACTTACTGGAAGCTTTCAGAGATAACAATCTAAAGTGTTTTGTGACAAATTTTCAACATCTCAATAGAGACGAAGATAGAGTAGGTATTGTATGAGGACCGGAAAATCAAGGCTTTTACAGGGCTTACGAACTGTCATCGGCTGGTTTACGTGATCACTTTATGCGCTTATGCAACGGTCACCAATTATGCCTACTTATTGAGTTCCTATGAATCAGATTTTTTAAAGTTCTATAGGTATAATGTTAATTATGAAAATCTTTTCGCTTGAGATTAAGCTAAAACACCATCGCCATCGCCAAATTGATTACCCACAGTTATCCTACAATATTCCAACTTCATCTCTGTTGAGATGATAAGAAAATGTCACATAATATCGTTATCGTTATCCCGACAGGGAAAAAATTCAACATTTGCTATAAAATATGCAGTTAGGTATAACAATATTCAAATCTAAAAAGTATTGAAAAATTCTATTTTAACACGTCAGTTATAGATAGTATGAAGCGTTATAGTATAAAGCGTGTTTTTTTTATGTTTTGGTACCTACTACGGAAGACTATTTGAAATCATTTTATATAGACACTGGTTGGTGAAAAGCCCATGACAGACACCATTAAAAGTTTAAGAGGACATATACCTAACGCTAAACCTAGTGACTGAAAACACGATGTAATAAAACCGCACAATGCATTATGAAGTAACGCGTTAGTAAGGGTAACTATTGCGTGCTTTAAAAATGGTTTATATGTGATTCAAAATATCGGAAACCCCTAATTTGTTGATTTTTTGCATTTTAAGAACAAACCTGACGAACTGAAAAAAATATCGGTCATTCATGATTTTATTATTTAAGGAGAATTTATGCTGAAATTTAAAATTGTGTGACGAACATTCACTAGAGAAATGTTAAAAATACTTATGTTATGTTTTTTAGAAACAAACTGTTACATATATTTCTCAGATCACCTTGTTTGAGGTCTTCCAACACTTCTTTTGCTCGTTCTAGGTCGCCTTCTAGCACTTTTTAGTTCATCTGTGGAGTCTGTGGTTCGGGCTACATGCCCTGCCCACTGCCCAGCTCCACTTCTGCTTAGCAACCTTTTGGACATCGTCGATTATTTTGGTTCTCTCTTATCCACAAGTTAGTTTTTTATCTTTTAACGACGAAACAACAACGAAATACACAGCATTCTCCTTTCCATTGTTCTTTGTGTTACTTTTAAGTTACATACATTTGTAGCATTTTGTTTGAAAACGTAAACGTCAAAGACTTTTTTAAAGATAATTGGCATACTTCGGCGACGTGAGGGTGTAAGAGAGTTTACCAAACGCGGCTAGATCTCTTCTTCTTTGAATTTCTGCCTCTTGATTTTCTTTACCGAGTTTCATATTATGTCGAAAATAAACTAAACTCTCAACATTTTCGATGACTTTTCCATCTACCATGAGTTGTATTAGATATACATATTTGCAAAATTTGAAAAGAATCGAATTAGTCTATAATCGATAAAGTAGAATAAACACGCCGTACATAGCACATAGTAGGTACACAGCACACACACAGATACATTGTGATGAAACTTTCAAAATAGAATTTCAGCATAATAATCAGCAAAAAAAAACTTTTATAAATTAAAAACTTGCGAATTCATAACTTCCGACTGAGGAGTAAAATGAGTTTACTAAATATGTAGTGGGGCGAAAGTTTCGCGTTAATAGCAACTCACTTATTTTCTGTAGGTATTTTTTCTTAATTATGGACATTCGCTGTCTGTAGGTATTTGACTCTATTAAATTATTGAATTCATTTAATCAGTTATCCACTTTAGATGCCTATAGTTATGTTTCCAGTACCTATATAAGTACAGGAATTTCTCCTGCTTCGAGAATTGAAGCGTAGTTGGCTTCGAAGACTGAATATTATCTAATTTTGAAGAGGCACCCATCACCTAATACAAAATTCAATGCGAGGAATTCATTCTCAATAGGATGTTAGTCTAAAGGTATTCACATTGATAACCTATTTTGAAGGAATCTATATTATCCATTCTTATTTCTTCTTGCTTCTGAGGCAACTTAACAGTTAGGTACTTTGTCAAATATTAATTAAACACGCAGCCAATAACAAGTTGCCACATTCTGGAGACTTATGATATTTATCGTCTCACAAATCCAGACTGAGAACGCAGTCAAAAACTGTGTCGTGGATGCTGAAGATATTGGTACATATTACCTACATACATATCATCTATACACACTTCTTCAAACAAAAAGACATTGTTAGAAAACATGTATAATTAAATTTATACTAATATCTATCTAGTCACAGTGTGGATAAAAAATAACTTCATACTATGAGGTTTAGTATGAGCGAATTGTGATATTATGAATTGTCACAAAAATAAATGTGAAATCAAATGATACAGTCAGTTCCATTTAATAATTCCAAATATTATGTTGTGTTGGTAAACTTGCGTCGACAATCTGACGAATTTATGTTCCTAATATTTTGAATTTTCCGTTTATCTGTGAATTTACGGAGACTTTTATTTTATATACCTACAATTTTAAAATTTATTTTATTGTTTTTTGGTGGTATGTCAAAAAATAGCAACCTTTATTATTCTCACTTTGTGACGAATACCTACTACAGAATTAATTTATCCAACTTAGCGTTATCCTTATGTTGTCACATCTGGCGATGTTGAGTTTCGTACATCTGACTACACTAAGAAATCTTTACCAATGCAAAGATAAAAAATGAATTATTAAGTGAAACGGACCATAAATTATAGGATTTCACATTATTTTTGTGACAAGTCATATCACAATTCACTCATATTAGACACATATTTATAATTTTTTTTATCTGCCCCGAAAAAATAACTCAACTGTCGCTAAATACAAAAAATTATTTAAATTATCAGTATATACTCAAAAAGTGAATTATCCTATTTTTTCAAAAAATATAATTAAAATGGATAAAATTCACATTATGTGGGTAAGTCAAACCGTAATTAAATCATACTTATTTCGTTTATGAAATGTTTTTCGCACCACCATGTTGTGTAGTTTATTGTAAATGATGATGTTGGTAACAGTTAAGATATATCTATATGGATATAGACAAGACAAGATAAGACAGTAGGTATCTACTGACAGACAGCAATACGATGTAAGGTAGGTGCCAGATACCAGACGAAACAGACAATGAAGGAATGAAGTGTTGAGTAAATACAACAGTGTGCTGTGATTGACACATGGACACACAACAGTCACAATACTAAATGTTGCCAGTCATACAATAAACCAGACACACACCTTCAATAGGAAGGTAGGTACCACAGCCAGGGATAACAACATTCAAGACTAAAATAATAAATGTTAATTAATTTTTTAATATATTGCCACACTGTATATTATAGATTCATTCAAAAACCATATATCTTTATTAATTTTTCATTAGTACCTAAGAGAGAAATTCCTGGATCTTGCAAAATAATAATTTATAGATGGTCATGGTCTTGCATTTACATTATGTGGTCTTGCACTTCCGGTCTTGGTCATGGCATTTACATATGTGGTCTTGCACTTCCGGTCTTGGTCATGGCATTTACATATGTGGTCTTGCACTTCCGGTCTTGGTCATGGCATTTACATATGTGGTCTTGCACTTCCGGTCTTGGTCATGGCATTTACATATGTGGTCTTGCACTTCCGGTCTTGGTCATGGCATTTACATATGTGGTCTTGGTCTTGCATCCCCAGTCTTTGAATAATTTGTGGAGTGACTTGGTTGTGAAAAGTATGGCGTTGACCACAACCCACTCGTTTCAAAAGGATTCTATATTTGATTTAAAATATGTATAGTTTTGTGTTTATTTATTATAAATTGTCTTGTGGCCATAGGGGCCTAGCCAGTAAATTTGGGGGTGGCCGCAGCCCCATCCTAGGTTTCTGGTCGGTGCCCCCTTCAATTCTTACCTATGGAAAAGCAGGGCAGACGCCTTAATGTCTCGCTCGCTGGTGACTCAAACGCGGTGAGGATCCAGCCTGCATTATTCATTGGGCGTGGAAATCGAAAAAGTGAAAGTACTGTCTGCGTGGTGTGGTTCCCGTAAATCGCCAACACGAGAGTAGAGAGTCCGCCATGATGATGAGACAGGTGTAGCCGACGCCGCACTTGGCGTGGATATCAAAGAACTGAAAGTACTACAGGCGTGGTGAAAGCTCCCTGTGATAGTCTAGTGTTACCGTGGCACTGTTGAATGGGAAACCCTCGCCATGATTGACGGGCCTTAACGTTTGTGGTTGGACTCTTAGTGGTAGTGGTATGAAATATGCTTGATCGTAGTCCTTGTTTTGTCCGACGAGCAGCCGCTTCGGAGAGGAAATGAACTATACAGTTCTAAATCTAAGTCCCAATGGAATAGGGTAGGAGACTACGAAATACTCTCAATACACACTGTCGTCGTAATACGAGGAACACATAATGTTTCCTTGATGAAAATGTTATTTTTTAGTTTTATTAATATTTTTTATTATCGTATTATTTCTTTTTTTTACATATTTTAATTTTTCTATAATTATATTTTTTTATTTTATTATTATTTATTTTATCAGTGAATTATTAGATATGACTGTTGATTGTGATAATGTACTTAAATGCGACCCCTGTTTGCGATAATTTGATAATATATGGTGTGCTGTGGCTATGTTGATATATATGTATAGTGTACAAATCCAAGATCGCTTGCTAATGATCATTCCAACGCTTGTCTATATTTTTATCTATCCCTTTCTTGCACCTTCCTTCATCACCGTGGGTGCTGAGATGAGGAGATGGAGTAATTCTGCACTTTCTGTTAAATAGTTATGATGGATGTCAGGGATGACAAAACATAATTTGTACTTTATAGTATTAATAAAATATTTTTATTATTAACGGGGATTTTTTTACAGTTCCTTCTTTAAGCATTTACATGCAAATTTACCAACTACAGCAATGAACAAAATATTATGTAGTTTGTTATTGAAAAATAAAAAATATTTTTGACGCAAACAATCAGTCTTTGCTTACCTATCGAAGCGCTACCGAAACAAGACAATATAACTCACAATAAAACAAAAATTATTGCGCACCAAGCATAAAAACCAAGCATAAGCATGCTTAATAATTTAGGGAATGTTCAGAGGTAATAATAATAATGATACACACTTCCTTGCAACCTGCGCAAGTGGCGAGTTTATTGTCAAATGGCAATTTCTTCCGAATAACCGGTGTTTCCAGCAGAGCGAAGCAATATTTGCGAGAGAAATTAATTTAAACAAATTTCTCCTCTGCTGGGAATAGAACCCAGGACGCCCGCACAGAAGGATTACCAACTGTGCCACGGCGCGGCGGTCGGCGGTCGGCAGAGATATATTAAATGAGGTGCAAACAACTTATTGGGAAATGGCTTTGTGGGACAGAATTAATCTGTTTTATAAACTGCCACCTCGCTAAGTCTTTGAAAGAAGGTAGCCTTGAGTGAGAGACGAAGAAGTATCTCGTCGAAAAATCGTTTTATATAATGCTAAATCAAAGAGATTTCAATAAGTATGGATTATTTTGATTGTTTATTTTTTAATTATCTTATTTATAATCATCGACGACTCCGAGTGCTCTGTTTGGTAACCTTTGGGAAGATAAATAAATACAAATAGGTACAAGGACATGTTATTCAATCTTTAAAAATACACCACACTTGTGCCCTATGCAAATAGCCAGTTTACTGACAAAATTGCAAATTTCGTCAACTTTATTTCCAGCTCAGAAAAACAAGATTCGTGTGATTTACGATTTTATGTAAATAAAATTCTTCTCTGCTGTGAATCTAATCCCGGACGCCGCGCGCCGGCACAAAAGTCAAACGACATACTACTACAATGCAATTTAACAAAATGATTGTTAAAAATTGAGGTACCTAAGTGTTTTGCGGCATCCCTGTTTCCAGAGTCAGGGGTGATTATCTCCGAAATCTGTTGTCATCATTTAGTTAGAAGAATGATTTAAACGAATCCTAAGTGGGCCACACGCAACGCTCTGCCAATCTCCCTGTCAAATCTTACTTCAAATTAAATAAAGCAGATTACATTATGTCGGGGGTCAACCCTAACACCTAATTATTGCCATAAACGTTCAAAATTGTTTTATCTGTGTTTTTTTGAATTGATAAACAAATATTTAAACAAAAAATACATAATAACATAGTCAATACAAACTGTGTCGCAAATCAATCATTTTTAATGATGGCAATGATGATGACGAAATCATCAAAATATTACGAAATAAAAACATTTCTATGAATCAATATGTAAGTGTACGTAAATTTAAATAAATACTAGTTGCATGTAACACATGAGATCCAACTGTCGATAGCGATAGTATGTATAGTTGAAGAATATGTACCAAACTATAAACCCATAAATACAAATTATTGAATATTGTCAGATATTTTGTTTTCTATACAACATATGTAGGTATGTCATGCCTAACAAATCAACGACAACTAACTTGCTAGTATACTCAGAATATCTCTTCCAATCACTCGACGACAAAATTCAAATTGACTCAATTTATACAGACTTCAAGAAGGCCTTCGACAAAGTGGACCATAGTATATTAATGGAAAAATTATCAGATAATGGAATTAAAGGCAGCCTACTCAGGTGGACAAAATCATACATTACAAATAGGCATCAGGTAGTTGTTCTCAACGGCCATTCCTCCAATAAAGTAAAAATAACATCTGGAGTACCTCAAGGTTCAATCCTTGGCCCACTACTCTTCACGATATTAATTAACGATATCAACTCATGTTTCATAAATAGTAATTTTTTAATATTTGCTGACGATTTAAAAATTTTCCTTAAAATTAAACATGTACACGATTGCACAGCTCTCCAGGACGACCTAAATAGATTAAACGATTACTGTCAGCGAAATAAACTATATCTTAATTTAGCTAAATGCAAGACTATCACATTTACAAAAAATAAAAATATTATCCAACATAATTACTACATCGACACTCATCCACTTGACAAAGTCAACAATATTCGGGATCTAGGAGTTGTGTTTGATAGCAAACTTCATTTTGACATCCATGTGGAAAACATAATCAACAAAGCATATAAAATGATGGGTTTTGTGATGAGATTGACTAAAGAATTCAAAAAAACCAGCTCATATTTAATATTATATAATACGTTAATCCGCTCACAACTCGAATACTGCTCTCAAATATGGAATCCACATTACAACATATACGCCGAAAAAATTGAAACAATTCAGAAAAAATACCTCAAGACTATGCAATACAGAACACAGAATCCCCGACTACCATACACTGACCTACTTAATAATTACAATCTATGCACACTAAAAGAGAGACGTACCCTATTTGACATGACAACACTACACAAAATAATCAATAGCACGTTTGACTGTCCAGCACTCGTTAGCTCAATTAACATACATGCACCACTCAGATGCCTAAGAAACAACTTGCTCTTCCTCCCGTCAACTTCAAACACAAATGCAGGATTTAGGAAACCAACCAACAGAATGTGCAATGAATACAACAAAACCTTTCCAGACACACACATCTTCTCCAAATCATACACAGCATTCAAACACGAAATAAAACACATTCAAAAATCATCACCACAACACGCGATGACATAATAATACACATACTCCATTGAGATATTAATCATCTGTCATAACATACTACACCATCTCTTTTATTGAATTATGGCTCCTTAATTTTAATTTTATTTTATGTATTTTTGTTTTTTTTTTTCTCTTTTTTATCATTATGTTAATGTATAACTCTTGTTTCTCTATTTCTCGCCTCAATATTTATTTCTCGCCTCAATACTTATTTCTGTATAACTAATTTCTTATCTATTTCATTTCGTTTATGTTAATTTAAATTGATTTTTTTTTCTTTTCTTTCTTCTTTACTTGTTTTGTCTTTTATTAGTATTGTATTACTTTGCAAATTTTCATTTTCATATGTTTATATTGTGAATACTGTAAGGTTGCAGATAAACTTTGAATTCTATGTTACTATTAGTTATATGCATATTTTCTGTAACTGTTTGTATTCCTAAATGAATAAATAAATAAATAAATGTATGTCAAGATAGGATAGTATGGAGGAAGGTCCTTTTTTCCTACCCAGAATATGAAAACAGCATGATGGTTTGTATGTATGTTTGAAGATGAAGTATCAAACTATTAAGTCTTCTTACATATTGTGTATAGGCGACTGCCATACAAAATGTATGAAGCGATGTCGTCACTAAATTCAATTTTTAAAACTAGTTGCATGTAACACATGAGATCCAACTGTCGACAGCGATAGTATGTATAGTTGAAGAATAAGTACCAAACCCATAAATACAAATTATTTATTATTTTATGATATTTAGTTTTCTATACAACACATGTACCTAGGTAGTCAAGATAGGATAGTATGGGGGTCAGTCTTTTTTTCCTACCCGGAATATGAAAACAGCATGATGGTATATGTATATTGTATGTTTAGAGATGAAGTATCAAACTATTCAGTCTTCTTTGATATTGTGTATAGGTGACTACCATACAAATTGTATGAAACGATGTCGTCACTAAATTCAATTTTTATAAAAATTGTTAAAAAAAATTTGAGGTATACTGCTACAATGTTAATATTTTTTATATAAAATTAAATTATCTAGTTGGGATGTTTCGGCTTTTTTCGATATTTTAAAAAAAAATGGAAATATAGGCAGTTAAACTCATAAATTTATCATAAAAAAAATACTTTTCTTAATAAAAAATGTTTGAGAAACCCTGGAATTTTTTTGAAAAAACTAATTTGAGATTTTGTATTTGTCTATGTTTATACCAATTTTCAGCGTTCTAGCTTTTATGGTTTCTGAGATATAGGGAAAAATAAAATAAAAATTCAAAAGTTGATAACCCCTGACTGAAACAAAAATTCAAAATTCCGAGTACAAAAGTTTTGTAGGCCTGTAACTGTTTATATATTCTGAAATTTTAGGCTCTGTAAATTGAGCGGATCAAAAGTTATAAGGGGGGGATGGACACACACACACAGACATACACACACACACACACACACACACACACACACACACACACACACACACACACACACACACACACACACACACACACAGACACACACACACACAGACACACGAAATGTTCTACTCCGAATTCTGAGTAAATCCGTGTATGGAACATATATGCTGCGAAGCCTCTAAGTTGGTGTTTTTTGACTTCAAAGTTGGAAAAGCCGTGAAAAAAGTAGACCTCTCCATACAATTCTCGCGTATTCTGGCTTGATACATTGTCGATATGTTAAGAGAACAAAGTTCTCCTGAACAAATCGACAGTTGGATCAGTAGTCAGGTACAAATTTAGAATATATCTAATATT
The DNA here is from genome assembly GCA_963576475.1 of Molanna angustata. NCBI lineage: Eukaryota > Metazoa > Arthropoda > Insecta > Trichoptera > Molannidae > Molanna > Molanna angustata. The sequence continues at coordinate 28,233,804 of OY754980.1, forward strand.
TATTCTATGTTTAAACTCTCCACTAGTAGGTATGCAATAACTATTGTAAGTCATATTTTTTTATTTGAAGAATATATTTATTTATTTATTTAATATTATTTACCGAGCAACTTACAGATAGACGGGTACTATATCAAATATTAATTTAATATACCATCTATTGATTAATTTGTTCATTGCCATCTATAGATTAATTTGTTCATTGCCATCTATAGATTAATTTGTTCATTGCCATCTATAGATTAATTTGTTCATTGCCATCTATAGATTAATTTGTTCATTGCCATCTATAGATTAATTTGTTGTATCTCTTAGTTGTTTTATTTTATTTTTATTTCTAACAGGTGCTAATGTCAAATAATTATTTAACACGCACCCAATAACAAGTTGCCACATTTTGGAGACTTACTATATTAATCGCCTCATAGATCCAGACTGAAAACATGATTAAAAACTATCTCCACCGGGAATCAAACCCGGGGCCTTTGGATCAGATACCTTACCAACTGAGCCACGAAAACCGACAAAAAGAACATTACGTATAACAAATCTTTATACCTACATTGCACCGGCCTAAAATAGTGGTTCCACTCTTTTTTAAGTGTTATTATTATAACAGGCAACGATAACATCTTTACATAATTCAGCAATGAGGTGCACCATTCATACTGTATGTTGCCTTTTCAGGTGAGACAAAAATGGTGTTATGGGATACACGCATGTGTCGTGTTTTCTTTTGTAAGGTTATTCATTGTGGGATATACCGTGATGGTATGGATATGAATATACATTCCCTAAATTAAGCATAATTATTGCTTGTGCCATAGGTGAACGAAATTAAGTTTATTTTTCAAGAGAGGAGTGTGTGGATTTTATCTAATCCTGCCTACGAAGTTATAGAATCTATCATGTGATTATGTGAACATGCTGTACTATTAAATATATTTGAAATTAAAAATATTCAAGTCAAATCTCTCCCTTTTCAAACCATAATTCCTTTTAGGTAATAGAATGAATGTTATTAGGGTGATGTTGTTGAATTATTTATACAAAATAAACTTCTATATTCGAGTAAACATTCGTTATAAATAGAACCGTAATTAATCAGTCAATATATCGATTTGAAATAAAAATAAAAGATTAATTAGGATTATAAAAACAAGATAGATCAACTGGGTATTTACCTAAATAAAAATATGAGGCCACTCTTTTCAAAGTTTTCTTCACATACCTATAAAATTTTCACTAACATACCTACCTACATTAAAGTAGGTACTCAATTAATAACTTTTAATCTTAAATAATAGTCTAGGCAAAGGGTCTCAGAAACAAATTTTGCTATAGTTTTTAATCGGTATGTTTTTTGGGTCGCTGAACACGAATTTGAAGTTTGCGGGCAAAATTTTTGCCCGAAACATTGTTTTTTGGTCACTTTTTGACCAAATTATGGAACTCTTTTTCAGTTTCCGGCCTATATCGCAAAAAGGAAACGTTTTTTCGACAAACCATTCTAGACAATGTTGAAGTAGACGAAATTCGCTATAGGTATTTCTCGTACAAAAGTTTTTTTGTAAGGCTAACCGTTTCGTCACTAGAGTGCACCCAAAACGGGCCATATTTCCATATCAAGTGAAATTCACCGTTTACGAGGAAATCGCCCTTGCTGTGATACTTACTTGTTGTAACAACTTATTTACACTAACATCGGTTGGTGGAAACCCTCGAAAGACTCCTATGAATTTCAGTTGTTCAAAGATGACCGATTCCGTGTGACAGTAATGTTCACCACGCCTGTAAATGCAAAGCTTATAGCACAAAACTTACTGATATTATAATAACAATTTATCCAAATGTCAATTTGTTCAATAGAATTTATTTCAATTAACGAATCGACAGTATTAAGCCAAAATACGCGAGATTTGTATGGCCAGGTTTATATTTTTCATAGTTTTTTCAACTGTGAAGTAATAAAACTCCAACTTAGAGGCTTCGCAGCATATATGTTCCATGAATGGATTTACTTTTTCTGAGTAGAACATTTATTGTGTCTGTGTGTTCGAATTTTTGTTTCAGTCAGGGGTTATCAACTTTTGAATTTTTGCTTCATTTTTGCATATATCTCAAATACCATAAAAGCCAGAATGCTGAAAATTAGTACAAATATAGACAAATATAAAATCTCAAATTTATTTTTAAGTTTCAAAGTTTTAAGCATTTTTTACTTAGAATAAAAAAATATAATGATAATTTTTTGTGTTAACTGCCTATATTTCCATTTTTTTTAATATCGAAAACGTCGAAACACCCCTACTAGATAATTTAATTTGCTATACCTAATCCAACTGTCGATTTGTTCAGGAGAACTTTGTTCTCTTAACATATCGACAATGTTTCAAGCCAGGATATGCGAGAATTGTATGCAGAGGTCTACTTTTTTCACGGCTTTTCCAACTTTGAAGTCGAAAAACACCAACTTAGAGGCTTCGCAGCATATATGTTCCATACACGGATTTACTCAGAATTCGGAGTAGAACATTTCGTGTGTCTGTGTGTGTGTGTGTCTGTGTGTGTGTGTGTGTGTGTCTGTGTGTGTGTGTGTCCGTCCCCACCTTATAACTTTTGATCCGCTCAATTTACAGAGCCTAAAATTTCAGAATATATAAAAAGTTACAGGCCTACAAAACTTTTATACTCGGAATTTTGAATTTTTGTTTCAGTCAGGGGTTATCAACTTTTTAATTTTTATTTTATTTTTCCATATATCTCAGAAACCATAAAAGCTAGAACGCTGAAAATTGGTACAAACATAGACAAATACAAAATCTCAAATCAATTTTTTCATAAAAATTCCAGGGTTTCTCAAATATTTTTTATTAACTGCCTATTTTTCCAAAACTTTTACAATTATCGAAAAAGCCGAAACACCCCAACTAGATAATTTAATTTTCTATAAAAAAATATTAGCATTGTAGTAGTAGATCTCAATTTTTTTTAACAATTTTTTTAAAAATTGAATTTAGTGACGACATTGCTTCATACATTTTGTATGGCAGTCGCCTATACACAATATGTAAGAAGACTTAATAGTTTGATACTTCATCTCCAAACATACATACATACCATCATGCTATTTTCATATTCTGGGTAGGAAAAAAGGACCTTCCTCCATACTATCCTATCTTGACATACATACCTAAATATGTTGTATAGAAAACAAAATATCTGACAATATTCAATAATTTGTATTTATGGGTTTATAGTTTGGTACATATTCTTCAACTATACATACTATCGCTATCGACAGTTGGATCTCATGTGTTACATGCAACTAGTAATATTAAAATTGTAGTAGTAGGTACATCTCAAACTTTTTTAATATTTTTTATAAAAATTGTATTTAGTGACAACATCTTTTCATACATTTTGTCAGGCAGATACACTTCACAATATCTACGGGGACTCAATAGTTTAATACTTAATATCCAAACATATATACATACCATCATGCCGTTTTCATATTCTGGGTATGAAAATGAACTGACCTCCATACTATCCTATCTTGACTGCATACAGCTAAATGTACAGTACAGAAAACAAAATATGATAAAAAATCAATAATTTTGGATTTATGGGTTTATAGTTTGTACGAATTCTTCGACTATACCTACATGCTATCGCTGTCAACAGTTGGATTTCATGTGTTACATGCAACTAGTTTATTGAAATTCTAAGGTGTCTGTCCAGGGGGTTTCGCCAACCAAAGTCTCCATAAATGGAAGACCTGAATTCTATTAGTCTTCTGTAGGACTTTCAATACTTTTTGTGAAAAAGACTTCACTCTCAGTGAACGGTGAGCCATTTGTTTCCTCATGAATAGCTCTCTTTGGCAATTCAAGTGCAATGTCTGCAACGTTTTAGAGTTCTCCGGACACTTTCTTTGTTCTTGGGTTCTTTCAGAATTTCGCAAGGAGTTGTTATTAGTACCCATAAGCAGAACTAGTGGTGGTGAAGGAAGAACTATCTTCCAAAGTACATGAATATATAAAAAATCTCGTTGCTATTTCAAATACATGAAGACATAATATATGTAGGAAAGCCACGCCATGCCTTTGTACGTGTAAAGAGTAATAGACAAAATATAGCGAGTTAATTGTGTACCCTATTAACATATTATATGTACAAGTTTTTTCACAACACTACCACACGTATAATGGGGTAGTGTGATTCAACCAACTGTAGGAAATATTTTTTTCAAATATTTCCTACTATTAGGCCGTCACGACGGAAGTCGAACATCTATCCACTGCGATTCAATCAATTGATGATGGAACGATCGAAGAATGACTGATTTGTGAGGAAGTCTTTGACAGATTACTTATGAATACAGGTTTCATCTCAGGCTATTGCTATTCGATATGACTTCACACAATGAGTAAAATTGGTGGAAATAACGCCAGCAATTATGAAATACCAAACTAAAGAATATCTGTAATATTGTGCAAGTCATCTACGGATTGGACTATTGAAGTGGATGAATTGAAGGTATTCACGTGGGTGGCAGATTGCTGATGGTATGACAGCCTCGTATTCTCCAATAGGTACCACAGCATTATTTGAAGGACTTCTCACGGGGTTATAAAAAACTACAAACAATATGTTTAAATATTAATTCGAGAGTTTTGCTACTAACATCTTACTATCCTTTATTCTCATAATATAATAAGTACCTATATAATAGTTAGAGAGATAGCAACGTTTTCAATTAATCATTTTTTAATGGCTAGAATTTTTATATTTCATTTCTTAATATAACTATATAGGTATGAAAAAGGTAAGTCTGACACCTGAGAGTAGTTTACCAGTGCGCATCATCTTTGTAGGTAGGTGAAAATTGCAGATTTTAACTACAATATAATTTGTATTGTATGTTATTTGCATCTATAAAATAATGGATTTTTGTGAAATATAAACTTACTGAAATATATAAAAAATGTAGATTTTTTTCAGAAATCTTCGCGAGTGTGCCCTGAACAAATCACCAAGATTCATTGTATTCAGATGGATGGTATAAGAGCACAAAAAAGACACACAAATATTACTAATATTTGCAATTTTCAGTAAACACCCCAACTAGATAATTTAATTTGCTATAAAAATATTAACACTGTAGTAGTACATCTCAAGCTTTTTAATAATTTTTATAAAAATTCTATTTAGTGACGATATCGTTTCATACAATTTGTAAGGCAGTATACACTTCACAATATCTACGGGGACTCAATAGTTTAATACTTAATCTCCAAACATACATACATATACCATCATGCCGTTTTCATATTCTGGATAGGAAAATGAGCTGACCTCCATACTATCCTATTTCGTTTCATACAATTTGTAAGGCAGTATACACTTCATAATATATAATATTAATATTATATGATATTAATATTATATGATAATAATAAATATTAAAGTGCGCATCAAGTATTCGAATTTAAATATTTAATGCGCACTGGTCTCCTAATCACGGGTTGCAATCCTAGTGAGGCAGGCGCTAGTAAAAAAATGTACATTTTTATAAACTTTATTTAAAAACTATAAACGCAACCACTCCCAGGTGCCAGACTTATCTTTTTCATACCTACATATATTCAATAAGAAAGGAAATATAAAAAAGCCATTTAAAATTAATTGTTTTTTGATGATGATATCTCTAGAGAAAAAGGATGGAGTGATTATCATTTATATAGGTATCTAACACCAGTCAGGGCTGGGCTGAATTTTTTTGAAAAAAAAACAGCTCTTATTGACTCAAACTATTTAAGTTTTGAAGAGAAGCTCCCTTTGACTCAGTAGGTACTATTTAAGTCTAAAGTCGAAAAATGTACTTGTGCTAAAGGTGAACGATATCGGTCGAGGAACGAGGTCGGGTGTAGTTCGAACTCGTCATCACAGGATTACTAAGCCAGTGCGATGCTCGCTCTGCCATCGATCAATCTTTCCATAAAAGTCAAAATATTATTTAATGTTCGTATTTTTATACAATTTTTACTACGCGTATTCAAAGATTTTAAATTAATTTTAAAGATTTATCAAAATGTTCTCGTTCTTTTCATGTTCCAGTTTAATACCTACATCAATTTGAATATGATATCTTCCCCTCCTCTTGTATATTTGAATATTATTTACCAACAAGGACAATAAATCTATTTGGTAAATTCCATATCATATATTCAAATCTTACCACGTTCCCTCGTTTCTCGTCTTTTGGGTTCAAAGGATTTCTTACAACAAATTTATTCAATATCTTCCCATCCCATCCCATGCAATACATCTTTTCTTGTTTTCTCATCTCTTCTTGTTGTTGGTTATTTGTCTTTAGAGTTGAATCAATATTAACCAGGAGAAATTTAATATGCAATAAAATATTTAATAATTTCTTCATACGTAGCTATGACTTTGTGGCACATTTTAAAAGTTTTTTATTAGAAATCTATTTAATAATTATATTTATACTTAATTAGGTAATGTTTTTACAACAAATATGCATAAAATTAAAGTAAAATTAATAAATATAATAATTACAAAAAATTGTAAAACTTATCGGTAAATGAATTGGTTCATCTGTCGAAATTATATTTGTTAGAACGAGCAGTGGTAAATCAAATGACGCAATATTCAAAAAAGCATGTTTTGTTTCCTAAAAACAATTAGCGTACAGACATTATCACTTGATTGAAACTGTACTAATGCGAATTTTCTCTCATCTTATCACGTAAATAGAATCTGGAAACATTGCATTACTCTCAGTTTTAGACATGAGTGTTGCTTTTGACACCGAAGATCATTGACATTCTTCTTTTTGTCCAGCATTTGTGGGAATACTTTAAAATGAACAATCGGTCTTGTTGCAAAATAAATAATCTTAAATTAAATATGGGGTACCACAGGGGTCAGTTATGGGGCCCATTTTTGTTCATATCCACTAGTTGTATTGACAAAAAAAATCTGTTTGGATGTCGCTGTACAAGCTAAAATTAAACCCAACGAAAACAGAGTTTATGTGGGTAGCTTTACCTCGACGACAGCATCTCATTGAAAATACTTCAATTAGCATCTATGGAAAGGCACTTACACTATCAAATACCTTCAAATTTCTAGGCGTCCACTTGGACAACAAACTATCGCTGGACTTATCTCAAATAGCTCGAAAATTGTTAACTTTTGTTCTTTTAATCTGAAACAATTGAGAAGTATTCCCCGAAGCATACCCAAAAACGAAGATAAAACTCATATAAATGCATTTGATGTGTCAAGACTGGATTACTAATGTAATGCTATATATTAGTAATCCAATGCTATTTATGCTAGTTTGTTCATGTATCATCATGATTCAACACAGCTGCGAGATTGATACATGGAGCTGACAAAAAATGTCACATAACACCTTTTCCAAACGAACTACACTAGTTGAAATGTCCAGAACGATGCTCTGACGGCTTGGCTACACACTACATTCAAGTATTGTGTCAAAAGAATGTTCCATAAGGAAGACAGCTTACAATGAGATAATCTGGATCACAGAGTCCCAAATCTTTATGAGAATTGGACAGAGTTAATCAGGCAGCTTACAATGATCGCATTTTCAGTGTGAACGGGCCTATAAAAAGGAATAAATTGCCTCGACTTACGTGGAGCACAGAGCATTGACACCTTCGGTATTGTTATTGTATTTAAGACTGCCTTGTTTCAGTGAACCAACAAATAAGCTATAGCTCCCTCAGAGTGATTTTGTATCACTAAACGGCGCTTAATAAATTATTATTATTATCAGGTGGCTTCTCACAACGCGTCCATTAAGAAGGATTGCAAATAAATGCTTTCCAAATGGATGTAGGTACTCCAAATAACGCCCCCTTCGACTATGCATTTGGACGCATCAGTACTGGAAAACGCATTTTTTTTATTTACTCGTCTTGATATAATTCACCTGCTTTTACTTGTGTGTATGTTTTGAACTAATCTTATGTTTAAACAGAAGATTGTATGATTTTGTGAAATCGAAACGATATCACAAAAATTGTGAAAACCCATTATAACAGAAGAAAGTGAGTGAGAAGATGGCACATGGTTGATGGAAAAGTCATGGATGTGTGCCGATTGATTCTCTCCATCTACCCCATGAGAGACACGGCATGACGGTATACCTACATCTACATATATTTTTTTATTGAAAATAATAAATCAAAAAACAACAATGAAATTCAAAAAGTAAGTAAGTAAGTAAAAAACAACAATGGTTGTGAGTTACGCCAAGTCTAATTTCAAGACTTGTCGACATTATTGTACAAACTTGATTTATAAAGGCGAAAGTAAACCATGACTTACAAATTGAACATCCTTCTCTCCTACAAAGTATATGAGAAAGAGGGTAGTTTATGGGCGGGGCATATGAATTGTAAAATTTTCCTCCACTTATTCGAGGGCTTTGCATCTTCAAATATATATTATTAGATTTTCCTTAAGAAACTAATTTTCATTTAAATATCTATAACTAATATTCTATTAAGAGGCTATAGTATGCTAAATAGCAAATTTTGAAAATATTTTCTCTGGTGGCCTCAAAAGATACGTCTTTAAAATAGAGAACAGCTTATTTTTACACCTTTATTCTATTGCGTGAGTTTTCTTGAAATTTGAATTTTTTTAATACTTTTGCTATAAAATTAGTTTTAGTAAAACCCATTTTTATTATCTGCATATAAATAAACTAGTCAGTAAATAAAAAAATACAAGGCCTATGAGTAGATTTTTACTTCGAAATCGAATGAGAATATGAAAGTCTTCCGGCCGAGTTTTTTATTACTTATGTTTTAATATTCTTGCTATTTAAAAAAATTCTAAATATTACATTTTCATCGCGAAAAAATATTGTATAGGTATCACAGATTTGGTAGTATACATTAGAAGATAATTTAGTGTACATATTTTTGTACATTCGTATACCCAAGTCATGCAAGTGCCTTTAAACACAAGTGCCACTGTCTACTTAATATATATTTTTTTTACAATTCAAAAATTTCGGTAAAAAATATCTTCGATTACACTCCGTAACATATTTTTAATAGAAGATATTATTCGGCAAAATAATACGAATTTTGTTAAAAATGTGTTTTGTTGCAAATACATTTTTCTCGATACAAAAGATTTTAATGCTCGGTTAGATGAGAAGATATAAGCATGGACCTTGCATGGAGAATGGTGGGGTGTATTTGAGTATGACGTTGTATCGACGAATGATGAATATCTGTTGAGTTTTTTTTTTATATACGATATTAAAATAGAAAATCTATACATTGAGTTGAGATTAAAATAATTTATTATTATCGATATTTGGAAAAAAAATCTGGTTGTTGAAATATTTCTTATTTTTATTATAAAAAAAATAGTTTCACTATGGTACAAATATATTTTCTTTTTCTTATTTATGTGACATTTCATTCTACATAGAATAATATATTTTCTAAAACTTATTTTTCGTATAAACCAAGATCTGATTTTCCGAAAACAAGCAAATGTCAATTTTCAAAATCATAATCTAAAAAAGGAGCACAAAACGCACTTTTGTTGGTATCTACCATTAAATTAATAATTATGTTTTAGGTACCTACCGCTTAAATTTTTATATAACAGGTTTCAAATCATTTCTCTTTCTTGGTGTTATACCTAATTTTGACTCATGGGTAGGTACCTACTATTTGTTGAGATTTTAATTTAATTTAACACCATCTATGTTTTGGTACATAGTTAAATAACGTCAATTAATTCCAATCTTCGCCGTTGGGAGGGCGCATTATCTGTATGTTGATTTATGAATTTTACCGCATTTTACGATGTCATGGCAACACCCGCCTCCCGCCCACCATAGAAAAGGTAGATTATAGGAAATGCTCAGATGAATTCCTCTCTCCCTATGCGTTGCCTGGCAGCGCCCTACGATTTTCTTTTTAGCTCGGCGTTTGCGTTACCTGCTGGAAATTACAGCAGAATTTAATCAAATGTGGCGTGTTGTATTACATATCAAGTATATTATTTGTATTTAGGTATATGGAGGCACGTCCACACTCCACATCACCGACTATTATTAGAATACCTACGAAGGTGAAACGAGTGAGCTTTGATCGACATTTTATTCTTATTCATGAATCAAAAAGTTAATGTAAATATAAGAAACATAAAAATTAAATTATAACATTGTACGTAAGTAGGTACGTAGTTATATAATTTTCTATTATATTTCAACATACGCAATCATTATATTTATAATGAGGGTGATTTGCGCCAAAATGAAAACAATACATTTATCTGGTTATAAATAATTAATTACTGTTGGTATATACTTAAGAATTTATTATTTATCAAAAGTTGGTAACATATGAATATAAAGAAACTTTGAGGAGATTAAATGTCAATAATATTAAAATATCTACACATACTGTCATGAATCACATGTCAAAATTAATATTGTCCAATGTTGTGTTACTATTTTCATTATGAGGTAGGTACCTACCCACCAATGGAAGCAATACGGCTACTAACAATACGATCTTAATACGTTCTTATCTTGCTTTAATCTTAAAAAATGCATAAATCATTCTCGGTCGTAATCTACGTTCAATCATAAAAAAATCGTTAAGATCATAGTACTCGTAAATGTGCTTTGCACGAAACTAGTCGTAGTCAAAAAAATAAATAAGTGGAATAATTATATATTGTTTTCATTTTAATAATTTTAAATGGAATTCCACCAAGAATTGTCTGTCAATCAATTAAATATAATCAATGTTTAGTATGGAATTGTCATTGATTTTTGTATAAATAGATATAATTTATTATTTAATTTCAATCGAAAGATTTCTTAAGTCTGAGTATAATCTTAATCAACTTCATGAGTAGCCATGCCCCCCTAGACAAGGTGTCATTTAGCTCAAGAAAAGAAACAAGAAATGATTAGTCAATGTATGGATGTGATAGTTGCCAGTCTCGTGACAACTGTTACTTCCATAAATAGAGTTATCTTTTCATGTTTCTTTTCTTGAGCTAAATGACACGTTGTCTAGTAGGCACCCTGATTGGACACTAACTAATGATAAGTGGGATCCTTAAGATAAACTGGAGAGAAGAGTTGGGAATGAGATTGTTCTCCATCGAAAGAAAATAGATCTAGCTGTAATAAAAATTGAAGAATTAAAAAACGATTTCCAGAAGGGCATATCAGAAAAGAATGAAGCATTAAACGCTCTCATATTAAATTATTAATCCACCTACCGTTGTCACAATTTATTCTGGATTAGTGAGCACTTAACAAAATATATATGTACATCGGACGTCGTCAGCTTTCCGCTCACCCTCTTTAACAGACAGTTTAATCCTGTAGAATATTATTGCCAGTCAACAAAATACTATAATATAATAAAGATTATTTCCGAACAATGGACTTGCAACATAGGAGTCCCAATAACACGAGATTAGTGGCGCATCCCAAATCGTCAGTTTAATTTCAAGTGGGGGATTAACCTGGCGTTGCGAGGTGACGTGACCCCTACACATTTCTGGTACCCCGATACTTATGTAGTGCCGGATAGATACGGGGTGAATAATTTGGCTCTAGTTTATTAAATTCTCAAGTATAACTGCGCAACAAATTAGTGCTTAGCATCCAATATATATTTGAGGCTAATTTCAACATTAATTTATCGTGCGCTATACAAATTCAAGATGGAAACGTATGATCAAAATACCATCCTCCAAGGCAGGCATTCATCCTCCATAAAACAGGAATATTTTTAGACAAATGGAATACAAAAAACACGCTATTTTACATAGTCTTCAATAGTTTGAAATAAATAATATCATTTATACTCCTCACTGCCCCAAGGGTAGGTATATAGTGGGGAGTTATGGATTCGCAATTATTACCTAAAGTTATTTTTTTATTGCTGATTATCAACTAGTATCATGCCGAGATTGTATTCTGAAAGTGATTGTATTCTGAATTTATTGATTATCGACTCATTCGATTCTTTTCAAATTTTGCAAAAAGGTTTTTCTCAGGAAACATAAAATTTGATATACGTATTTATTTTGAAATTTCTAAAAAGTCACATCACTTTCATACAATTGCATTGAATAATTATCAAGTTTTCATAATAAAATATTTGAATTTAAAATAATTTTACAAACTTGTTTCATAAAAACGCTGAAAATTTTTCATAAAAAAATAGAATGCTTTGTGGAATGACTTGGTAGTAAAGGGTAAAGCGTTAGCCACAACCCACTCGTTTTCTTCTATAACCTATTTTAACCGAGTTCCAAGGAAAAGAGAGGTTATCAATTCGACGTGATTTTTTTCTTTTTATGTATGTTCAGCGAATTCTTTTTATTTCGTTGATGATTCTTTTAAATTAATTAGATGGTATCTTCCGATTGGACCAATTTCAATGTGGTAAATGCGTTGGCCATAATTTACTCATTTTAATGTCAACCACAACTTTATAACGAAACTCGGACGTACACCACGAAAAAGAGAGTAATTAATGCAAAAGAAAGTAAGTTTCAAAACAGACAAATTCTGTATTCAGAAATTGCAACGGCGGTTGCCATTTATTTTTAATAATATTTTTATTATAACTTTAGGTACTACATAAATGGTGATTCAATTAGGAGGTTCAATGACATTTTTATTAAAGGGAATGTTTTTTAGAGAATAAATAATGAAATGCAGTTTTTAGTAATCAACACATTTTTATTTCATTTAATATCGGTGTGATTCCATCACCTTTTTTTATTTTTACTTTTTTTCACAATGGGTAATCATTCTAAATATTATTTTAATATTAGATCCAAATCCTTAATACAATATCGTTATACAATTTTTTTCTGAGAAAATCACAAGTTTTCGCAGTTTACAATAATATTCGGTGAAAGAATTTGTGAAATTATTATAATTTAATTACAGAACGAAAATGATTGGAATTTCATTATTTAAAAAGATGATAAATTCCAAGTATAGGTACTTACATACATTCAATTTCAACTAAATTCACGTTTAGTTTTAAGCACGTTTGTAATTATAGGTATATAAGCGATTAATTATCAAAGGATTATAAAATTTACGAATACAAAATAATTAATGATATCAAATAAAAAAACAATAAAAAGTGTTTAATTTTTTCATACGTAATATTAAAATGTTTTTTTTTACTAAATAAAAAAGCATTATTACTATAGAGTATTATTTTTATACTTCAAATATCAAATGATCTCACTGATTTAAAAAAAATACTGAATGAAATATAGATTATATATTTTTTATGCAATGGTTTGGTTTTTATACATATTTTACAATATGTCAATGAAAATCATATTTTTTTAAAAATCGCAAAAAATATCAATGTGAGGAACCTCGACGTAACATGTTACGCCACTGTAAAGTAATTAATATTAGCCGTATTTTTACTAACCACATTTGGGGGTCTAGTTTGAGTGAATTGTGTTATGACTTGTCACAATAAAAATGTGAAATCTTATAACTTGTCACAAAAATTTGTGACGACAAGTTATGTCACATTGTTCACTCTTACTTGGTCTGTTTTAAAGATTTTATATAAATTCTCACAAATCATTCACCGAATATTTTGTTTTTATTCTCAAATACAATATAATATCTGTTTTAATCCAAGTATTTACATTTTCTACAAAGCTCTTAAAAAATAATATTAAATTTAAAAAAAATACACTGCAATCCCTAATTTATTGCAAGAAAAAACTTACGTATTATTACAAATACAGTCATTTACAAAAACATTAATAATATTTAAACATTTATGTTACTAGACATAAACCTAAAAAAATATTTGTGAATAAACAATCAAAGTTAGAGCTCGCCAAGCGAAAGAATTCGGGTGATGTCACCTGTGCACAGACCAATTTTAATACAGGTATAATACATGGATCGCGTAGCGACAGGAGACAGGAACCCGCAAGATGGACCCCTAAAATATTGAGATGGAGACCTTGGGAAAGTAAGAGAGGCGTCGGAAGACCTCAAAAAAGATGGTCTGACGACATAGCCGCTGTGGGGGGGGGGGGGGGGGGTAGAAATCGGCTGCAAGCAGCAACCGATAGAAGGAAGTGGGAGAATATGGAAGAGGCCTATATCCAGCAGTGGAAGACAGAGGGCTGAAGAAGAAGATAATACCTACTCTAATTTGAATCAACCAACAAAATCAGTCGACGTTCTACGATGTATAGCTGACTTTTGCTACCATACATTTGCGACCATGCTGTATAAAATTGTAACCCGTATTCTTCCACTTGACGAGCTCTACTTCACTGAAATATGTTGTAATTTTAACCAATCATAATTATTAGTCACAATTTTTAAATAATACATTGAAATTTAATTATTGGTATTTGACATATAGAATGATTTTATATTTTTTTGTTCGTCATTAGTTATTTAGGACAAGGGGTATGTATTGAATTTTAATGTGTACCTACCATTATTGATTGGTATTTTTTATCAACCCACAGTTCTGTTCGTAACTGTCTCAGTACGGTGCAGTTAATTCACTTTATCTGTCTATATCTACAATATGACCGCCACATTATGTGAATATTTTTTTGTGTAATAAAAGTATTTTATTATTATTATTATCTTTGATCGAAATTGGGATTTTCACTATTCAACAACAATGTGGCAAAATTTATAAAATATCAAATTGGTTAGATATAAACAGTAGGCATAAACCTAAAATGAATAAATTTTATTTTTAAAATCACAAATATTCATGTAATGTGAGGATACAATAACAATGAATAAAATTTAAATACGGGGTTTATTTACGGCATCACTTGCCTTTTACATACGCAAATAAAATATTCACACGTCGAATTACAAAATCATAAAAAAATAATAACACACGTACAATCACATACATACTGAGAAAAAAAAATAAAAACTACATAATAAAACAAAAAAAAATTAAAAGGTGATAAAAGATTAAAAAAAAACGAAAAATTGAACAAAAAACTGAGTTTATATATTGACTTATAAGTTTGGATAAATTCTAGCATATTTTGAACCAAAACATGTTGAATTTATATTTTCTTATTATTATTTTACTAAAATGATTATTGAATTTAACACAATTGATCTAAATACCAAAAATATATTTACTTATGCAGATATGGATGACAAATAACGACTAGGTCTACAAGAAGTACCTACATTACATTATGTAAATACTAAAATAACTACTATAATAATTTAATTACAATATTATTTTATTTTATTATTGCATTATACATCGTTGAAGTTATACAACTGCTTATAATATTTACAATTTGAACATTTATTTAATATACCTACTAAAATAATTATTTTAATTACTTTATATTATCTTCAATATTACAAATATTCGCTTAGCTAAAATATGTACAATTTCAAGTTGGTATACTTAATTTAATTTGATTATTAATTAATAATCCTAGTTTATATTTATGTACGAATAATTCAGGTATATGTAAATAAATTATACCTACCTAATCGTATACAATATATATTTTATAAAAAAACATGTTATGGCTGAGTACCTATGTATAAGAATTTGCAAGTTTTCTTTTGTTTTCAACGATAAAAAATGTATGAAATGTTTTTTTTTATAATTACCTAATAATGCATATATAACACACGATCAATGGTTTCAAGAGTCAAGCCATGGTAAAATGTTTGTCAAATAGGTACAGAAATGTTTTCCAGCCAATGAGACAAAAAAATAAAAAATAAATATGGCACTGGAATATATTAAAAAAAATAATATTTTCTTTTTGATATTGGAATAAATTGTCATTTATATTTTTTGTGACATTGAAATAAAACATTTTTAAAAATCTGATAAAATTTTGCCCCACGTTGAGCGCCACATACAGAAAATGACTTTTTGTTGCTTTTAACAAGTAACAATATTACGAGATTATATTTTGTTTTTGTGTAGCATAAAATAATACATAATCGGCGTATACATTTACATTTTGGAAATATTTGAAAATAATTTTTAATAAATTTCAAAAGGAATGATTTTGATATCCATTTTACAATTATCAATAGGTTCGAGGGTATAAATATTATATCTTTTAGGTTAATACATTGAAGATAAGGTATTTACGAAATATAATTTTATCTAAAATTTTATTTAACAATACCTACAGACGTAGACGTATAAATATACGCTATAAACAATCCAAAATATATTTTATACATGTCAAAAAGCAGTATCATCCAATAGGATGCAATGCGATACAACAATAAATGCTTTAAATTAGTTAATTGTTTTTTATATTGTCATATTTTTTTCCATTGTTTTGTTTTTGTATTGCTTTTTGTATCATTATTCGTAGTTAAGTCTCACAAGAAATTCACTGATAACCGAATATGGTTGATGAGATCTATGGTATCTTTTTTTGATTTAAACATTGAAAATAAAAAATAATAATAAGTCACCATCTGCTGTAATTCAGCATATTCTTAAAATCATGTTTGTCTTTAGATTTGTTTGATGAATTAAATATTAATAAACAGCTAATGATATTTTGAATTGCTTATAGTTGTGCCAATCTCCATATATTTATAAATTACATAATATGAAAGTTTTGCATGATTATTACAAAATACATAATATTGGCCTTAATTCTACTAGTCCGTTTTTTTATTCGGCTGCTATGACCAGAGACAGTGTTTCCTTATAGGGCCCTACTTACTTAATAATTTATACACGTGCTGTTGAAAAAAATATTTAAACTGTTTGAATTGTGAAAAAAAAAGTTTACAATATTAACTACTGATGGAATGTCTGTAGTAAAATAATAAAAATAATTGTTTTTGTGCGAAATATTCTGGTACCTACTTACAATTTTGATGACATCACGAAAAAACAAAACATTTATAAACCAGGGGGTCAAGTCTGGTCCAACCTGCGAAACAAAACCCTCGTGATTACCCATATCATGGATATAATTATCATATGAAGTTCTATTACATCTAAACATATAGAACTCCATATAATAATTATATCCATGATATGGGTAATCGTGAGGGTTTTGATTTCGCCGGATGGACCAGACTTGCCCCCCAATAATGTTACAAAAATCAAGCGTAAAGATGTTGATAAAGGAATCCTAGTTTTAAAATCAAAATATTTTCTCAATGAAATCAGTTAATGACGTCATACCATGTCGGTGTTGGCCGACGCTATTAATAATTGCATTTACCTATAAAGAAGATTTGGCTATTTTAAGGATATACATGTCTCCATTTTTTTATTAACCATAATATGCTCCGACAGTTTTTTAGGCGTAAGTTTTTTCTATGAAAACGCTTTTTCAAAGTGCGCTGGTAATTTCACCCTACATAGCTACACACCCACTTCAAACCCGTCCAAAAATTCGTTTGTTAAGTTATGTAACTCACGTAAACGATGCCATAAAAATCACCCAATTTTATTATTATTGTCACAAATTATTTGTTTATTTAAAACTAGCTGACCCGACGAACTTCGTACCGCCTAAAAGTCAATGAATGTCTTGTTAACTTTTGGCTTTACTTAATTTATGAATTTATTGACGTAATAAAATGAAAACAAAAAAAATATTAAGTAAAAATATTTATTAAGTAAAAATATACAATAATATATATAAAGAAAATATAAATTCATTTACATTTTCACTCTCGTATTGTGATGTGTTTTTATTTACTAAAAAATAAAATTTCTGAATACCTATAGATATTTTTTACGTGAATTTTTCCGATATTTTTATAACTATTCTGCTATTCGGGGCGGAGACGAAAACAGCAAATAAGAGATCATTTCAATTGGTCCAGCCGCTCTTGAGTTATAAATTGTGTAACTAACCTGACTTTGTTTTATTCATTTAGATATTCCAATTAAATTTGGATTAAAAGTAGACCAAATGAGTACCTACCTACCACCGTTATGGTTGGTAAGCAGGTTAAGTATGTTATGATAGAATATTATATTAAACACCTGTTATTAGTAGATAGATAGTTGAGAAAATCACCGGTAATATGGTAGCCACAGTAGATTCTGCCAGCCATGGTATTTACATACTACAACCATCAATAATAAATAACCTTAAATGGGAATGTTAAATACAACACGTTAAACTGATACACAAAAGTAAAAAGGATGCAATCATTATTTGATTTGAAAATCTAATCAATTTATATGAAAAACTAACAGTCTGGTTTAATAATAATCCATGAAATTTACCTACCACTGTAGTAAGAGTATAATGTAAGTTGTTATATTCTGTGGCGAAAATCTGGATTAAATTATCATTAAAGGAGAAAACTCTAGACTAGAACGACTGTTTATTTATTTTATTTTTTTTTATATATTATATTTATTTAAATTTTTGTACATAATATAAACAAATATAATGCACACTGGCGGGCTTATTGTCATTAGGCAATTTCTTCCAACCAACCAGATTACAGAGTGACATAATTATAGATACATGTAAATCAACAAAAAATGAAAGCTACAAAAGAACAGAGAAAATATACATAACACCAAAATAAATAAAAAATAAAAAATCAAAAAAAAAATCAAAGCAAAAAAAAGGATCGGGAAGGAACAAGAAGAGGAAATCGAGATCAGGGGGGCAAGTCTGGTTCAATCGGCGAAATCAAAACCCTCGTGATTGCCCATATCATGGATATAATTATCATATGAAGTTCTATTACATCTAAACATATAGAACTCCATATAATAATAATTATATCCATGATATGGGTAATCACTAGGGTTTTTATTTCGCCGATCGAACCAGACTTGCCCCCCTGGTGTTTAGGGATGAATATTACTTACCTAGCAAAGGTAAGGAAGGAAAAGGAGAGAGATCAGGTATTTTCGGAGAGATATCCCTGCTTTAGTCTTTTCTTGAAAATGGAAAGCGAGTTTGACGAAATTATATCAGGACTCAAATTATTCTAGAGTCTTGCTGAACGTACTTCAAAGGAAGAGCTGACAAATTCAGTGTTGTGAATTGGGATAGTTAATGTAGTACGTTCAGCAGATCGAAGCGATAGGCATAATTTCAACTAAGTTTTTCAGGAAAATAAAAAAAATAAATATAAGGCAAATACGACAATGTATTTCCTTAGAAAGCCTATATGTGATATCTTATGACTTTTCGCATTGTGCATTTAAGATAAATGTTAAAACATATAATGTATTTAATCGCGATTAGATTCAACGTTAGTTAACGAAAAAAATCAATTTAAATATTACAACTTTTGATAATTCTAAATATTTTATACCTTTTACGTGTCTACAATAAAATTTTCATTTGACTTAGCCACATATCATATAAGGTGAATTTAAAAGGAGAGTCATTTATTAATATAAATAATATTTTTTATATTCGTTGAATAAATCAAATAATGTTGTTTGTATAATATACAGTTTTAACTCCTATTTATTGCCTTAATTATTCACCTCCCCAGATACTTGGCATCTGTGAGGTTTAAGAGTTCTCTGGACTCTTCTTAATATCTTCTTTATGGTGTTCTTTCAGAGCCCTGTGAGAGGCCGTTTTCGGTCCCTAATATAAGCAGAACTGTTGGTGTCAGAAGGAATTTCGTTTTTATAACTGTTTTATTGTACAAATTCATAAATTCCTTTCTATAAATTGTCTAATTTCACCTGTGTCTGAATATAAATTGAATAGTATAGATTCATCACATCAGTGGTGACACCAGTACAATGGGGCGCCCACTTAAGAGGCGTGACTGGCAGAAATATAATATTTTGTTGGTCAATACACCACACCGTATACCTTCCTAAGGAACATAAGACATCAGAACCAAATAAATATTATAAATGAAAAAAAAAGACACCATCATTCTAATAAATACCCACAATTATATTGCGTCAACTATATTTAATAATACTTATACTGCTGTCATTTATCAAAACTAACTATTTGACATTCGGAGACTTGTAACATTTTTTTGACACACGAGCGTGTGACACGACAAAAATATTAAGTTGTGATTCACTATTATTTGATATGGTTCAATTATATTTAAACATACAATAAACGTATTTGATGAGTGTTATATATGAAACGATTTTAAATTTAAATTTGTATTTTAACTAGTTGCATGTAACACATGAGATCCAACTGTCGATAGCGATAGTATGTATAGTTGAAGAATATGTACCAAACTATAAACCCATAAATACAAATTATTGAATATTTTCAGATATTTTGTTTTCTATACAACATATGTAGGTATGTATGTCAAGATAGGATAGTATGGAGGAAGATCCTTTTTTCCTACCCAGAATATGAAAATAGCATGATGGTATGTATGTTTGTTTGGAGATGAAGTATCAAACTATTAAGTCTTCTTACATATTGTGTATAGGCGACTGCCATACAAAATGTATGAAGCGATGTCGTCACTAAATTCAATCTTTAAAAAAATTGTTAAAAAAAAATTGAGATCTTCTACTACAATGTTAATATTTTTTATAGAAAATTAAATTATCTAGTTGGGGTGTTTCGGCTTTTTTCGATAATTGTAAAAGTTTTGGAAATATAGGCAGTTAAACTCATAAATTTATCATAAAAAAAATATTTTTCTTAATAAAAAATGTTTGAGAAACCCTGGAATTTTTTTGAAAAAAATCATTTGAGATTTTGTATTTGTCTATGTTTGTACCAATTTTCAGCGTTCTAGCTATTATGGTTTCTGAGATATATGGAAAAATAAAATAAAAATTCAAAAGTTGATAACCCCTGACTGAAACAAAAATTCAAAATTCCGAGTATAAAAGTTTTGTAGGCCTGTAACTGTTTATATATTCTGAAATTTTAGGCTCTGTAAATTGAGCGGATCAAAAGTTATAAGGGGGGGACGGACACACACACACACAGACACACAGACACACAGACACACACACACACACACACAGACACACGAAATGTTCTACTCCGAATTCTGAGTAAATCCGTGTATGGAACATATATGCTGCGAAGCCTCTAAGTTGGTGTTTTTTGACTTCAAAGTTGGAAAAGCCGTGAAAAAAGTAGACCTCTCCATACAATTCTCGCGTATTCTGGCTTGATACATTGTCGATATGTTAAGAGAACAAAGTTCTCCTGAACAAATCGACAGTTGGAATAATGAAATATGTCGTCGCCTTTGAATATTTACTAGTTGCATGTAACACATGAGATCCAACTGTCGATAGCGATAGTATGTATAGTTGAAGAATATGTACCAAACTATAAACCCATAGATACAAATTATTGAATATTTTCAGATATTTTGTTTTCTATACAACATATGTAGGTATGTATGTCAAGATAGGATAGTATGGAGGAAGATCCTTTTTCCTACCCAGAATATGCAAATAGCATGATGGTATGTATGTATGTTTGGAGTCGAAGTATCAAACTATTAAGTCTTCTTACATATTGTGTATAGGCGACTGCCATACAAAATGTATGAAGCGATGTCGTCACTAAATTCAATTTTTAAAAAAATTGTTAAAAAAAAATTGAGATCTTCTACTACATTGCTAATATTTTTTATAGAAAATTAAATTATCTAGTTGGGGTGTTTCGGCTTTTTTCGATAATTGTAAAAGTTTTGGAAATATAGGCAGTTAAACTCATAAATTTATCATAAAAAAAATATTTTTCTTAATAAAAAATGTTTGAGAAACCCTGGAATTTTTTTGAAAAAACTAATTTGAGATTTTGTATTTGTCTATGTTTGTACCAATTTTCAGCGTTCTAGCCTTTATGGTTTCTGAGATATATGGAAAAATAAAATAAAAATTCAAAAGTTGATAACCCCTGACTGAAACAAAAATTCAAAATTCCGAGTATAAAAGTTTTGTAGGCCTGTAACTGTTTATATATTCTGAAATTTTAGGCTCTGTTTATTGAGCGGATCAAAAGTTATAAGGGGGGGACGGACACACAGACACACACACACACAGACACACAGACACACGAAATGTTCTACTCCGAATTCTGAGTAAATCCGTGTATGGAACATATATGCTGCGAAGCCTCTAAGTTGGTGTTTTTTGACTTCAAAGTTGGAAAAGCCGTGAAAAAAGTAGACCTCTCCATACAATTCTCGCGTATTCTGGCTTGATACATTGTCGATATGTTAAGAGAACAAAGTTCTCCTGAACAAATCGACAGTTGGAAAAATAACAACTATTCTTCCTCCGATACGATAAGTTATACTTATAGAACGTGATTGCTTATAGAAAGTTCTGCTGATAGAACGTGATTGCTTATAGAAAGTTCTGCTGATAGAACGTGATTGCTTATAGAAAGTTCTGCTGATAGAACGTGATTGCTTATAGAAAGTTCTGCTGATAGAACGTGATTGCTTATAGAAAGTTCTGCTGATAGAACGTGATTGCTTATAGAAAGTTCTGCTGATAGAACGTGATTGCTTATAGAAAGTTCTGCTGATAGAACGTGATTGCTTATAGAAAGTTCTGCTGATAGAATGATGCCTTTGTCAGATATTTGAAAACGGATGAAGAACTAAAACCGGAACTAATATAGGAAGAACTAAAGCCAGCACATGTGCCATGTCACAAAGTACCTACGTGAAAGAATACGTCGTATGGTGAAATTTACGAATTTTTTTTAATAAAAAAATAAATATGTCCTAGTTAAACAAGTACATATACATCTTCCTACGTTCCCTAAAATAAGCAAATAAATGCTTGTGCTATAGGTGAACGAAATCGGTCGAGGCAGGACTCGAACTCGCGACCACTGGATTACTAACCCAACGCACTAACCGCTCTGCCATCGACAGTGATCATTAAAAATCATATTCATATTCATGATTTTTTAAACAGAATTCGTCTTTTTTTTTTTTTTTTCTCCCAGGTTCTCAACGGCCAATTATTTTAAAAATGTATTTCATTGTAGGTACCAGAAAATAGCACGTAGTCAGAAAATATTAGTAGGTAGGTAGGTACCTACTCTAAAAAAACAAGTATGTGAATTGTGTACATTAGTCAAAGAACATTTCTTCCTTAAACACTGTCTCCGGACACAGCTGGCCGAACTTCTACCACGCCCGTCCCTGCAGCGGCAGATATGCGGAGCACTGCTGCTGGTGGCTGTTGTTGATGAAGTTGCCCTGGTTCCTGTAGGCGGCCGCCATCGCTATCGAGCTGTTGGCCATCAGGGAGTTGTTGCACTGCTGCATCAGCTGGGGGTGCTGGGCGGCGGGGTAGGAGGAGGGGGCGCAGGGGGGCGGGGGAGGTGATGGGGCGGACCGGTCCCCTCGGTCGCCACCGCCCCCGCCCCCGCCACCCTGGCCCCCGCCGCCGCCACCCGAGCAGGGTTTGCCGTCCTTCACCAGCACGGGCACGGCCACGCGACGAGGTGAACTGGACGACTAGAACAAAACAAAGAAATTAATTAATTGGCAGGATAGTCGGAGATCACTTGTAGACCGAGAGCCAGAGACTGTCAGAATTTATTTCATAGTATAATATGTAAGGGATATCCATTTCGACTTCTCTCCTTATTCCTGAGCATATATACCTACTGTATGCCTTACCCACCTAGCCGAGAAAATGTTGTAAGAAAAGAAAACTACCTACAAGCAGTACAGACAGTTACCTTCGAGAAATGACGTTCTGCCCTTCACATACGGTTATAAGTTTTTCTTCAAATTTTTCTACATAGTTCAAACTACGACAAGTGTATAGTTTTTCGTATTGTGTCATGTGCTACAAAATTGATAAACATTTAAATAAATTAAACTTCATAATATTGGTTCGCTTCCCTTCGAAATATTGACCTTGACCCGTACATTTCAACATCAATTTTGATAAGCTTACAATTTATTGTTGAAATATAGTAGGTATGGCCTGCAGCTTTCTATGAGCGAGCGAGCTAAAACTCTTCTCTGAAGAAAACAATGTTAAATCGACCAACTATCAAAACTACTGTGATAATCTTTGATACTCGTATCTGAAAGTATGCAATAAAACCCATTTTCCACAATTCGAAGGCTGTTATCAGCAAAAGCCTGTAGTGATATCCTTACACAGAAAAAATCAGCCTTTCCAATTTCCAATCTATTGCATATATTTGTATGTTTTTTGCCGATTTGTATACTTTCAATTATACAATGTTTATTTTTAATTTACATTACACTGCTTCAACTGCTATTTTTTGTATAATACTTTTTACTCCTCACTAACCCAAAGGGATATATAGTGGAGAGTTATGATTTCGCAATTTTTAACGGTATTTTTTTATTGCAGACTATCAAATAGTATGAAATGCTGAGATTGTATTCTGAAAGTTTCCTCACAATGTATCTGTGTGTGCTGTGTGCTGTATGCTGTGTGCTATGTACGGCGTGTTTATTTTATCGATTATAGACTAAAGTACTCGTTCGATTCTTTTCAAATTTTGTAAATATGTATATCTAATACTCGCTTAGACCCCATTAAGTTTTGAAGGATATCTGAAGAGTTTTTCTCAATTTTTTCAACTGTCAAATATTTCAAAGTGACTCCAAGCTCAGAAAACTCAAAATTTGAAATTTTTATTTTCAAATTGGTAAAAAGGTACATCACTTTCATAAAAATAAATATTAAGTTTTCGTAGTAAAATAATCAAATAAAAAATATTGTAAAAACTCATGTTATAAAAATGTTGAAAATATTCCATACAAAATGTTAATACTTTGTGGAGTGACTTGGTAGTGAGGAGTATAGCGTTGGCCTCAACCCACTCGTTTATTTTGGATTTGATTATTTTACTGTGAAGGTTCATATCTTTTTGCTAAGAGTAGATATACCTAATTGTTTTTGTTTTTATCATATTCTATATACCTATTTTATCATCAATATGTGTTTTTTTATGTATGTATGAAAAAGGCAATTTATGCCGTTTATTAGTAAATAAATAAATAAACAGGTTTTATTGCATACTTTTAGATCCGAGTATCAAGTCTATCACAGTAGTTTTGATAGTAGGTCGATTTAACATTGTTTTCTTCAGAGAAGCGTTTTAACTCCCGCGCTCATAGAAAGTTGCAGGGCATATAATATTTCAACTACGCATAAGTAAACTTATCAAATTTGATGTTGGAATGCACTGGTCTAGTATGAGTGAATTGTGATATGAGACTTGTCACAAAAAGTTTGTGATACCCTACATCTATTCATAAGATTAGTGCTATAGGATAATATATTTTTTTGTGACAAGTCATATCACAATTCGCTCATACTAGACTGACTAGACTCCTTGGTCATGTTTCAGCGGATTAAACACACAAAGATTCAATAACAGATATGAACAAAACTATCACCCCTCAGTTTACAGTTCAAATGATTGCAACAAATTTCAGTTCATAGTAAGAAATCCAACAAAAATCTAGGTTTGAAATGCACAAGTTGCATTTGTTACAATTTGAGTATAATGCACTTATGCACGGAATATTTGATCCTTTTAGATGGTGACAAAAAAGATAAACCATAATCACTTTACCAGATCATCCCCTAATCTCTTTCTAATAACTGTTTATGGATCCACCCCTATTTAGGTATAATACAGACTGAACAATACACAGCTATCTTCCCTTTATGCTAATTTATAGGCCCCAGCTACATTATTTAGGAGGAGCAACTACATTGAATTTTGATAAAAAACACTGTCAATTTTTATTTTCCTTTAACATACTTTGTTTAACTGCTGTGAGGTACCGGGTTAGAATAGTACTTCCACTATTTTCTATTGACATCATTTTCAGGTGTAATCGAAAATATAACAGGCAACAATAACATCGCATATTGTTCAGCAATGAAAAAAATTCACTTCCCATTCTGAATTTGCTCTTTAGGAGGGACATGACTGGTGTGTGGATAAACATGCATGTGTTTTGCTTTCATTTATAATGTAATGCACTCCCGCACACCTGTCGCCGGTTACCCTACATTGTGGGATATGCCGTGATTGTATTAATGATTGAAAGAATGAACATTTAATTGCAATTAATAATTCTACATAACATATCTTCAAAATAAAATATATATATGAAAAAAATTACCTTTTAAGAGGTCAAAGGCCCAAATCTTAAATATCTTTCTATCTGAACCGAGGCATTGATGCACATCTTCAGTTATAGTATTAAATTAAATTATAAATTATAGTTAAGTATGCAAATAAAATATATTTACCTGATTGTGTTGATTTTGTTCCGCCATTGCCTTTTCTTTTGCTTGTCTTTTGCACTTGTATCTGTGATTCTGGAACCATATTTTAACCTGTAACAACGTAAAAATAACAATTAATATACTTGGGATACCATAAGCAAATTATTTCAACGACAATCCCCAGTAAAGTATTTAAGTCGATTATGTCTCGATAAGGTATTTTTTTCTCTATTATTTCATCTGTCAAAACTTCCCCTTTCTTAAAATATCTCCAGTTTAAAATATTATGTATTTATTTGTATACTTATATATGCATATAAAAACTCGAACCCCAAGGTCAAAATATTCAACCTTTTAATTGAAGACCCATCTTGTTTTAATAACACACACTGCATATACCTACATAATACTTATTGGATAATATGATGAAAAGTTGATTATAGACATTGACATTTTATACATAGACACATTATATGAGAGCAAAACGCTCAACAAAAATGGTACATTTCAACGAATTCTTACAAAATCACCTAGATAGAGAACACACGATAAAATATATTTAGTGCGAAAGAGATCATACAATTATAGACACACAATGCAGGCGTATTTTCTATTTTACACCTATGCAATCACATTATAATTACAGAGACGAACTTATGTTAAGTTATTTCTGTGTGAAAAAGCAACAGAACAACAACATAATCAAATTAAATTAAAAAATAAAACAGTATGTTTGAGTTTCTGTGTATTTTTTTTATTGGTCGATAGCTATTTCGCCTTGTTAGGGCATCTTCAAGACTATGACGGCGTGGGGTTTCTGTTGGGTTATATAGGTGGAGGGTTGAGCTTGCAATTTTTTTTAACAACAGAATACCTCTGCATGGCTACAAATGAATACTACTCTCTCGTTTCCAAAGTAAAAATAAGTATCGAAAAATCTATATAAATATTTATATAGAAAAATCTTTATAAATATTTATATAGAAAAATCTATATAAATATTTATTGAAATGATGTCGTTCTTTCAGGCATGGGGTAAAACAACAATAAAAAAACAACCATAAAAAAAATAAAAAAATAAAAATAACAACAACAATAAAATAATAATAATAACATGCAACCATATTTTATGGAAATGGGGAAAGAGAGAATCGCCGGGGTGTGACTGTGGCGCAGAGTCCAAACGATCCGGCACATTGTTGAAGAGTGCCCGCTGCACAGGTATCCGGTAGAGCTGGGGTACATCCACGGGGCAAAGCAAGAGGCGTTGCATTAGAGCCTTAGATTCAAAGCAAGAGGTTTGAATTTAAGGCTCTAACGAGCTCCATAGACGCAGCCTTTTCTGGGCGCCGAAGAGCCTAGCCATTCGAAAAGTAGGTAAGTAAGTGTAACTTTTGCATTTATCCATCATAAAATATGGTATTTTGACTATGACAATACGTCCGAACACTACAACATCTTGCGTGTAACTAAAGTGTGGTATAAATTAAATGAGGTATGCGCCTTTTTTTTACCGAATTTAAACACTAGGAAAGTATCTATTTTTTATATCATTGGCATGAATATGGAATCATGCGAATGGAAAGTTTAAAAAAAATGCAAATATTATTTTGTGATAAATAAAAATAAAAAAACGTGTTTAAAATCAATTCCACTATTTATTAAGACTACGACCTACAACCGGTTTCGTGCTAAGCACATTTTCAAGTATCTAGTAGTAGTGCTTAGTACGAAACTACTTGAAAATGTGCTTAGCACGAAACCGGTTGTAGATTGGTCTTAATAAATAGTGGAATTGATTTTAAACGCGTTTTTTATTTTTATTTATTAAAAAATTTAAGAAATTTAAATGGAATTCCATCAAAAACTGACGATCAAAAAGTTAAATCTAATTTTGTGATTGATAAGTAGTGTATGCAAAATGAAAAGATTGCATAACGATTATGCACATACCAACCTAAGATTCTTTAGAATTAGATATATAGAAATACCGTTTATTTACCTAAATATCATTGCAAAGCACCATCTAAATATCACTCTCTATGAAGGTGTTGAAAGAGTGGCAAATTACCTGGTCATTCTCTATAATAAATCCTTATCCGCCATGTTGAGAGAGCCATAGAGGGTGGGAGGTATAGATGAGTGTCTTATCCACATTGGCAGCGGCCGAAGTACGCAAAACTAAGTGCGATTCAAAACAGACACGTCAATGGCCTCTCTCAAACTCTATGCAACACTCTTATTTAAAACTCTATGAAACGTTTATTAAAACTCTGACTAAAGCTGAAAGGAAGCTCGCTCTCCGCTTCAGATGTTTACTGTTTCGCTGTTTGTACATGGGTAATGGAAAATTGCAGACGGGCTGGACACAGACTCATAACATTTTACCTAGCAGACATATTTTCATGTCGAAATAGTATTTTTCTTAAATTAAGAACTGTTTTTACTAAATTTGGTGAATAGCTGATAATTTTTTTTTTTAATAATAAAAATGAATATGTCCTTGTTAAACAAGTACATATACATCTTCCTACGTTCCCTGAAATAAGCAAATAAATGCTTGTGCTATAGGTGAACGAAATCGGTCGAGGAAGGATTCGAACTCGCGGTCACTGGATTACTAGCCCGGCGCGCTAACCGCTCTGCCACCGACCCATCTTATATTTCTCAAAGAACAATTGATAATAGAGTTCTTCGAGAAATATAAGTTCCTTAAAAATCATGTTTTTTTTTTCAATATATAAAATGGGTTTAATTCCGAAGACGAATTTTAATTTAGTCAACAAAATTTATTTATTTATTTTATTTATTTAATTATATTTACGGCTTGAAAGCCTATTTACAGTACATAACACCATATTATTAACAGTACATAACACCAGTTGTAAATATTTGTAAATATATCAGTTAAGAAACATCAATAAAGATAACAATAACATATTGTAAATCAGAAAGAAATCAAATTTAAAATTCGGTGATACATAATATCTGTTATGAAATATAATGTTAAAAATTGAACAGTACACAACACAGTTATAAATACAATAATAACATAAGTATAACACATTAAGTTCAGCAATACATTATATCAGTTAAGAAACATCAATAAAGACAAAATACAAAAACAAAATAAAAACCCAAACATAACGATTACTATGATAAGTCATGAGTTAAGAGAAAGAAAATGTACTATTTTTGATTTGAAAGTAGAACTTTCTAACATAATAGGCATAAATCTATGATTTATACCGCAGATTTTAGAGCATTGTCCCTAATAAATTCCTGGATTTTTTAAGAAAAAATTTACTTGATTTAATCGTCCAGGGGTAGCATCTGTGAATGAAATATAAATAAATAAATGAAATATAAATAATAAATAAATAAAAATAATTATAAAATTTTAATCAACATTCAAGTCATTAAATACAAAAATGTGTTCTCCAGGGGGGAAAGTCTGGTCAAGAGGCGGAATCAAAACCATCCACGTTCAAGGCCGTAGCCAGATCAAGGGGGATTGATCCCCCCCCGAAATGAAAAAAAGAAGATATTTCTTTAGTGAGTAACAACGAGACTGCAGTTACATACGGTGCACCCATTTCACTCTGTTTTTATACAAAACATAATAGTTAAAATCACTATAAACAAATTTTTACCTCCTATTATTTTTATTATGTATGACTGTACTTTATGCTCGCACGGGGATACGCTCGCGGGGCGACTTGTTTCCACTGTTCCACTAAGCTAACCCCCCCCCCCCGAAATTATTTTCTGGCTACGGCCTTGTCCACGTTTACCCATATCATGGATATAATTATCTTACGGGGTTATATACGATATTATAGAACTCCATAAGGCGAAATCAAAACATGGATGGTTTTGATTTCGCCGGTTGACCAGAATTGCCCCCCCCCTCAGATCTCTGATGTTTTTTTGTCAATTTCCTTTATTTTATTCAATCTTCAGAATAACAAAATACTTACATAAAATGAATAAATTTGAAATTACGTTAAAATTTTAATGCGTTATCAGAATTGAACTTATTTTATAACATTATGCCATAAATGTAATGGTTCTTCTTACGTTCTTTCAGAATTTTGCAAGGGGCCGTTATTAATCCGCACTCGGGTACAAAAAACATTGAGGGCACTCTATTAAGAGGAGAGGACTTGCACACATAGGCACTATAGAATACTTTTCTTCATCAAAACATTACATTCACATACGGCCATCATTTCAGATTATAATTTTTTTTTTATTGCCACTCAGGTAACTAACAAGTAGGTACAATATAAAATATTAAATTATCACGTACTCATTAACAAGTTGCCACATTTTGAACACTTACCAAATCCAGACAGAAACCACAATTATAAACCGTGTGTCCAACGGGAATCAAACCCGTGACTCTTGGCCTCACAGCCAGATTTACAACCAACTGAGCCATGCAGGCCGACTACTATTTTTTATGGCAATCCTAATCTCGTATTACAAATAGATATTTTTGTGTACCTACTGTGGTGGAGTGGAAGATTGTGAAATCCTCTACATCCTCATAGATTCCCTTAACATAAATAATAATTATAAATTATTCATAACTTATAAATGCTTGTACTATAGGTGAACGAAATCGGTCGTGGCAGGATTCTAACTCGCGACCACTGGATTACTAACCCAGCGCGCTAACCGCTCTGCCATCACCCATCTAATCACGCAACTCTCACATCTTTGGGATGGAAACGATGATGAATAGTTGAAATCAAATCAATTATCTTTTGGAAATATACGAGCCACTTGTACAACGAGCAATGAAGGGTTCATTTTTATTATTGATGTAGGTTACTTAAATTTTACCTGAGAGTTTACTGGTATCATTAAAAGATGGAATTGATTGATAGCTAGTCATTGTCAACAAACAAGACAGTTTTATCGGGTGCAAGAATGTATCTTATATTGATTTATTATCTTTTATATTTCCTGATTCTTTTCTATCGCAATTAATTTATTTTGGTACATGTTATATATAAGAGCTCACCGCATAATAAACGAATATTTTCTAGTTTAATGAGTGTATAAAAGCATGTATGTATCAAAAAAAATAATAATTAAATAAGTATTTCAAATATTAAATAAGCATTTCAAATTAATCAAATCTATGTAAAATTAAGAATAACGTAGAAACTGTTATAACTAATAGAAATTTAAATATATTTATACATTTTGTTGAAATAGTCGGTGAAAAGTGTTTAGATATTTAAAAAAACGTACCAATATTGTGAACTAGGACCCAAAAGTTGCCGGGACCCTTATTCAATTAAAAACGATTTGATATTTTTTGAATATTTTTATGTATAAAATAAGACGAAATCATATTTAAAATTACCACTGAAATTTTAAACATTCCTGTTGGTAACAATAACAACGACGTCAGTAAGGTAGATAGGTATAGTGTGTGTGTGTGTTGAAATAATATTTATTTAGGGCACCTTTAATCCCGGGGCCCCTCTCCCCATGTTATTGCAGCTAAAGCTCTCTAAACATCGCCATTGTCCCGCGGGGGCCCCGTCTCCCGTGGAAACACCCATGACCAAACAACGCTGCATAATTTATTTAATTTAAATCGAACGTGTCAAATATTTCTGTCTGTGGATGATTGTCAGTCGTTGTTGAATTCAATTCATCGGATACTATTGTCAAATTGTGGCATGATGGTGAGTCGTTTGACTTAAGTACCTAGTGACGTCGTGGGTTCGATTCCCAGTAGAGGAGAAATTTATCTACATAAAATGAATTATCTTTAAGCTGGGATGTTCATCTCTTTGCTGCTTCTTTCCTTGGGATGAAAACAGCAGTGGTGGGTCAGAAAATATATACCTACCTACCATAATCTACTCATGACACATTCTTAATACGATCTTAGCTTACCTTAATCTTAAAAATGTATAAATCAGTACTCGAGTTATTTGAGAAAAATGTAAGAAAAAGGAAAGGTCCCGTATTGCGAGAATACTGCTTACGGAACCTCAACTTTTTCTCACATAATTCTCAAATAACTTCAGTAATACGGCCCTTAATCATGAAATTTTTTTAATATATAGATACGTTTATTATGAAATTATCATGAATTATTGCATAAATTTATAGTATTATTTAATTTATTTAAGCTCAAAGATTGCTAAAGTCTGAAGCTAATCTTATTTAAGCTCAAAAATTGCTAAAGTCTGAAGCTAATCTTATTTAAGCTCAAAGATTGCTAAAGTCTGAAGCTAATCTTATTTTTTTCCATATTTTTTTTCTGTGATCAACTTCATGAGTAGCCCTGCAGAATGCCACATGCACGGAGTGCAAGGAAATATGCATTTTTTGTAGATAAATTAGGTATTATTTACTACGCAAATAATTTTATTAATAACAAATCACTTTGGGGCACCGGCTTAGAATAGTACTTCCGTAAGAGTCGGGTAATCAAAACAGGCAAAATAATATCTCATAAACTTCAGCAATGAGGTTCACCATCCATTCTGAATATTGCCTATGAGACGAGATTATAGTGTGTGGGCATACATGGTTTACAGGCATGTGTCGTGGTTCCTTTTACAAGATAATTCACACCCGCACACCAGTCGCTTGATACCCAACATTGTGGAATATGTCATGATAGTATGTATATGCCGTAATAGTATGTATGTAGATGGGTCGATGGCAGACCGCTTAGCGTGCTGGGCTAGTAATCCAGTGGTCACGAATTTGAATCCTGCCTCGACTGATTTCGTTCACCTAACAGCACAAGCATTTATGCTTAATTTAGGGAATGTAGGAAGATGTATATGTACTTGTTTGACAAGGACATATTCATTTAAAAAAAAATATATTTGTAGGTAAATCACTTTTTTTACCACAAATGAGTTAATTAATATAAAATATTAATGAGGTAACAGGTTTTGAGGTCCATCCTAATGAATAAGCGTTCGCTTCTAAGATCTATCAAATCGTGGTAAAAACAACGTGTATTGTTATGAAACAACATACATACCTACATTTGACCTCGAACTCGTTGGCTGAAGCAGATTGGTAGAGATGGATCAGCTTCGGTACCTTATTTGAGATAGAGGTATAGGCCCAAATTATAGAATATTTCTCAAGACCGTTCTCCAAATGTGTCATCTCAATACCATAAAGAGATCATGCTCGAAAATCCGTATTAAAAGTAAAATACGTACGCCGTCTCATACGAGAAAGCGTACTCGAAAAAAATGTGGATGCAGCTCTATAAATAAGTACTTTTTTCTCGCGAATGGCAATAATTTCAGCGTTGTTATGTTGGTAGCAATGAGTTGGAATAGCTATTTATAGATATTTTGACAATTCGCTGTCTTGATAATCTTCGAAAGTGTAGAGAAATTTATGCATCATAATATTATGATACTTGATTAAATAGTGAAAATGTCGACCATATTATTCGGAAGAGGAAAATAAATACTTCTTCTTTTATCTGTCATATAGCATTTTACGGGAATATGTGTACCTACAGTCAATAGTTCCAGGAAAAACAGCCATTTCAAAATATGATACAACCATATACAACATGCATAGAATAAATAACATGATATTTAGTGGATGTACCGGAAATTTTATGAAATCTTACAAAATTTAATTTACATTGTTTATGAATGATTGTATGTAAATTACCCTCGGAAGGTTCTAAATAAGATTCTCGATCTATTTTAGTATCGCTAACAACGTCAAAATAGTAATTAATGCGAAATTCGTTCGTGTCTATATGCGTCTCTTTTTCGTGTAAAGCGCTGTCTCCTTCTCTCTCATTGAGACCGTTCTCAAGACAGCGGGTTAGCTGTCTCGAAGCAATTTCAACTCTTCTATACATTTCGAGACTGTTATTGAGATCAAGCTCAGTGACTTTTGTTTCTTTAATACCATTTTGGTTGAGAACGTGTTCTCAAGACCAGTCTCAAGCTGGAGAACGAATCTATAATTCGGGCCTTAGAGTTTTTCATCCTGATTGTCGATGTTCTAAGTGAATGGAATATGTGAAGAAAAAAAGAAAACAAATCAGATGATCGCAGAGTAGCCATAGCAATTTTAAATTAGTACCTACTGCCTCAGAACAAACTATGTATGTATATATGTATGTAACCTAAATATGTATCTACAAGAAAATAAGTAGTATCGTATGCACAATTCTATTATATTAATCAGATTTTAGATAAGCCTGTATTTTTTGTTAAATCCGAGGTGGTCTCAGTTAGCTGTATTGACATTTTAAACGCCTCCACCTATTCCCAATAGATTGAAAACATTGTTTTCTAAAGGGAGGTTTTTGGTTTTACCTATCCAGGACCGAATCTATTATAATTGTTAAAACGGGCAGTTTTACCGGACGTAAATCAATTTGTGCGGCAATAAGTTTTTTATTTTATTTTTAAGTATAAAAGTAAATAGATATAGGGAGGCTTATAACGAAAAATTCAACGGTAGTTGATGAAATTTAAAAGTTAAATTGTTTTTGAATTGCAATATTTATTGGTGTTTGTTCCATATTTCTTGAAAATGTCACATATACCTATTAAAAAACACTGCAATTTAATTTATACCTATGCTGCTGGTTCCAAATGAGTTTATTTTTAATATTATATGTATTTTAAAATACCCATTATGGAATTCTACATATTCAACACCGTCAGCATTGACAAAATTAAAAAAACATCTGACATAGTTCAGCAATGAGGTTCACCACCCATTCTGAATGTAGTGCCTTTTTAGGTGAGACGAGACTGGTGTGTGGGTATACACATATGTGTTGTGCTCCCTTTTATAAGGCAATGCACACCCGCACACCTTTCGCTGGTTACCCCACATTGTGGGATATGCCGTGATGGTATGAATGAATGAATGAATGAATGAATGAATATGTATTTATTTATTCGTGAGTTCGAACCCTGCCACGACCGATTTCGATCACCTACCTACTTAGTAGTATAATACTTATAGAATGGTTAAGTGTTATGGGTGATCAGTGTTGCTTTATTGGGTGTAAGGCGTGGACTCGCGAAGTTAATATTATAAACCGCCTTGAAGCATTTGAAATGCGGATCCACCGCAGAATGCTGAGAAAACCATGGACTGACATGGTCAGTAACACTAGTACTACGTAGAGCCAACACCAACAGAGAATTTTTCACCAATGTTAAGCTCTGTAAAGTATCGTACTTCGGCCGTATTCTGAGAGGTGAAAAATATATGTAACATCCTTCAGCTTGCCATGAAGGGGAAGATCGAGGGTCGTAGAGGGGTCAAAAGAAGGCGACTTTCCTGGCTTTGAAACATCCGGGAATAGACCGGTATGAGAACTGTGGAGGAGCTGTTTCGCACTGCCCCAGACAGGGAGGCTTTCTCAACGTGTCGTCAACGTCGGGTAGACAAGTACCTACAAGCATTTATGCTTAGTTTAAGGAATGTATGAGGGTGTGTATGTACTTTTTACAAGGAAATATTAGGTATTATATATTTTTTTTAAATCTTCTTGTCGATTTATTTTGTCTTTTCACTAGCGGGTTTATTGCCAAACGGCACATTCTTCCAACCAACCAGAGTAGATGATGATGATGGGTAGGTACCTATTATGGAAATAAGGTTATGGACATACCAAAAATATACCTATTATATAATTATTTTCAATAATCCAGTGTTCGCGAGTTCGAATCCTGCCACGACCGATTTCGTTCACCTATAGCACAAGTATTCATTCTTTAATAAAATAGCCTTTTCTTTGTTTTAGCCTTTTTTGAATATGATCAATGAGTTGTTAGCCGACGTAAAATCAGAACTTATAAGACTATTTCATAGCCTCGCTGATAGTACCTACTTCAAATGAAGATCTAAAAAAAATAGTAGGTACCTACCTACATACTTTAAATTGGAATAGATAGTAAAGTACGTTCAGTACAGTGGCACAGTTGGTACGCCATTTGGTTTCTGTGCCGGCGTCCTGGGTTCGATTCCCAGCAGAGGTAAAAATTATTTAAATTTATTTCTCACGCAAATATTGCTTCTCTGGGCTGGAAATACTGGTTATTTGGAAGAAATTGGCATACGGCAATAAACTCGCCACTTGCGCAGGGTGCAAGGAAGTATTCATTATTATTATTAATATTATACATTTGCTTTCACATCGGCTTGGTTAAAAGCCGATGCTAAACAAACAGCAATCGCTACCTGTTACTGTATTTATATGCACAACAGGCATATTAATAAAATAAATGTAATAAATTTATGCATTGTTTTTATGTTCACCTTTAAATTATTTCAGCATCACGTTAGCATTGACGAGGGCTTCTTTCGAACCGGGCGCAATACATAACAGACGCGCCCCTGTGTAGCTACCTTAACAGACAGACAGAATCTCGTGCAGGTGACAATGAGACAGGTAAAATAACAATATCAAAATATGGATGGGAGCAGAGCCGATTAACGCATTGATTTTTTTTTTCGCTGTTGACACTAGACGTCACTTTCTTCCGTTCAATGTTTACTTTCCATAATATTCTTTGACGAGATTCTATTGGGGGGTCTCTGCATTTTATGGGATCTCCCACGATTCAATTTGTCGTCAATACCTCCCTACCTTTTAGCCCAACCTTACCATAGAATCGACTCTGGAAATATAAAATAGAATACCCATTTTCTCGATTACGAATCTAGTAGAGCTGATTAAGAAGACATTTTTTTTTATTTATTTACATAATTAAATTACACACAAACAACACCATGGGTAAAAAAATATAATGAATACCTAAGCTTAATATAAAATTGTAGTAACTATCCCTACCTAGTGCCAATTATTTGTGGCAAACCAATTCATTACCTATAAGTAATAACGTACTGGAATGTGAATGTGTAATGGGTGAAAATGTGTAATGATGTGTTATCTTGCTAAGCTGATTTTAAATTTGACAGTAAGTTTTTATACCTATTGGTAAGGCGAGTTATGGAAAGTATCTAGTTGAAGGGTACTTTGATGCTTATTGTAAGTGGTGAGGATTCTGTTTATTGGTGAGTTTAAAGATGAGTTAGTTCTATAGCAATAATTATGGAAGAGTGGCGTGTGTCTCGTACGTCGACTCGGTACATGCAAATTTATGTTTGAAACAAGGTCTGGACAATCAATATTGTTATAAGAGTAAATCATTGATCGTCGTCGTACTGATAGGCATGGAATGTTACACATAGCATAGTCATTATATTTTCTGGTCATTCTGGATGAATTTATTTTGTATTCTTTCTATATTATTCCAATGATTATTATATTTAGGGTTTCAAATGACTGAGGGGAATTCCAGTGAACTTGTGACGAACGCAAAATATAGAATTGTTTGTGTTTTTAGATTCCTGAAATGCATATAACACTAAATCTAGAAACTGAAAACATGATATCATATTAAAACCGCCTAATGCACCATGAAGTTACGTGTTAGTAAGGGTAACTATTGCAAACAAAACTTATTCTGCAAAATAACCCTGTGGGCATGAGACCCCTGGGAAGACCAAGGCAGAGATTGATGGACAATGTTACCCGAGATCTGAACGTGCTGAATGCTTATGATGACTGGGAGTCCACTGCAGCTGACAGAAAGGCTTGGGAAGCTATTGTTCAGGAGGCTAAAGCTCTACCGGAGTTGTATGGCCATCGGAAGTAAGTAACTATTGCGTGCATTTAAAAGGGTTTATACCGCATTTAATCGGAAACCAAAAATTTGTTGATTTTTTGCATTTTACATAGGTAACAAATTTGACTTGAAATGAATAAAATATCACGTACATTCACTTGGATTTTTATTTATTTTATTTTATGTAGCTTCTCGGGCAACTAACAGGTACTGTATCAAATAATTATTTAACACGCACCCAATAACAAGTTGCCCCATTCTGGAGACTTACGATATTTATCGTCTCACAGATCCAGACTGAAAATACAATTTTAAAAACTGTGTCTCCACCGGGAATCGAACCCTTGGATCAGCAGTCAGATATCCAACCAACTGAGCCACGAAGGCCGATTTTTACTGAAAACATGATATATTTAAACCGCCTAATGCACTATGAAGTTACGTGTTAGTATGGGTAACTATCGCATGCGTAAAAAAGGTTATTACGTGATTTAAATTATCGGAAACCCAAAATTTGGTGGTTTTTTGCATTTTAAGAACAAACCTGGGGGGCAAGTCTGGTTCAATCGGCGAAATCAAAACCCTTAGTGATTACCCATATCATGGATATAATTAATATATGGAGTTCTATAATATCTTAAGATATCATAAAACTCCATCTGATAATTATATCCATGATATGGGTAATCACTAAGGGTTTTGATATCGCCGATTGAACCAGACTTGCCCCCCAGACTTAAAATGAAAAAAGTTTATCGGTCATTCACTTTGATTTTATGCACTCTTAAAGCACATAAAATATTTAATTATCTACGACACATAGTTATGGAGGAATTTTTAAAATGATGCTGTAAAAGGGATGTTTTTGAAATTTTGTTTTAATAAACACACTGTCTTATATATTTTTTAAATTTGTTTTCATATTTGTTATATATATATATATATATATATATATATATATATATATATATATATATATATATATATATATATATATATATATATATATATATATATATATATATATATATATATATATATATATATATATATATATATATATATATATATATATATATATATATATATATATATATATATATATATATATATATATATATATATATATATATATATATATATATATATATATATATATATATATATATATATATATATATATATATATATATATATATATATATATATATATATATATATATATATATATATATATATATATATATATATATATATATATATATATATATATATATATATATATATATATATATATATATATATATATTTATATATTAATATATATATATATATATATATATATATATATATATATATATATATATATATATATATATATATATATATATATATATATATATATATATATATATATATATATATATATATATATATATATATATATATATATATATATATATATATATATATATATATATATATATATATATATATATATATATATATATATATATATATATATATATATATATATATATATATATATATATATATATATATATATATATATAT
Source organism: Molanna angustata (assembly GCA_963576475.1). Lineage (NCBI taxonomy): Eukaryota > Metazoa > Arthropoda > Insecta > Trichoptera > Molannidae > Molanna > Molanna angustata. The sequence goes on from OY754980.1 coordinate 28,273,372, forward strand.
ATATATATATATATATATATATATATATATATATATATATATATATATATATATATATATATATATATATATATATATATATATATATATATATATATATATATATAATTGGGGTATTTTAGCTTTATATGTCTCCTTAAAGACTTTCAAAAAGAAAAAATATTAAATAGGTAGGTTCTCATTTGTCAATTTTGAAACATGTTAAAGTAAGTAATCAGTCAGTAGTTAGCCCAACAAACTGAATAAAGTGCCAACAGGGCCGGATAAATCATAGAACAACCCGGAACAAGAAATCAGGGCGCTTGTCTAAAAAGGGCGCTTAAAATCCTAAAATGTTAATTATATAAATCAAAAATTCCCCAGGTATGGCACTCGGTTCTCTCTGCCTTCCCCGAAAGGGACACGGCGTGATGGTGTGTATGATAAAATTCTGCGGTGTTAATATCTTGTCTATTACCGTGTTATTCGTAAACATATATAGTCGATTCACACACACACACACACACACACACAAAATAATCATTCTAATAATTTACTTGCTAAAGTGTTAAATTATCTACATAATGAAGCCAGCGCCCCCCTATCTGAAATCGCCCGGGCGCTTGATAATGAATTTCATATGAGATGATAGCGGCGTGTTTGAAAACATTCCAGATGCTACACGCCACAGTAACTTTAATTATACATTATACTAAGAACTCTTATTGCTTGTTAATGAAACTACATAAGCCGTTTCAATAAGCGGAACCTGTCAGCAACTAATAGCAAGGTTTTCTAAAAAAGGGAAACGAAGTTCTTTAGAAATGTTATGATAATTTCAGTGAAGTTTTCCCTTTCGACTTAAGCGACATACTTACTTATTTTCTCGATCTCGGTCGCCGACTCGTCACCTGACTCTTTCAATTATTCATATATTGTTTCTATCTCTCTCTTCTGTCTGATGTCAAGTGTTAACACGTGTCAATATTTTTTACGAGTCTAGTATAGACCATAGATTTTAATATATACCTATTACTAGATGGAATACTAGTCGGCAAAGTGTATCGAAATCAATGGGAGTTTTCGTGTGCTGTTTTGTGTAAAATTCATTGGCATACCTCGTTTTATTAATATTAATTTATGTAGGTATTTATTATACCAAGAACTTATTTAGTGTTTTGTGTTAATTAGAATCGCGATTTGTTTTTTTTATTTTAAGTTTGGTGTGATTTTAAATTTTTACTGGAATTTGATAATTATATTGAGTTTTTTTTAATTAAAAATAGTTTTTATGATATTTTTAGTGTTAACATTAGTTATTAAGTTTAGTTTATTTACATAATACTTGAGATAGTTAAAAGGACTTTTAAATTATATTTAACTTTAAACGGTTTATGTGATGATCCAATATTTTAAAAATTGTAAGACCTAAGGTTTTAGTTTAAAATGCCTACTTCTCAGGATACGTTACATACATGAATAGGAATAGGTAGAATTATAATTTATTTTTGTTCTTTGGTTTATATTGATATATTGATTTTTACTGTATAATATTGCATAATATACTGCATAATATAATATTGAAATTCCAAATATTTGAGAAGGAAGGGGGGGGGCGGTTTGAAATATATTGCTCTGGGCGCAAAAACATGTTTATCCGGCCCTGAGTGCCAACAATAGGTATAAAGTGCAAGTATACCTAAAGGGGTTGTGTAATATAAAGTACAACCTTACACACCCCACTAGACACTCTCACTTCTCTAAACATAAATAATAAGAAATTTAATAAAATAATTTTTTATTTTTCGCAGTTATAAACAAAATAAAACAATAATAAATTTTTGACAAAATAATTAAGTAGGTAGGTGTGTAGGTACATAGAAATACTTACATACATACATACCATCACGCCATGTCCCTCACGGGGTAGGTAGAGAGAACCGAACGCCACTTGTTTCTACCTTGACACACATTCACCGCCTCGTCAACATTCATATATATCGTTTTATAGGTACCTACATGTTCATCTGTTGTTTACGCTTCTAACATTTCCGTCTTTCAAAATACCGTAAAAATAAAAATAATAAATGTGCCCCCTATATGCCCCTTAAATACTTTAGGGGGCATATAAATCTAAACAACCAAATTTTAATCAAATTTCTCAAATATATACAGCGTGTTTCTAAAAAAATACAATAATTATTTTCAACATTAAATTTAATGTTGAAAATACTTTAATGCGGTTTTTATTTCTACACATTATTTACACGAATGTAGTGACTAATCTTCGTTTTTACATGTATGTATTTTGCCTCAAAAAGGTTTTGTTCATTTTATTGTTGTTTCCTTTTTCTGGTTATATGAAATAAACAAATCTAAATCATAGAATAAAACAAAAAAAATTCAACAGTTAATTAACTTTATAAAAACATTCCCGAAATGATCGTTCTTAGCGACAGCTCTGTTCAAAAGTCAATATTATAAAAAAAATAAAGAAATTTATACACTGCCCTTTTGAAGTATTGTTAAAGACATAAATAGTGACAATATTAAGTTATTATCATTATTACAGCATGTAATCTTTTTTGTAACATAATTAATCTTGAAATTTGCATCCTTGGTGATTTTGAGCTATATAAGTAACTACCTACCTATATTTTGCATTTCTCAGACTAGCGTCAAAACAATACTGATTGTGTCATGTTAAAAATTCTCAGATCCCGCGGTGCATAATCAGCGAAGCGTGCTGCCATGTCGTGGGGCGCACGTTCTAGGCGGATATAAGTACCATAGGGGATATGAAGGTAGGTAACTACCCCCCCCCCCTCATTTGCAAAACTATCATGAAAATATTAATGTCAGATTTGTGTTGAACTACATACATACATAAAATCACAGCATATCCCAGTGAGGGGTAGCCAGCGACAGGTGTGCATAGCCTTATGAAAAGAAGCACTACACATACGTGTATACCCACACATCAGTCTCACTCCACCTAAAAAGCACTAGATTCATAGAATGGGTGGTGAGCTTAATAGCTGAAGTATTTGAAATGCCTGTTGTACTGTCGATTATGATTTCGATGATACCAGAAAAGTGTGGAAGCACTTTTCTAAGTCGGTGCCCTGCAGTTATGTTTCGATAAAATTAATCATTTCATTAGACGGCTAAATATATTATTTTACTTTCTTTTCAAGCAGATATATTTTTTTATTTTCACAATTTTCTTACACAATTTACACACAAAATATTTACGTTAATACTCATTCGATAGGCCGTAGAGATCAAAATTAGACCGTAATTTGACATTTTATTTAGTTTGAAAAGCCACTGGAATTGCACTTGATCTATGTTAAAAAAACACCATGTATGTATGTATGTACTTATAAATCAAAGGGTATAAAGTAATCTATTAACATTAATATAGCAAAGTGCAATTATTTGAGTATGTACTATTTATATTGTTTCACAGTATTTACCTATTTTTCACAGCATTATTTACCTATTTTTCTTTAAAGTATTCTGTATTTGAATATATATTTATTTGTTAGGTAGGTACCTACCTATTTAAACCATCTCAATTTTTTTGTTATAGGTAATTATAATTTCTTTATTTATTGATTAACCAATAAGAAACCTAGAACATTCATGACATTCATTCATGAACTAAGAAGACATATAGGTATATATACTGTCTCAGAACAGGTTTTTACCTAGTAAGGCAGTTTATAGTATGTTTATGTTTATGATAATAGTACCTATGTTTATCTGGTATATAAAGAGAAAAAAATTTAATTTAAATATAATACTTACTACGTAATACTTTTTTACTGGATATAAGAAAGAAAAAGGAATTATAAATAAACAAAAAAAATTGGAATCGAAACAATTTTTTGACAGGTGTTTAGGTTCCTACCTACCTCTTCATATTATCAAATTGACGATATGTTTCTCATGTCTACTCAATGTGAAATGTAGGTATAAAGAATAATGAGCAATAAATGGCTGACGATAACTAGAATGATATTAGTGGGGCAGAAATTGTGACTCTGCAGGTCCCCATTGTTGGTTCTTAAAGGAGGTCCATCCAAGTGTGGTGACAACCCGTGGTCTAACATAATATATACAATATATACCTACCTACCTACGAGTCAGGGTAAAATTATTGAGCTTGGGAATCTGACGACTAACTGAAAAATACGATATGAAATAGAATTTGTATTTCGAAACAAATTCTTACATGGGTAGGTACCTATTTTGAACAACTTATCAGTAGCCATCAACATTATAGTATTGAGGAAGAAATAGCATATCATTAATAAAACGAGGGGGTTGTGGCCAACGCTATACTCTTACTACCAAGTCACTCCACAGTGAATTCAAATTTTGTATGGAAATTTTTCAATATTTTCACGAAATGAGTTTGTCAAATTATTTTGATTTTAATATTTTATTATGAAAACTTGATAATTAATTCAATACCATTTTATGAATGTGATGTGCCTTTCACATTTTAAGTTTCCTGAGCTGGGGGTCACTTTGAAATATTTAACAGTTAAAAAAATGAGAAGCACTGATCAGATATCGTTCAAAATCTAATGGGGTCTAAGCGAGTATTAGATATACATATTTGCGAAATTTGAAAAGAATCGAATGTCTATAATCAATAACTTAGAATTTAGAATAAACACGATTGATTACAATTTATTGTGATATAACACACTGAAAAAAGTTATGTTAAAATTAACCGAACTATAGTGACTACAGAATTCGTTTTGTGCTATAAATATTTCGTGCGTTTAATTAACCAAACAATACAGTCAAAAACAGGTAAACTTTTATTACTTATAAACTGGTTTGGATAAAAACGCAGGTAGCCAGTTCGGTGGTCACAATTATTTTTCTCAGTGCAATCTGATTATAAAATATCATTTTGATACTCGCTTAGACACGGGTATGTTCGAAAATAAAAATAAAATAACTGTAAAGAATACATAAATAAAAAAAAAAAAAAATCCGAAGATTGAAAACGAGGTCACCAGTCACCAGGACATATTCTGTCCACTAAGTAAAGTGAAATTTTACTTAGTTTAAATTTATAAACTGATCTTAGCAACAATTCACAACAAGAAGACGACGTATTCACAGAGGATGTACTTTCTAAGTACCTTGTTGGCGAATTCGCCACACGCCTATGCCTTCTTGTGGAAGTCATTAGGCGAATCTGCTCTCAAATATGCTAGAGACGTCCCTGTGTTATATTTGAGCTTCTATAGTCACATATTATTAAAAGTAAAAGCGCTTACCTATCTACTCAACATGAAACTGTTGAATGGTTTAAGAATGCCAATTTCAAAATAGTATAATAGTTACATAAATAATTAAGATGGATATTTTTTCTTTTCAAATAATCTTATAATCCACCGAGGATGTTAAAGTCAGTGTATTGATGAATGAGATTGTTAAATAGATGGATGGATATCCTATATGTAAGATCAATAACATTTTAATGACAGGTTCATATGAATGAAGGTCTGAAGCTTAATGCTACTAACAATAGTTCCTTTTAACTAAATTATAATCCTCTACCTGACGAGAGAACAATCAATGGATTCCAACTTATCGTTATAAGTTATAATCACTTTAACCACATCAGAGATCGACTAACGAGGACAATTTTTTTCTGTTCTGTTTTAATAACGGGGGTTTATTTTTATTATGGTGTTGTAGTATTTTTTTTTATTTCTGAGCATATTCTTTTAGAAATAAAAAAAAACTACCTCTACAGCCAAATTATTGCAAATTAATATTGAAAACTCTACGCTGCCCAATAAATGAAACATATATGTTTATGGTTTTGACACATTTGCAATACGTAGGTGCCATCATTACATACAGACCATGGGGGCAAGTCTAGTCAACCAGCGAAATCAAAACAATCCATGTTTACCCATATCATGGATATAATTATTTATTTTATTTATTTATTTATTTATTTATCACACCATTTAAATAATCGTCATTAAAAATAGAAAACTGCTGCCCAACTAGGTATACCTGTTCTAGGGCTAGCAGTGTACCTACACATTATTATATTTCACAGGAGATATACCTATAGGTTGTACCTATTTGCATTTTTAAAAAGTATCTAAACAATATAAACTTAACTATTGTTACTAATCATATGGAGTTCTATAATATATAAGATAATTATATAATAAGATAATTATATCCATGGTATGGGTAAACATGGATGGTTTTGATTTTGCCTGTTGTCCAGACTTGCCCCCCCCCCTTATTTAATTTTTTAAGATTTTTTATTTATTTGAATTCATGTACAATAATGTGTACTAAGTGGGAGTTTATTGCCTTAAGGCAATTTCTTTCAATCAACCAAAGCAACGCTATACATAGATAATTAGTGAAGTGGTAAATATATTTAATTTAACGATTCTAGAATTTTGGTGCTAACATAGTGGAAATCCATTTTAAAATAAATAAATAAAGAAATAAATAAGTTATTTTTCCACAATATTTTTATAGCGACCGAAAGTTTTCGCCAAGTTAACTTGGCATTACCAAGGTCCAAATGAAACTCCAATGTCCAAATGAATTGGACCTTGACAATAGAAGAGGCTGATAAAAGAGGAACGAAAATTAAAGGTAGGCCAAGGGAAAGTTGGCAAAAATGTAATTTTGAAAGATGGAGACGTTAGATGTATGAATTGCGATAAAGCGCCAACTTTGCACTGATAACATAACTCAAAATTCCACTCTCTAGTATATGCATGAATGTATTATTTATGTGTCACCATAATGGTTGCAACACCTTCTTCGTTGATCCTTAAGTGAGTTAGAATCCCATGTTATGATTCTAGAATACATACAATCCTCTCTGTACTATTCCTCGTATGTTTCTGGTGTGTTCCTATAATTTAGTTTTTTTCTCATTTTTCGTAAATTGTATGTTAAGCTTTTAAAATTATTTGATATGATGTCCTATTATTATGTACTGTAGTCTACATTTACTTGTTTTTTTTTCATTGTATTTAATACCATTATGCTCTACTGTACTGTTGGATATCCAAAATAAATAAAAATAAATAAAATAAATAAATACTTAGTATAAAAGCGTTGATGAAATGATGCGAGAAATGTATGTCAAGTGAGAGGAGTCTGGTATTCGGATCTCTCTGCCTTCCCCAGATTAGGAAATGGCGTGATGGTATGTATGATTCGGGTTTGGTATTCTTAAATAAAATGAATAGCAATGGTTGTCGTCCCCTTGAGCGTGGGACAATGTCTTCAAATATTTCCTAATAAGTTTTGACACATGAACAGGTGAGCAGAATGGCCCTCAATAGGAAGTCGGTGGTGTATTGTGCGATGTTTGGGGCAATGTGGGCAAATTATAGGTAGTACTCATATTATATTGTAGTAATAACAGTATTATTACTGCAGATTTGCCCGGCTCATTAGAGCGGTTGGATGAACTCTTAGAAAACAGGAGAACATGACAGAGTAGATAGCTAGGTACCTATATACCATATCTCGGACCAATTTCTCACGACTCTAATTATTTACACATTATAAACAGAGCGGTAGCTCTTTGTACATACCAGTTCAATGAATTTTATCAAATTATAACCACTCCAATACAACGATAGTATGAGACAAGTACATAGTATTAGTAGGTACCTATATTAGACAGGTAGAATTGTAGTATTTTGACAAGGTGGTATGTTTATAAGAATTAATACAACCTTGGGGCCAAGTCAACGTGTCAATTTACAATAGAAAAGAAAAAAAACATAAGTCAATGTATGGAAGTGACATTTGTCAGTCACGTGACAAAACTCGCAATAAAATCATAAACTATCACTGGGTTGTTTCAACAACAGTATCAGTAAAAGTATTGTTTAAATTCTTTGATTTCATAAAATTGTTCAAAATTGTGTCGTTTCACGGCATATTATTTCAATGACACAACCAAAATATTTCACAATTTCATGGAATCAAAGTATTTTAACTATACTTTTACTTTAATCTTTGTCCCAGAAACACATCCTTAGTGTTCCTCGAGCAAAGATTAAAATAAAAGTATAGTTAAAATACTTTGATTTCACAAAATTATTCAAAAGTTTTGTTTGTTTCATTGAAATCTAATGCCGTCAAACAACGCATTTTTGAAAAATTTCATGAAATCAAAGTATTTGAACTATACTATTTCCGTTACTTTTGATTAAACAACCCAGCCTTAGTAACTTCCATAGATTTTCATATAATATACTTAGATGGAGTTATAGGTATACCTACTCCGTACAATGAGTGATTCATGGTACCTATATCTTGGTTAGCAATATATTGCAGTTTTCCATACATTCCAACACTTCCTAGATAACTGTTCTCTAAATTTTAGTGAACAAAGCGTTTTTTTTTCGACAAATAAATCCGAAAACAATTCACATTAGTCGTTATTCTCTATAGAAAAACGATGTGGTCTGCCCACCTTGGTGTTAAAAGTCTCGCGGAAATAATCCTCACTTCGATTCATACAAAATTTGCTAACTGCGACATCTAGTAGGTAGTATATTTTATGAAAATCCATGGCCTGAATTTTATGTAGGTATATTAGTAAGGTGCGCTGATCGTAAATGTGTGTCTTTTCGTTTGATTGGTATAGTTATATGTGCAAACCGCCCCTCATCTCCACGCCGAAAAAGCTGTAATGATAAACTCAAAATGTCCTCAAATTAATTTCGTAAAAAATATATGTATAAAATTTGTCACGACATTCTGTTGAACTTAGCAGTTTTACCTTTTTGGAGATGAATTCATTGATTGAATCAGAAGAGTCCTTATAATTTATATGGTCTTCTGTCCTCCTTGCGACTTGCATCATAGAAAAATAACTGCATTGCCAAAATATTTTTGGAACGAGTGTGTATGTTTTTTATTCCATATACGCCAATAACAACTTTCTCTCATTAGTATGCGCAATTATTGCCAAAAACATTCTCTCTTATGTTATGTACAAATTGGCATCTATCTACCGAATAATGTCAACATTAGGTACATTGCCATAATGCGAATTACTAATGTGCTAATTTCTAATAAAAAATCTTATTTGATTAGCACATAGCTGTTTGTCGTGAAGCTATTATATTTGTTCAAATAATTATTGTGAAGTCATTGTCATTTCTTCTATTATATAAATATCTTAAAAAAGAAATTTAGGTACCTCTAGCTTGCGGCTGGTACACCATAAATTTAGAATATTTTATTTGTTTAAAAATAAATTTGATTGTAAAATAAACAGATAAAATTAATAAAACAATAAACTTACGTAATTGAGGTGATATACATAATTTAATTTCATTTATTAATTTCACTCATATTACTTCTTAATTGGCTATATTTACTGCTTCATTTTCGTACAAACTTAATTCTGACCCTAGACACCCCATGCATGGATCTCAGACGCGTCAGTGTAGACTTAAGTCAAGGAAGAGTTTCCTGGAGTCGACTTCTCCTGTGGTCGAACCACCCGCGGCCCGAAGGCTGTCATTGTGGCGTGCAGAGAGTGCCAGTCCCACACACTTACCTCCAGCCGAGGAGATGTCAGTGGGACACAACTTACCATATTATGCAACATGGAGGGCACTCAACAGACTATAAAGAACAGGCGTCACCCGCTGCTACAGTAACCTCAAAAAACGGGGCTACAGTGAGGATGATAGGTACCTGTGAGTGTGGCACTGTACAGGACAACTCGCACCTTCTCTCATGCCCCTTGATTGGAGTTACATGTACACATGAAGACACCGTAACAGCGAAGGAAAGCGGCATCCGGGTGGCCGAGCACTGGAGTATTCTAATTTGATGGTGTTCCGGACACGGAAAGTAAGTAAGTAAGTATTTTCGTACAATTATAGCACATTTTATCAATTAGATACTATTAATTTTGTGAAATGAATGTTTTATTAGGTAATAAATAACTCATTCACGACTCAAACAAAATAAAATGTATTGATACCTACCTATCTCTACGAAAATGATTTATGCACTAAAAAAACTCGCTATTTATATCTACGCAATAAAGAATTTTTATCACAAGTATTGTACACTGTTACGTCAATAAAATATAAATCCAGACAACGATAAAAATAACATCTTTAAGAGGGCATATACACACCCTAATTTGAAATCAAATTTCTTAAATATGTTATACCTACTGTGTGTTTCTTAAAAAAAAAAAACCATAAATATTTTCAACATTTCTCTAGTTAATGTTCGTCACACAATTTTAAAATTCAACATTTAGGTATTCCCCTAAAAAAATATTAAACAAATCTTTCTCACAGCATTTTTTTTAATTACTCAATAACTATGTGTCGTAGAGAAATAAATCATTTATGTGCTTAAAGAGTGCATAAAATCAAAGTGAATGACTGATATTTTTTTTTCATTTCATGTCAGGTTTGTTCTTAAAATGCAAAAAAAATCAACTAATTCAGGGTTTCCGATAATTTAAATCACGTACCTATAACCCCTTTTTAGCGCACGCGATAGTTACCCTTACTAACACGTTATTTCATAGTGCATTTGGCGGTTTTAATATATCCGCGTTATATGACCTCTTAGGTAATCAATAAATATTGACCGACCTGCTAAGATTTTCGTTGCCACACTGAGAAATACATATTGATTAAAAGACCATAATTCCGATTAAAAAAATTATAATCTACAGATTTTTTAAACAAAATTCTGGTTTATACCTAAATCATTATCTATATTATTTTTTCTTGGTGCTTGTTCCAGAAAAATATTGTTATGGTTCAATTTTTCTTCGTGTAGTTAATCGTGTGTTGGAATTATTTTGATACCTAATGAATCTTATATACATTTTGTTTCTTTTATAGTACCCGCATAAATATTCCTCTTCCCCAGCCCGCATTCTTGTTTCCTGCTAAACCACAGGAGGTATACCTACCAGGAGCCAAGCTATGTTGAAGTAGGTACCTCCACATTGAATCTCTTCATTACACTCAACTTTAAAATCATATAATAATGCAACCAGACTCAATCGACCAGCCGCTAGGTGATTCGAAATTGATTTGCACTCCAAGCAACAAGGATAAAGGGTCAGACACGAATGAACTCCTCAGAAGTCAAATTAAAATGACGGCTATGTGGGCGATATAATACCAACCAATAAGTTATGTAATTGTATCGGTTGCATCTTGGCATTGGAGCATTTTTTACAAGAAGGATTATTCAAATTTACTTAATATATAGAAAATAAGTAGATATACAAAACAATAAATACAAAAGCCAATTTACCACGTATAAAAAAATATATTGTTTCGTATATTTAGAAATAAACAAAGATTATACACCGAAATAAATGGGTAGTTAGCTGAGAGGATAGGGCAAATCTTGCAGGTTCAAATCTTATAGATGTGTCTGAATTGTGTCAAGGACTTGGTCATTATGAAAACATTGTACCGATATCTAATCCAACTGTCAATTTGTTCAAGAGAATTTTATTCTCTAACCCAGTGGTCCCCAACCTTTTTGTCGCCGCGGACCGGTTAGCGTTTGATAATTTCACCGCGGCCCACTGAGGGTAGGGAGGGTTACATTGGGGAGGGGGGGGGGTCAAATTGAATGTAGATTTTTTAAATTATATTATTTAATAAGGAAATATTATTTTACAGAAAATTATGAAAAATTAAAAATAAACAGTAAAGAAAATGTATTAAAAATAATAAATTGTGGTTCCTCACCATAAAGATCAAGGTGTATGGGGAGGGAAAATTCGCTAAAATATTTATTCATAATAAAATATAATATTTTTTATTTTTAAAAGAATGAATAAAAATTACGATTGAGGTACCTACATAAGTTGTAGTGATAAAAAAAGTAGTAAGGAAAATAGAAAATACAAGGTTTGTGGGGAAAATTAGAAAAAACAATATATAATAACAATGAAGGATTATTCCAGACGTTCGAGATGTTTTTTTTTTGGATTCATGGGTATTTTCTTTATTTATGAGCCTCAACAGGAAGGTTGAAAGAATTTTTCTTGTTGTTGTCAAGAAAGAGAAAATTAATAATTATTTTAAGCTATATGATTGAAATTTTTTCAAAAAATTATTTTGATTTTTAAGCAGGCGGCGCGGCCCAGTACCATTTGGTCCACGGCCCGGTACCGGGCCGCGACCCATAGGTTGGGGACCACTGCTCTAACCTGTAAAGATACGCGAGATTTGTATGCAGGATCTATATTTTTCACGGTCATTCCAACTTTGAAGTACTATATTATGGTAAATGTTTTTTAGATTTTCATATAATATATTATATTATGTCGCAGTTAACAAATTTTGTATGAATCAAAGTTAGGATTTTTTCCGCGAGACTTTTGACAATAAGGTGGGCAGACCACATCGTTTTTCTATAGAGAATAAAGACTAATGTGAATTGTTTTTGGAATTATTTGTCGAAAAAAACGCTTTGTTCACTAAGATTTAGAGAACAGTTATCTAGGAATAGTTGAAATGTATGGAAAACTGCAATAATATGTTGCCAACATAACGCCAAACGCGCGATATACCATGACTCACTCATTGCACGGAGTACCTACTCCATCTAGTATATTAGAAAATCTATGATTATAATATTGTTATAGAAATAATAAATAACAAACGTATAATCTATAAATATATTTGTTTCATATAGCAACACACAAATATGGTTTCAGCGTTCAAGGTATGCTGAATCCGTCTATCGAAGAAAACTGTGACCAAACAAATTAAATTTGGAACAAATAGTTATCGCATGGTGTAGGTATAATGCGCATGCTCCAGACGACTGCGAGTGTTACCAGTGTCAAATTGATTTGAAGGAATTGCCAAAATAAAAATAATAATAGGAAGGTACTGACGCGGCACAGCAGGGGAATGTTCATTTGATTCATGAACAATACCCCCCCGGAGATGTCGTCGACAAATAAGTCATTTTCGTACGCCATGTTAAACCATCATTATATTTTCCTGGTGGTAAAAGGAATAGGGGAAGAATGGAAATACCCCATTACATATATACAACAAATAGTACCTACAGATCTACTGAACAAGGGCTGGGAACAAAATTCTATATTTGGATTTTTAACATACTTTTTTAGCATTTTAATAATCCACAATTCATGTTTTAGTACCTACCTACATCTACCTACTAAATTTAGTGATTATTAGTATAAAATAAATTCCTTTTTAAATTACTATTCGCTCCACATATCATACCGATTGAATAACGACGGCGATAGCACGCAACCTTGTCTCACTCTTTTATTGATAGAAAATCACGATGTCGCTAGCTAGTTCTATTACCTACTCCATAGGTACACCGAAATAAAATGAGCGTTGTCATGTCATAGGATAGGGGCCCCATGATCCTAAAGAGCCCAGGTCCTCCAATACCAATAGGTTGAAGACAGAATCTATATAGAAAAATTCAAGAACTCGAGACACATGCATTTAAGTATTTCGAAACTCTTACACCCGTCATGACCTTTGTCATGACGGGTATCGTGATATCGGTCTTGCATTTCAAACAACATCACAAGATATCAAGATTTGTCAATTGTTTGTTCATCACTATAACACACAACGTGATGGTAAAGTTTTGGATAAATAACTAGAGAAATATCATATTTGAATTTTTGCTTGGTGTGTATTATGTGCAAACTGCCTACCTCCACTTAGAAAATGATCAAACTATTTTACAGAAACTATATGCCTTTTTATAAGTATACACCTATAAGAGATTCATAGTTGAAGATCATAATAAATATGATCATGTTTCCACTTAACGAAATCTTCTTCGCTGGCCTAAGATATGTCATCGTCGTAACATGCATTTACTTTCACTTACTGTATAATAACAATATTGCACCACAATATCACAAAAATGTTATTTTCTTGTCAAATCACGGTCTGTCTCGCCACACCAGCATTCTACTGAATTTCTCAGTTTCTCTTTAGAAGACTATGGAACACCTTTAAATGATGATACTACATCGTCTCAAACAATTCAATTAAAAAAAAAGACTAAAGCTGTTAAACCTGTCTAATAACTCTTAATTGACACTCCTTCCCTATCCTCTCTCGCATCCCACAACCTCTATCTCCCTCCTTTCTTTGTTGCTGTAATTTTACATTTAATAATCTTACGTACCTATTTATCTTTCTGTAGGTATGTTTTTTATTATATATTTAGTATGTCCTATTCTGATTCGTCTAAATTTATCCGTCTGAATTTTAGTATATGAGAAATGTCAAAAAGTTGACTGCATTTATACGGGACTCATTACGTCACAACGCGCGGATGAAATCCTTTTATCCACGGTCTCCCGTTGGTTACAGACGTTTTCGTACTCTGAAACGAATCAGAATAGGACATAATGTATCTCTATATCACTATAGGTAGGTAAACTATTTATGGCCTCGCGTTGCTTTGTTTGGTTGGAAGAAATTGTCTTACTGCAATAAACCCGCCATTGTACACTCTTTTGTACATAAAAAAAAAACAAATAAAAATAGTATTAGGTACATCATGTAGGTACCTATATATCTATGAATACATTTTTAAAAATATTGGTTTGTTTCCTTACATCATCATGTTTCATTACATCCTTATATATTAAGAAAAAATATTACTCTCACGCACCGGCTTAAAATAGTGCTTCCACTATTTACTATTATCATCGTTTTAGGGTGTCCTGTAAGAGCCGGGTAATCGAAATAATAATATATAGTTCAGCAATGAGTTTCACCACCCATTTTATGATTGTAGTGCCTTTTTTAATGGAGCGAGACTGGTGTGTATACGGGAACGCGTTGTCCTTCCTTTTATAAGTTAATGCCCACCCGCGCATCTTTCGCTGGTTACCCCACATTGTGGGATAAGCCGTGACGGTATGAATAAAAAATATGAAAAGAAAATAATATTTTTCCCAAGTCTTCCCTTAATAAATATTCTTGGCTGGTAGATAGGTACCTATACAGCTATAAAGTGTATGGGGAAACGCTTGGTTTGGTATTGGGCACAACATGAACTGGAGGGGTAAATTTAAATTGTAGGTTTTGCAGTCAATTATTTTAATACCTAGTAGTTTACTCTGGATTATCTGAGAGGGGTGTTTTATACAATCGGTGGTTAAGTTTGACTTATAACGACACCATTAAGTTGATACATTTTCAGATGGGATAAAAATACATTCAAATGACTACAAAATTCAAAATTGATTTGAAAACTAGAATTCAGTTTGAAAAGTCTTTATTTTTGATTCTTTAAACAGAATTATGATTTATATCTTTTTGAGATGAAACAATGAAACGAAAACGCAAAAAATAATGCACGTGAAAGAAATGTAACGAGGTGATGGCTGAGTGGCTAATGAAATGTATTAGTAATCCAGTGGACGAGGGTTCGAATCCTACCTCGGCTAATTTCCATCGCCTATAGCATAAGCATTTGTTTAGTTTAGGAAATGTATGAGAGAATATTTTCCAGAAGAAATTATTTTTTTCCAATTAAAGTGTATAAAAAATCGCCATTTATTCTCTCATCGACTCGCCAACTAATTTGCATGATCACGTTTTGTATTTGTGCAACTTTCCTTAACTATGTATTTTAGTTATCAAAAGGTATATTGTTGAATTCGCAAATCAAGAGGGCAAGTCCGGTCAAACGGTAGAATCAAAACCTTCATGATACCCCATTTCATGCATGGATATAACTTAAGTAGGGGGGCGAGTCTGGTTTGACCGGCGAAATCAAAACCCCAGTGATTACACACATCATTGATATAATTATCGTATGGAGTTCTATGATATCTAAAGATATTATAGAACTCCATATAATATTTATATCCATGATATGGGTAAATAAGGAGGGTTTTCATTTCGACGGTCAACCAGACTTGCCCCATAGATCTTAAGATATTATAGAACTCCATAAGATAATTAGGTATACCTATCTACGATATGGGTTATCATGATGGTTTTGATTCCACCGTTTGACCAGACATGCCCCCCCCCCAGGATATTACGGGTCATAAGCCCTGTAAATATCTACCTGGGCTCACCCTCGTCCTATGTAAAAATATTCTTCATCATTTTGGAATAGATATAAATATATAAAGGTAGGTACCTACTTAATTAGTGTTATCTCTTGAAAAATGTTTTATTTTAAGTACCTACCTATGTACCTATATAAAACGAATCATACCAAAAATATCGTTTAGCACAAATTGTTTAATAAAAAACAATTTAAATAATACCTACTATCTAAAACAAATATTCATCAAATAGGTTTCTGCAAATAATATTTATTCAAAATTAATTTATTTTCTAAGTAGTAAGCAAATATGTAACTCAATTTTAAATTAATATTTGATATAGGGATTATTATTGGTTGATATTAATCGGGCCGTGTGGCTCCATGTTACATTATGATGTATGCCTTGTGTAATATGTAAACACTGGGGTTATGATATAATCCATAGATTATAACACCCCCAATGTATGTACCTATCAGCGCAGTGCATTGTTGGCAACACTTTCTCTAGAGCTATTGTTTATGGTAACTAAAACACAAAAGATCGTGTAGTTACCTACGCGTGTAACATAACACCTACTGAAACTAATAATAATTAATAGTATATGTTGTACCTTGTTATATCTAAATTGGTAGAGAAAAAATAATTATTATCTATTATCACTTACCTATATTGAAAATTAATTACATAAATGAAATAATTTTATATAAAACTTACATTAATCATGCAAAATTTTACCTCTTTACACTGAAAAACTCTTGTTAGTTATAAGATATTGCCATTTAAGAATAAAACTTACCAAACCACAGATAAAAAACTAATAAAATCTAAAGATCTTCAATTATGAACACTTTTACATAAATAAAGTTCATTTCTTTGATTTATAAACACTTCCATGTAGGTAGGTTCCTGCGAAAATGGCGAGTTTATTGCCAAATGACAATTTCTTCTAACAAACCAGTGTTTAGTACAGCTAATTGATGATTTATGAAAAATGTATAATAGGCAGGTATACCTACCTACCTACCCAAAATTTACACACGTAAGTACCTACCTACATAAAATGATATTGGCAGATTATGAACTTTTTAAATAAATGAATAATTTTACGCGAATTTCGAAGAAAAACGAAAAAATAATGTCTTTATGATGAATTGGAAAAAAATGATAAGTTGTGACAGTATAAGATCTTTTAGAAAGGAGAACTCACATTTTTCACCTTCCTAGGGGCAAATAATACTTGTAAAATTCCTTTTTCACTCTATCAAAAAATAATCCACCGGCAGAAGTAAATTATTATTCCCCCCGCTCGCCAATATATTACCGGCCATGTTGGTCCTGACATGTCACACATTTCCCGCCCTTTTCACGCGTCGTTCAAGAATGGACTCGACTAAATCCGCGCCGCCCGCCATGCCCATTATCAAACATTTCATAACTCGCCCACTGCGCATGACAGCCGAATAAATTATTCCCTTTTCCTACTAATAATAATTATTATTATTATCATTGCCATATCCGAGGCTTAGTGTTTATTCTCTGCCATTTCTGCGTTTATAATCCTCATATTGTTCCGCCGAACGATCCAATAGCCCACACGCGCGGTCTTTTCATTTTTAAAATTAGAACGGTAAGTAGTTGAGATTGACATGTTGCCATAGATTCATTTTATATAGGTACCTACATATCTACTGATAAGGACATTATATTATTTTCGTATCCAACAAATACTTAAGATTTCGCTTAGTTAGGTATATCCATGATTTTTAAAATAATAATAGTAGGTTCGCTTATGAGACCTTCTGTTTTTTCTTACGGTTTCGTCATTGATTTTTTTTTTTATTACAAATACCGAAAATTACATTATTTTAAGTAAGCAATATAACAAATAAATTGAGTTGGTTTGTACCACCTCACTAGGAGATAGATAAAATGATAAAATGCCTGTTCCGATAGATAAAATGGCATTGAAGAAATATCAAGTTTTCATAATAAAAGACTTAAATAAAAAAAAAATCGAACAATCTCATTTCAATCTCATTGAAAGTTTTCCATACAAAATTTGAATACTTTGTAGAGTGATTTGGTAGTGAGTAGTATAGCGTTGGCCACAACGCAATTGTTTGACAGTAGGTACGTACCTACTTATAGACCTATTCAGCTGCTTATACCTATAGAAGCGTTAGCTATACTCACTCGACTATAGCTCTAAAATAATTTATTCGACAAGAAAATTACTGTAAATCACGGTGTTCTTCGTTCCAATTAACAACAAAAAACCGGGAAATTTTCTAACCAATTTCGATTCGCGCGTCAAATTAATTATAAATTGCAACTCCTGTAATTTTAAATTTTCCCGCGCCAGCAATTATTTGCATATTGTGGCAACACAAATGTATCTCGTTGACGCATCTCAGCGGGCGAACACCGCCTGGAAGCTCTTTTAAAATAAATAGGTACCTACCCGCACCGTGGAGATAAAACAAACGGAGAGCGAACTAATAGTTGCGAAAAGCTGAGGGTATACATGTAAGTATCTGAAGTATGTAGAAGTAGGAATTGAAGGAAGGAAATGTTCAATTATTGCAATTGGTTAAAGCGCGCCAGTAGGTACCTACTAAAATACAAATATTTTTGTACCTACATTTTTTTTTATTCAATACGTATTTCTTTGTGTTCTTAAATAATATGATCAACAATGCCTCTGTTCTGGGGCTGTTAGATAATATATTCGTAATTGGCCACTCGTACATGACACTAGCAGTTTATTTTATCTTCTTGTATTATACATAATATAAACAAATATAATGCATACTGGCGGGCTTATTGGCACTAGGCAATTTCTTTCAACCAACCAGATATCACAAAATTGAATTTGTACATCAATAAAATAATAAAAGCGAAAAAAAAACAAACAAAGAATATACCTATTTATACATAACACTAAGATAAAATTAAAGACAAAAAAACATCATAGCAAAAAAAGGATTGGGAAAGAACAAAGAGGGAAAATCGGAATCAGGTGTTAAGGGATAAATATTCCTTCATTAGTTTTTTCTTGAAAATGCTGACTTGGAGACTTTGTCCGGCAAAGAGACGTGAGGGGCGACCGCAGATAAAATTGAGGGATGATATCAAACGATATACTGCCATGTCCTGGATGCAGACAACACAGGATAGAGCGACATGGTGGCAAATAGATGAGGCCTTCGTTCTGGAGTGGACGTAAATATTCAGAGAAAGAATTTTAAATGTTTCTCATTCTGAGAATCGACACGAGGTTGCCAGCACAGAAATCAAACGACTTTATTCAAGACAGAGACTGGTTTTGCTCGTCACAAGTTTACTGTACTCGTGTGATTTATTTTTTGACGTCTTAACGATATGACAATTATATTAAAATAAAACAATTTGTTTTAGATTCTACCGTAGAAAAACAAATTGTTTTATTTTAATATAATTTAAAATGGAATTCTACTACGTAAATTATCCACAAGTACTTAAGATATGACAATTATTGACATATCTGTTTCGCCAGGCGAGCTAAACTATACACTGCTTTATCTACCATTACCCGTTTACTGACTGGTACAAGTCATAAGATATAAATATGTATATCTACCCGTCTGTAGTTGGTAGTAAGATACTTTCCATTTAACTAATATAAAGTCGCTCAGCTTCATTTCGTTGTGGGAAGTGCTCGACAAACAAACTGTACGCTTCCATTACATATATTTTTGTTACAACTTAATACAGTCAGTCATCTCTGTAGAGCAGCAGCGGTTTAGCTTGCTATACCTACTTATAATGTACCTACCTACATTGTACATATTCCTGGCCTCCCTTTATTTCTAGTAAATGTTTGCGAGCCTCTTCAAACGTCCAACAGCGCCCATATTTATGTACATCGGGGGCGACATCTGACGGTGAGTAGATGATATTATTATCTCCTACTTTTGACAAATGAATGACAGATGCAATCATTTTTAGTAATGTTAATACGTTGTGGACATTCCATAAAACATTCCAACTATCCATTTTTGTTCTATGAATAAACCAAATAATAAGGCTCAATTTAAATTGTAAAAGAGAGTTAGTTTTACAATAATTCGAATATTATATTCATTAGGTATACTTACTATACTCTTTGCACACCCACTCACCTGTCGTGGTTACCCCACATTGAGGGATATGCCGTGATGGTATAAATGAATGAACCAATGAACTAAACTCTTTTTCCTGAGAGAACGACAACTATGACTGTAGGTACCGCACTTTTTCCTTTCCAAGCAGTGTAGCCAACCTTAGTTTTATAACTGTTGATTTACAGTTTTTTGGAAATCCTTTCAGTTTTTAGTTTAGACCTCCAAATCTACAGTTTTTAATTAATGTATTTATTTGTTTTTTTTAAGTAATAAGTTTTATATTTTTGTTGTTTTGTACTGTTTACTTAATTTAATTAATTTGTGGAAAGTATATAGTTTTTTTTTAATTTTCTATTGTCACTGTTTCTTTCCTGAACAAATAAGTAAATTAATTAATATCAAACATGTTGATATAACTCAAACAGGTGATAATTCATCCATTTATAGTTAAAATGATTCTATAATATGTGTTTTATAGAACAACTTTATTGATAAAAGTTTGATGATCACATGATTTTTTTGTTTATATTTTTTCCCCATATGTGTTACCATTAAATAACACAAAATAAGAAAAGGCTGTAGATTTATAGTTTTTAATTTACTATTTACAGTTTTCTACAGTTTTTTTTAAATATGTATGCAGTTTTACGGATAACCTAGTCTTCACACCATTTTTGTAAACCTAACCTACAAAAGTTTGGTAAAAATAGGTTGGTTAGGTTTGTTTGTAGTTATAATTGCGATTGGCGTGAGCCAGTTGCATTATATATTTAAAAAAAAAGTAACTAAAATATTAAATAACTGACTAAATTGGTATTTTTACCAAACTTTTGTAGGTTATGTTTAAAACGAGTGGGTTGTGGCCAACACTAAACTCTCCACACCACAAATATTGACAATGAAATATTTTATTCATTCTAAATTTTACTACCAGGAATATAAATTTTCTAACGATAGTATATTTTCATGTTAAGATAGACAAACTATTAATGCAGTATGGTGAAGAATTCTAATGTGGTATGAAATATTTTAATAAAAGCAGATAAATTTTGTTTTAAAGGACGTTAGAGCATTTTCAAAATTTTGACACGTGATATCATATGAAGATTTTTTTTGTTATTTATGGAAAGCTAATCAGTTCTATGTTCAAGCTCTTTACATTATAACATGAAACCAAATTACTGAACGTTTCCATACATAGAAATTTATCTAATTACATTTTTATTCATACTAAATGTTACTATCAGGAATATAAATTTTCTTCCGATAGTATATTTTTATGTTAAGATAGACAAACTATTAATGCAGTATAGTGAAGACTGCTTATGTTGTATGAAATATTTTTTAAAAAAAGCAGATAAATTTTGTTTCAAAGAGCGTTAGAGCATTTTGACAATGTTGACACGTGATATCATATGAAGAAATTTTATGATATCTATGAAAAGCTAATCAGTTCTAAGTTCAAGCTATTAATATTCTTATATCAATATGAAATCAATGAACTGAACATTGCCAAATATAAAAAAATTCTCTTGTTACATATAAGTTTCATACAAATATCCATTAAATAAAATATAATTTTTGAAACCGTTGAATATTTTTCTTTTAACATTGACCAACTTTGAATACAATTTTATGAAGATTCTTGGTGTTGTATAAATAGTTGAAACCAAATTAAAATATCTCTAATTTCCAGGTCGTGAGAGCATTTTTTCAGTTTTAATAGATGAAATCATAAAGAAACATTGGGAAAAAATGAACCTTTGTCTATGGAAAACTAATCAGCTCTAAGTTTATGGACTTAACACATGTGATACCAATATGAAGTCAATCGGACTTATAGTTTGGGCTGCAGAGAGGACACAAAAAAAAAACAACGTAAATGATGAATTCATAGAGAAGATATCAAAAGTTGTCTATGGAAAACTAATCAGCTCTAGGTCTTTGCACTTTACACATATGATGTTAATATGAAGTCGATCAGACTTATAGTTTGGGCTGTAGAGAGGACACAAAAAAGATAAATGCTACGGCGTACGGCGTACAGCGTATACGCCATACACACAAACACATCACGACGAAACTCATAGTGTGCATTCTCTACATGATACCCATTGAGAAATTGATGTAAAAAAAATACGCTTAAATTTTGCGAAATCATGACTCTCCCCTATTCCATAGTGTGGAGAGTAAAAAATGGTGTGAAGACTAGGCTATCCCAGTTTTACTCTAGGATGAGGTTGGCAACACTGTCTCCAAGAATCATTCTGTAACCTTCCAATATTGAGGAAAAACTTTGGGGTGAAAAAATACCAAGTAATTTATATAAGTAATAAGTTTTAAAATTAATTATTTATATTTTTAATATACTTATTAATAGATTCAGAAATTTCTATTTTTTTTTATATCACGGTCATTACACGATTAGTAAATTAACAAAGAATCTAGTTTAATCGTAATCATAAGTTTCTGTAATGTGGCAACTTGTTATTGGGTGCGTTTTATATATTTAAACTTTATTAGGTACCTACATACCTACTATAAAAATAATTATTAATAAAAACATTTGCTTTAAACATTGATATTAATTGGCACAGTTGGTAAACTGTTTGGATTCTGTGCGGGCGTCCTGGGTTCGATCCCCAGCAGAGTAGAAATTTATAGCAATTCTTTTCCCCCGCAAATATTGCTTCTGTGGGCTGCTCAGGGTGCAAGGAAGTTTATATTATTTTTTTTATTTTTATATTTTTTATTAATTATTACAGCCCATATTTTCATAAATAGGGTAGGGCGGGGCTAGTTGAGCATAGGGGCAAGTTGGGAAATCGAAATATCTCGAAAACTATTCATCGCACGCGAAAGCATTAAATTACGGAAAGAAGGGTTTGCGGGAGGGGAACTCATCGCGCGACCGCCAGTGACGACTCATCGATCGAGTGAAGCGCATGCGCGCATTATTTATTTTGTGACCAAAAAGTAAAATAATCGTAAACCGGAATATTTCGTCTGTAATAGTCAAATGTTATCCGTTTTCAATCAGATAAGTGTTAAATTTCCATAAATTTATTGTACTTTTGATATGTATAAAGATTCTGGGTATAATTAGAACCGTTTTTACATAACCTCATCTTTTTTTTTAATTTTCGGATTGGGGTTAGTTGAGCAATAGTTGCTCAACTAACTGTTCGACCATGATACCCAAAAGCAGGCCCTAGAAAAGTAACCAATACTAACAGAAGAAAAAGGAAAGCTGCTATTCTAACAGACACCTCCGAAAATAACGCATTACAAGAAGAACAAAATAAAAGCACTAAAAAAGTTAAAACGTCAAAGAAGAACATTGATAAAAAAGAAAGAAGAGTGTTTCTAAAACAGTACTCCAGTCAAGTGAGGAAAGCAACGATGATGATTATTCCTGTCTGATTTGTTGCGAAGCCTATTCTGAAAGTTTACCAGGAGAAACATGGATCCAGTGTCAAGTTTGCAGGGAATGGGCACATACAAAATGTACGCCAGGTGCTGGTCTTACTTTCGTTTGCGTCAATTGCAACAGTAACAACGACGATTAAGTTTCCAAGATTTTTTTTTTTATAATATAAGCTATATTGATAATTACATAAATATTTAATACTAATTTTGAACAGAAAGACTTATCTAATCCTAAAGTTAAGCTTAAGATATGTTGATGTTTTATCGAATCTATTTTCAGCTAATTATTCATAGAAAAATGTTTTTAGTTTTGTTGTTTTGTCACCAAACGACTATAAATAAAAAATTGATTGTCACACAGCAATTTTATTTCATGTCTAGTTAACACTGAACCCATGATTTGGCTAGACTTTCTAAGTGCTAATTTGCCCCATACCCTTGCTCAACTTACCTCACCTATGGGGTACGTTGGGCATACTTGACTTTCTGCATTTAAACAGCTGTAGCTCTTAAATTCGACTTGTTAGAAATAAATTACTATGGACAGTTTTGCAAGGGGATAAATTAGAAATCCATCAGTATGCATAACAAGTCATTAAGACTTATCATTGAGGAGTTATAACCGCTCAAGTGAAAAATTGTTCAACTAGCCCCGCCCTACCCTATTTGTTAAGATAGGTGGGGGCAGGGCAGTAGTGGAATTGCTTATATAAGCCGAAAATCTTGACTTGCCTATGAATATTATGTTAAGAAGTCCAAGAACTAATAGGTATTTATTTATTTGTTTTATTGCAACCACACTACAAAAATCAAACCGTTTGTAGATACGATGCTTTACAGGGCCACAATTGTAAATATTATTTTGGAAAGATATTTTAAAAATATTTTTTATGGACACTGAAATGAACAGCGATGCTGAAAAAACATTAAATTTTCGACATTTTCCAATTTTCTTCCAGGGTTTGCCTAGTCCGAAGGTTCTAGTCTCGCCCCTATGGCAGAGTGGTTAATAATATTTTTTTTTCTTTCTCGCACGACAGCTTTACGCCAGTTACAGTGCGACACCTGTTCGTTATTTTATTTAATATATTTTTTAAATCGCTGAACGCCCCAGAATAAGACGTCAGCTTCAATAGGTAAACCATTTAATAGAACAGACATTCGTACGAGAGTGTTACGAGCAACCACGTCTGTACGAGCGGCAGGTAAATTAAATAAGTGGTGTCCTCTACCTCTCATGTAGTTCGGGGTAGCGTAAAGGCCTAGGTGTTCAAGCAAAATTGGGCAGTCAATGATATAATTTACAACCTTGTAACCCACCAGAAGTAACGAATTATCTCGCCTTTTTTCGAAACTCTAATAGGCACAGGCCTCAAGGAGATCAGGGTGATGCATGTAAGTTGGGTACACTCCAAGCGTACGCATGTAAAGGTACCTTAAAAACTTTTTCTGGATCTGTTCCAGCATTTCGGAGTATTTCTTCCGGCATGGTGCCCAAACAACACTACCAAATTCCAGCTTGGTACGCACAGTTGGACAGTTGAATATA
The DNA here is from genome assembly GCA_963576475.1 of Molanna angustata. Classification (NCBI taxonomy): domain Eukaryota; kingdom Metazoa; phylum Arthropoda; class Insecta; order Trichoptera; family Molannidae; genus Molanna; species Molanna angustata. Next base: position 28,298,597 of record OY754980.1, read on the forward strand.
CTCTTTAGCGCCTCCGGATTTGTAAAATATTTTCCCAGGCGAAAAGTCAGGCCTAGCAACTGTCCACATTTGGATGTCAGGTTGGTGATGTGGTCAGCGAAGGTCAACTTAGCATCATACATCACCCCCAAGTCCTTAAATGTAACTTTTCGTGCTAGCGTGGTACCGTCCATCAAATAGTTGAATAATATAGGGTTTGTCGAGCGACTGTAGCTCATGACGACACATTTTTTAATATTGAACAACAATTTATTAGTGATTGACCACTTTGACAAGTTATCAATATCACACTGGAGCTTCAAACAATCCTCCATAGCTCTGATAGACAAGAAAATCTTTAAGTCGTCAGCATAGAGTAAACAAAGACAGTGTTCAATGACATCCTGTATGGCGTCAATAAATAACAAAAACAAGAGCGGGCCCAGATTAGATCCCTGAGGAATCCCAGAGTAAGATTGGAATTTCCGGGAACAGAACTGACCCACCGTTACGTATTGTTTCCGATTTTCAAGGTAGGAAGCGAAAAATATGTAAAAGAATTGTCGAAAAACAGGACAAATACGGAACATGTAGGTAGTACCTACCTAAGTAATTAGGTATACGGGACACGATGGTCAAATACGGAGTACCTATGTCCCATAATAATATACGGGACATATTATGACAGCCCTACCTAGAGTAACAAGTGCCTACTTTCATTGATTACTGTCAAGATAGCATGTCCAAAACATACAACAAATAATATTTATACGCTCTTCCGTAGTATTTAGGAAATCAATAATGATTATAGTGACATACAGCGTCGCCGAGTAGGAAGATATACCTATGTACAATTTGAACATTCACAGTTCACTCTAAATGTCAATGAGACGGTGTCGAGAGCTCTTTGAGGGCCTTCTAGTGAGTGAAGTACGACAGGGCTCTCGAACGTGCCACAAAAACCCAAAACTTTTACTTTTTTTTTCGTAAATGCAATTAAAATATGCGCGACTGTCAATATTATATTCTCCGACATAATATTGCCTTGTGTTTTGACACATCAAATTTCATCTGCGTAAATATTTAATTTCTTTTTTATTTATTTAAGTTTTTATTATTTATAATTATCTCAAAACTAAGCAACAAACTTAAAATACAAAACTGTAGCACAAATTACTAATACTTATGTTTAGTAGTAGATACCTACTGTTATGAATCAAAATTAGAATATTAAACTTCGCAGTAGGAACCCAAGTAGTATAAAATAATTTTAATATAGATACCTTTATTCAAATAATTTGAATAAAGAAGTAAATTTAATAAATCATAAATAAACAAAAGTTTTTCCAATGAAGAAAATTCTGACAGGATGGTGGCTTTTTTTTTTCTTGTGGTGGGAGCTGTCAGATTCGAAGTGAAAAATATGTATTTTTCCTGTTTTATAGAAATTGTTATATAAAAGTAAGCGTATAAAAATAGCGCAACTTTATAAGTGTCTGGACGATTGAAGACTGATGTAGGTCTTTTCTTTTTTCTTCGTTTTGCCTTATTGGCCAATGGCACTCGTATGTATTTGTGGGAATCGCCGAGTGACCGAAGTTGTTGCTGGTAATCCTAGCCAGCCTGACGAGACTTGGTGAGTCGAAATGTCAAAGACACACTATATGTATGGAAATTGTTATAAGATACTTTTTGTGATAAAATTGTGTGATTTTGAACATTTGTAAAAAGACAGAATTAAATTGAAATTACTATTTGCAATTGTTTGATTGTGCAATGATACCTTCTGATATTTGAATAAAGAATAATTAATATGGGCACGGCATGACGGAGGGATACAAGGACATCACGGCCTACTAATCAATTAACAAATTATTTAAATTCCCTGAAGGGCTTGGGTTCAGACCAGAGAACCCACCCGATATCTGTGCCAAAGACTTTTCATATTTATGTGCAAGTCGGCCTATAACAAAATGGTGCCGTGACCAGGATAAACTGTGCCACCCACAATACGCCCCAGAGGGTACCATGCCCGCTCGTCGAACCAGTTTAAGAAGTTATAGAACCCATGCTGTACCATGTAGGCAGTGGCCCGATAGTTGAACCATGGATCGAACTCGTGAATGATACTTTCGAACCTGATGACAGCAAAGAGCCGGGAGGCGAAGCCTGACAGCCATGCTAGAGCTAATATGATAAATGTTAACAAACTACTGTATCCTGCAGCTTGAGAAAACTTTTCAAGAGCTTTTCTTTTGTTTTTCACAGCACTTTCAGATGCCGGCATTTTTAATAAAATAGTTCACGCGCTGATAATTCAGTAGAAATGTATTCGTTTAATCAGTTGGTTACGACCTCAAAAGGCTTGGCAGTCATGCCAGTTACATTTAAAGGTCGGACCGTAGAATTGGAGTTCCATATAGTTGATGGATTATTTGCTGATTTTTTGTTGGGCATTCCGTTTTGGCGCTATTTTGAAATAGCCTTGGAAGTTTTTAACTTGGCTCAGGTTGATGAGGAAATGGTCATCGATATGGGTTTTTTTGAGCCAAAAATAAGCGAGGATACTAAAGTCCCCACGATTCCGGATGTTTTGGAAGAACAATCAGTTAATAAAAAGCTTACCATCATGCATACTATATGTATGGATATGTACCGTTTAATAAAGAACCGTGAGCCTTTTATTTCGTTGAAGAAAACGGACAAAACGTATTTATATCTAGATGAAATGATCACGAGGGCTATTCTTGAATTAGATCAAATTGACCTTGAAGGAAATGAAGATGTTAGAAATTATCGAAGATCCGCTGTGAAATGGTTGGAGGAAATTGCTTCTAAGTTGGAGAGCAAAACGACAGAAGTTTTTGTAGAACCAAAAGAGAAAACGACGGAAATTATTGATAAAACTAATGTAACAAACTTCGTTGAATCTATGGGAAAGTCAAATGAAGAAAATCTACCTTCACCCGAAAAGAAGAGCGTTGATAGTCAAGAAAAAGAAACGGAAGCTGTTTTGATCAACCCAAGAGAGGAGTTTTCGGAAATTCGCGTTTTATCTAATTTGGAAACTCTAAGTGTAGAACAGCGAGATGAATTATCAAAAGTATACTCAATGTTTGAAGATATTTCATATGAAAAGAGAGGATTGGGATGTACAAATTTAGTGCAACATAACATCGTTACCGAGGGCCCTCCTATCAAACAGAGATACTATCCTCTTTCGCCTGTCAGGCAAGCTTTAGTGGAAAAAGAACTAGACGAAATGTTGGAATTGGGTGTTGTTAGACCCTCACGATCTGCATGGTCAAATCCTGTCATTATGGTTCCCAAACGCGATGGAACACTAAGATTATGTATTGACAGTCGAAAACTAAATGCAGTTACGAAGAAGGATTCTTATCCATTACCTTATATAAACACGATTTTAGCCAATTTAGGGCGCGGGAAATACATTTCTTCAGTAGATTTATCAAAGGCATTTTGGCAGATTCCTTTGACTCCCGAGTCCTGCGAAAAGACAGCTTTCAGCATACAATCAAGGGGACTGTTTGAATTTGTTCGTCTTGCGTTTGGATTAACTTGCGCACCCCAGGAGCTTCAAAGAACGATGGATATGTTGTTTGGACCTGAATTCAATGGGCAAGTATTCGTATACTTGGATGACCTGATCATTGTGTCAGAAAGTTTTGAAGAACACATGGATCTATTAAAAAGTGTTGCTAATAAATTACGAGAAGCTGGGTTTACAGTGAATTTGAAAAAATCTGAATTTGTAAGAAAAGAACTTAGATATTTAGGTTACATAGTGGATGAAAAAGGTTTGAGGACGGATCCCGCTAAAATAGAAAGTATACAAAACTTCCCAACACCAAAGAATTCAAAAGAACTAAAAGGTTTTTTGGGGCTATGCTCATATTACAGGAGATTTATCGAGAATTTTGCTGATTTAGCGGCACCTCTCACAAAATTAACTGGAAAAAGGGGTAACATTTCAAATTTCGTTTGGTCTTCCATAGCAGAGGATGCTTTTAATAGACTCAAAAAGGCTATGGTAACCGCTCCGGTCTTAGCTTCACCCAACTTTACAGAACCATTCATTATTCATTGTGATGCATCGAGTTATGGAATTGGTGGCATACTCACACAGATATTAGAAGGATCTGAACATCCAATAGCATATTTCTCCCGTTCCTTGAAGAAACACGAAAAGAATTATGGCACAACTGAGAAAGAAATGTTAGCCGTAATTGAATCTGTAGAGCATTTTAGAGGCTACGTAGAAGGATCGGCTTTCACGATAGTCACGGATCATTCTAGCCTCCGTTGGCTAACTACCTTGGAAAACCCTAGTGGACGATTGGCTAGGTGGGCGACCAGATTGTCGCAATTTAATTTTAATATAATACACAGGAAAGGCTCTGAGCACGTGGCTCCAGACGCGCTCTCCCGGATACGGCCTGTTGAAATAGATGTTCTTGAAATGGATCCCTTTGTAAATGATGAGTGGTACCACATGATACGTCGAGGATGCAAAGAAAATCCGCAAAGATTTAAAAATTATCAAATTATGGAAGACCAGTTGTACCGATTTTGCAAAAGCGATTGCGCTTTGCTAGAACCCTATCAATGGAAACAAGTTATACCACAACCACTTCGCAACGAACTTATTTTCCGAATACATGAATCTGAAACATCCTGCCATCCTGGCGTATTTAAAACAGTCAAAAAGTTACAGAAAACTTATTTCTGGCCAGGTATGTATAGAGATGTTAAACGAGTGATTGGTAGATGCGAAGTTTGCAAGGCATATAAACATTCTACTTCTGCGCCATTGGGACTAATGTCCAATCCAAAATTGGTAGATAGGCCAATGAAGATGTTAAGCATAGATCTAATAGGACCATTACCGCGAAGTTATTCTGGACATGTTTTCATCCTAAGTTGCGTAGACGTGTTTTCTAAATATGTATGGGCATTTTCGTTACGCAAGGCCACTGCAGCCGCTGTAGTAAAATGTTTGGAGCAAGAAATATTTTTGCCATGGGGTGTGCCAAAAGTGATAGTATCTGATAATGGAAAGCAATTCGTTTCCAAAGAATACCGGTCTTTATTGAAAAAGTATGATGTGCCTGTAACATTTTTAAATCCTTACTATCATCCACAGAATAATGTAGTAGAGAGTTTTAATAAGACTATAGAGACTATGTTGGCCATTAAAATTAATGAGGATCAACGAAACTGGACCAAGAATTTGAGAGCGGTCACAAGCGCGATGAATAATATGGTAAATGTTACCACTAATTACTCACCTTATTTCTTGATGCACGGTAGAGAACACGTAATGAACGGATCGTTGCATAGAGACACTGTTAATGAAAATAGTGAACCCGAGAGCAATATTAAAGAAACTTCTAGAAAACCATATGCAGGAAAACTTAAAGAACTAGCACAAATTTATGATGAGGTGCAGGACCAGCTTCTTTTATCTTTTCAGAACTCGTCAAAGCAATACAACTTAAGAAGAAAACATGTAGTATACCAGGTAGGAGACAAAGTATGGAGACGAAATCATTGTCAATCTGACGCCTTAAAGTATTTCTCTCATAAATTAGCACCACGGTTCGTCCGAAATCTAATTGTGGAAAAGAAATCTGATGTAGTTTATGTACTTAGTGATATGGACGGAAAGAAATCGGGCAGTTATCATGTAAAAGATTTGATCAAAATAGAATCACAAGACTAGAAAAGTAGGTGCCTAATACTTGCTATGATTTTGGCGAATTAATGATTTGGTTAAATAAAATGAGGACATTAATTTCTTTTTGGGTATTGTATTATGACGTCATAAAGTTAGATTTAGGAGAAATTATAATGAATCCTTGGAGTGTTCTGAATGTTCACATCTCAACAGTGAGAAGCTTGTAAAAGTACCTATTCTGTGTAAAATCGTATTGCTCATATTTGAGGTGTAAATAATTTTTGTGTTGTGAATAATTTTTGAGTTGTAATTAAGAACGTTTATTGGAAATTATATTTGTATTGTGTTTAATTGATAAATTTATTATGTTAAATGTGTAAGTTGTTGATTTTAATTGCTGAATCTCAAATGTTAATTGTTAAGAGTTTTATGTAAAATATTTGTCTTGTTATGTTAGGTTATATTTTGTTTAAGCTTCATGTAATTGAATTATGTTAAATGTGTAAGTTGTTTCTTTTATTGCTGAATTAAAATGTTTATTGATAAGAGTTCTATGTAAAATATTTGTCTTGTTATGTAAGGTTATATTTTGTGTAAGCTTCAATTAATGGGGTGACCATAAGTTTTTAGGAATGGGGTGACCCTAATAAAAATTAAAATATTTCTGTTGATAAAATTTTAATTTTTCTGTGACGAGGGAGGTAAATGTTATGAATCAAAATTAGAATATTAAACTTCGCAGTAGGAACCCAAGTAGTATAAAATAATTTTAATATAGATACCTTTATTCAAATAATTTGAATAAAGAAGTAAATTTAATAAATCATAAATAAACAAAAGTTTTTCCAATGAAGAAAATTCTGACAGGATGGTGGCTTTTTTTTTTCTTGTGGTGGGAGCTGTCAGATTCGAAGTGAAAAATATGTATTTTTCCTGTTTTATAGAAATTGTTATATAAAAGTAAGCGTATAAAAATAGCGCAACTTTATAAGTGTCTGGACGATTGAAGACTGATGTAGGTCTTTTCTTTTTTCTTCGTTTTGCCTTATTGGCCAATGGCACTCGTATGTATTTGTGGGAATCGCCGAGTGACCGAAGTTGTTGCTGGTAATCCTAGCCAGCCTGACGAGACTTGGTGAGTCGAAATGTCAAAGACACACTATATGTATGGAAATTGTTATAAGATACTTTTTGTGATAAAATTGTGTGATTTTGAACATTTGTAAAAAGACAGAATTAAATTGAAATTACTATTTGCAATTGTTTGATTGTGCAATGATACCTTCTGATATTTGAATAAAGAATAATTAATATGGGCACGGCATGACGGAGGGATACAAGGACATCACGGCCTACTAATCAATTAACAAATTATTTAAATTCCCTGAAGGGCTTGGGTTCAGACCAGAGAACCCACCCGATATCTGTGCCAAAGACTTTTCATATTTATGTGCAAGTCGGCCTATAACACTACCTACACTCTCACTGTGCAGTAAACAAAAACAAAACATCATACAAAATTAGTACCTACCTACTAGATATAAAAAAATTAAGGACATACAAAAATTGCAATGGAAATCGTTGTAATTGTACCTAATTAACGAATGCATATGTAATAGCTATATCATAGCTATATATCATCATCAGGGCTCTGATATTCTCGATGTTCCTGTATGGTGTGGAAACATGGACACTTAGGGAGTCAGAGCGAAAGAGGATCGATGCTTTGGAAATGTGGTGCTAGAGGCTTATGTTGCGCATCCCATGGACAGCCAGAAGAATGAATGTGTCAATTCTAGACGAGCTGAAGATCGAGGATCGTCTATCGACGATATGTTATAGACGTACCTATCCTTCAATTATTTGAACACATTGCCAGAAGGGAACTGCAGACTGCCTCGAGAAGTTTGTTGTGATGGGCAGATGGAGTGATTTGGTTAAGGGGTCTTCGGTGACTGATGGTGCTCTGCGTTCAGCCCAAAACAGATTGGCATGGAGGCGGGCCATACGTGTAGCGACGGACTACAGCCGCTATCCTCAGTCATGAGGAAAAGGACGAATATATAATAGCTATAGCTAGGTACCTATACATACTAACTAAATATTAAAACGCTGTTCATTTTATTGTATTTATCTATTCCATGAAATTAATTATTAAGTATATGACTTGTAAGATGTCTTAAAAGATAAACGTCTTTTTACTCAAAAATAATAACCGAAAACGGTTTAATAACGTATTTTTTATGATATTCGTAATGAAATTCTTTTCTGTATAAATCATTGATGACACGTCATTAACCTCTCGCACGAATGTTCTATGATACCTATTATACAAAATGAAGTCATCTCTATTCAAAGACTATTTTCAAAACATGATTCCGCTCATCTTTCATCAGTAGGTACCTACATACATATGTGTAAAATAGGTGTTGAATATTATAGTTGGTATTACAAACCACTTATAAAAATAAATATATGTGCCTAAATGAAATCAAATATCATGGAATTTTGGTATACAAACAATACACCGTCTCCTTATACAACATACTTTACCATGGTGGCCGTTAATTCTACAAGGCATTTTTAAAAATAAAATGAGTGGGATTTGGCCAACGCTGAATGGCTGAATTCTCGACTACATAAATAATAATTAGTGTAATTGCGATTCAGAAATTAAATCAATATGAATATACCTATACTTAATCAAAATGAAAACAGTGAATGGAGCACTTAGACCAGTTATGAATCAATGATCGCAACATATCAAAGGATGCTATTTTATTGTCAATCTTGACGTATGCAAGTGAAACCTGATGGACATGGCAGAAGTCGCACTAAAGCATAATAAATGCAGTTGAAATGAGATCGCTAAGAATAATCTTTAATAGAACGATGTATGACAGGGTAAGAAATGAGGACGTAAGGAAAGAGTGTATGATGAAGCAATATGTTAATAATAGAATGAAAGTGAACACATGGCGATGGTTTGGCCACATGGGGAGAATTAATGAGAAACGCCTGAAAAAGAAAATATACACTGCATACAGACAGGAATGGAATGAGAGGTAGGGGCCGCCCAAGAAAAGGATGGCACGTCCATGTGAACGGTATTTGAAATATGAAAATGGTAGAAGCGTGAACAACAGACGAACATGAATAAGACGATGTATGAATGTTGACGAGGCGATGAATGTGTGCCAAGATAGAAATATGTCGCGTTTGGTTCTCTCTGCCTACCCCGTAAGGGATATGGCGTGATGGTATGTATGCACGTATGTACGAAGTTTTCAAATATGCTTATCTATGGAGACTATTGAGACTAATAATGGCTCCTTGCAAAACTCTGAAGAACACACGAAGAACATAAAAAAGAGTCCAGACAATTCTAGAATATTGCAGACACTGGACTTAAAGTGCCAAAAAGAGATAATTAAACTTTCATCTTCACTAACAGTGAAGATGAAAGTGCACCATTTTTTTTTGATAAAAAGTCTTTAAAGCCCCGAAGTTGCTCTTCGTGGCTACAAGGTCTGCATATCCGATGGCTCCAAAGAAATCCCTTCGAACATCGTTAGCATCTGAAAGTGAATCACGGATATGAGAGAAACAATACCCAGAATATCGATTCCTATACAGTTTCCAGTAAGAAGCAGTGGATTTAGTAAGTACATATAATACCTATATCAAATATCTCAATCGTGATTAAGACAAAGTTAATTCAGAAAATCAATATTTCATAGATACCAAATAATATTTTTATTGGTTCGTCCCGTGGTATCAGAACCGCAGATTGTATATAAGTAAATAGATGATAAATAATTATGGATATAATAATAATATATAGGTATGTAAGTTGCTTACTCACGCAATTGTACCTAATGCTAATATCTGGTACCTACTTGATGCTGGCAATATCAACATTATGTGGTAACTGCTGGCAACTCCAAACGGAAGCCAAACAGACAACAGAACAGGTAGGTCAAACGAGTCAACAGATCAATATTTAATTTATAAATCCTTTTCTCCATCAGTATATCTAGTTGGCTATGATGGAGGAAAAAAATACGGCGATGATTATTTTCTGTATTCTATTACTGTTCAATTATTTGATTTGTGTATTTAAAAACACACATACTTCTAGCTTTGTTATGTTGGTATTATAGAGTTCGGACATATTGCATGCTGAATTTATATTATTAATGATTGAGATTAAAGCAAATCCGATCTAATTCGATTCATCTTATATCAATCTATACTTACTTTTTTACTGTTTATCATGTGGTTTGGGAATATATTTGATATGCTAAGTCAAGAAAATAAACTTCAACGGCTATTTCCTGAGCTGTTGTAAAAAAACTTTTTTTTTAATTTAAGTTTCTTATATTCTCTTTGTCAAGTTGCACACTCTTTAAACGTATTTTTAACTTACGAGTCTTATATAATATGATAATGTTACGAGTACTTTATGTAAGTATATCTATCATTATGTAAGTATTTTTTTTATTATTTTATTAATTGTCAGTATGTATTAGGAAAATATTCTGGAATATAGTGTTTTATGTAATGTTTGTTCTATTTTATTATAATATTTCCTTTTAACTCATTGACTACATAGCATGTTTCTTATATATTTTAAGGGCCAGCTATTTCTGCGGTAAACATTTATAAGGTATAAATAACAAGAGAAACGTCAAAATTGCAAAGACAATAATCCCCAACAACAAAAAACTATCCGGAAGACCATCGGAGAGATGGAAGGGCAGGTGAATCTCCTCCTCTCAAGATAGTCCACCTTCGCAAGCGACTAAAACATGATGACGAAGAAGGTATTGTAATAATATATTAATTTGTTACTAACCTGCGTGGGAGTGAGATGGATGAGGGATGCTAAATGTTCTCTTTCTGGCGCTGATAAGTACTTCTGCTGCTTAAACCTCCTCTCTAATTCGTAAACCTGAAAAAAAAAACAATTGCACTAGTAAGAAAAAGAATGATACAAATTTCAATCAACGTCTCCATATTATCTAGAATTATGTAAATCCATATTAAATGAACTAGGTACACATCATAAATGATTGCCTGATGACAATCTGCGTACAGCGCATCCTTCAGTATTTTGAACATAGATATTACCAGAATGGTTCTTGATAACCTTGAAAAGCTCGTCGTAATTGAAAGCGCAAATAGTAAAAGATCCGAATTTCGCTCGCAAACCTGATGGAGTGACCTCGTGAATTTTTTTTCAGGGTCTGCAATCGCCGTAGCCCTTGATATAGGTACACAATTCAATCCTACATGGAGGACCATTTGTAGAGTCTTTGGGTGTACCTTCCATCTTCAATATGAGGACAAAGAAGGAAGAAGAATTATGTACACAGCAAAAAACGCGCAACTTGGTATGAATACTAAAATACATGCACAGCGCATTACGACTTTTTTTAATGTACCTAATTATAAGGTACGGTTAGATAAACGTAGAGAAAAACTATTCAGAGCAAGTGCTTTTGATGTCCGATGCCAGCGTCCAGAAAGTCACCCCACACACATATGAGAAGGTGTAGAGCTAGATGGCCTCAGGATAAGAAAAGCAAATAATGGAGCAGTTACAGGGGTGAAGATCACAGGTAATGGATGATACAACTGCAACTGGCATGAACTAATTAAATTGACTAATACTAGAGAAAGTGTTTATTTTATAAAATTATGTACTTACATTAATTAAAGTACCTACCTATTTATTAAAGCGCCCTTGGAGTGATCTTGTATCACTAAACGGCGCTTTATAAATTCTAATTATTATTATTATTATCTCCATACAAATAATTGAAATTTTGACTGATGATGACACACCTTTCCGTGTGTATCAAATGGGGCCGTTAATATTCTCAGATAATTAAGCACTTTTTATTTATTCCATTGTAAAATTATTTAGAAAACGACTGGTTTCTTACAGTAAATTTTCAATAAAATTGTTAAAAAGTATATATAATTTAATATACCTACATTAAAATGTAATGAGAGCAAGTACTTTTGGTTGAAAAACAAAATTTGTAAATGGTATTTATAATAATTAAAATGACACCACATTAGTATTATACTAAGAAATAAAACAGACGACATCCTGTTACTTGCAGATAATATAAAAAGACCTTCAAAAATTATTAGTAAAATCAATTCCACTGGGGAGCATTTTGGACTTACATTAAATATTAAGAAAACCAAAAAGATGATTTTTAGCCGAGATAGCCATCTAAATACAAAACTTCAACTTAAGGGAAAAACAATACAAGTACGTACTTGGGAAGTATAATTACCGAGAATCTAGACCCTGACACTGAAGTAAAATCGGTACAGAATAGAAGCGGCCCGATCGACATTTGTCAAAATGAAAAGTCTCCTCCTCGACAACATTTAAAACTTAAAGCTGAGACAAAGAATGGTCAGTGCTGTTTTATGGGGTGAAGGCGTGGACTCTCAATGTTAATATTATAAATCCCCTTGAAGCATTTAAATGTGGATCCACCGCAGAATGCTGAGAAAACCAGGGACTGACATGGTCACTGGTCAATACCTAACACTGAGGTATTACGTAGAGCCAACACCCCAACACCAACAGAGAACTAACTATTCACCAATGTTAAGCTCCGTAAAGTGTCGTACTTCGGCCATATTATGAATGGTGAAAAATATACCATCCTTAAGCTTGCCATTAAGGGGAAGATCGAGTGTCATAGAGGGGTCGGAAGAAAGCAGCTTTCCTGGCTAACCTGGCTTCGAAACATCTGAACTGTAGAGGAACTGTTTCGCACTGTCCAGGACAGGGAGGCTTTCTCTATGGTGGTCGTCAACGTCGGGGGGACCTGACATGATACCAGAAGAATATGAAATAATGCTTATTGATAAGTTGCCCATATTTTTGTCAGAGGCATTCCATTATAGCACATTATTATGACTTCAGATCCCGTGATGGAAAAATGAGGTCCCCACCAAAAATTTAAATATTATAAAGTGCTGAATGTATCCTTATCCGTTTATTATTCAGTTCCTTATTTGCTCCGTTCAAACAGCTCATAAAATGCACTCCAACAACCAGCTGAGGTACCTTCCTATGTACACTGAGGGGGTAGGAGGTGAGGGGATAAGGGTAAAATGAGATTTTAAATTATGTGCGAAGATTTGTATCACCGCCCTCCATATTGCCCCAAATCCCTCCGTTTTAGGCTTAAGGGTGAGAATATATTTTTATATCGGAGGCCGGATATTCAATACTGATTGCCTTTCAACAGATATATATGTGCTCGAGCAATTAGAGGCCGATGTTGACGTAGGATCGTGTTTTGTAATCTTCTGGAGTCGGTTTCTCAATGTTGAGGACTGTGAACGTCGTGCAAAGCCGTTTGCGATAAGTCAAATGATAACACTTTGATAGCTATATTTTTTTACAAATCACCTACAAGTATATTATGTATGTAGGAGATTATGTATGATCTTCAATTTATCAGACTTAATAATAACAATTTTTATTTCTGAAATAGGTATTTTTATGAGATGCATTTAGCTCCAAAACTGGTAACAAAAAATGTAATTATTAAATCAGTATTTTAATTTGATGCAATCAATTAAATTTAAAATATCTAAATTATTGATGTGCATAACTTTTATAAAAATATTTATTTTTCATACAGGAACAACCTTAATGGGGTATTTGCATTAAACATATTGATAGGTAGGTGTACCTACGTATGAATTATAAATTATAATATTGGCACAACAAGAACAAAAATAAGTGTAAAGACATTAATAACATAAACAAAACAAAAAGTAGTAGGTAATATAAAATAAACTATTAATTAAAAAAGAAAAAAAAAGAAAAGTTACAATGATAAAAAAAATAAGCAAATAAATAAACTTTAAAAAAAGAAGATGAAAAAAAATAGCAGAATTATTCTCAAAAGCTTTTAAAACCATCTAATATAGTGTGAACATTAAAAATATCAACAGCGCTATACTGATATTGAAGGCGGTGTATTCTATTTTTTTTATAAATAATGAATATGTCCTTGTTAAACAAGTACATATACATCTTCCTACGTTCCCTAAAATAAACAAATAAATGCTTGTGCTATAGGTGAACGAAATCGGTCGAGGCAGGATTCGAACTCGCGACCACTGGATTACTAGCCCAGCGCGCTAACCGCTCTGCCATCGACCCATCCATTATCCAACTGTCGATTTGTTCAGGCGAACTTTGTTCTCTTAACATATCGACAATGTTTCAAGCCAGGATACGTGAGAATTGGGTCTACTTATTTCACGGCTTTTCCAACTTTGAAGTCAAAAAACACCAACTTAGAGGCTTCGCAGCATATATGTTCCATATACGGATTTAATCAGAATTCGGAGTAGAACATTTTTTGTGTCTGTGTGTGTGTCTCATATAACTTTTGATCCGCTCAATTTACAGAGCCCAAAATTTCAGAATTTATAAACAGTTATAAGCCTACAAAACTTTTATAATCAGAATTGTGAATTTTTGTTTCAGTCAGGGGTTATCAACTTTTGAAATTTTGGTTTATTTATCCATATATCTCAGAAAACGTTAAAGCTAGAACGCTGAAAATTGGTATAAACATAGACAAATACAAAATATCAAATTAATTTTTCAAAAAATTCCAGGGTTTCTCAAACATTTTTTATTAAGAAAAATATTTTTTTTATGATAAATTTATGAGTTTAACTGCTTATATTTCCATTTTTTTTTAATATCGAAAAAAGCCGAAACACCCCAACTAGATAATTTAATTTTCTATAAAAAATATTAGCATTCTATTAGCACATCTCAATTTTTTTTTAACAATTTTTATAAAATTGAATTTAGTGACGACATTGCTTCATACAATTTGTATGGCAGTCGTCTACACACAATATCTAAGAAGACTTAATAGTTTGATACAAATCTCCAAACATACATACTAACCATCATGCTGTTTTCATATTCTTCGTAGGATCAAAGGACTGACGTCCATACTATCCTCTCTTGACATACATACCTAGGTACATGTGTTTTATTGAAAACCAAATATCTTAATAATTTGTATTTATGGATTTATAGTTTGGTACTTATTCTTCAACTATACATACTATCGCTATCGACAGTTGGATCTCATGTGTTACATGCAACTAGTGATAAAAAGCCGTCAAAGTAGGTACAATATATTTTTTTATATTATATTAATTAATAAATTGTAATTATAAAGTTTAAATCCAATTTTTATTCTTTTTTTATTTATTTATTTTTTAATACAAAATAATTACAAGTACATTTTCCCGTCAAACTGTAAAACAAGTTTTTGGCAGAGTGTGTCATATCTGCTTTGCACGTAGATATAGTATTAAACATAGTACCTACCTAGGTAAGAAAAAGCGTGATTTTTTTTAATATTATTACGGAAGAATAATGATCATTTCTTTTATTTACGCCCCCCTAGACATTGTGTCATTTAGCTCAAGAAAAGAAACAAGAAAAGATAACTCAATGTATGGAAGTGACAGTTGCCAGTCACGTGACAACTGTCACTTCCATTCATTGAGTTATCCTTTCTTGAGCTAAATGATACCTTGTTTAGGGGTGCAGGACGTTTTAATATATCAATTTTCATCATTTAAGACTGTTATCTTTGAAAGCTAGAAGTAGGTACTAAGGCTGGGTTGTTTCAACTAAATTACCTATTAGTAATATATTTCATAAAATTGTTCAAAGTTGTGCGTTTGACGGTATTAGATTTCAATGAAACAACCAAAAGTTTTGAACAATTTTATGAAATCAAAGTATTTTAATTATACTATTGATACTTTTGTTCGAGAAACACAGCCTAAGAGTTCATTATATTTAATTCATTCTACATAACTTCAACGCCCATGTGAGGATTTACAAAAATTTACTAAACCAGAAAAAAAACAAACATGTGCATTAATTACTAAAATCATATAAAAAAAATAAAATAAAAAATATTAAATTAATAATAGGGAAAAAAATACTAAAAATAATCATAACGAAATTAAAAAAAAACAATAAAGAAATTAAAAATAAAATAAGATTCTCAGAACAAAAATTAAAAACAATCGGTAAAAAATATTTTATCTAATCGCTGTTGCTTTTACAGATTTAAAGAATAATGCTTGGCAGTCACTGCCTTGATTGTGAAGAATGAAATGTGTCAAATATTTTTTCTTCGACTGGCAACAATCGAAAATTTTTAATTGAAATTGAAAATCTGTAACCGCGATTGACCCACCCCTAAAGCAAGTAGGTTAGGTACCTAGATAATGCAAGCTCAGCGTGCATAGTATTGGTATTGACTCAGAAATACAACCCTAATGTTGATGAGCCGGTAGCTGGTTGGTATGTCCTCTAACAACAGCTTTTATCCGCCTCACTGACTCACGTTTATCTAAAGTGACCCTAATTAGACCTAATAATTAAGTGGATTGTCTTCGCACAATGTATATACGCGTAAAAGATGAGATGTCACACACGGAATACGGTCCAACTATCAAATTTGACGCCATTTATCCAGTCTGCGCGCTCGATAACTCGAAAAAACCTTAAATATTAGTGTATTTTGTTGATAATGTCATATAAAAGTGAAATATAATCATCTGTAGTAGCTGTTAGTTAAATTTAATTTACAATTTATTAAGTAATTCACAGTATATTATGTACCTAATTTACTCCTATCCCAACACACAAGTTATTAAACTTTACTTGGACAGTACTTTTGAGAAATACTGTAATAATTTTGATTTTTGTATTATTTATCTATGTTAATATTATGTATAACTAATAAAAAAATATGTTTTATGATGGGAACAAAAATTAGTAGAGAAAGGTGAAAATACCTACAATACACCGTATTCAGTATCTAACTATTGTAACTAAAATAGGAACGTTCTAAAATTGTACATTTTAGATTTACGGTCTTGATTCAGCGTTATAAAATATCAAATTGGACTAAATGGAATAGTAACGTACCTATATTGGCCGGAACGTTCTTAAAAAGTTACTGAATTAGATGTATTTTGAATAATAATGAAAATGATGCAAATTTCATAATTATTCATAATACGTCTGATTTAGCAACTTTTTAAGAACTTCCGGCCAAATTAAGTACGTTCCTATTCCATTTAGTCCAAGTTTATATTTTATAACGCTGAACCAAGACCGTAAATCTAAAAACTACAATTTTAGAACATTCCTAATTTAGTTCCAATAGTTACTGAATACGGGGTAATATCAACCATATAAAAGACGATGTATTTGATTAAGAAAATTTGTGAAATTATATAACGTGAGTTATCGCCCTTTTGTGTTTTTGAACATTTTTTTTAAGTATGACGTCGTAGAGATAGCTCAATGAAATTTACAGGATAAATAGTTGATGAAATTGGAGAATTTTATAAAAAAGTTTGGACGAAATTTTTTATTAAATCGTTCTCAAAATCTTTAAAAATTTTGAGAAATCTTTACTAATTTTGAGATTCAACATTTTTACATGGCGCGATGGTATTAGATAGGTCCACATTTGTATTTGTGTCTACAAGGTACCTAAGTATACAATTTACATAGGTAAATTAAATCTAGCACATATCTCGATAATTCATGTCTCTGTGACCTATGATGTCTTGTTAGACAAGGTTTGTCAAAAGTCCCACGGAAAAGTCCTCACTTTGCTAATCTAGTATATTATATGAATACCTATCTATGTTCAGAACAAGCTAAATAGTAAGTAGGTATGTAGGTAGATATGTGTTTGTAAATCTTAAATGTTGGGTGGAATTATATTATTAATGAAACAAACTTTAGCGTTTAAGACTTGCCTTCCAGAATATATAAATACCCCAGGATTATGAATACATTAGCGGGTCTTGTTTATTGGGAAACATAATCATCCCTTACATCCATTACAGCCATTCACTTCTAAACCCTAACAACAATCAATTGACTCACAAGAAATTATAAAGACAATTTAACTATTTCAATTTTGACGCGATCACATAAAAAATATTAATAAATATTCACTTATAGGTAGGTACTTTGTGTACACAGCCAAACCATTTTATGCAATAAAAAACCACAAAGAAATAATTAAAAAATAAATATTCTAGAGCTTTCCAAACGTTTTTGTCCCAAAGCTTACACCTATTTTTTTTTTGGAAATATTACCTGCATAACAATTTTTCATGACAACTAAACATATGTTGTTACTCGTAACCAATTTTATTGTGCACACTGCCAAACCGTAGGTACATTTATAATAACCAAATTTTCGTTACAAGTTAGGTACAAAATATTGGTATATAGTCAAACAGTTATCCTATGTTTTCAGACTAGGTACCTTACGGTACCTACTTACTCAATTCTTTGAGACAATTTTTGTGAAATAATGTGTGTTTTCCAAGCTACCATCGAGAGCACAGCGGGGGACTACTAAGTATCATGATACTTATCGTTTCAATATGACATAACGACGAGGATATTTTTTGCAATATTTGCCGTAAAAATCGCATATATTAAAATTGCAAATTATAAAGTTTTTTTGTGAAACGCAGGAGGTCATGATTTCCCCCGTCGGAATGAGGAATATGCGAGGGGAGTGTTGTGCAAACAGGAGCAGTTCTGGAAGCCGTGTTTGTTCTGCTCTTAAAGCGGGCCGGTCTGCACTAGTCACCCTTCATCTCCCACCTCACCTCAATCATCCCATCTGCCCTCGACTGTTAGGGGAAATTTGCCCATCAGAGAAAAGCCCCACGCTTTGCACTCTGGCCACACGTAAAATTTATTTTTTTCACGACTTTAAAAGGATTTTGATTATTATTTCTAATTTATCTAAACTGTCAATTCTTAGTGGAATTCCATTATAAATTATATTAAATTACTTATAATAAGTAAAATACTAAATTTTTAACTTTTTTCCACTTATAAAAAAATATTCAACAATTAATGACAATTTCAGACTAAACGTTGATATTAAAAAAATATGATTAAATTTTTTAACAGATTTTTAATTATCTCAATAGAGACGAAGTTGGAATATTTACTGTAGGAGAACCGGGAAATCAAGGCACCTACAGGGCTTACGACCTGTCATCGGCTGGTTTACGTGATCACTTTATGCGCTTGCGCAACGTTCACCAATTGTGCCTTTTTTTATGAGGTCCCTATCAATTCAATTTTTGAAAGTTCTATATATTGCAATACTGAAATTCTTTTCGCTTGAGGAAATAAGGGTTGTTACTACAGCCATCTATGTGTGAAATTATGAACTATGTGTGAAAATATGATAAAATGTTTAGGGAGGTTTAGATAAGATTATGATCGCGGATATAAATATTTAGGATTAAGCGAAGATAAGAACGTACTAGGAACGTGTCATGTCATGAGTAGCCCCCCTGTTCATGGTATAATTTATTATTAAGTGTCCTCTTAGAGCATTTTGTCGGTGCCAGCATATTCCAATATTCCTATGTTGTGTAATAAATTGTAGTATTATTGCACTATTACTGTTGCACTAGTCCTCGGATTGTTACACTATTGCATTATTGTTATTCTGTACCTATTGGTTATTTTAATTAAAATAAATAAATACAATAAATAATTATACTTAACCATTGACGCGTTTCGCTCCATTTTGTAGATGTTCTTTGAGCGAAACGCGTCAGTGGTCAAGTATATTTCAAAGTGGAAAAAAAATAAAATTTAACTTTTTTACTTATTTTGAGAACCTAAATTAATATAATTGTAAAATTATTGGAAAAAAGTAGGTACCTATATAAAACAATTACTTTGGTAAGTGAATTAGGTAGGTACGTCATATCTGGAAGTTTCTTGAAAATAATTTAAGGAAAATATAATATTTTCTTTAATATGACTAAGAAAAACTTAAAACTGGATTGAAATTGCTCAGATTTTACTCAAATATATTATGTAGGTACCTATATTTTGTAATTCATTTCAAAAAACTACATAATACTGAGAAAATAAGATTGATTATAGAATCAGTAGGGATTCTCATAAAGTTAATTAAAATAATATCAACATCAGCTCCAGACTCTAGCAATATTTAAGGTTAAAATTAATTAAATAGTAATATTAATTTCTACAAAAAAATGACAATTTCATACAAAACATTGATCTTACAGATTTTTATGATTAAATGTAGAGTAAGATTAAGATTAAATTTTGATCAAGCTCTGATTTATATATTTTTAAGATTACGGAAAGATAAGAACGTTTTAAGGACGTGTCATGAAAAGCCACCAGAATTATATTGAAAAATCGTTATTGTAAAATTCTGTTTATTTAATCATTAGATATTTTTTTCTCGGTGTAACCAAAGCTATAGGTATAATGATTGAATATTAATTGTATCCTAATTGTTTTATAAATTTTATAAATTGTGTGCTGTCTTGATTTGATCTGAGACTCGACTGAATAAAGATTAGACTGACGGATCATACCTATGCTCTGTCAGTTCAGTATTCCCAAGAGTTACTATAGGTACCTATTTCAGATTATTTGTGTAAATCTAAAGTAATAAAGCAATCAAAATGTTAGTGTATGTGTGTGTGTGTGTGTGTGTGTGTATGTGTGGTGTGTGTGTGTTTGTCTCACGCCTTCTGAAAAACCAAGAGCATCTAAAAATCTAATTTAAGTGCGAACATGTACCAGTATACCTGATGCAGTGTCACGCTAAAAAGAATGCGATAAAAATGCTGAATTTTAAAAATATTTAAATAATTATTTTTTTCATACAAAATTTTCCAAGTCATATCTGTCAAAAAAGTGTACATTTTGCACGCAAATATCTGTTAGTTTAAAAGTTAGAAGTAGGTATTTACACAAAAAAAATATATTTTGAAGTATAACTTAGCGTTTAAGTGAAAAACATGGTGAATATTTGGTATAATTATAATGTTTAACTTATTTTTAAAGTAAGCCTTTTGTACATAAACGCCGCCATTTTAATATCTTTTCATACAATATTTCATTTTCCCACCGAATGAATATGTTCTTGAAAATAATAAACCTTTGAAATAAATGTAATTATGAAATAATAAAATGAAACACAAGACATTACGGCAAGTTTTAAGACATATATTGTAAAAATGTGTTATTTATTAGTAAAGATATAGGCATAATAAAATTGCATAATTTGTAAATAATATTTGATTTTTCTGACAATTTTCATTTTTATGGCATCGAACAAACCAATGTAGGTACCTACATATTCAAAAAATGTATCCGAACCATTCGATATTACTTACGTGTTCGAATCGTTTCCATGGCTACAGAAAGAATGTGATATTCAAATAAAATTTGTTAGGAATCGAATTTATTTAGAAGGTTGTTGTAGGTAGGTACCTACCTAATACTATTTACTTACAAATCAACAATAATATACCTATACTGATTTCCTATAGGAAAATTATTTTATTTATTTATTTATCAACCGTTTGTCCGATTATAATGAAACTTTGGTGAATTGTCGAGCGTATGCCCAGGATGGTTTTTGGATTTAAACTTTTTTCTTATTCTTCTTCTTCTTCGTGTATTTGGTCGTTTTACCTATGAAGGGGGAGTATCCTGGGAAAAGAAGGTCCGACTGTCCCTCCATCTCTTCACAGGTCTTCCAGGACGGGTTCTGCATATAAACTTTTTTCTTCTTTTTCTTCAACGTGTACTTGGTCATCTTACCTATGAAGATGAACTATCCTGGGAGATGAAGGTCCAATTTTCCTTCCATCTCTTCGCAGGTTTCTGGATTTAAACTTTTTTCTTCTTCTTCTTCATCGTCTATTTGGTCATTTTACCTTTGAAGGTGGACTAACCTGGGAGAAGAATGTCCAATTTTCCTTCCATCTCTTCGCAGGTATCTGGATTTAAACTTATTTCTTCTTCTTCTTCTTCATCGTGTATTTTTGGTCATTTTACCTATGAAGTTGGAGAATCCTGGGAGAAGAAGGTCCAACTGTCCTTCCATCTCTTCGCAGGTATCTGGGTTTAAACTTTTTTCTTCTTCTTCGTGTATTTAGTCATTTTACCTATTAAGTAGAGCATCCTGGGAAAAGAATGTTCTTTCATCTCTTCGCGGTTCTTCCAGGATGGTTTCTGGATTTAAACTTTTCTTAACCGACTGATGGGACGGGATGTAATGAAGGGAAGGGATGCACTAAAGGGCCTGAAGGGACGGGAGGTATAAAACTGCCTGAAGGGACGGAAGGTAGTGAAGGGTCTGATGGGAAGGGACGTAATGAGGGATTAAAGGGACGGGAGGTACTGAAGGGCCTGAAGCGGCGGGTCCTGGAGTCTAATTCTGTTTCTTCTTAATTTTATGTAGACCTTTAGGGCAGTTTTTATACAAACTATTTCCTATTGTCTAATTCATCTTCTTCTTCTTTTATGTATTCATTTGGGTCATTTTTTTATAAAAATTATTTCCTTTAGTCTAATTATTATTCTTCTTCATTTAAGTACGTAGACTTTTGGGAGAGTTTTAATACAAACTATTTCCAATAGTCTTATTCATTTTCTTTTATGTAGACCTTTTGGTCAGTATTTATACAAACTATTTCCAATAGTCTAAATATTCTTCTTCTTCTTTTTTGTAGACCTTTGGGTGAGCTTTTATACAATCTATTTCCAATAGTCTAATTCTTCTATTAGGTATATGTATTTTTACTTATTTTATGTAGACCATTGGAATAGTTTTTTATACAAACTATTTCTTATAGTCTTATACTTATTTTTCTCTTTTTTATTTAGTCTTTTGGGTTAGTTTTAAGTCTAATAGTCTATTGTGCAGAAATATTATTAACGATATGCACACTTGATGAAAATACATATGAAATGAATGGGATATGGGATGTGACGATATAACCTGCACTAGAATCTTTTCAATACTTTTGTTTAATTAAATTTAAACCATTTATATCATCCTATTTTGAATAATTTTCAACACCTAATATTTAAAGAATGGGGGTTGTGGCCATTACTGAACTCTTCACAACATTTATATTCAAATTAAAAACTATTTACTATAGTTCAAGTCTTCTTCTTCTTCGTTAATGAAGACTTTCAGTCAAATTGAGCAAAAATATAATGCACACTTGATGAAAAAATATAAAAACGAATGGGATGTGACCAATACTAGATCTTTTCAGTACCTACGTTTGTTTAATCAAATTTTAACCACATTCCAACATCCAAAATTACTAAATTTTCAATAGGTACACATTACAATTTGTTTTCGATGATAATATTTAAAAATGGGGGTTGTGGCCAAACCAATCTCTTTACAACGTTGATAAACAGTCATATTTAAAACCATTACGCATAGTCCATGCGAGCAGAAATTGTATAAATATTATACTTCATTCACACTTTATAGCAATATATAAAAAAGAATGGGTTCTGGCCATCACTTGAACATTTTACAATACTTAAACTCAATCAAATTTCAAACCACTTTTCATAGTCTGATATTGCAAAATAATTGGGTGACAATATTATAAAAACGATTGCTTTTTCTTTCACAATTTTACATTCTTGGCCAACGGCGGGACATAAAAGCTAGTAACAAATAAAAATTATAGATACCTACATACACAATATGTATGTATATGCGTATCATGATGACTTCAATTCGATTTTTTTAATCTGTGTACAATAGTTAAGATACTTTAAAAAAATGCAAATAGGTACAACCTATATGTCTCCTGTGAAATATAATAAAATGTACACTGCTAGCCCTAGAACAGGTTTACCTAGTTGGGCAGCAGTTGTCTATTTTTAATGACGATTATTTAAATGGTGTGATAAATATATAAATTTAAACTTTTTTAAATTAAAAAAGATACAATTATGATACATATAGGTCCCTATAATTGAATACAGAAAATTAAATAGGTTTAATGAATATAAAATACATAGATACACATAAAATATACTTATTTGAGTAGGTAGGTACCTACCTATAATGGTAATGATACCTACCTGTTAGTGATTGAATGTTTATTCCAATATCATGCACAAACGAATTCATTATTAACATATGAGGGGAAGTATATTTACAAAACCGTTGTTAAGTACAAAAGTAAACAGTTATTAACTAAGTATTTCATAATAATTTGCTGTGTACCTACCTATAATATTTATCATAGGTAATAGGTATATTTTAAGTGAATACTATTTTTTGATTATTTTAAAAAAATATCAATGACTAGCCTTTATGACGTTTAGATTATATACCAACTTAGAGGCTTCGCAGCATATATATTATATATATATATATATATATATATATATATATATATATATATATATATATATATATATATATATATATATATATATATATATATATATATATATATATATATATATATATATATATATATATATATATATATATATATATATATATATATATATATATATATATATATATATATATATGGACTTACTCAGAATTCGGTCAAACTTTTGATCCGTTCAATTGACCGAACCCAAAATTTCAGAATATATAGATAGTTATAGGCCTACAAAACTTTTATACTCAGAACTTTTATTTTTTTTTTCAGCCAGAAATTATCAACTTTTGAAATTTTACTTAATTTTTCCATTTATCTCGGAAACTAGAATGCTGAAATTTGGATAAATATAGACAAATACAAAATCTCAAATTCATTTTTTCAAAAAATTCCGGAGTTTCTCAAACATTTTTTATTAAGAAAAATGCTTTTTTTATTATTAATTTATCAGTTTAACTGCCTATATTTCCAAATATTTTAAAAATATCGAAAAAAGCCGAAACACCCCAACTAGATAATTTAATTTTCTATAAAAAATATCAGAATTACCTATAGTAGTACATTTTTTATTGAATTTTTTATTTTAATTTTTAATTTTTATTTTAATTTTTAATTTTTATTTTAATTTTTAATTTTTATTTTAATTTTTAATTTTTTATTTAAATTGAATTTAGTGACGACATCGTTTCATACAATTTGTAAGGCAGTCGCCTGTACACAATATCTCACTCAATAGTTTGATACCTACTTAATCTCCAAAAATACATACATACAATCATGCTGTTTTCATATTCTGTGAAGGAAAAACAGACTGACCTCCAAACTATCCTATCCTGACATACATAGGTAGGTACCGACATGTTTTATATAGAAAACAATATATCTTAAAATAATTATTAATTTGTGTTTAAGTTTTGTAGGTACGTATTCTTCAATTATCCATCTAAATAGCCATGGACAGTTGGATCTCATGTGTTACATGCAACTAGTTTATAAATAATCCATAGCAATCTTGTCACTATCATATAAGTAGGTAAGTAATTTAATTGTTTCCACATTGATCTCAATAATGTTATTAAAATTACGTCGCCTAGGTGTTGAATACATAAACGAAAAGTTCTTTTCATATATCGTGTTTCTTTTCTTTTCTGTGTTCATTGATTGATATTGGATGTTATCTTTGCTTTTTTTGTCTTTATATAATTCTTACTCAAAGATTTTTATTATAATATACTAGGTGCAGTAGATAGGTAATCCGTGCAAAAAGTGAGTCATGGAATATCGCGCGTTTGACGTTTTGGTTGGCAACATATTGCAGTTTTCCATATATTTTAACACTTCCTAGATGTACCTACTCTAAATCTTAATAAACAAAGTGTTTTTTTCGACAAACAAATCCGAAAACAATTCACATTAGTCGTTATTCTCTATAGAAAAACGATGTGGTCTGAAAACAAAACGTCAAAAATCCCCCGGAAAATGCCTCACATCGATTCATACAAAATTTGCCAACTACGACATCTAGTATATTATAGTAAAAATCTATGTTCCTACTGTGTAAATTTGTTCTTTATTCAATTTATTTATTTTTTTGTAGGTATGTAAGAAATGATCTTTTTTTACATTTAAATAAAATATACATAGGTACCTACATACATACCAATAACTTTGTTTTAAATCAATGATTGTATTACCTTGCGAAAGAAATCATTTGAATCCCGGGAGGGTGGGGGCAAGTCCGGTCAAACAGTGAAATCAAAACCTTCATAATTACCCATATCATGGATTTAATTATGGGTAATCATGAGGGTTTTGATTTCATTGTTTGACTAGACTTGCCCCCCAGAATTCAACTGATTCCTTTGACTTACTAATATAATGTTCTAATCTTTCTTTGCAATAATTCAAAGAATTAATGGAAATAATACCTAATGTAAATGAATTAAGATCTATATGAGACAACGAAGAAGAAGCAGAAGAGGTGAAGTTTGTGTAGGTAATGTGAGGCGGGGTGAAGGGTATAACACGCTTCTGCACTCTAGCGGTAGCAATGGTAAACATTGAGTCCATGTCACAGACTAATACCTCAACTTGATTATTTGTTATCGTAGGAACTAATTGAATTGCCAGCCTGCCATACATAGGTACCTACCTACATTTACATAGGTATACTTATATAGGTCTAGGTATATACCTACCTAGGCACCTATTTACTGAGACGATTACTGAATACAAAGTCGTGGAAAAATATAAATTATATTCAAATAATTATAAATGAAAACTATTTATAACATATTTATAAGTAGGTACCTACATCTCTATTTGGCAATCAGTAAATCAGTGAACGACGAAAAGACATATATTTATTTATTTATTTAATTACCTACCTACAATACGAGTGTGTTATGGCAACACTGAACTTTCCACATTATGTTAGTGTAATACGCATCTTGAAAGGTTTACAATCTCTAAATGTAGGTACCTACTTATTATTTAATAGATTTTAAATACATACCTATATATGATGATGTCGAAAGCAGTGTCGCTTATATGTTTCAATCATCACAAAACTAGGAAAGCCTGCGTTATCATGATGGCTATTTTATTCCCATATACCTAAGCATAAATATAAAACATTGAATAAAATAATTAAAAAACTAGTTGATAAATAAACGAATTTGGAGTTGGTAGCTGTACAGGTACGTAAATATATTCGGAAGTCTTCTTAAAGAAATTCCAGAATCTTCATTCCCCTTAGCGCTTTTGTCCCGTTTCTATCGGGGTACGCTTTGACCATGATCCTGGAATTGGCGAGTCTGGTTATTAGTTAGGTATTAGATACATTAAAGCGACTGCCATCTGACCTTCGTAACCCTTAGAAAAATAACGAAACGAAATTATTAGTAACGAAATTCCTACCGCTTAAAAATCTTGATTTTCGATATCTTAAACAGAATTCTGGGTTTAGTCTTCATTATATTTTTTCTGTTAGATTTTTATTTTTTTTTCTCAGTGCAAGTAAAAAAACCTACCTATTATTGTAAGAAATGGATTTTATTAGATGCGCCGGATTTTATTTTGAATGGATTTTATTTCTTGTAGACTCATCATCAGATTCATGGTTAGGTAAGTAGATTCATTCTGTTTTTTTTTTATCGAAGATCTTGTACCGGGCGCTAAACATCACAGATTCGGCTCTGCAATTTACTGCGAATATTTTTGGCATTTGTTAAGTGGTTCATTATAATAAACAAATATATGTCATGGACGTCAATGAGGCTGAATGATTTCAGCTACCAGTCATAACCGGACACTATACTATACCTACCTATCAGTTAATTTTATTCATTATTTATATTTAACCAAAATTTATGTCATGTATACCTACCTAAATTTTAAGGCAGGTACCTACCTATAATAGGTAAGTATTAGGTACCTACCTACATACTGATGATGATAAATATTATTTATATTATTAGAATTTTAAGTTGTTATTGCTGTTGAGTAGGACATCTCCTTAATAATATGGTTTGGCCACATAGAAAGAATGAGTATATAATCGTATTTACTTTAGGTGCGCAATCAATTATCAATCTATATAGGAAAGTTGTCATGGAACCTAAGAACCTTTAATAAATTACTTTTAATATTTTAAAAGGGCGCTATAGGTAGGTACCTACCTAGGTATATATTTTTTTTATGAATATAAATTATAATGAATAAAAATTTAGCAAAAATGTCTTTATTTTATAGTTATATTAATTCAATGTTTTCGATATTATGATTCGTCCTTATAGAATGCATATGGGTTTCTCAGTTCTCGGATCTGGTTATCCTATTAATTGTGAATCTACGCAAAATGAATTATCTACTATAGGCATATTCCTTACTATCATTACCTACCTACCTACATTTAAAAAAGGCGCCGTGAACGTCAAACGTCGTACGGGAACAAAATAAATCAAAACTTTTTCATAAATATATAGGTACCTGTAGGTACCTACCTATATTTAAATCACTTAAACAAAAATACATCATATCGTTTGCTTATTATTTAGCATTAAACGCTTTATCAGAATGTCGACTTTTGATTTTAGTATCTAGCAAAATTGTCTGCTCTGAGAAAAACTCTTTCGCTCCCTATTGTAGTTGATTTCACCAGAAAGTAAATGGATATTAGTTAGTTATATTAATTATAAGTTATATGTCAAAATATATAAATTATATGTCAATAATAATTATAATTATGTAGATACGCTTTTATATTATGTTATTGACTTTGATAAATGCAGCTGCAAGCTAATATTTCAATTTATAAAAAAATATATTATATAAATATTATAATCTAAGCGATTCAGTTGAATAATATTTCATAGCAGAAACCTTATAAATAATGTAATTAATTGCATAGATATTTAAAGCTATTGAATAAACATTTACAAAGCTAAGATGGTGATATTATTAGAAAGATCTATTGAAAATAATTAATTCATCGCCTTGATATCGTCAGGTGAATGTGTGGTGCGCTATTTACGTATGGAGATTTGAAAAAATCCACTCTTCAATGTCAACAAACAGAAGCTATACGGTACACGGAACCGCCATGACGTTGGCAAACACCAAATTATCCCGCGTTTTAATCTATGGTTTGTTGTCAGTATGACCAACTGAACAGGTATTGAAAAATTTCAAGATGGCGTATGTACACACTCATTCAACTGTCAAGATCGCCTTGAGTGTGTTTATTTTATGGACATATGAAATTTCCATTCTTGTATGATAAAGGTATGTAAGTTCCTACCTGGATTAAGTTATTATCAATACCTTTATTATGATTAATCATTTCTGTGACAATCAATCAATCATAGAACACTTATTAACAAAAATTAAGTATGTATTTCGATTTGAAGCATCTATCAAATAAACGTATTTCTATAATGCAATTTTCTCATTGGAATATTGTATTTTAAATGATTTTGTTTGAGAAAACTCATATGGATCATAAAAAGACCGAGAACACTTATGTTCCTTTATTCATAAATAATATCACGGCACATCCCACAATGTAAGGTAACCAGCGACAGATGTGTGATATACCTATATAGGTACTACTTAGATATCATAGTTAGCAAATTTTGTATGAATCGGAGTGAGGATATTTTCCGCAGGACTTTTGATAACAAGGTGGGCAGACCACATCGTTTTTCTATAGAGAATAACGACTAATTGTTTCCGGATTTATTTGTCGAAAATAAAACGCTTCATTCATTAAGATTTAGAGAACAGGGTATCTATTCTCCAATCTCGCACAGTAAATGTCGTATTCGACTATGTCGCCTAAAAAATGTCGAATGAAATGTCGTATGGTAGGCTTTTAGCCTATTCTTGAAATCATTCGTCATTAAAATCGTTCGACATTGAAATGTCACATGAAAGAATAGGCAACATAGCATTTGGGATGCGTTTGAAATATTTTTTTGAGCATTTATTGCATATTTTTGCTGTTTTTTTCTATGGTTGTCAAAACACAGCCTTTTTCTATGCAATTATATGATTGATTTCTATAAGCAGTGCTCTAAGCACTTAACATATTGTTGACTGTTCATTGTGACTGATTGTGACGCTTCCTGAATTCTCGAACAATTAGTCATTAATATTATAAAAAATATCAGAAAACAACTATAAAAATTTAATTTACTTTGGTAATTTGTCAAATAATTTGTCTCTTACTTTTACACGTAAGAGACAAATTATTTGCAAATAAACAACACAAGCATTCAAACTAGACAAATATAAAGAAATATTGTGTTCCTATATTGAAATATTCAATAGCAAACAAATACAAAACATATTAATGGAGAAATATGTGATAAGTAAAAAAGAACATTAAACAAAACTTGTTTTTTGGAGTTCGTAACAAAATAGGAACATTTACAAAATTTATTAATGGAGATATATTAACAAAGTGAAAGAATCCAATGTTTTAGTCATCGATGTATTTTTATATGTACATACCTACTGTTAAATAGATAAAATAACTTATTCGTCGAATTGCCACTGTGACTACAAAATAACGAAAATGCTTGTTGATACAGACGCTTGCCGTATGTAAATGCAATATGGCGACCATTTTTGACAGATAAAATCATGCGACTTGCATGCGACATTGAATGTCGAGTGGTCCTATACCACTCGTCAAAATCTCAAATGATTTTCATTCGACTATGTCGCATGTGAGACTCAAAAATAGCATATTCTAGAAATCGTGCGAAAGTAATAATATGTCGCATACGACATCGATAGTGCGAGATTGGAGAATAGGGTCCCAGTTATCTAGGAAGTTTTAAAATGTATGGAAAACTGCAATATGTTGCCAACCAACACGTCAAACGCGCGATATCTAGTATATTATACTCCATCTAGTATATTAGGTATATGGAAATCATTGAAAAAAATAGTCATTAATGATTTTATCTACATTAAAAACATACACTAACATAATTAAAAAAAATTCACTGTTGTCACAAAACAAAATGGTTTGTATTACAATTAAATTGATAAAATACATAAATAAATATACCTTGGTATCAACAACCACAACAAACATAATGGAACATGCTGCTTAAATAACGGACAGTTGGATTAGTGATCCATTTGACGCGAGTTTGAGATCTTTCTCGACCGATTTCGTTCACAAGTATTTGTTCAGTTTACGGGATGCATGAGGATGTACTTATATTATGTTCGTGTTACAAAGACATATTCGTTTAAAAAATAAGAGATTTCTGCATTTGTATTCTTATTTAAATTATTGAAATGTTTTTTGCGACTTACCTGCGCCTGTGTGAAAAGTACTCTTCGCTTTCTCCTCTGCGCCAGGGGGAACTGCATTGGTTTAGTGTCGGCCACGGAGCAGGCAGCCAATCCAGACATGTTGTTCATAGCGTGGTTCATGCTCGCCGTGGCCGAGGACCCCATCAGACGCGATACTGCAAAAACAATAGCAAAGGTAATCATTACAGTTGCACGGGTAAACACAACATCACTAAAGGTAATCGTATCAAATCATTAGTTCGCCCGTTATATCTTTTGAAAAACACATAAATCTGCAGGGAAAGCCTCGTTCCATGGTAACTTTTTTTATCTATTTATATAGCTTGTTTGCGATATTAACTATAGTGTAACAAATAAAATTTCGAATAAAATTATACACTCTTTTCAATCTGAGTTAATCTGGTAACAAATAAAATTATACACTCTTTTCAATCTGAGTTAATCTGGTAACAAATAAAATTAGAAACACTCTTCCTTTAGCATAAAGTTAAAAACAAATTATATAATAATTGAATTTTTTGATTCTCAAATAAGACACATTGTTTCAACAAATTATAAGTCATCTAGTTCATTAACTTAAAATTAAGTAATAATTTTCAATTTATCAATCAACCGGATGGCTCCCGGGCGCATTCTAAACTAGGACGAATCCGGGGAAATCCGGACAGATGGCAGCCCTTAGTAGGTACGATGTACATACTAAACCTAAGAATACACCACAGATCATTTTAAACAATTTCGGATGAGATGTCAAAGTTGATATTAAACGCGAAAATTTTCAATTTAAAAAATACTGAATAAATAGTAGGTAGGTACCTAGTTATCATACCAACTACGTAAATAATATGTCGATAAATATAATTCATTTGAAAAATTTTATCAAATGCGAATACATAATAAAGTAATTCCTAACCTCAAATGGCAAATGTTTTGATAACATTTTTCCTGCGACAAATTTCCATTCAATTTATAAATCATCTTGCTCACGCGAGTTGCTATTATCATTAAATGCAATAAACACGACAACAAAAAACAGTATGATGGTCACGTAAATCTCCATGCCCCTTAATTTTTTGGTTAGGTTTAGTACCTAAGTCTTCAGTTATAAAAGCGTGAGCGAGTTGATTTATAAATTGAATGGAAATGTTGAAATTTTAAAAACCTTTGCCATTTGAGGTTTGTTTTTTTCATTGTGTTTTCGTATTTGGTCACATTTTTCATTAATTATATTTCGCAATCATAGAATTGAAAGGTAAGTTCGCAACATAATATATTCTAAGTTCGCAACATATATTATTTACGTAGTTGTATGATAAATACTATTTTTAATATTATTTGTTATTTTTTATGTTGAAAATTTTCGCGTTCAATGTCCTCTTTTGACAGCTCCACGCATGCAACATTGGTAAAATTGAGTTGTGGCGTACCTATTGAGCTGTGGGGTACATATTCTATAAGGTCTAGTGTACGATGCTCCTCTCTCAAACACGAGTTCTCAGCTCTATTGAGAGAGTATCAACGTAAATATTTGGTGTTATTGTAGGATACCCATAGATTTTTACTACAATATACTAGATGTCGTAGTTAGCAAATTTGTATGAATCGAAGTGAGGCATTTTTATGGGGGATTTTTGACGTTTTGGTTCAGACCATCGTTTTTCAATAGAAAATAATGACTAATGTGAATTGTTTTCGGATTTACTTGTCTAAAAAAAACATTTTAATTATTAAGGTTTAGAGAACAGTTATCTAGGATGTGTTGAAATGTAAGGAAAACTGAAATATGTTGCCAACAAAAACGTCAAACGCGTGATATTCCATGACTCGCTTTTTGCACGGAGTAGGTAGGACATCTAGTATATTATAATAAAAATCTATGAGATAAACCTATATTAGGTAGGTACATTGACAATAGATTGCTCCCGTTCTTGTGTGAGTGTATGTATGTATGTAGTAGATAGAGTTATGTACCTATAATATTATAGATGTCACTTGGTGCGTGTCCGAGCAACCGGACGGTTGGGTCAATATTTATTCAACAAAATGCATTCTCAGAAGTGGTCCATTGTTCACTCTACATAACATATCATCTGTACCCTGCAAAGCTTTATAGGTAGTTATGCATGGGATTGAGATACCAATACAGACATCAATTCTTTGTAATAATATGCAATTTAAATATAACAATAAAATATAGGTACCTTAAGGGTTAGCGTCCACATAGGCGTATAGCGCATGGATCAACGGATCGGATGCAGCGCATCAGACGGATTTTAGTATTTTTTATATTATATAAATTCGTGCGCGCGCATTGGATCGTCAACAATACCTTTTTTTATATATAGGTACATATAGTTATGTTGCATTATTTAAATTACTCCCTTAGGTAGGTAGGTACTATGCGTCGTAGGTCGTAGAGAAAAAAAATTTGTCCCCGAATAGTGCATAAAATCAAATCGAATATTTGTGATGTTTTTTTCTCATTTCGAGTTAGGTAGGTACTAAGAAGAAAATTATGTTGGTAACTAGGTACTTGTAAAAAATATATAGATATTTTATTTGTATTGGAATGTATTTTTGAGTGAAAGGGTAGAGGGGAGGGAGGGGTATTGCCAGTATGTTTATATTCTCAAAATACCGTAGAATAGTGAACCAAATGTAAATACCCCCAGAATAAATAATCCCGCTTTATTTTCATCTTTGTTTGCTGTCTCCTATCTGCTCCATTCTCCCCTCCCTTATATAGAAACATCAGCATTTATTCTTTCCTTTCTTCCGTCTCTCAAAATCATCTTCCTCCCGTAATAAAAATAATACTTGTGTGTGTATTTAATGTGGAGATCGATATAAATTACTATGATATGGTAGGTACCTACATATTATATCACGACGGCATTGAAACGATATTTTGACGTTGAAATATTTTTATTGTTTGGCAACACTGATGCAGCGGAGGTCTGTCATGGCGCCAATCATCCGCCATATTGTATAAAGTATTCTTTATTTGAACATACCTGTCAGTTATCATCTATACCTACCTACATATTATTATAACCTTCAATTTCAACGATAGTTCTTTATTGTAATAAAATCAATGTACCTACATATAGAAAAACAATGCAAAAAATATAGATTATTTTGATGACGTATGCAAGCCACATATATAATATAAATCTCTTCGAGTTGAAGCCGATAGCTAAATAAAAGTTAGGTATATGATAAATATTTCATTTAAAAAACGACTTCAAAATTGTGACGCACCGGCTTATAATAGTGCTTCCACTATTTTCTATTATTGTTTTCAAGTGTCCCGTAAGAGCCGGGTAATCGAAAATATAACAAGCAACAATAACATGGTTTATCAATGAGGTTCACCATCCATTCTGAATGTAGTGCCATTTTAGATGAGACGAGACTGTTGTGTGGTGATACACGCATGTGTTGTGTTCCATTTTCATAAGATAATGCACACCTGTCAATGATTACCCCACATTGTTGTATATTCCATGATGGTATGAATGAATGAATGATAAAAAAAACTGTGTCGTTCGGTTCTCTCTGCCTACCCCACGAGGGTCATGTATGTAGGTATGTAGCAGGAGCGAGCCTAGAACTTTCAGACTAAGCAATTGGAAAATGTCGAATATTCAAAGTTGATTAGCATAAGTTCTTCGTTTTTTTTATTTCGGTGACCATAAAAAATATTTGTCACATGCCAAATTAAAATTTACATTTTGTGGACCTGCTAAGAATTACATCTATACCAGTTTCAATACCAGCATCTTGTATTATGGTTGCAATAAAACAATATAGTATTAGGTCTAAAATTTGTAATAAATTATTTTTTCGAATATTTTTATTGAATGCATATGTGCCTTGATTTCCCGGTTCTCCAACAATAAATAGGCATTCCAACTTCGTCTCTATTGAGATAATTAAAAATCTGTTAAAAAATATCTTTGTCTCCCGACAGGGAAAAAAATCCAATGTTTGCGCATATGCATTTAATAAAAATATTCGATTACTTACACATTGGTACAAGTAGGTAAATAAGACAAAAATGACCTTATAAGTCTGGCGCAATTCAGGGGTGACTTCTATGCGAAAAATGCATTGTCACCTCAGATATAAGAATTGTAGCTTTCATTATTTACAAAAAAAAAACAATTCTCTCAATAGATGGCGTTACAACAAAATAAATAAAAAATAATAAGATTGTTGTTCATAATTTCACCCATAGATGGCTGTAGTAAAAATTCCTTATTTTCAAGCGAAAAGAATTTCAGTATTACAATATATAGAACTTTCAAAATTGAATTGATAGGGATCTCATTAAAAAAGGCTTAATTGGTGAACGTTGCGCAAGCGCATAAAGTGATCACGTAAACCAGCCGATGACAGGTCGTAAGCCCTGTAGGTGCCTTGATTTCCCGGTTCTCCTACAATAAATATTCCAACTTCGTCTCTATTGAGATAATTAAAAATCTGTTAAAAAATTATTTCTTCCTTAAAATTACAGTTTTTTCTAGCCTGTGATTATATAGGTATTTCTATACGTGTTATATTTTTAAGCAAGCCAAGTTTTTCGGCTTCTATAAGCTATTCCGCTACTGTCACTATGTAGTAACTAATATTATTATCTTTCATATACTTCGCCTATACAATAAAACGTGTTATACAGATTGCAGACGATTTTGAAAATCGAAGAGTTTGATGTTTTTTCCTCACTAGTCCTATCATCACAACTCGATGAAAGTTTTAAGTGTGATATCCTCTGAAGCATTTCCTTCCAATTAAAAAAAACATTAAAATCGAATAATGTGACAAAGAATTACTATCGCTGAAGTAAAAATTGAAGATTTTGATGATTTTCTCATAGATGCCATGATTAGATCTTGACCACATTGAATTTGGACAAATCGGAAGATACCATCTTATTAATTTAAAATAACCATCGAAATCGGACAACGAAATAAAAATAAATCGCTGAACATTGAGAATTGATAACATCTCTTTTCTTGGAACTCGCTTAAAATAGGTTGTAGAAGAAAACGAGTGGGTTGTGGCTAACGCTATACCCCTCACTACCAAGTCACTCACAAAGTATTGACTTTTTGTATGGAGAATTTTCAACATTTTTATGAAATTAGTTGGTTTAATATTTTTTTTATTTAAATATTTTATTATGAATACCTACTTGATATTTCTCCAATGCCATTTTATGAATGTGATGTGCTTTTTTCATCTTGAGCTTGGGGTCACTTTGAAATATTTGACAGTTAAAAAAATTGAGAAGCACTATTCAGATATCCTACAAAATCTAATGGGGTCTAAGTGAGTATTAGATATACAAATTTGCAAAATTTGAAAAGAATCGAATGTGCAGGTAGGTACTTTTGTCTATAGTCGATAAAGTAAAATAAACACGCCGTACATAGCACATAGTAGGTACATAGCACACATTCAGATAGATTTTGTTGAAACTTTCAGAATAAGTACAATCTCAGCATGATACTAGTTGATAATCTGTAATAAAAAATAGACTTAAAATTGCGAAATCATAACTCCCCACTGTATCCTTTTGGGTTAGTGAGGAGTAAAAATTGTAAAGCAATAGGCGTGATGACAGTATGAAAAAATCATTGAAATTATAATTTTATAAGATAAAATAGGTTATATAGATTGGAAAAAATATATTTATTTTCATTTTAAAAGAGCGAATAATATTAATATTATTAAAATAAAAATACAAAATATGTAAGTCCGCCATTTTATGAGAAACACCAATCAGAGTGAATCAATAATTATGACGTCACAGTTTCAATACAATATATGAAATTACTTTGCATCGAACAAAGACTTTTGCTCGTCAGAATTTAGAAACGTAAAAACTTACATATAAGCGTATTATTATTATTCTATGCATATAAGTACTTTATTTATCTATAATTTAAATACAACTTACATCTCGAAAATCGATAAAATATGTTCCTTCTTCTCGCTACATTATGTGTTCATAAACTAAAAGCATACCTACGCGGTACTGTGGTAGACATGACAGTTGTAAAGCTGTGTTGCACCGCTCAATTGCGTCGATTCTGTTCACTGCGACGGGTGTGAACTCACTCCTTCGAAATGTATTGGCTCACGGCGCAGTGAGTCGTGAGTGCTAGACAGGGAGAATGCGAACAGTGTTAGGGTATTGAGTTATTGAGTTGCCTGCTTTTTAACCGACAAACTATTACTTTTAAAAGTAGAATCGGGATTTTTAACCGACATACTATTACTTTTAAAAGTAGAATCGGGAAAGTTGTGATATTTTTAAACATGTAGGTACATGAAATATAATGAATTCAATAATAATCTTTGCTTATATAAAATACAATACCTGCATATTATACTTTTATTACTATTTTTTAACTAGCTTAATGACCCGGCGCAGTGAATAGGCGTGATGAGAGTAAGAAAAAATCATTGACATTATGATTTTAAAAAATAAAATAGGTTATGGAGGTTTAAAAAATGTATTTATTTTCATTTTAAAAGAGTGAATAATATTAATATTATTAAAATAAAAATACAAAATATTATAGACTGGCATTTTATGAGAAACGCCAATCAGAACGAATCAGAGCGCATGACGTCACGATATTCTAGGTTCACGTCCAGTTTTGCCGATTTGCGGCACTTGTGCCGATTTCGGGAAATTCAGACTTGCGTCGGCACTTAATCGGGAAACGCTTTAATTCGGCACTTTTTGGGATTAGAATGTATAAAAAAAATATATATATTTTTGTTTATACTAGATGTATTAATTTTGTATTTTTTACGTCTAAATAAAAGTTACTATTATTATTAGTAGTAGTAAACATACAAAGTAAATATAAGTTATTTCATTTAAATAAATATCATTCTATTATTTCACTGGTGCTTACATAGTTTAAGCTATTTCTTTTTGTTTGTATCTTTGTTACTAGCCCCGTCACTAGGCATCGCCTGTGCTAAGGTAAGCTAATAGTTTTATGTTATTGTCTATTACGTTGTTTATTTAGTAAGTATGTACATAGGTATGTCGGTTAAAAAGCAAGCAACTCAATAACTCAATACCCTAACACTGTTCGCATTCTCCCGGTCTAGCACTCATGACTCACTGCGCCGTGAGCCAATACATTTCGAAGGAGTAAGTTAACACACCCGGCGCAGTGAACTGGGTCCATGCAATTGAGCGTCGTAACGCAGTGGTGTCACACAGGCCTAATGCCTAATTCGCGGGAAACTTAAGATGGCCTATTTTGACGTTTGGACATTCATGAAGTTCTTTATATGCTTATTGCCTAATTAATGGTAAATATTTAGTAAATTAATTATAGTATTGAGAGCTAAATGTGGGGGAACAAATACTGTACTTCATTGTAAACGCATACTTAATAAAATACACTTTCTGTGTCTCGCATTGCCAAATTTAACTACTTGTTTCTCGTTTATATTCGCGTGGGACGAAAACAAATACCTCAGTAGGTGTTTTTTTCGACGTGTTCGTACATTTAGGGACCGCACAACACTTATGCACTTTTGAATTTATTTTAAATACACAAATCGTCTTAGAATACATATAGTACATATAGTAGTGATATGCGGTCTACGAAACCGTGACGTCACCGTCAGCTCCGACGGACGCCATTACACTGCAAGCGTTTTTTGACGTAAATGTCAAATTGGATTTTGAAATGGCAATTTTTGCTACTAAACCTTTATTTTATGTTGAAATGTATATATATTTGAAAACAGTGGATGCGTAAAAACATCGTGAGATAGTTTCTCAAAATTAGTCATCATGCCTATTGTCGTTGGCCGGTTATATTAACTATATTATGGAAGGCTATCTAAAGTACTTATAGTAAACGGTGCACTTTGATCAGTAATAGCTGACCCAATTATTTCAAGGCCACCATATCTCGTATGTACACAATGCATGTTTTGCTGATATGATTGCATGCCAGATAGACAGAGATATGGCAGAAGACAGATATGGAAAAAAGTAAGTGGCCTAATGGACCGCGGAATACCTACCTAGACGATGTCAGATATGCTGTGAAACATGCATTGAGTAGGTACCTACTTAGTATTAAATTTCAAAATTATAAGACCATCAAGCATAGGTGCCTACTTTATAGTGCATTTGCTCTGGACACCTCAAAGAATACAGCTTGATAAAAATCAGAATTCCGTTTGAGAAATCTTTAGGTATTCTTGATTTTTTACAGGATTTCTAGTTTTAAAATCAATATTTTTTATCGTGCTCAGTGTGTTAAATTTTCTCTAGATATCTTTCCCATCAGAGACGGTCATATTATGTTTATGGTCTACCTATTTATTTTAGAACACACTGAGTCAAAACTAATTGATTTAATAACAGAATTCCGTAAATAATCTATATTCTTGATTTTAAAAGCGGAATGCTGAATATTAAGTGTCAAGCAAGTTGAAATTTACGGTAATTTAATAAAAAATAGCGTATTATTAATGCAACATGAATATTGTAATGATGTGGATAATATGTTGTGTATTTATAAGTGCTCTGTTTTTACTAATTATTATTATTTTTAATTATTGTTATTATCGTGGCTCCTTATATCAGTATAGTTTGTTGTTTGGGGTCCTTTATTGTTTAAATTGTGTAAATCAGTATTTTTTTTACATTTTTCTCTCATACCTACATCTTTCGAAGATACGGTTTATATCTACCTCTATTACATATTAAGACAAGTAAACAAACAATACCTATTTATTTTGTTCGGGTTGGCGAGTAGGGTTTGACGGCTCAATCCAATATTATGACAGGACACTTTCCTTATTCTACTATCAAAACAGTGGAGAGGACGAAGAGTAAACACAATTTTACTCCACTGGATTTAGGCATAGATGTACCGATATTTGGCTCCATCAGCTACATAAGAAATAGTATCAGCCTATAGTTACCTACTGTTGACTATATTCTTCTCTGTAACTAGACCGTTATCCTACACAAAACCGGGTTGCATTATTATATTTTGGTAACTTAGGTACATACAACATGAATTATAGGGACACGTATCAAGCCTTGAGGAACACCAAATCTTGTAATACAGTAGCCTATGATTTATTTTAATACTTGACATTCTGGTTTAAATAGCTCCCCTTATAGTGATTGCGGTGAAATGATGTGTTAGGTACCTAACAAGATAGATTACTAAATCCCGCGATTGACTTATTTCGAATTGGACCTTAGGTAGGAATACATTGAGATACCGACCTACACTGAGAAAAGATATTAAAACGAGTGGGTTGTAGCCAACACTAAACTCTTCACACCATAGCAAGTGTTCATTTTTTCTTCTTGAATGGTTGATCTGTAAATGGATTTTTATGAAGTAGATAGGTATGTACATTTCTATTAGATTCTTAAACAAATATAAGATTCCTAGAGGACAAAAGTTTTCCCCATACACCATACACACAAAAACATTGTCATGAAACTTACAGTATCCCCTATTCAGTAACTATTGTAACTAAAATAGGAACGTTCTATAATTGCAGATTTTAGATTTACGGTCTTATTTTAGCGTTATGAAATATCAACTTGAACTAAATGGAATATAGGTATAGGAACGTACCTATTTTGGCCGGAACGTTCTTAAAAAGTTACCGAATCAGACGTATTATGAATAATTATGAAAATTATGAAATTTTCATCATTTTCATAATTATTCAAAATACGTCTAATTCGGGAACTTTTTAAGAACGTTCCGGCCAATATTATAGATACGTTCCTATTCCATTTAGTCCAAGTTAATATTTTGTAACGCAGAAATAAGACCGTAAATCTAAAAACTACAATTTTAGAACATTCCTATTTTAGTTACAACAGTTACTGAATAGGGGGTAGTAGGTATGCACTTTTTACATGATAAATGTTGAGAAATGAATGTAAAAAAATGCATTACCTACTAGCAAGATGAGCATGTATGAGGCAGTGTATCAATGTTGACGAGGCGATGTATAGGTATACCTACATATTAAATTTATGTACTTACCTACCTACGGACAAATGTACAAAATCACGAATAAAGCCATAAAAAATCTCGTTCAACTATTTTTATTACCTACTATAATAACAACATACCTAATATGAAAAGTTATAAAAATACAGAAATTTCACGATGACATATACCTAAACGATATTTCATAGTTTGGTGATTTTTTTTCCAAATTTGTAATAATTTGATACCTAAAATTATATAACATGTTTACTTTAAGGAAAATTTAGGTTTTATTAAAAAAAATCGAATATGTTCCTACTTTACCTATTCGTAAAAGTGCAAGACTTGCAAGACTCTTGCTGCAAGACCAAGACCAAGACTATGTATGCAAGACCAAGACCAAGACCAAGACTATACTTGTAAACGAAAGACCAAGACCAAGACCACCCCGGTCTTGGTCTTGGTCTTGGTCTTGCATTTGCTCATCACTACTTTCAACCAACCCATGAATTAAATTATTATATTATCAATATATTAATGGGTATAGTAATAACAATATATTATTATAGGTAGGTATCAGTAGCGGGATTGTTATGGAAGCCGAAAATCTTGGCTTGCCTATGAATATTAGATAAGTTAAGAAATTCAAGTTCAAATATGGAATGGGATGGGTGGATGGCAGAGCGGTTAGCGCGCTGGGTTAGTAATCCAGTGGTCGCGAGTTAGAATCCTGCCTCGACCGATCTCGTTCACCTATAGGACAAGCATTTATGCTTAGTTTAGGGAACGTAGGAAGATGTATATGTACTTGTTTAACAAGGACATATTCATTTTTATTTAAAAAAAAAAAAAAAATATTCTGTCTGTTTTATTGAAACTACATATACCTACTACAAGATAAAAATTGAATCGTATGTAGATGCGATGCTTGACAGGGCCACGATTGTAAATTTATATTATTTTGGCATGCAATTTTCAAATATTTCCATGGCCACTCAAGTGACCAACGATGCTAAAGAAAACATTAAAAATTCCGACATTTATTCACAATATCTTTCAGGGTTTGCCTAGTCCGAAGGTTCGAGGCCCGCCCCTGGTAGGTATAGTAATAATAATATAATGCCGAGACAACTCTGCGAAAACGTTCGCTCGTAATAAATCTAATCTCTGGGAAAATTATACCTACTGTTTTCTATTTTATTTGTTATTTTTAAGTGGATATCCATTATGTTAACACAAAAACTTTATTTAAAATTAGGTATCGAATCCTAAATCATCGCGCCCTCAACAACCAACCAAACCCATCATACATAATGTTTTCTGCCCCCGAGCAAAACTTAAGTAGGTACGTACCTAATCGTTGTTGGGACAGTAGAGGCGCTATAACTAGGTATATAAAGTTGAAGTTGACCGTCACGACAAATTATCAATTTACACGATTGATTTGCAACAGAAACATACCTACAGCGTCCCCCATTGTACCGGCAGGAGGGGGACACGCGCCTGATGGTGGTAGCTAGTAGCTAGCCGTATGGTCACAGAACGTTTGTGCAAGGGACACCACACCACACCACATCGCACGTCCGAAACATAACAAATGATTTATCGTCTGGTGACATTGTTTGAATAACAACTTCAACAACTTCTCTTCTTGTGATTCGACGGGATATTTTACTCTCCATCAGACACTAGGTATCTACCTACCTACTCTATACCTAATTGAATTTTGTATCGCTTCTAGGATTTCTGTGATGACAGGTAGAGGTAGGTCTATTGTTAATTTATCACGAACCTCACAACAAGTTGCCACATTCTGGAGACATAATGATGTTAATCGTCTTACAGAAACAATCAATTTTTCAACATCTCAATAGAGACGAAGTTGGCATATAACAGGGCTTACGACCTGCTATCGACTGGTTTACGTGATCACTTTATGCGCTTGCACAACGTTCGCCAATTATGCCTTCTTATTATTGAATCCCCTTATCAATGCTATTTTTGAAATATCTATTGCATTTCAATAATAGGATACAATTTGCTTGAAAATAACACATTTTTACTATCGCCATCTATGAAATAACGAAGAAACCTTTTTTACGCAAGCCTTTTTTTTTATAACTTTTGTTCCGTTGGAGCAAGTTTTTCGTTTTGATGGCATTTTTTATGTGTAGGTATGTAGTTATTTTTAAAAGGCATGCCTAATAATACCTACTGAAAATACCTCGAAAATATGAAATATAGGTAGGTATACCTACGATATGAAAAAATGAAAAAAAAAATTCTCCATATTTTTTTTTAATTTGGTTAAAAAAAATAATATCTATAGGTATGTAGGTATATAATATGTAGGTACCTACCTACATGTGGCTCCTTGATATCTTTTTTATCATATTTCCTTGGCAATTTGACTCTTCTAACTTGTCAAACTGCCAAACCCTAAAACGGTCATTTCAACAAAATTTCCCTGCGTAAATAAATGCGTTTCATTTCTTGTTTTTACATTAGTTAGGTACCTACATGTTGCAACACCTTGAAACATGTTGCAACACCAAAATGGGCCCCGGGCCACCCACACCTTAAATCAGGCCCTGAACTGATAACCAAATATGGTTAATGGGATCTTTTGTTATCTTGTTTTTAATTATGATAAAAAATAATAATAGTAGGTAGGTAGGTACCTACCTAATAAACACTTAATTGCACCCTGCGTTATAAGTTATAAGTGGCGAATTTATTGTCATAATAAGTAGGTACCTACACTGAAAAAAATATTGTGAACTGGCTACCTGCGTTTTAGCCAAACCTTTGTCATCAGTAGGTAATAAAGGTTTATCTATTAATGACTGTGTTGTTTGGCTGTGTACACAAAACATACCTATAAGTTGCACAAATAAACCAAAAGTTTTGTAGTCACTATAGTTCGGTTAATTTTAACATGAAAATTTTCAGTGTAAGTATGGCAATTTCTTCCAAGTAACCAGTGGTTCCAGCCCAAGGAAGCGAGAATTGCGTGAAAAAATGAATGTTGAAAATATAAAAATATATATTTTTGTTACAAAAAGGTGTGAGAGGGGGTTTTATCCGGCAGCAGGTATACGTCTAATGGTAGGTACCTACCATTAGGTATATACCTAATGGCCATTGCACGTCACAACCAGGTGAACTCACTTCATCTTTTACATTCATCTACCATAAACTACTTATTAAGTATTGTTAGGCTGCGCCGAAGTAATAGGTAGGTAGGGGAGATCTGCCTCGAAAGTAACATGTGTCAATTGTAACAAACGCTCTAAATTCATTTTTATTTTGTAAAGGTACAACCACCACCATCTATTAAACTAAACCGAAATCTAACGTTGGACATAATTTTAATCTATGGTCAGTTTGACAATACTGATAAAACGTGGTGATGTTAATTTTACGCGTGCGAAGTAAATATATTATTAAAAGGTCATCCATTCGTATCTACCATATCTTATAAGTTATTAAGTGTTTTAATGAGCGTATGTACCTATTATAAATATTGCTTATTTTCAA
Organism: Molanna angustata; assembly: GCA_963576475.1. Classification (NCBI taxonomy): domain Eukaryota; kingdom Metazoa; phylum Arthropoda; class Insecta; order Trichoptera; family Molannidae; genus Molanna; species Molanna angustata. The sequence continues at coordinate 28,343,036 of OY754980.1, forward strand.
TGTACAAACATATTTTAAAGTTATTATCAAACGCTTAAAATAAAGCATAAATTTAAACCAATGTGTCGAAAAGTTGCAGTTGTAACACTTCAGAAGGTGTCAATAGTAACATGTTACTATTAAACAACATGTTACTGTAAATTATGGGATCATGAAAACTGCGCCAAAAATAAATTAAATTACCTATATATGTATGTGTCAATTGTGAATCCGATAGGAATTCAGTTTTAAAAATTTATTTTATTTTATTATTTTGAAAGAAAATATCCAATTTTTCTGTTTGTTAACGAATTACATACATGTTCATATATTTAAAAAGTAATATTAGTTAAGTTGTTTTTACAAAATTTTAAAAATACGTTTATTTTATTGTTATCATAATATCAAAAATATGCCAATTCCTGCGTTTTTAAATTAATTTTATGTTCTTATATTTTAAAAGTTATATTGTTACATTCAACATCACGAGTGTTACTTTTGACTTTTGACCCCATCTGGGTGTCAATAGTAACAATTTTCTTTCGATGATATTTTTTTAATAAATACAAAAGCCTTAACTCGTTTTGTTTTTTGTCGATGCCCATATACTCTTAAAACATGGAAGATATTAACATAAAAAATCATGTGATTTGATCAGTAAACAGCTCTGATATGACTAAAAATATGAATTTTGTTACAACTGATACCGACCTCCCCTACTTATGTAGGTACTCACCTATTATGATCACAACACCAGACAGAATATAGAGAGGTAATAAAATTATATCGGTATACCATCATAAATTCACCACGGAAATGTGAAAAACTGCACAGAAATGAACTCAGCGCCCTTGGAATAATCCAAAGACGTTAATCGGCGCTATAATTTTTACTCTCCACACTATGGAATAGTGGAGAATCATGATTTCACATTTTTTACATCAATTTCTCAACGGGTATCATGTAGAAAGTGCATACTATGAGTTTCGTGACAATGTTTTTGTGTGTATGATGTATTGTGAAAATTTTTGTTCTCTTGGATTCTTATATTTGTTTAAAAATCTAATAGAAATGTACTTCATAAAAATGCATTTAGAGATTGAAAACTTTTAATTTGGTCAAGATCTGATTATGAGATCCTTCAGAGAATCTTCAAAATCTTCAATTTGTACCTACCTACTTCAGCGATAGTAATTCTTTACCACATTATCCGATTTAATGATTCCTTTTTTAATAAGAAGAGAGTACCTACTTCAGAGGTGATCACAAATATAACTATCTAAGTTTTATCAAGTTCTAATGATAGGACTCATGAGAAAATATCATCTAACTCTTCAATTTCCAAAAGCGTCTGCAATCTGTATAGCACGTATTATTGTATAGGCAAATTTATCGAACGACACATTTATTTTTTATATGAAAGAAAGTCGGCTATATGAAATATTAGGTAGGTATATAAAAACGAATATAGATAATATGCACTAATAGCAGGGGCGTGCCTAGAATCTTCAGAATAGATATGCAAATCCTGAAAGTTTTTTTAGCATAATTTCTGTTTATTCATTATAGTGGCCGTGAAATCTATTTTTCAATCACATCCCAAAATAATAATTACATTTTGTGATCCTAAAAAGGACTGTTTTTACGTTTCAATAGGTAGGTACCTGGATCTTGTAGTATGTATGGTAACAATAAAACAATCAATTAATTACTAGGTCTTAACTAATTAAAAAAAACCGGTACAAAAACCGTTTTTCTAACCTGTGATTATATATTTTTACGTATTTCTTTGCATATTAAATTTATAGGCAAGACAAGGTTTTCGGGTTCTAGTTATAAGATATTCCGCTACTGACTAATAGGTAGGTATATGTATCTCAATATTGTTTAATAGTGACCGAGAGTAGGTACCTACCTAGAATAATTATATATTTTTTTAATAATCATTTTCACCATTACCTACATTATTTCATTTTTTATGTCATGAAATCGTGTTTTCCCTTAGGAAGATCATTTCAGTCAAATTTCCCCTATATTATCCAAATTTAATATTATTATTATAGGTAGGTACTTTATAACTAGAATTAAAGTTAATGTGTAATAAAAGTGAAGAAACTCACTGGCAAACCTCGGGTCGTTGGCTGTGGCCCCCGTGTACCAGGGCGCCGCCCCCCTCACGTCGTAGTGCGCTGCCAGGTCAGGCGGGGGGGCGCAGTATCCTCCCTGGGCTCCCCCCGCCCCACCGTGCGACCCGTACAGACCCCCCATGCCGTAGGGGTTGGACATCTGACCACCGCCTCCGGGGGAGTTGACACTGCTACCTGATGATGTCGACCTGGAGAGAAGAAACCAGTTGAATAAATAATATGCAAGTGTGGCGGAACAGCCCTATGATGTCCGCACATCTCTACTGACATGTCATTGTTACCAACGCAAGCTGAAGTTATAACTAGTTGCATGTAACACATGAGATCCAACTGTCGATAGCGATAGTATGTTTAGTTGAAGAATAAGGAGAACTATAAACCCATAAAGCCAAATTATTGAATATTTTAAGATATTTTGTTTTCTATACAACACATGTAGGTATGTATGTCAAGATAGGATAATATGGAGGTCAGTCCTTTTTTCCTACCCGGAATATGAAAACAGTATGATGTTATGTATGTATGTTTAGAGATTAAGTATCAAACTATTAAGTCTTCTTACATATTATGTAAAGGCGACTGCCATACAAATTGTATGTAGCAATGTCGTCACTAAATTCACTTTTTATAAAAATTGTTAAAAAAAAAATTGAGATGTAGGTACTACTACAATGTTAATATTTTTTATAGAAAATTAAATTATCTAGTTGGGGGGTTTCGGCTTTTTTCGATATTTTTAAAAACTTTGGAAATATAGGCAGTTAAACACATAAATTTGTCATTAATTTTTTTTCTTAATACAAAATGTTTAAGAAACTCTGGAATTTTTTTGAAAAATTAAATTTGAGATTTTGTATTTGTCTATATACATACCAATTTTCAGCGTTCTAGCTTTTATGGTTTCTGAGATATAGTTATGGAAAAATAAAGTAAAAATTCAAAAGTTGATAACCTCTGACTGAAACAAAAATTTAAAATTCTAAGTATAAAAGTTTTGTAGGCCTACTACTTTTTATATATTCTGAAATTTTGGGCTCTGTAAATTGAGCGGATCAAAAGTTAATAAGGACACACACACACAGACAGACTGACAGACACACCCTAAAACACACACACACACACACACACACACACACACACACCCTAACACACACACACACACACACACACACACCCTAACACACACACACACACACACACACACACACACACACACACACACACACACACACACACACACACACACACACACACACACCCTCACACACACATACATACACACACACACACACACACACACACACACACACACACACACACACACACACACACGAAATGTTCTACTTCGAATTCTGAGTAAATCCGTATATGGAACATATATGCTGTGAAGCCTCTAAGTTGGTGTTTTTTTACATCAAAGTTGGAAACACCGTGAAAAATATAGACCCTGCATACAATCTCGCGTATCATGGATTTAAACGGCCTCTTCCTTCAAGAGAATGAAATTCTCTTGAACGAATCGACAGTTGGAACAGTTGTCCCCACCTGTGTTAACCATTCGGGATTATTTCCAGTGCCATGGCTTGATGTATCGCGAATTCTCCTCGACATTCTTATTCTGTTATTAAACGACTAAAATGTCTTAATTATTTAACGACTAAAACGTAAAACATTAATTGAAATAAATACTTGTCAGATTTAGAACTATCTTTCATTATATAAATTATAAGTTACCCCAATGTTTATTGTCTGTACCTAGTAGGTATACCTATCTAATATAGAGTGATGAATTTTTACAATACTTTTGAACACGCAAATAATCTTCTGATAAAAATTCCTTTTTAATAATTTTAATTAATCACAAGCCTATAATTATAGGTAAACCATCCCCAAATACAAGTAATTATAACTTGAAAAATAAATACGAGTGGGTTGTAAACTACACCCTTTCATCCCTTAGGTATTAGATAGCTATAGGGAATATTATTGATCCTAAATTTTTTTGTGTTAACAGAGTGGAAATCAATTTTAAAATTAATGTACAAATATGCCAATATTTTGCAAACAACAGTTTGATTACAATGACTGAACTTATTCGCCAAGGTGACTCGGCATTGTCATTTTTATGTATGAATGAATGAACAATATTTCTTGCATTTTAAGAACAAACCTGACTTGAAATGAAAAAAAATTATCGATTTTTCACTTTGATTTTATGCACTCTTTAAAGTTATAAAATATTTATTTCTCTACGACACATAGTTATGGAGTAATTTAAAAAAAATGCTGTAAAAAGGTCATTGGTCATTGGTCATCACTGACAAATATTTTTTTAGGGGAATTTAGGCTGAATTTTAAAATTATGTGACAACAAATTCACTAGAGAAATGGTGAAAAAACTTATGGTATTTTTTCTATTAGAAACATACTGTTTAACATATTTGAGGTACCTATTTGATTTGAAATCGGGGTGTTTAGGTTTATTTACCCCCTCGTGATCTCTCTGTTATATATCCCATAGTAGATGGGTAGGTAGGTACCTATTGGAGAGTGAAAAAGAAACGTAGGATGGATGGCACCTATCTTCCTACCATTAGGAATTGCAATCCAGCAGAATTTTTTCGGGTTTTCTAAAAAAATGCTGTAGGTATCCAGGGCGGATCTAGCAATTTGAAGATTTTTAATGAAAACAAAAATATTCTCAAAAATAGGTAGGTATATGATAACTAAGTTGTGATAAATTATAGGTATTAATAATAGTAATCCAACTGTCGATTCGTTCAAGAGAATGAAATTCTATTGAAGGAAGAGGCAGTTTAAATCCAAGATGTGTGTATGAAGGAATTGTATGCAGGGTCTACTTCTTTCACGGCTTTTCCAACTTTGAAGTCAAAAAACACCAATTTAGAGGCTTCGCAGCATATATGTTCCATATACGGATTTACTCAGAATTCGGAGTAGAACATTTCGTGAGTCTGTGTCCCCTTATAACTTTTGATCCGCTCAATTTGCAGTGCCTAAAATTTCAGAATATATATGAAAATGCTTAAGAAGTTTGACGGAAACTATATATGTATAACCTATGTATATTTTAGTCGATTAAAAATATGAGATATAAATAAAGTAATAGTTTATTCTTCTTAATTGTCGTAATTTTTAGTAGGTACCTAGTGTAAAATTGTAGTTGGTATTGCTTAAAAAAATATATTTTTCTATGGCAACGACATTTTTCAGATCTTTGTAAAATTCCAAATGTACCTACCTGGCAGACGATTTTTAGAAAAAAAGTGTTTGGTCGTCCTAAGACAAAGCACAATCCATTTTGTTATGCGCAATGAAACTCAGCAAAATCTGCTTTTTCCAGCAGTGGAAACAACATAAATGCAAAAGTTTCCAGTTCACCTGATATAAAGATTATCAAATGTGATCCGATAGAACGATATATCACATAGTAAGAAGCCTGGAGGAAGGGATGTCCGGTCAAACAGTGGAATCAAAACCACCATGATAACCCATATCATGGATATAATTAGGTATCTCATGGAGTTCTATAATATCTCATTATAACCCATATCATGAATATAATTATCATATGATAATTATATCCATGATATGGGTTGTCATGAGGATTTTTATTCCTCCGTTTGACGGGACTTGCCCCCCAGATCTAGGTAATTTAAATATCTTAGGACGACTCTATGACTTCCCATATCATAGTACCTGCGTGTATGGATACATGCCATCATATTTACCTACCTTCATTTTTAGCTATCATTGTGTTACATGGTGAAGCAAAATTTTGTATCTAATAATTTTCTACATGATTGTCAGGTAAGAATTGTTTAAAAATCAGTACCTATATATTAGTTTTTGTCATTTGAATATTTGATAAAAACTTTTCCTTGATTGTGTTGAATTTTGAAAGATATTTTTAAGGGTCAATATTTTATAATTTGATATACCTATTGGTACAAGCAAACACTCCATAATGAATTTCATATCATAAGATTGCTCCGTTCCAATAACTGACACGGGGTATCAGGTAGGTAGATATTAGTTATTTTATCTGTCTACGTAGGTACCTAATATGGGGATTTTCTTATTAATTTGTAGGAGCAAGATCTGACAATTAAAGCAATGACATTTTTATACTAGGTACCTACCTATTCATATATTTGTAATATTTCTAAAGCAGCATAACCAAAATCAAAAACACACGGCTACACCTATATCAGAAAAGGTTGAAAATAGGATGTTATTTTCAAAAGCCAGTTACACTTTTGTGGCATCCCACGTTAATGGTTTTAAGTCAAGATCTTCAGTCAAACCGGGAGATACCTACTTATCAAGAATTGGTTTACGGTAAACATTCACTTTGATATTAAAAAAAATCCTTCCTGCATACTTACTCAATACATATGAGACAGCAATGTTTTCTTTAATCCAAATGGAAAAAAAGGGTTGATATGGCGCGAGGAGAAAACAGTCTCCAACTTTATTTGGAATGTTGAAAAATTGTGTAGGTACATATGACTGGTCTATAGTAACAACTAATGCTTATAAAGATCTAGCCCCTCCGATGATGGTGTAGACCTCCATAATGTCAGGAATCGTTCTTAAATCATTACCTCGTAGGTATCCATATAGTTGGGGATAGTGGGTGAATTAGGCACATGTGAATTTTTCTAAGAATATATTGATAACTTAGATTATATATGATACAGATACCTAGTCAGCGCAATGAATGTATGCCATCATATGGGCGAGGAATTTCACTCGCCCGGCCGTATACGTACACCTACCGATACGCACACCTACATAATATGTAGACCAACCGATCTACCACCTCACACACACACATGTAAAAAAAACTTGTCATACATTTGGCTTGATTCTAACTTACTTACACTGAACATAAAAAAGACTAAGTTTGTAACATTCAGTATTTCTAATAGAGGGGTGCCATCAGCAGAGTATTCACTTAAAATTCATAATTGTAAAGATTATTCTGACTGCAAATGTGATATAATTGAAAATGTGGATTCTATACGTTATTTGGGTGTTACGTTAGATAGATTTCTAAGGTGGGATGTACATATCAATAATTTATCAAAAAAGTTACGGAAACTAACATATATTTTCAGAGAATTAAGAAATGTAATTGGTATTAATGAACTTCAATCTGTGTATTATGCATTAATTCAGTCAATAATTTCTTATAACATATGCTGTTGGGGAGCGTGTTCTAAAACTGCTCTTGCTCCGCTTTGCATAGTGCAAAAAACTTTTTTGAAAATTATTTATAAAAAAGATTTTCGCTATCCCACTGACAAACTTTATGAAGAGACAGGTGTACTTAGCCCTAGACAATTATTTATCATACAAGCGTTGTGCAAGTTTTTTTTTAATTTGGATACAGCTACTAGATCACAACAAAATAGATTGACTAGAGGCAGTGTCTCTCTCAATTTGGATACAGCTACTAGATCACAACAAAATAGATTGACTAGAGGCAGTGTCTCTCTCAATTTCCGGCCAGATAGAATGAATACTTTATTTGGTCAGAGAAACTACTTTTATGTAGCACCTATTATATTTAACGATCTTCCAACTTTAATTAAATCAGCAAAAACAATTGTAATTTTCAAAAAACTGGTAAAATCCTATGTTATTTCAAATTATATAAATATGCTAAATGTATTCAATAGTGTTCACATTGTCATGTAATTTTTATTCTTATAATTTATATTCATATTGTCATTTAATTTATATTTTATTCCAAACGTGTGGTCACACTAGTTTTTGTGTAGAATTTTATTAGTATGTATGTAGGTATATAGTGAGTCCAGAGCTGTGATGTATATAATTATTGTTGCAGTTATGGACGCAGGTACCCAACTGTATTTAGCTGCAACATGGTATATTTTATAGCTCTGGGGTTCATTTTTGTGTTTATTTGTATTCTGTTATTTTATGTATCTTTTCTTATAGTTTTAAATTTTTTTTGTTATACTTTTATGTTTCTTTTGTATTACATACTATTTTTATATCATTTTATATTATTGTCTTTACCATTTGATTTTGTAAAATTTTCGACCTCGATACAGGCTAGTCCTAGTGAGGTTGATTATTATATAACATTATGTCATAAAAGTGTAAAGATATATTAAATAAATAAATAAATAAATTTGAATTCGAAATTTGTACTACACGCGGCTTCTGTACCTTATAATTCTATGATTGATAATATCTCCTTGAAATTGACTCATTTTCAAAAACATCAGAAAATGGCAACGTTTTTCAGTGTCGGTTCAATGTTTTTCAACGTTTTTCTAAGTCATATGATGAGGAACAACTTCATAAAGAAATGAGAGCTATGATGAGGGAAAACAAACATTTTGAAAAGGAAAAATGGGAATTAGGAAATAGGGAAGAAAAATAAATGTCAAAAACCAAAGATAAAAAAGAGCAAAGTCATTCCAAATTATTAATCTGATTGAATATGTAATATTCTGTAATCTGAGCTTGAAATTTTTAGCAACAGTGAAAATTTGATAGGTAGACTTCCCAGACATTCGAGTGAAAATTTTTTGATTGATTTTGTTGTACCTAGGTACTTTAATATGAAGTAAAAACCGCCACGAGTGTCCACAAGAAAGTAAAAAATATTATTGCCACTGAAAAATATGGAGATGAATGGTATTGTACATACCAGATATAAATAACCAAAAATATGGAGATGAATGGTATTGTACACTGAAAAAAAAAGTAATGTTAAAATTAACCGAACTATAGTGACTACAAAACAAAAATTAACTAAATTTTTAACTTTGTTTACACCACGTGAGAATTGAATTAGCGACCGGTTTCGGAACTAACCGTTCCCTCCTCAGGCAGAATACAAAACAGTTCGTTTAGTGCTACTAAATATTTTGTACCCTGAGCTAAACACTACAGTCATAAATAGATTAACTTTTTTTTTAACAGATTTTTTAATTATCTCAATAGAGACGAAGTTGGAATATTTATTGTATCGGCTGGTTTACGTTATCACGTAAACCAGCCGATGACAGGTCGTAAGCCCTGTAGGTGCCTTGATTTCCTGGTTCTCCTACAATAAATATTCCAACTTCGTCTCTATTGAGATAATTAAAAAATCTGTTAAAAAATATCTTTGACTCCGACAGGGAAAAAAATCCAATGTTTGCGCATATGCAATAATAAAAATATTAGATTAACTTTTATTACTGATAACAAAAGTTTGGCTAAAAACGCAGGTAGCCAGTTCGGTCGTCACAATTATTTTTTTCAGTGTACCTACCAGAAATAAATAACCAAAAATATGGACATGAATGGTAATGTACCTACTAGAAATAAATACCTAACCAAAAATATGGAGATGAATGGTATTGTACCATAAATAAATATCCAAAATTTTGGACATGAATGGCATTGTACCTACCAGAAATAAATATCTAACCAAAAATATGGAGATGAATGGTATTGTACCAGAAATAATTTTCACTGTTATTTTTTAAAGTTCTATATCGTCTGCCATGCTGAACTACCTACCTACTGGAAAAAGTCATTAACTGCAAGTAACATGTTTTCGAGATAATCGCTGTCAAAGTTTTTTGGTATTGTTTATTCTCATAACTCCTTTTTTTGTTTATAGAATGTCATATTTTTTTCAAAATAAATAATAACATCATAACTAAATTAAATAGGTGTGTATTATGTTCAAATTTCACAAAAACACAAGAACGAAGAAAAAAATAAGTACCTACAATACAAAATTGCAACTAAATTGACGCATTATAGCAGGGGCGTGCCTATATAACCTTCAGGCTACGCTAATCCTGAAAGAAAATTGGAAAATGTCGAATACTTTTAGCATACGTTCACCGACGTTCAGTTGCCATAAAAATATGTTTAGTCACATTCCAAAATAATAAGTACCTATTTATATTTTTTAGCCTTGAAAATAATCGTAAGTATCCAAGTTTCAATTTCCAATCCTGTATTAGGTATGGTTGCAATAAAATTAGTTCTTGAATTACTATTTTTACTCTCCACACTATGGAATAGGGGAGAGTCATGATTTCGCAAAATTTAAGCGTATTTTTTTTACATCAATTTCTCAATGGGTATCATGTAGAGAATGCACACTATGAGTTTCGTCGTGATGTGTTTGTGTGTATGGCGTATACGCTGTACGCCGTACGCCGTACGCCGTAGCATTTATCTTTTTTGTGTCCTCTCTACAGCCCAAACTATAAGTCTGATCGACTTCATATTAACATCATATGTGTAAAATGCAAAGACCTAGAGCTGATTAGTTTTCCATAGACAACTTTTGATTTCTTCTCTATGAATTCATCATTTAAGTTGTTTTTTTTTTGTGTCCTCTCTGCAGCCCAAACTATAAGTCCGATTGACTTCATATTGATATCACATGTGTTAAGTCCATAAACTTAGAGCTGATTAGTTTTCCATAGACAACGGTTCATTTTTTCCCAATGTTTCTTTATGATTTCATCTATTAAAACTGAAAAAATGCTCTCACGACCTGGAAATTAGAGATATTTTAATTTGGTTTCAACTATTTATACAACACCAAGAATCTTCATAAAATTGTATTCAAAGTTGGTCAATGTTAAAAGAAAAATATTCAACGGTTTCAAAAATTATATTTTATTTAATGGATATTTGTATGAAACTTATATGTAACAAGAGAATTTTTTTATATTTGGCAATGTTCAGTTCATTGATTTCATATTGATATAAGAATATTAATAGCTTGAACTTAGAACTGATTAGCTTTTCATAGATATCATAAAATTTCTTCATATGATATCACGTGTCAACATTGTCAAAATGCTCTTACGCTCTTTGAAACAAAATTTATCTGCTTTTTTTAAAATATTTCATACAACATAAGCAGTCTTCACTATACTGCATTAATAGTTTGTCTATCTTAACATAAAAATATACTATCTGAATAAAATTTATATTCCTGATAGTAACATTTAGTATGAATAAAAATGTAATTAGATAAATTTCTATGTATGGAAACGTTCAGTAATTTGATTTCATGTTATAATGTAAAGAGCTTGAACAAAGAACTGATTAGCTTTCCATAAATAACAAAAAAATTCTTCATATGATATCACGTGTCAAAATTTTGAAAATGCTCTCGCGTTCTTTATATCAAAATTTATCTGCTTTTTTTAAAATATTTCATACAACATAAGCATTCTTCACTATACTGCATTAATAGTTTGTTTATCTTAACATAAAAATATACTATCGGAAGAAAATTTATATTCCTGGTAGTAACATTTAGTATGAATAAAAATGTAATTAGATAAATTTCTATGTATGGAAACGTTCAGTAATTTGATTTCATGTTATAATGTAAAGAGCTTGAACATAGAACTGATTAGCTTTCCATAAATAACAAAAAATTTCTTCATATGATATCACGTGTCAAAATTTTGAAAATGCTCTCGCGTTCTTTAAAACAAAATTTATCTGCTTTTTTTATAATATTTCATACAACATAAGCATTCTTCACTATACGGCATTAATAGTTTGTCTATCTTAACATAAAAATATACTATCGGAAGAAAATTTATATTCCTGGTAGTAACATTTAATATGAATAAAAATGTAATTAGATAAATATCTATGTATGGAAAAGTTCAGTAATTTGATTTCATGTTATATAGTAAAGAGCTTGAACATAGAACTGATTAGCTTTCCATAAATAACAAAAAATTTCTTCATATGATATCACGTGTCAAAATTTTGAAAATGCTCTCGCGTTCTTTAAAACATAATTTATCTGCTTTTATTAAAATATTTCATACAACATAAGCATTCTTCACTATACTGCATTAATAGTTTGTCTATATTAACATAAAAATATACTATCGGAAGAAAATTTATATTCCTGGTAGTAACATTTAGTATGAATAAAAATGTAATTAGATAAATTTCTATGTATGGAAAAGTTCAGTTATTTGATTTCATGTTATAATGTAAAGAGTTTGAACATAGAACTGATTAGCTTTCCATAATTAACAAAAAATTTCTTCATAAGATATCACGTGTCAAAATTTTGAAAATGCTTTCGCGTCCTTTAAAACAAAATTTATCTGCTTTTATTAAAATATTTCATCCAACATAAGCATTCTACACCATACTGCAATAATAGTTTGTCTATCTTAACATAAAAATATACTATCGATAGAAATTTTATTTTCCTGGTAGTAAAATTTAGTATGAATAAAAATGTATATAATAAGAAAAATTTCTTATGTATGGAAAAGTTCAGTAATTTGATTTCATGTTATAATGTAAAGAGCTTGAACATCGAACTGATTAACTTTCATAAATAACAAAAATTTCTTCATATGATATCACTTGTCAAAATTGTCAAAATGCTCTAACGTCCTTTAAAACAAAATTTATCTGCTTTTATTAAAATATTTCATACAACATTAGAATTCTTCACCATACTGCATTAATAGTTTGTCTATCTTAACATGAAAATATACTATCGTTAGAAAATTTATATTCCTGGTAGTAAAATTTAGAATGAATAAAATATTTCATTGTCAATATTTGTGGTGTGGAGAGTTTAGTGTTGGCCACAACCCACTCGTTTATTCTTGAAATGACAGTTTTTACAACCGGTGATTATGTTATATTTTTTAAGTATTTCTTTATTTATTAGGTATTTATTTGAATCTTCTTGTATATATAATTATTACACTGGCGGTCTTATATATTGCCTAATGGCAATTTCTTCCAACCAACCAGAGTAAATGATAAATATACAAAACAATGTGTAGGTAGGTAGGTACTATGGCAATAAGTTAATCACATTACAAAATAAATAATGATAGCAGAAGAAAAGTAAAAAAATAACAAAGAAGATAGCATATTATCACGAAACATTTTTTTAAACATTTTTTCAAATGTTTGCATCCGTTACGGATGCAAACATTTTCAAGGCGACATTTTACATATTATTATATTTATAGGCAAGCCAAGGTTTCGACTTCTATAAGTTATTTCGCTACTGGAGCCATGTATGTAGGTACCTACCTACTTACCTAAAACTGTGCTACCTACCTACTGTTTTTTGGACAACTGCATTCGCTATTATAACTCATTTCGTGTTTTGTGTTGGTAACCTTGCATAGTTAACAATCTAGCCAATTTAGTTCTACGGTGTTGGTAACATTTTTTTAAATATTTCGCTACTCTGTAAATTTTGCGGAGACTATACTTTTATAAATAAATTTTAAACTCATGTTATTATTTTTGAGGGAATGTAAAAAAAAAGAACTTATATTATTCTTACTTTGTGGTGAATAGGTAGGTAGGTACCTACTGCAGAATTTATTTACCCAAATTAGAATGATCTACCTATATGTTGTCACATCTGGAAAAGTTTAGTTTCTTACGTCTGACAACATTATAACAGGAAAGGAGTAATTATAGTGAACACACTTAGATATAGAAACGGATACCTAGTCTGGAAAAAATCATAATGGTCGTAAATATTACTGGAAATAAGCGGTTATATAACCAATGAGATAGACCGACCAGACCAGACAAATAACACACTCCATTAGGTTTTAGATCGGAAGGTATGGAGAAAGAATTATCATGGTGGTGATCGGAACCCTCAATAGTAGGTACACCCAAGGGTTTACGATCAAAAAGTACCTAGTTATTTATTTGTTTCAAAATTCTTATAAAAACAGTTCGGTTTCTATATATTACTAGTAAAACCCGGCAGAGGTTGTCCTGCCTGTTTAATTATTTACCTCCAAATATATAAAAATGGTTGTTCGGTATGTTTCCTTTTTATTTTTTACCTATATTATTTTATTTAAACCTAACAAACATACTGTCATACAAACAAATATTACAACAAATTCAATTTTAACAAAAGGTATATCATAAACCAATTTTGTTTGCGGATATTACATTATATTTTTAAGCTGCACATTGTTAAACAATTACTAGGTATTTAAAATTAGTAGGTACTCAAAATTCAGAAGAAAAAGGACAAAAAGAGGGGAAAGGAAGGTTGTGGCACTCGCAGTCAAAATTCCGTATTTTTATTCCCTTCTATCCCTACAGTCCCTTCCATCCCTATTCATTTATCATTTTGAATTAAAATGACCATTATAGGTAGGTACCATTTTTATGTAGGTAATATACCTACTATTTTTTATACATATAGGATTTTTTCTAATTATTTTTTGATTTATTCACTTATTGGCTTATTTAATTATTCGTAGGTCCCTATATTTACTTATTCGATTATTTATTTATTTATTTATATTTTAATTTTTTCATTTGAAATTTTCTTTATTTATTAAATTCGATCATTAATTTATTTACCTATATTTAAATTTTTATTATTTAAAATTTTCTTTCAATACCTACCAAATAGATCTTTTCAAAAACTTTTATGCGAGAAGTTAAATAATTTAATTAAACTTCAAATACGTTTTCTCCTGTGCGCGGAACGAATCCCTAAAATACCAATGACAATCCCAAATAGATAATTTTTGTAAATTCTTGTGTGATGTACCTATTAAATAAATAAATAAATTTTAATTCATAAGTCTTCTCGTGTGCGCGCTGAACAAACCCAATATGTTTCATTTCAATACAAAACATTTTTTTTTTTTTCAAAAAAGTTTTTGTGAGATTTCGATTAAATAAATAAATTAATTATGCATTATCCTTCTCCTGTATGAGCTGAACAAATTCCCAAAGTGTAATCACAATCGGATGGTTGGTTTGGGAGTCCATCGCAAACATACAAACAAACAAATATACGTACCTACATCCATTTTTATATATAGATACCTAATACCTAGAATTGACAATAATTTCTTAATTTAACGCTTCGTATAAAGTAACACTTGTGTTACGAAGCAGAGTAGGTATTAGGTACACTTAACATTTTTATAATAATTATATTTTATTAGGTAAGTATATTGTAGTACAAAATTGTCTTTTATAGTTTTTATATTAGGTCCTATAGGCAGGGCCGGATAAATCATAGAACAATTAGGAACAAGAATTCAGGGCGGTTGTCTTAAAAAGGGCGCTTAAAATTCTAAAATTTTAATCAAATTAATAAAAAATTCGCAGGTATGGCGCTCGGTTCTCTTTGCGTACCCGGATAGAGGGTCGGCATGATGGTGTGTATGTATAAAATCACGCTTAGTCAATTTTAAATTGTTCTACATTTAAAATTCCAAAAAAAATTGGGGGGGGGGGCGGAATTTAAATATATTGCTACGGGCGCAAACACACGTTTATCCGGCCCTGCCTATAGGTATTTGCATAAATAATGTAAATATAAACTTAAGAAAGAAAGTTATACAGACTTATACAGGATAATACATTGGACATTTATACAGACTTATTCGATAGTTGTACAAAATAATACATTTGAGAGATTGTATAATACCTAAGTTGTAGGGGAGATCGGTGTCGAAACTAGGTAGGCACCTAACAGGTGTCGATTGTAACAAACGCTCTAACTTCCAAAATATTTATTTTGTAAAGGTACAACCACCACCATCTATTAAACTAAACCAAAATCTAACGTTGGACATAATTTTAATCTATGGTCAGTTTGACAATACCGATAAAACGTGGTGATGTTGATTTTACGCGTGCGAAGTAAGTATACCTATTATTGAAAGGTCATCCATTCGTATCTACCATATCTTATAAGTTATTAAGTATTTTAATGTGCGTATGTATCATAAATATTGCTTATTTTCGATGTACATATGTACATATTTTACAGTTATTATCAAACGCTTAAAATAAAGCATACCTAACTTAAATCGAATGTGTCGAAAAGTTGCAGTTGTAACACTTCAGAAGGTGTCAATAGTAACATGTTACTACAACATGTTACTGTAAATTATGGGATCATGAAAACTGCGCCAATTGTGAATCCAATAGGAATTCAGTTTTAAAAATTTATTTTATTTATTATTTTGAAAGAAACTATGCCAATTTTTCTGTTTGTTAACTAATTACATGTTCATATATTTAAAAAGTACCAACTATTACAGAGTTGTCTTTACAAATTTTTAAAAATAAGTTTATTTTATTGTTATCATTATACCAAAAATATGCCAATTCCTGCGTTTTTAAATTGATTTTATGTTCTTATATTTTAAAAGTCATATTTTTACATTGAACACCACGAGTGTTACTTTTGACACCATCTGGGTGTCAAAAGTAACAATTTTCTTTCAATGCTATTTTTTAATAAATACAAAAGCCTTAACACGTTTTGTTTTTTGACTATGCCCATATACTCTTAAAACATGGACGATATTAAGATAAAAAAATCTTGAGATTTGATTAGTAAACAGCTTTTATATGACCAAAAATATGAATTTTGTTACAACTGATACCGATCTCCCCTAGCTAAGTTTAAATTGGTAACGTCTTTTCTTTTTGTTTAAATGTTGAATAGGGTTTTTTGAGTTAACATTTATGTATATGGACTAAATTTATTGTATTATTTGATCACCCTGTATAAGTAATGGTGTTGACCAGTCGAGGAATTCATTTTGGTAATTTCGATAGATAGGTAGGTACCTACTATCTTTAATTTTATAGTTATCATTCAGGAGGATTTATTTAATTTATGAAGTAATCTTAATATATTTGATTTGTAGCTATTCTTTTAAAAAGTGTTTGTATGGAAACAGTATTTTATAATATTTTGTTAGGTTTCAAGTTTTATAAATTCATCTCAAAATTGGGTCAGATTGTTTCTGAAGGAAAGCCTTCAAATGGTCTGTCGTCGAGACTGAAAAGTTCTTCACATGGGATATTTTTTATAAATGAATATGTCCTTGTTAAACAAGGCACATCACTTTCATAAAATGGCATTGAAAAATAGATTATTCTATTAATACTTCATAAAAAATATTTAAATAAAAGTAATGTAACAAACTCATGAAAATGCTGAATATTTTCCATACAAAATTTGAATTCTTTCTAGAATGACTTGTTAGTGAGGAGTTTAGCGTTGGCCATAATCCACTCGTTTTATTTTGAAACACACCGTTTAACACTTTACTTACTTTACAAAGTAAAGTAAAGTAAGTACCGTTTAACAAATGCATTTAAAAAAATAGATCTTAAAATATTCCTAAGTGTCATATTAGTAGCACTCTAAATAAAATAAAGCCCAGCACATGTTCATTGAATGTTTACATTATCACTGGTTCTATCCGTGCTCAGTGCTCAGCACGGTCTATTGTATAAATAATATATCAATTATAAATTATTACATACTATCACATTATGGAGTCATGTTAACCTTAGATAAGAGGTTATTGCTTTTTGATTTTGAATTTGTGCCTTTCCGTAGAAAGTACCTATACTTTTATATTGATACGATAACAAAAGACAAAAGACAAACCAACCTTGATAACAAAAGACAAACTGACGCAATATATACAGACTACTCAAAAGCCTTTGATAAAGTGGACCATCTAATTCTGACTAAGAAGCTAAAACTTTTGGGTATTCACGGTGATCTTCTTAGGTGGCTAAAATCATACCTTATTAATAGAAGCCAAATAGTAGAGTACGGTGGTCATCTATCGTCTGCAACACAGGTGCCATCGGGTGTACCTCAAGGTTCCCATTTGGGGCCTCTCTTATTTAATATTTACATACATGACATTGGATTATGCTTCAGGAACAGTAATTACATATTATACGCTGACGATATGAAAATCTACAAAACTGTTATAGACATTACTGACTGTGAGGACTTACAACTTGACCTTGATAGACTAACTTCTTATTGTGTCTCGAATAAGCTGTTATTAAATGTAAAAAAATGTCACTCCATTACATTCTCTAGGAAAAAGAATACAATACAATACACATACATAATCAATAGGGAGGCGATTGATAAGAAATCAGACTGTAGAGACTTAGGTATACAACTGGACAGTAAACTTTTATTTGACAAACACATTGACACAATTACACTGAAGTAAAATGTTGGGATTCCTGATGAGAGTATGCAA
Organism: Molanna angustata; assembly: GCA_963576475.1. Lineage (NCBI taxonomy): Eukaryota > Metazoa > Arthropoda > Insecta > Trichoptera > Molannidae > Molanna > Molanna angustata. The sequence continues at coordinate 28,361,277 of OY754980.1, forward strand.
ACCATTCACACAAGTGAAAACATTTATCTTACTATATAACACAATTGTTAGAAGTCAATTGGAGCATGCATCAGTCATCTGGAATCCACAATATAATATTTATATTAACAGTATAGAACGAATACAACAAATATTTTTGAAACATATGAAGTACAAATTTGGTAATAACTACAAACATGAATTGCAGACTTTACAGACAAGACGAAGGACCTCAGACTTAATGTACCTTTATGACATAATAAACTTCAATATTGACTGTACAGACCTTCTGAAAATTATTAACTTCAACATACCAAACAGACGAACAAGACACACCTCAACGTTCTTTTTAGACAAAAAAAACACTAATGCCGCTCAAAATTCGCCATTGTACCGATGCCTTACCACGTATAATAATTTGAAAAGATCAGGTCCGTGGACATATTCTGTATGTCCAGGACTCTTTTCAGGAGCCACGTTAGACAGGAATATTTTTTTTTTGTTACCAGTAGTTAGTACAATGCACCATGAAATCAAAGGTGGGCTGATTAAGTTACAATTACTTATGTTGCTATTCTTATTTATTATATTTGTTTAAAAAAATATTACTGTACGTTGCCAATTTTTTCAAATAAAAAAAAATGCCTAGACGTTAACGATAGGTAGGTAGGTACCTACTATAGACGATAATATAGCCATATAAAATGCATACGTTTTTAATTTTAAAAAATCTTAGAAAAGACCATAAATATTTTTCTACCTATGTGATAATGTTTATAGTAGTTTTCGTTAATTCAACCCCCCCCAAAAAAAATATGCGCCTTTTTCACCGCAACTTGTATAACGCAATTTAAAGCACTTCCTATGACTTCATAGGATTGAGACTTTTATTTGAAAACATCAAGTTTTAATCGAAATATCAAAATAGGTAGGTACCTAGGAAATAAAAAAACACAGTTTTCTCGTAAACGTATTTTTACAAACTTTTATTTAATTTCACCCGTCTGTCTGTACCTACCTAATGCCTACTGGAATTTTGAAATTGATTTTTAACTAATTCCTTGACCAGTTAGAGCTCTGAAATTTTCAGAATTTGCGTATTATCGATATTGTAGTCCGATTTTATTTCCAGCTTAATTAATTTTATAATTTGATAAAATTTACCAATTTTGTATTTTATAGGTACATAGTGTAATTGTTTTAGCACCTACCTACCATTTATTATAGGTAGGTACATCACAACAGATTATTTAGGTATGTTCTGTATTTGAATTTATTTGCTGTATATAACAACTACGTTTTACATTATGTGTTTGACATTGGTAGCATGAATGTGCACAATCTACGGACCGACGTGAAATATTTTTTATTCTTCATTTCAATGTGAAGAAAACTTTGAAAAGTGTGTACTCTTCTTTCTTTTTATTATTTTTTTTATATTTTTGTACAAGGTCAAGTTAGGTAAAGTAATTACCTATCCACGTCAGATTCACAATAGGATATACCCACAAAAAAAATATCAATAGATTAGTACCTACCTACTTGAAAACTAAAGAAAATAAATAATATATAGGGAATTTAATCAATAAATCTGAATTGGTATGGTTGTATTACAAAATGAACAAGTAGATACCTACCTATATAAAAACATACATGTAAATCTTCCTACATTCCCTAAATTAGGAAGCATAAATTACCTAAGTACAGTTTTTAAACATAAGGTACCTACCAGTAGCGCATTTGCTTATAGAAGTCGAAAATCTTGGCTTGCCTATGAATTTTAACTATTGAGAAATTCAAGATCTTAATATTTGTAATTTATTTCATTCCAACCATACTACAAGATTAAAAATTGAACCGTATATAGATACGATGCTTTACAGGGCCACTAATGTAGGTAAAATGATATTATTTTGGCATGTAACTAATTTTAAAAAATATTTTTTATGCACTGAAAAAAATAATTGCGACGATCGAACTGGCTACCTGCGTTTTTAGCCAAACTTTTGTTATTAGTTATTAGTATCTAATAAAAGTTAATCCATTTATGACTATAGTGTTTAGCTCAGGGTACAAAATATTTAGTAGCACTAAACGAACTGTTTTGTAGTCACTATAGTTCGGTTAATTTTAACATAACAATTTTTTTTCAGTGTGGCCACTGAAATGAACAACGATGCTAAAAAAAACATTAAACTTTAGACATTTCCCAATTTTCTTTCAGGGTTTGCCTATTCTGAGGGTTTAAGGCTCGCCCCTGGTACCTACCTATCTATAGATACCTACCTACCTACTGAGTAAGCGCTATTAACTGCAAAGACCACTCATCGTTAGCTAAAAACTTAAAAGTTTTTCTGTAGAATGATTATTTCTCAATACCTAATTATTGTAACTAGGTATGTACCTATTTTATTACTTTAGATTAACTGAAATATTGGTAGGCAATATCCCTACTTATAGGTTCCTACCTTATGTGACAGCTGTGACAGGATGCTTACCTTGATATGAATGAATTTAGAGAATGAGAATAAATTATTCACCTGTATGGCGATGGAGGGTTGGCGGCCAGCTCTAGTTTCCTGTAGCTTTCCTCTATCGGGCTGAGGATGTCTGAGACGCTGAACGGTGTCGAGTGTGCGTGTCCCAGGTGCTGTAGGTGAGGGGGCAGCCCTAGCTGGTGGGGCAACAGCCCCCCCTTGGGGCAGGGGCTCAGGCTCATGGCCAGCTCGGGGCCCCCAAGCTCCGGCAGCAGCTCGCCACCGGGGCCCGACAGAAAGGGCCCCCCGCCCTCTGCCCCTGACATGCGCCGGCCGCCCTCTATCGCATAACCCCACAGCGCTAACACCTTCCGCGCAATGCGGCACTATAATGAACGATTCGTGTTCATCGCGCACAATGTTTAAATAAACTTTGGTCGGTCCACAGTCTGCCTTCCACGAGGCAAAAATTTATCACAACACTATAACGGCCGATTTGCGTTCATCACTTGCAATAACAACACTAGCTTATTTTTGGTCTAACGGTTGTTAGTCTAGATTTTTTTTAAACAATATGTCACAAAACTATAAAGGCCGATTTGTGTTCATCACTAGAAAACTACACTTTTGGTCCTACAGTTGCCTTCCTGAATAATTCGCGTAATGTAGGTATCACAAAACTATAATGCCCGATTTTTGTCCATTGCGTAGGTATCTATGTATTCAATAGTTTCATTTTTAATTTCCCATAAATCTTTAATGGTCAATTATGTTGATCACTTATTACGTGAATGTTAGAAGCAACCTTTAATGCGTATAAGGTTCATTTGAAAAGTAAGTAGATAAGTAAGTTTCCTAAAAAATAAAAAATATGTAAATTAGGAGTAGGTACCTACCTAGTGTTTTTTTTTATCTTGGCCCTGTAAAGGCCGATTCAAATTACCTATATAATGTTGCAATATGCCGTGGTGATTTACCTAAATCACAATAATTTATTTATGAATATTTTAAATACGTGCCTACCTATCTGCCGAAGTACCTACCTATGTAAAACAATAGATAATTTATGCACTATCATAGAAACGATTTTGAATTTGAAAACCGATAGTTATTGCACTATAATGGACGATTATATTCAATGCACTTACACTTTCAATGGATGCTCCATAAAAATGATTGCCTGTGAGAGTTTTATATTTTTCGTTTTGTTTTCTGAAAATTCTTAAATACCTATAAAAAACACACTTTTTTTACCTATCCACGTCAGGAGTAGATATTCACAGAAATCCAAAAATTCGGCATCCACTTGTTTAAATATTATTTTTTTAATCACTCATGTTTATAAGTCTATAGCTATTTCTATATTTACTTTTAATAAGATATATTGAAATAAAATCTATTATTATTTTGTTTAAAAGGACTTAGCTTTGGCTAGTGACATTTTTGATAAAACTCGTCAACAAAACTGTGGATTACGAAGACCGCAGATTAAAATTACTTTTAAGATATCCATGGAGGTCTTATTATTAATAACAGTAGGTTGATGGTAGGTACCACTAACTTAGTTTTAAGTTCATCAAAGAATCAAATTAACTGTTGAATTTCATTTGCACAATATTTAAACATACCTAGATCTTGCATATTTTATTCGAAATTCAAAAACAAATTTTGTAAAATAAAAGACCAAAAAGCTACCTACAGGGAAAGCATTAAGTAGTTATAAAAAGTACCCAAGACAATTAAATAGCTATAAACACAAGTACGTACCTACCTATATATTTATAGATAGATCGGTAGGTAGGTACCTAGGTAGATACATAATAAGTATTTACCTAAGTTATAAATCGATCAACTTAAAAAAACTAAAATAAAAACGCGGGAATTGTTTAAACAATATCGAATAATTGCAAATAACTAGGTATATAAAGTTTCATAAATGCACAGCTTAAAATTGATATATTATGCTAGTTAGTTATATAGTTAGGAAAGTATGTTCCATACTTAAAGTATCTAATATTCAATTTTTGAAAACCGACAGATTAAATAAATATAACTATAACAATACCTATATTTTAACTGAATAAGTAGGTATCATTGTGATTTGGTTCGAAATCTTATTATAAAATATACCTACATAGGTACCTAGGTATAATTCGATAGGTAGATAGGTACCTACCTACCGTTCCACTTTTAAAAACCGAAGAATCAAAAAGAATACAAATTATCACTGAATATCATTGGTGACTTGGTTCGAAAACTCAATAATAAATCGATAGTTAATAGCTAGGTACCGTTCCACTTTCGAAAACCGACGAAAAGAACAATTTTATTTTCATCACTGAATATCATTTGAGACTTGGTTCGATATCTTAATAATGAAAAGGAATCACACGCGAAATAGGGCGATAAGGGTTGTCGTACAATATAATCCAATCGAGTCGAGTGATCTCGACATGTCGAGTAAGTAGGTACCTACATATAAAACTATATCACACAATGTGTACCGAGTATCGGCCAACTCGATAGTCGATAATCATACATTGACCCGCCGATATGTCATGTCCGCCAAACGTTAGATCGATCGGTGCCGGACTAATGTCCACTCGACAATACGACAAGATCCACAACCCGACCGATTGATTAATAATAACACAAAAGTAGAAGAGAGACGGCATAAAGAAAGAAGAAAAAAAAACGAACGAGTCGGAAGCCGTTATCAGTTGTAAAATCAAATGAAATCAAAACCTGGCCACTCCGCACAAGAGTGCCATCGGCAAGAGCGCACTCGAACCTCTCACAAGAACACTTTAGGGCTTTAAGACACCTCACGGCCACTGTACCGCTGTAGAGCACTCAACTCGAGATCGGTAGCGGACAGGGCGGGAACCGGCCCACCAATGGAAACGTAAGGCACGCCCATGGACCCCTCCGACCAATCGTACGGTTCCCCCGTTCACAAACCGACCAATCACAGCGATCCATCTCTCCCCCCTTTGTCATTTTTTTTTCGTTCCAAGTTCAAAATGTGCGAGGAGGAAAAGCGGCGCATGCGCCGTGGCTAGCGCGATATATTATATGGAAACGGTGAAAAGACAGAAAGAAGTGGCCCTAAACGAAGCATTCTCTCATAATATTATTTGGAATGTAAATGAAATCCCGACGCCGCCGCCGGATCAAATATTAATAATATAGAATTGATATTAGATAGATATGAATGCGAAAAGAAAAATGTCTTAAATTTTAAATCGGGCACGGAGCACCGAATAATCGGGAATCCGACGTATAGGTATGTATCTAATATTGATACTAAGCGGAAGACTGGAAAATAAAATTTATGTTTTTTCTAAGACTCCATGAAGACATCGATTAGATATTGAATTAATTTTTTTTTCAAACATAATAATTTTTACTTATGTAGGTAGGTAGCAGTAGCGGAATTGCTTATAGAAGCCGAAAATCTTGGCTTGCCTATTTATTTATTTATTTCTTAAGGTTACATACAGTTTTTTAATATAACATATATTTTCAAAATGAATTAATAAAGACAAAAACCAAGATTGTAACGCCAATTACTATGTTACGGTCATACAATAAAAATATATAACTATATATAATATACAATAATATATAACTCTATATAATTATGTACCTATATACCCATAGAAAAAGTATATTTGTATAAAAAAAAGGAAAATTTCCGTGGGTATATACATACAAAATGACAAAATATAAAAACCTTACAAGGATAAGAAACAAAAAAAACAAAACAAATCAATATTAAGTAAACATAAAATAGATGCATACAAGCTAGGAGGTTTGGGACAGGACAATGGATAGGAATAGAAGGGGAAAATTAGGAATATAAAATCAATCACTGAGAAAGCCTCAACATACTCTTAAATACGCTCGGTGTGCCAAACATGTCAAGACCCTCGAACTTTGCATCAAACTGTTTACATGCTCTAGGTATGTACAAAAGCATTTCCGGCATAATTAGTTCTAAGAACAGGCACATTGAATAAGTCGTGACTCCTTGTTAACGTGACGCGCAGGGACTCGAAGGTTAATTTTCCCTAATAAATAAGGAGTATCAACCCGATTATTCAATATGTTATAAAGAAACATCATGTCTCTGATTGTACGCCTCTTCTGTAAAGTGGGTAATGAATATTTCACACAGCGAGCAGGGTAGTCAGTATATATATATACGTATGTGATCTATAGTCAAGGTGTTTTACAAACTTCTTTTGTACACGCTCGATTTGATCAATATGTATATTATAATGGGGATTCCACACCGTGCTCGCGTATTCAACCCGACTTCTAACATATGACAAATATTGTATCAATTGAGTGAAATGGCTTGCAAACCCTAATTAAAAAACCCAATAGTTTCAGAAAATAATTATGAATATAATGTTAAGAAATTTCAGAAACCATACCTACTACAAGATTAAAAATTGAACCGTATGTAGATACGATGCATGATAGGGCCACAAATGTAAATATTATTTTGGCATAGGTACCTATGTTTTTTAAAATATTTTCATGGCCACTCAAATGAACAACGATGCTATAAAAACATTAAATTTTCGAAATTTCCCAATTTTTTTTCAGGGTTTGCCTAGTCCGAAGGTCCTTTGCACGCCCCTGGTAGGTAGGTACCTACATATGTAGATAGGTAGGGGAAACTGTGGGGAGTAAAAACAATTTAGACATTTTGCTTCATACTCAATATTCTATCATAGATCATATGAGATTAGTAGGTACCTACCTACCTACCAATCGATAGGTACCTAGTTGATTTCTTACACTTTCAGATTACTGGCAGAAAGAATGTGTAGATAGGTATGTACCTACATAGTAGATAGTTTTGTGGGCCTCGTACCTCAGCCTGAGCCTAGTCTTGGCCTTACCTATGCATTCACAGATGTGGCCTTTGTTTTTCCATCATAGGTAAGTACCTACCTACCTACTCGCAGTAGCGGAATTGCTTACCTATATAGAAGCCGAAAATCTTGGCTTTCTTAAGAATATTGTGTTAAGAAATGCAAGACCTAATAATTTTTTGATTGTTTTATTGCAACCATAGGTACCTACCTACTACAAGATTAAAAATTGAACCGCGTGTAGAAACGATGCTTTACAGAACCACAAATTTAAATATTTTAAATAGTGATTGGCAAGTAGGTATTTTTCATGGCCACTAGTATGAACAACGATAGGTATCTACTAAAAACATAACATTTTCGACAATTACCACCAATTTTCTTTCAGGTGCATAGTCCGAAGATTCTAGGTACCTACGCCCCTGCTAATAAGGTAGGTAGGTAGGTACCTACCTACCTACCTACCTACCTTATTATTTCTCTTTCATAAGATAAATACAAAGTTATTTAAAAATATTTTCGTACAAATTACAACTGCCAAGTCTAGATACCTACCTACCTATTAGGGGCGATCCTAGGACCTTCGGGCCACGCAACCCTGGACAACAAAAATTGGGAGATGAGATTTCACATTTTTTTTAATATGATGGCCAGTACCTTAGCGCGTAGTTACCTTGGTACATAGGTATATAAAACATAATAATTGTGATTTAATAGTAAAATAACTTCAGCAAAAAAATCATTACCTACATTAAATAGGTACTACCTATAAATTGCGAATAAAACAAAACACTAAAAATATTAACTAGGTATATGATTTTTAATCATTTATGACATTTATAATTAGGGGAAGGACGGGTAATGTGGCCATCTTAAGCTTTGAATGACTACTTTTTTCAAAAATATCGACATTTTTAAATAAATCACTTGTGTAGGTATCTATGCTTGAAAACTAATGTGGTTTAAATATCGCATTGTTATTTTTACTTAGTTATATCAAAAAGTTCAAGAATATACCTATTCTTAATTTAAAACTAAAATGGGAAATTGACCACATTACCTACCCAGGTCGGGTTAAGTGGCCTAGGTACATAAATTAATGAAACGGGTGAAGTGACATACCAACAACAAGTATAAAAGTAAGTGCATTTATATACTTACCTATCATTTTTTTATTATTTCACCTAAGAAATAAAATTAGATCCAATATCAGTCATAATATAGTTATCAAAACAACAAATTAAGGGCAATATTCAAATAAAATATCAATTATATGAACAAAAAATTAAGGGCACAATTCGCAAATATTATCATCCTCCTCATTAGCTACACTCAGAACAGGCTTCATGCACCCATCGTTTACCAACTTTACCCGTTATGTAATACATTAAAAAAAATTAACCAAAAATGTCAAATGATGTTAAGCCGACTTTGTTTACATTAATTTAATTAGTTCGATAGAAATATAATAGGTATTGAAATAATTTATAGGTAGGTATACTGATATTGGTTTCAAAATTTAAATAACTCACCTTAGATCAGGGGGGCAAGTCTGGTTCGACCGGCGAAATCAAAACCCCAGTGATTACCCATATCATGGATATAGGTAATTAGGTTATCATGGTTGCACATATCATTGTTATCATTATTACCCATATCATGGAGTTCTATGACATCTAAAGATATTGTAGAACTCCATATACCTAATAATTATATCCATGATATGGGTAAACAAGGAGGGTTTTCATTTCGACGGTCAACCAGACTTGCCCCCCAGGACCACATAGTTCACCTTTCTTTACAATATTTTTTTTCTCGCGAACTGAGCGTGTCGCCTGTCACTGAGCAATATGTTTATAGGTTAGTATAGTTACATAGGTAGGTACTTAATGTTAGTCAATAAAATTGGATAGGTATACCTACCTACCTACCTATCTATTGTTTTTCATATTAAGTAGGTACCTACCTATTTGCGAAATACAACGAAACACTAAAAACACAGTAGGTACCTACTTATTAGGACATGTCAAGAAGTATACCTAAGGTATAGGTACCTATCTACTAGGTATATCAGAACACCAAGAAATTTCTGATTCATCCATAATGAAAATAAAAAAACCCAATAGAAAATGAATATCTACCAAAAAATTCTAGGTAGTTGGTAGGTAGGTACATCTACATACCTATATGTAGGTAGGTATAACCTACCTACCTAATTATAGGATATATGAACGTGCTAATCGGCTTACAAAAAATCCTATAACTAATAGGTAATTCTACAAAATCCTATAATAAAAATATAACTAGAGACCTAGGGGGCAAGTCCGGTCGAACGGTGAAATCAAAACCCTCATGAATACCCATATCATGGATATGATTTTAGGTAATAGCAGTAGCGTATTGATTGACGAACCTTGCAAGCCGGGCATTCGTCACAACTACACAAATGCATTTCATTACGGGAATTCAGTCTCGCTCTATATTACCTATGTAGGTACCTACATGTGTTCGGCTTCAGCTTCAAATAGCGAAAGGCTTTTTAACTAGGAGTACCTACCTACCTACCTACGCATGCAGGGTTCGTTTAGAATAAGAAATTGTAAGTAGGTACCTACGTTAAAATATGCGCGTTAATAGAAAAAAAATATTAGGTATTAGTAGGTACCTATAGCTTAGATATCTACGATAAAACATCCTTTTTTAAGTTCCATTTATTCATTAGTTTGACTTAAATATTGTTAATTAGGTAGGTACCTACTCTAACTGGTAGGTATAAAGTTTTGAACAATAAGTAGCGCGTTCGTAGAAAAAAATTATTCTTACTACCTATAGGTTACAGTAAAATAGTTTGACTTTAAGTACCTACTTAGGTATTATTTAAGTCGTTAAGTAGGTAGGTACCTACTGTTAGATACTTGCATACAGTTTTAAAGAATAAAGGTAAAATTAGCGCGTTATTCATGGAAAAATTGTAGGTAGGTATTGTTAGTAGGTTACAATACAATAAATCTTTTTTAAGATTTATTTTTTCATTAGGTATTGTTGATTAGGTACCTACTTAACTAGGTATAACTATTTTCATGTTGCGTTTCGCAAAATGAACGATGTTCATGTACCTATCTATATTTAGGCATATTTGCATTAGAGTTTTGTCATTGTTTTGTGGTAAGTACATATTCCTCGTTATTGTGAATATTATTATAATTACCTACTAGTATTTTTGATATTCATTTAGGTACTTCTGCCATGGGTTTTTTTTATTTTCATTAGGGATAAATCTGTTGTGGATACGTTGAGATGTCTACAGGAAATAATTTTATGTGACAGAGAGGTTAGAAAAGGAATTAGATAATTACTAACTTAAGACCAACCCCAAATTTAAATTTTATTTATAAAACCAAATGGGTTGTAGGTAGGTAGGTAGGTATACCTACCTGCTGTTTTTACAACCTAGGTAGATACCTATGTATTGATTTGTCACCGTCCTGTTTTGTGATGTTCTGTTTTGGCGTGTTACGAGTTCTTCTTCTTCTTCTTTCTCAGCCATCTCTCCACTGCTGGATGTAGGCCTCTTCTAATAGCTTCCACTCGTCTTTTTTCTGGGCTTTTCGAACCCATCCGCTTCCAGCGACAGGGACAATATCATCGGCCCACCTTTTCTGGGGCCGGCCTATTCCCCTTTTCATATCCCATGGTCTCCAATTTAGAATTCTGGGTGCCCATCTGTCCGTACCCTGTCTGGCAACATGACCTGCCCATTGCCATTTAAGTTTTGCAACTCGATCCATGACATCAACAACTTTTGTCTGGCGTCTGATTTCTTCATTTCTAATTTTGTCTCTTAGACTTACGCCTATCATTTGCCTTTCCATGGATCTCTGAGTGCATTTTAGCTTATGTATGGTCCTCGCAGTTAGCGTGATAGTTTCCAGACCATACGTAAGCACAGGCAGGATACATGTTTCAAAAACTTTTCTTTTCAGACATGTGGGAATATCTCTGTTTTTTAGGACATGTTTAAGTTTTCCAAAGGCTGCCCAACCTAGTCCGATCCTTCTGGGTATTTCTGCTGTCTGGTTATCCTTTCCTAATTTTATCTTGTGTCCAAGGTATATATATTCTTCAACAGCTTCAATTATTTTACTATCAATTGTGATAGTGCTGTTAGATGATGGACTCATGATTTTCGTTTTGTTGATATTTATTTCCAGGCCGACCATTAGGGAAGCATCGTGGAGTTCTTTTATCATAACATGAAGTTCTTCCAGATCATCACTTATAAGCACTATGTCATCTGCAAAACGGAGGTGGTTTAAGTTTGTTCCATTTATTTTTATTCCCTTGTCTTCCCAGTTTAAAGTTTTAAATATGCCCTCCAAAACCAATGTAAACAGTTTAGGTGATATGGTATCTCCTTGTCTGACACCTCTTTTTATATTGATTTTTTCTGTTTTTGTATTTTCATCGATTCTTACATCCATGGTGGCGTGTTCATATATAAATTTGATAAGCCTTGAATATCTGGAGTCAATTCTCGCATCATTTAATGCGTTTATTATTTCACATTGTTCTACAGAGTCGAATGCTTTTTTATAGTCGATGAATGCAAGATGAATTGTTATATTATATTCAGTAGTTTTCTCAATTAGTAGGCGCAGAGTTTGGATATGGTCTGTAGTTCCAAAATATTTTCTAAAGCCAGCTTGTTCAATTGGTTGGTAGAAATCCAGTTTAGGTGTTAAACGGTTTGTGACAATTTTAGTGAGAAGTTTATAAGTATGGGATAACAGGCTTATTGGTCGATAATTCTCTAAGTTCTCAGGATCCCCTTTTTTATACAATAGTATAACTTCAGAATTTTGCCACTTTTCAGGTATGACCTCCAGTTCTACGCACTTGTTTAGGAGTATTCTTATTGCTTCAATGATTTCTTTCCCACCCAACTTTATCATGTCGCTTGTCACTTGATCTTCACCTGGACTTTTATTATTTTTCATGTATTTGAGTGCATTTTTAATTTCATTATAATCTATCTCTGGTATCTCTTCGGAGCCAACATTTAACACAGTTACATTTGTTTCTCTATTTTGTGTCATTGGTTTATAAAGTTCCGTGTAAAACTCTTGCACTGTATTTATTATCATATTTTTATCATTTTCTGTACTTCCGTTTCTATTTTTTAATTTAATTATGTTTGATTTACCAGAATTGTTGTTTGATCTAAGCACTTTCATATTCTTATTTGATTCTATTGTGTTCATAATGAGATTTGTGTTGTATTTTCTAATATCTTTCCTTATCTCTTTCCTTATAATTTTATTAAGAGTTTTATATTCGTTTGAATCTCTGTTAATTTGTCTTTTCTCTTCTATAAGTTTTATTGTGTTTGGAGATAATTTTTGGTTCTTTCTTTTCTGTCTGAATGATATTGTTTTTACAGCTGTTTGAACACTCGTTGTAATTTTATCTGTGAGGTCGTTTATTTCCATAATCTGAAGATCTGTTTTGGCTCCCAGCTTTTGTTTTAGAATATTTTGGAATTCTTCTTGATGTGCGGCAATTATTTCAGTTGTAGGTACTTTTTTGGGTTTTTTATGGATCATGTTGTATCTTTCAGCCTTTGTGTTTATTTTGAAAGAAGCTCTCACCAGTCTATGATCGCTTCCCGTGTCAAATTGATTTAGAACTGTTACATCTTTACAATATTTCAGGTTGTTTGTAATTATATAGTCTATCTCATTTTTTGTTTTGCCGTCGGGACTCTTCCATGTCCATTTTCTTTGTTTTTTCTTTTTGAAGAATGTGTTTGTGCAATACAGTTGTTCATATTGTAAGTAATCTAATAGTGTTTCTCCTCTTTCATTTCTATTACCCAAACCAAACTTCCCAATGTATTCTGGATCTCCCCATTTTTTCTCTCCTATTTTGGCATTAAAGTCCCCAGTCAAGATAGTCAGTTGTGTTCTTTCTAATCTTTTTGCCTTTGAAATATCTTCATAGAATTTTTCAATTTCTTCGTCTTCCGCTGTACTTGTTGGAGCATATACTTGTATAATCTGTATTGTGAATCTCTTATTTAGTCTTAATATTATGTATATAACTCTATCCGATACGCTGTTCATTTTTGTTACTCTAGTTTTAAGATTTTTATGTACCATTATAGCTGTACCTCCCGTTGATGACTGTTTATTGTTTCGGTATAACAAGTGACCTGATGGAAGAGTAGTAGCTTCTTCTCCTTTAAGTCTAGTTTCGCAGATTCCCAAAATGTCCCAGTTTATATTTTCTAGTTCTTTTTCCAGTCTAAGTCTATCTTCTTCTTGTCTCATGGTTCTGATATTATAAGTCGCTATTTTAATTTCTGTATTTTTTCCGTGTTTCGAGTTTTTGCCTCCCCCAGAATCCTTGAGGCTGACCGCTTTAATGTCGGTGTGAGATTTTGAACTATACGTTCTACTCACCTGGGGTATTTTTGTTTTAAAAGTCGAGTTCATGGTTTATTTTGAAGGTTTTTGGCATTTAAACACCACGCTTGCCATACGTGTTGGTGAGTTTGGGTTCAGCCGCCCTTGACATAGGGAACAGACGCTGTTTGTAGCCGCCCATTCTGGGTCAGACGCTACGTACCTGTTGGTCCGCGGGAGGTATTTTATTTCCCTCCTACCCTGCATATCTGCCGAGCATTCCCCTATCCGCCACCTGGGGACACGTCCTATAGCGGTTACAGGTTCCGCCAAGGAACAAGGTGTTACGAGTTATCGTGTTAATTTTGACGATTTATCCGGTCACCGTTCTGAGATGATCTAGTCATCTAGTGTCGTTGCTTTGAAGCATTTTATGGTATAAACATTGTTCATAAGATTTGCTGCATCTTGATATTCCTCGTCAAACCAGTCCTACCTCCTTCTAGGACTGGATTTGCCAATGACTTCTGTAGCTTTCAAAGCGTTTTTGCAAGCAGTTCATTTCTTTTCCAAAGACGGTGGTTCTTGACTTGAGATTGGTTTATTGATTTCTGTCGATTTGCTTGTCTTTTATCACTACCTATCATGCAGTCCCTTCGTTCCTCCTTTTGGAATTTCTCACAACGTGCGATATTCTCATCTTCATCCAGTCCTCCTTTTCCTGGGCACACCACATCCAACAAACACTCACTCAATACGTCAATACAATCTGACCATCTGGTCTGAAGACTTCCAATAGGTACCTACTTATCTTTCCTTGCCACTCCCTACCATTGGAGTACCTACCTAACTGGTATCTGGCAATGTGCCTCGGCCAGTTCCACTTCAGAGTGGCGATTATCTAGGCAGCATCAGTTACCAGTTAGGTATAACCTATTAGAGGTAGGAAGAAAAATATTCAACATACATAATTAGTCCACCCCATTTGAGGCGAAATATTCTGTAGGTAGCTAATTATATAGGAAGGAAATACCTACTAAGGTACTTAACTATCTACCTAGGTATAGGTATGTATAAAATTTTAGACAGCCAGTTAGAAAATTAAATACCTACTTAGGTACCTACCTAATAGGTAATATTTTTCATATACTTAGATGTTTCGTATACCTACCTACAATATAGGTACCTACTTAAATAGGAATAAGTAGGTAAGTAGGTATATATGTGAGCAATTCATAGATTTTCATATACTTAATATAACTACTAGATGTATCTACCTAAGTAGTACCTACCTACTCCGTGCAAAAAGTGAGTCATGAAATATCGCGCGTTTGACGTTTTGGTTGGCAACATATTTCAGTTTTCCTTACATGTCAACACATCCTAGATAACTGTTCTCTAAATCTTTATAAACAAAGTGTTTTTTTTTCAATTCACATTACCTATATATGGTCTTTATTCTTTATAGAAAAACGATGTGGTCTGCCAACCAAAACGTCAAAAATCCCCCGGAAAAATGCCTCACTTAGATTCATACAAATTTGCTCACTTGCTAACTAAGCCGAGACGCGTGTATACCTACCTAATGAAGGAACATTTTGTATGGTGTAGTGGACTTTTTGCATGCCAAAAACACCAACTTAGAGGCTTCGTAACATAATAATGTTCTATACATATGGATGAATTCAAAATTTGAAGTCGAACATTTTGTGTGTTTTTTGTGTGTCTGTGTGTCCCCCCCCCCCTTATAACTTTTGATTCGCCCAATGCACAGAGTCTGAAATTTCAGAATATAGTTAGGATAGAAATTTATAGACCTAATACAAAACTTTTATATGTAGGTACTCGACTTTTTCGAATTTCGGTTTTTTGTTTCAGTCAGGGGTTATCAACTTTTGAATTTTTACTTTATTTTTCTATAATTAGATATATTTCAAAAACCATAAAAGCTAAAACGCTGAAAATTGGTAATTGGGCTACCTGCCCAATTTTAAATATATTTCCACTATTAGTTGACCATAATAATATACCGCCACCCCCTCTAGTTACCCCCTTCATCTCTCCAGTCACTTCCTCCACCCCTTCAGTTATCCACCCCCACCCTATCCACAATGTACAGCCTACCTATCCTACATAACTTTAATTTTAACACAGTTAGTTTGTAAGTGAACTCCAGACGAAGGAGAGGTACTCTCCGAAACCGGTCGAGTTATCGAGGGAGTTAAGTGTGTAACACAAAAAAAATATTTTTGCTAATATTTTGAATATGGCACACAAATTAAGTTTTCATAATAATTATAAAAGTATACCTACCTACGTAGGTTTTTGTACCTACTGCGTTATTTTCCGTTACAATGTAGGTTCTTAGCGAAAACTTCGAAATAGGGATCGGATTTACAGTATAATACAATGTGATTTTTAATTTCCGTTTTTCATTGAAAAATCCATTTTTCAAGGTGATGCAGGATAACTTTCTGTAGAAATCACAGATACTAGTGGCATCTTTGATATTATTTTGAAACTATACATATAGTTCAACAAATATTTTATAGATGGCGGGAAAGCGTTCTAAAAATAAGTAAACACTAGAAATATTTTTTTAAACAGTCCACACTTAATCACAGTGGCTACACTTCCGGAACCTGACTGACTTGACGCTAATTTCATTCCAATGTAAGTGTCATTTATTATTAAGATTTTTGTACAATTTTTCCAACGATCTCATTTTATTATTAATAAAAAGTTTGTTTTTTTGTCGCGTCTCGTCAATTTTCTGTTTTTTTGACGTCGTTTATTTGTAAAGATGTCGCCGTTCCGAGTACCTAACCTTTTGCGGGTCGCCGTGGAATCGTTCCGACGAAGAAATCGTTATCGTCAATTATAAATCAAATTAAATGGTCAAATACTCGAGTTGGTGCGAGATGGTGCTCAGTACAGAGTGGGCGCAGGTGGAGGTGATAGATCTGGTGAACGACGGCAACGGTCTGGGGTTCAACATCGTGGGAGGACGCAGTACAGGCGTGGTCATCAAATACATTCTCCCGGGGAGCGCGGCGGACAAGGACGGCCGTCTGCAGGGAGGAGACCACGTACTGCAAGTGGGGGCGGTCAACTTGAGGGGTTTCAGTTCCGAACAAGTCGCGTCGGTGCTGCGACAGTCCGGCAACCAAGTGCGCCTGTTGGTCGCGCGACCCGTGGATCCCACGTCCCCGGACTTCCGCGTGCTCGGGACACATGCACCCATCGTCCCCACCAAGATCCTAGCGGACCCCGAGCAGCTGGACCGACATCTGATCGAGAACGGTTACAGCGAGACTTACAATGCCATTCCTCAGTGCTACGAAGAACAAAACAACGACAATCGTTCCACACCAGAGTCTCATATGCCATTTCCGATTGCGGCCTTCGTGGACGTGGTTGGGAAGAATCCTGTCATCATTGGGCAGCACGCTACATATATCAATGACGCTTCTCCCGTCATTACACTCTCAATGCCACCAGAACTTGTACCACAACTTCCGAGTCCGCCCGAGATGGAAGTCATATCCGTGGTTCTCAACAAAAATGTTTACGGCTTGGGGGTGACAGTCGCCGGATACGTCTGCGAAAAGGAAGAACTCTCGGGGATATTTGTAAAGAGCATCATCGAAGGTAGTGCAGCGGAGTTGAGTGGCAAAATCAAAATTAATGATAGGATAATCGACGTAGATGGAGAGTCACTGATAGGGAAAACCAATCCACAAGCCGTAGAGATATTACGTAACACAGGTATATCTGTCAAACTTGTTTTGGAGAGGTACCTTCGTGGTCCCAAATATGAACATCTTCAGTTGGCTCTATGGAAAGATGACTCTCCTCCATCTCCACTCTCACCATCTGTTACGACACTCTCGTGGTTTCAGGTTTATTCTGACAACGGAGAGACCACAACCGGCATTGAAATGGAACCCGAATCTCACACCACAATAGACTCCACCGTAATGGAACCTGAAGATTTAGAAGAACCGACGCCTGATATTATTGAAAAGGAACTGGACGCTCAATTAGAAATGGACGCATATAAAGAAAAATGGAGCACTGAAATTGGAGAAGACAAAGATATTATTATCGCAGATATAAAGAAACTCTCCGGGTTGGGGATAAGTTTGGAAGGAACTGTGGACGTAGAAGGGGGACAAGAATTGAGGCCTCATCATTACATCAGATCCATTCTGCCCCAGGGACCTGTGGGTTTGCACGGAGCCCTACAGGCGGGTGACGAACTGCTTCAAGTAAACGACCACTGCCTTCACGGGTTGAAGCACACGGAGGTCGTGTCCATACTGAAGGAACTTCCGCCGAACGTGAGGTTGGTCTGTGCTAGGAATTCCATTGACTACGGGCCCAGACCTCTCATTAACATGTCCCAAGATCGGGAAGGATTCGAAGCCCGTAAAATAATATCTGGCAGTATCCATAATTTGATCAAAGCGCACTCGGACAGCTCAATAAATACGTCGAGTACGGCGACACTCACCGATCACTCGGCATCTAAGAAGTCACATTCTTTGGAATGCGTGTCGAATCTTGCCATGTGGAACGAAGAAGAGCTAATATTGGACGTGTTGAAAGGAGAACAAGGTTTAGGTTTTTCAATTTTGGATTATCAGGATCCGGTGGATCCGCAAGGAACTGTTATAGTGGTGAGGAGTCTAGTCCCGGGAGGTGCTGCAGAGAAACAAGGTCACGTAGCTCCTGGGGACAGATTGCTGTCTGTCAACGGTAACAGTATCAGAAATGTGACGTTGGATCAGGCCGTTCACGCTTTGAAGACGGCACCTCTGGGCAACGTCAAGTTGGGCATAGCCAAGCCCCTTCCTTCCACCGAGCACTGCACCAAGTCTCTCTATAGTAATGTTAGTGATACCATAGCTCCTAAGATATCCAGTTAATATTAAGCTCCCTTATGTCTCGTATAGTTTAATGTTTACGATATGTTTTATGGACACTGTATGTATTATCATATCCTCAACACACCGCGACACTTATATTTTTGTATGAATAGTGAATTTAGATAAATGAAAAAGTAATTGAAATAATTCTATATAATGTATATATATATAATAAAACTATGTACATTTGTGTTATTGTAAAATTTTAACAAAGTTTTAACTTTACGTATCGATGCACAAATGTTACTTTACATAATATTATATCTCTCTAGTGAATTAATTTTTAACAGTTTCTAGTCAAATTTTGTTATAAATCAAACATTTTAAAATGTAAATTATTAGGTAAATAAATAGCACAGTGTCTCATTAAGTATTATAAATATAAAAATATAATATCTAATAAAGTAAATAAAGAATTGCATTGTATACACAATTATTGTTGTAAAAAGGGGAACAAACAAAAATGTAGTTGAAGAGTCAGAATTGATCAACATATTATTAAATTGAAAGCTTTACATACTTGTGAACTTACATAATTTTGATAACACTTATATTTAGGGCTTGTAGGTGCTTGGAATCTGATTATATAATATTAAGTATATACTTAATATATATGTATGTTGTATATTATCATAAAGACCGCATGTGCATTACACTCCTTTATTATTAAACACAGTGAGAGCTGGTATCAGTTATGTGATTGTATTATATCTTATTACCTTTAAGTATATTAATTATTAATAATCATTATAATCTTCCTGTAGATTAGTGATATTTCACATCATTATTATTAATGTACCTTCTTATTCTACTAAATCTATACATATCCCTTGTAACAGTAACTAATTCTTCATGTCTTGATTACATTACGTTGATACTTTGACTTTTCTAATTCACTAAATTAAGTAGCAATTTATACTTTAAAATAATATCGTATCAAAATCAACAACAATAATTCACTCATAAACCTTTAGTGCCTTTTCACACGATCCGGTTGCCGGGTAGCCGGCGCCAAGTAAGCGCCGGGTAATTGTATGGGCATGCATGTCGGTGCGTGTGAAAGCTTCCATGCGTGCCCATACACTTCGCTGCCAGTTACCCGGTGCTGGCTACCCGGCAACCGGGTCATGTGAAAAGGCACTTAAGTAATTGCCCTGTAATGGCATAGTGGAAGGTCTTCCTGGATTCATTTCCTTTATCATCATTGGCGCTACAGCCCCGTGTGGGCCCTGGCCTGGATTCATTTCCTTGCTCGGGAGAAATTTATTGAAAATTGAAATTATTGCTTCTCTGCTTTGGAAATACTAGTTAGTTTGGGTCAGTTAGAAGAAATCGTCATTCAACATTTAACTCACAAATTGAACAAGGTACAAGGAATCATTTATTATTTCCCAAGACAAAGACAGCATTTATCACATTTTTCGTTATATTTTTATAAGATTATCTCTTTTTTTAATATTGGTATCGAAAAATTTCAATAAAATAGATTCTTTTTTTATTTATTATGAAATGTATTTTGATATTTATAAAGATTGCTGTTCAAGGGATATTAATTTGCTGTACACATTTAGTATTTATAAAGATTGCTGTTCAAGGGATATTAATTTGCTGTACACATTTAGTATTTATAAAGATTGCTGTTCAAGGGATATTAATTTGCTGTACACATTTAGTATTTATAAAGATTGCTGTTCAAGGGATATTAATTTGCTGTACACATTTAGTCTAACGTATGACCAATTTTTTTCTTATTATATTATAATAAAATATTATATACAAAGTACTTGTGAAACAACTTTGCAAATATTAGTCTCTAGGTATTAATAATCATTATCACAGATTTATATATTATGGATTACCTTAGATAAGTATTATTTATGTATCTATGAATATCGAAATATAATTACTGTTGAATTATATTTATTTACTTTGGCACAAAATGTCAATGAATATTCTAAAAAATTTGTATTTGTTTATTATTTATAGTAAAAATTCTCACCAACACTACTTAACGTTTTCAAGACAAAAAAAAGCTAGTTTAAAACTAGATATAATACCTATGTTGCGTGAAACTTTCAGTATTTTTTTATTTTTTTTTCAAATAGGTATCAATATTATTTTTTTTAGAGAAGCTAACAACTCATTTACATTTTGATAATTCAATTTAAACATGATATAATTACAAAGCCAAAATAAGCATTCCATCAATATAGCAATGTACAAAATAATAACAATAATAATAATAGTCAACAAACATACAATTAGGTATGGGAGGGTAATAGGAGGGTAAGATAGAGGGATGTTATGCTTATCACCTTAACCTATCATATTTTGCATCATTGAAGATGTCTACCTCGCTCAATAAATATATATGCAATATTCAATTGTTGTAAATTTTTCATTTAATAACTTAGTAGTTAGAAAATATTTAACTAACAAAATGAGTTTTATAAAATGTCATAATTTGAAAAAAAAAACTATAGTCTACAAGATTTGTCTGACGTATCTTAACGCTTTGAATAATTTGACACTACCTTATATTGTAGAACTGTTTCAGAGAAAAAAACTCTGTAAATCTTTCAGATAACAGACTACCAACTCCTTTAAAAAGAAGTAGCAGATTACTAATGATTGATAGCAGTCAGTGGCGTAACTATCCAACAGCAGTGTCAAGATAGGGCCCATGATATTTTACATTGAGATTGTCTAGATCACAGAGTACCAATCCTTTGATCGATGAGGTGTATTACAATGATCATGGTTTCAGTGAAAATGGGGCTTCAGTAAAAGTCAAATAAATTGCCAAATAACATACGTGTAGCTCAGAAAATTGACACTTTTAGTAAATTACTCAAAACTACTAAGCTTCTGAGAGCCAACAATTAAGCTAGAGCGCCTTTAAGCAGCCCATTCACGATCGTGCCATTCGGCGTCGTTCCATATGGACCGGCTCCATTTGGAGCATTGTAAAATTTTCATCACACTCACGGACGCCCAATCGAGCCATCAAAATTAGTAAGTGGTCGGCGCTTTCGCATTAATAAGTTCTATTTTTTTTTTTTTTCAAGTAGGTATTATTATTATTATTAGAGAGTGTTCTTATGCACTGCGACCCTTAGGATCTTTTGCGCTCCCCCCTACTTGCTTACCGGGTTTCCTGTTACAGCATCCCCTCGAGTCCTAGCTCTCTTAGGAAGTTTAGGATCCGCATGGGATTCAATGAGGGTATGGATCCAATGTGCATTTGGGGCCTGCCCAAGATCCTCATTCTAACTTGTGTCACAGCAACACACTGCATGAGGAGGTGGTGTGGTATTTCCGCCCCCTCCCTACAGAATCTGCATGTGCTTTTCAAGTAAAAATGAGTTATAATTCTGATGATGAGTTTTATACAACTGCTATTTAGCGGTTTGTTTATATATAAATAGAAAAAAACAAAGAGAAAATGTTGTATTTTCGCATTCATTTTCGTCAAACAGCTCGACGCAATGAGATGGCGCAATATACCGCTGGTTTTCATACTCACGAGCATGCCGTGCCGACAGGATGCGCTGCGCCGTTTTCGCAGTACTACAGAGTTTCGATCGTTTGGAATTCCATTTTGGTGTGTCAGGCCAATTGGGCTGCGCGGGATTTGACATTCATGAACGCATTTTGGAGTAATGGCAAGCCGTTTGGCAGGATGGCACGATCGTGAATGGGGGCCTTTAGAGTAATCTTGTATCTAAACTGCTCTTTATAAGTCATTCTTTTAAAAAGCTAAAGTTTCCTTTAAGTTGAATTTGTTCTATGATTTTATTTGTGCCATGTCATTTCTCATGTGATAATAAAAGGTTGTTTTAAATCACACTTGATGATTGAATATTACATATTTATGTATAATGGTGGGTTGTAAAACAGATATAACTATGGCTTTCACTGTTACAGTATCCATTTGTGTCTGTACTTTAGCATGTTTAAGTTTGTACAACCACTTCAATTATAAAATATGGATAATTTTGTTTATTTACATGTAAAATTTTAAGAAAAAATATTCCTTCGAGCATGTAATAATAATGTAACTAAAAAAAATTGTTACAAAAAAACTAGTGTAACAAATAATATTACGTAGATCACTATTTAAGCACTAACTCCGCTACACCTTAGGCGTATGAGAGTTTTGCGTTTGTGATTTTTTTAAATATAAAAATATTTGTAGTAAAGAAATTATTTAAAAATAAAATATACAAACTCCTTATATTGTAATTAAAAAAAATGTACTTAGTAATTGGAGAACAATAAATATTTTATGTAAAGAGTGTAGAAAAAGTACTATGGAACCCTTGTAAGGTTTTCCTGTATTTATATCTTCGATAAAAAAATGTAAAATTTAGTTGAAACGACAGAGTTAGCGAGCAGTATAAAAATTTACCTATTTATGTTATAATTCAAACTCATTATAGTAACTAAGTATATTTTATTTTTTTAAATAGGTAGGTAGTAAACTTTCAGTTAGGCCGATTGTTGCGCTGGATAAAAGTAATATTAGTTTTATTTTTTTCAGTTGAACTATGTCTTACGTTTTTTCATTTCATATTAATTTCGTGTTACAGTATCTAGTCACATTGATTATTTTTCTTAAATTATAATTAGATTGTTGCATCATGCTATAATTTGATTGCAAAAGATTTAGGTAGAACTAAGTGTCAATTATTGACAAGTGTACAAGACAATTCCTGCCATATCAGTGATTTGATATTGTTTTATATGTATTACATGTTTTTATTTACGGGAAAAGGACATAATATGGAAATTAGTAAATTAGACAACATATGCATGGCGGATTACCGGGGGTTCACTGAATACGTATTATAAATTTTATAAGATTTCGCAAAACGTATTATTATTTACTAAAGAGATATTTTCAAAATATTTAAATTTATTTGTGAAAATATCCCACATTAATTTGTGCAGTATATTTTTTTTATCCCATTTCGTTTATTTATATTTTACATTTATTAAATGAACAACTTAGTAAAAATGATATGCCAAAAGTTATAAATTACATATATTTTTTACAGATCTTAAATAAAAAAAACTATATTATCAAATATCGTATTTTTAACTTTGTGGTACATTTTAACAAAAATTAACTAAACTTTTTAACTTTGTTTACACCACGTGAGAATTGAATTAGCGACCGGTTTCGGAACTAACCGTTCCCTCCTCAGGCAGAATTTCAAAGAAATTCTGTTGAAATTCTGCCTGAGGAGGGAACGGTTAGTTCCGAAACCGGTCGCTAATTCAATTCTCACGAGGTGTAAACAAAGTTAAAAAATTTAGTTAAAAAAAAACTAATTAATTAATTAAGAAAAAAACAACAAAAGAAGGATCAGCATTGTGAATCTCAATAATATAGCTAGTTTTTACTGATGCATGTTTAAATGATAATTGAATTAGTATCTAATTGATGGAAAAATCTCATTTTATTTAACAAATTCTTAATCTTTTATTATTTAAGTGTAATAGATTTTTTTTGAATCATGATTTTTTTCTAGTGGATTACATTATAACAGACTTCAGCTTCATTTATTTGTATTTACACATTTTAGCATTTAATAAAACAATGAAATAAATGTTGAACCATTATTTGAGACATGAATACAATTTTAATGATCGAGATATAAAAATTTAATTGATATAAGATAAAGGATATCAAATTCTATTCAAAATTAAAATGTAACAATTTTAATATTTCAAAATTTTTATATCAATACTATTAACTTTTTAAATGTAAAGAAATTTATCTTTATCAGATTAGTTATTTTAATATAATTTTATTTATTGTTATGTAAGCACCTATATGAATTAGAGTAACATTAGTGTACTATCTACATTATGCTGGTATAATCTAGTAATTATATTCCGTACTTGCTCTAATCTATCTCTAGAAAGCTGTGATTTTTCGTTTATCATACTTTAAAACATATTATGCTTTTCTTTTATCCAATCAACTCAATCAAAAGTTTATTGTTTATATTTACTTCTCGGGCAACTAACAGGTACTATGTCAAATATTAATTTAACACGCACCCAATAACATATAATTGTTTTATTTGAATATATAATAAAAAATTGTCAATGATCTGAAGTGACTCTGATTACCAAATTAGAAGAAAGTCATCAAATTAGTAAAAAATTTGTTTTGAAAAAAATTTAAAAAAAGGAAAAATCACGCTCCCTATTCAAAATGAGGGGTAACAAATAATTCATATTAAAATTCACTTTTTGGCAAAATGTAAATATCTTTGGCAATATTTATTGATAAATAAAACATTTCAACATATCGGACACTTTGTTCAAATTCACCAGTTTGCTTTGAATCGTGGTCGAGAACTAAACAATTTTTTTTCATCAACGGATTGCTCTATATGTGAATTTTAGTATGGTTAGTTATAAATTTTGTTTATTTATCGTAATTTACATTTTTCAATCTTATTAAGATGCAGAAATTGAGCACCCAGATATCAGCAACTAGAAATTGCGTAAATTCAATTATGTTCTGTTTCCTATGAACTTATCAATTTTGCGCATAGATCCTTTATAAGATGTGGCCTGTTTTTTTTTTGTTTTCTTTACAAATGAATACACATGTTATTTAAGTTGATACATGTGAAGTTAATAGATCAATGATCCTTCTCTATTTCAGTATTTTTACATTTTTGATTATGTTAATGATATCTTCTAAATAATACAACTCAAAATTACTTGATCAATTATGTGTTATATTTATGTACCAATGTTATTGTGATTTTTTTGTTCATTTTACGAACCAATCAATTGTGCCCTAATCTGTATTTATATTTGTATGTAAATTATCCTGAACAATAATAATTATTATAAATCATTGTAAGTTAAACATGTTAAAAAAAATAGACAAGAAAACACGCTTGTGTTTATCAAATTTTGTCTTTTATTCCATTAACTATTAGATATCAGTGCTAAACCAATGTTTTTATTCTTATTTATTTGACAAAACATGATATGACATTTTACTAAAATATTCATAAGTTGAATTTTACAAATATAAGTAGGTACCGTAACAACTTTGAATTCACTTTTACTAGTAATTAAAAAAACTGAAATATTGATTTCCTAATTCATATTTTCTACTTTTCCCATTATTGCTGCTTTATCACTGTTTGTTACAAAATCTGTCTTGAAAATAAATTATCATTTTTTTGAACGTTTGTTATTATATTTTTTATATTTATTCAATTAAAACATTGACACACATTATATTTCCTGTGTATGTAATATATAAGTATACAATACTATTTTACATCTACCTATAATGCATCTAATTTCATAGCTGAAAATAACATGTTGTGTACTAATAATCTTTTTCTGATTTCAAGCTATCATCAAAATCTTCAGCTTAAATCAATAGAAAACCTACAATTATTCATTATTAAAAAATTATAATATTAAACAAATTTTTCTATTTGTTTAGCACTGATATTCATTTCTTTTAAACTAATCACCTACATATCGATACCTCCTACGTAAACTACCGTAAGCCACATTTTTACGATTTTAATTTTTTTACATATTCGGGTTCCTTTTGGATCGATCTATCAAAAATTCAAATCGTCCTACAAATACGTTTTTTACAAACTTAAAATATCGTATCTAAAATTTAGAACGACGTGTAGTACGGTATAATCAGATACAATTGTTTACGCAGAAAAAACGCAGAGAATTCTGTGGCGCTAGTGTAACATTTTTCCGAAATTATTGACTCTGTTGAAATGATTTAAATCGTAAATTTTAAATTATATTTTATTTATAACTCATACTCAATATGAACGCAATATGCTAAGATTTGTGTTTCCTGTGAACATTTGAAACTTTAAACTGCTCTCCTCTAAATTTGACTTTTTGCACTTACGGTAGTTTACGTAGGAGGTATCAATATATATATATAATATTTGATATTCTAGTGTTGCTAGTCAGGCATCAATATCTGTATTTTTTCTTTATATTAATAAATTTTGTTTATTTATCGTAATTTACATTTTTCAATCTTATTAAGATGCAGAAATTGAGCACCCAGATATCAGCAACTAGAAATTGCGTAAATTCAATTATGTTCTGTTTCCTATGAACTTATCAATTTTGCGCATAGATCCTTTATAAGATGTGGCCTGTTTTTTTTTTGTTTTCTTTACAAATGAATACACATGTTATTTAAGTTGATACATGTGAAGTTAATAGATCAATGATCCTTCTCTATTTCAGTATTTTTACATTTTTGATTATGTTAATGATATCTTCTAAATAATACAACTCAAAATTACTTGATCAATTATGTGTTATATTTATGTACCAATGTTATTGTGATTTTTTTGTTCATTTTACGAACCAATCAATTGTGCCCTAATCTGTATTTATATTTGTATGTAAATTATCCTGAACAATAATAATTATTATAAATCATTGTAAGTTAAACATGTTAAAAAAAATAGACAAGAAAACACGCTTGTGTTTATCAAATTTTGTCTTTTATTCCATTAACTATTAGATATCAGTGCTAAACCAATGTTTTTATTCTTATTTATTTGACAAAACATGATATGACATTTTACTAAAATATTCATAAGTTGAATTTTACAAATATAAGTAGGTACCGTAACAACTTTGAATTCACTTTTACTAGTAATTAAAAAAACTGAAATATTGATTTCCTAATTCATATTTTCTACTTTTCCCATTATTGCTGCTTTATCACTGTTTGTTACAAAATCTGTCTTGAAAATAAATTATCATTTTTTTGAACGTTTGTTATTATATTTTTTATATTTATTCAATTAAAACATTGACACACATTATATTTCCTGTGTATGTAATATATAAGTATACAATACTATTTTACATCTACCTATAATGCATCTAATTTCATAGCTGAAAATAACATGTTGTGTACTAATAATCTTTTTCTGATTTCAAGCTATCATCAAAATCTTCAGCTTAAATCAATAGAAAACCTACAATTATTCATTA
Source organism: Molanna angustata (assembly GCA_963576475.1). NCBI lineage: Eukaryota > Metazoa > Arthropoda > Insecta > Trichoptera > Molannidae > Molanna > Molanna angustata. Next base: position 28,388,999 of record OY754980.1, read on the forward strand.
TTAAAAAATTATAATATTAAACAAATTTTTCTATTTGTTTAGCACTGATATTCATTTCTTTTAAACTAATCACCTACATATCGATACCTCCTACGTAAACTACCGTAAGCCACATTTTTACGATTTTAATTTTTTTACATATTCGGGTTCCTTTTGGATCGATCTATCAAAAATTCAAATCGTCCTACAAATACGTTTTTTACAAACTTAAAATATCGTATCTAAAATTTAGAACGACGTGTAGTACGGTATAATCAGATACAATTGTTTACGCAGAAAAAACGCAGAGAATTCTGTGGCGCTAGTGTAACATTTTTCCGAAATTATTGACTCTGTTGAAATGATTTAAATCGTAAATTTTAAATTATATTTTATTTATAACTCATACTCAATATGAACGCAATATGCTAAGATTTGTGTTTCCTGTGAACATTTGAAACTTTAAACTGCTCTCCTCTAAATTTGACTTTTTGCACTTACGGTAGTTTACGTAGGAGGTATCAATATATATATATAATATTTGATATTCTAGTGTTGCTAGTCAGGCATCAATATCTGTATTTTTTCTTTTATAATATTGTATTTTGATTTTATTTTACAACTTCATCGCTGGATTCATACAGTTTAATTTGTGCAATAAACATTTTTTATGAAAAGCTTATCAATTTGTTGTTATTAAATTATCCAAGTAAATATTTTATTATGTATTTATGGTTCATATTAAATTGCACTTTTAAATATGATATTATATATTTCAAATAATTAATTAATAAAGAAGTATTAAAAATATATCAGAGTCAATAAAGTGGCTACCTTTTATTGTGAGTCGTTGTATACATACGGTGGAATTGATTACTTCATTATCTCCACAGTTCTCAAAACACATGTGTCCAACTAAAAGCAACATGCAGAGTTTTAACAGGCCCTGCTTGTTAGGATGTTTTATGAATATTGCTCATAAGATAAATAACAAAGTTATTGATTTTTATTTTAAATATTTCAACAAAGTCAGTCCAATCCTTAGAAGAAATTTAATTTTATATTTTCAGAGCTGGCGCAATGTTGAACAGCAAATTTGTGCTTGTATCGAGTGTAGCAATTGCGTCCGTAGGAGGGATATGTCTTTTTAAGTAAGTATATATACGATATTATCCAATCTATATGTGATATTATAATATATTATATTATAATGTATCAAAAACATTTATGAGATGCTGATATAAATAAATATTAATTATATTGGTATTACCAGACTGAATCTATTGTATAGGGTCTGGTACAAATTTAAGCAAGTATATTATTTTTTTATCATTTCTTCTTCTGGTGCCCTGTCAAGAACCCCCAACGTTGGCGAATCCTTCTCTATCCTGTGCTGCCAGGAATATCTGCTCCACAATTCTGAAGCCCGTCCATTCCCTGATATTACGCAGCCAGGACATCTGTCTCCTAATTCCACAGCAACCTTTCATCATTTGACTTATTTTATTAGATCTGTATGTGCTGAAAGGAATTTTTGTTATTGATATTTTTGAATTTGGACCACTTTTTTTTAGTATTTGTTACCTTATTTCTTTGTTAGAAGTAAACCTAGGGTTTGTCATTGCTCAAGTGTATTAAGATATCACAAAATTCCAGCCATGTCATAAACTCTGTTGGTGCTCAAAATCAAGCAAAATTATTACTAGGAAGTTTATTAGAGTTGTAGCAAAATATCTTGAACTTTTAACTGAGAAGGGGACGATTTGCATGTAAACTAACAAAGCAAAAAGACACAAATTTGCGCTCTACGCAACCGGAAGCTCGTTCAAGATGTTTGGCGAAAATCATACTACTGGTAGTATCTACTAGTGACATCTTGTGGCCATAAATGAAGGATCAAGGATTAATAGTTCTTACTGTGTCAACAGATTAATATCATAAGTCTCCAGTTGCTTGAAAAGTAATGTAAAATAAAATAAACCTTTGCTTATCATTAGTTATATTCAAGAACAATGATATTTGAAAAACTTCCAAAAATAGGTTTGATAAGGGATTATATTTGGCTATAATATTGAAATATTTCAGAGATTATAATGGAGGTGAACTATTTAATAAAGAACTTAGAGCCGATGGTAAAACTGCAATTGTTACTGGCGCTAGTTCTGGAATCGGCAAAGAAACAGCTTTTGACTTGGCGAGAAGAGGAGCAAAGGTAAATACATAATATTATGCAATTGAATAATATTTATTATTAAATTTCGAATTAAATATTTTTTAAAGATTAAAAAAAATATTTATTATTTGGGGTTGATACATAATAAATGTTTTATATATACTAGTACTAAATTTTATTATTTGTTGAACTAAATATTTGGATGGGTGAAATATTCCCAAAAGCACAATACAACCTAGAATTTAATTTATTTTACACTACGAAAAGGCACTTCAATCAAGACGACAATGAATCTGTTTGTTAATCCTACATTAATTTTTACAAATATCAAAGTATGTACCTCTGAAATCAAATATCTAACTTATCGAGTTACAGAATTTGGCCAACATAAAAAAGTAATTAAAATATGAACGGAATATTTTATGGTAGCATATATAAAAACTTATGTCTCGATGTTCGTTCACAGTAATCTCCGGAACAGCCCGCCCAAACAATTTTAATGAAATTTTGTAAATGTATATGGTTGGTTCCGGATTGAAAGATAGGATAGTTTAAAAGCTAAGCTTAGTTAATTTAGCTTAGCTTGCAAAGCTGAGGTCATTTTTCATACAACTCACATAGTTTGCGGTCTGCACACTTGTATGATAAACGACCTCAGCTATGCGAGCTAAGGTAAACTAACGTAGCTTGGCTTTAGACCCGGTAGGTGGCGCTGTTATCATGATCTAAAAAAATTCAATGAAATATTATATTTTTTATATATTTCTCATCCAAAAATACACACAACTACAAATTTTGATATAAGCACACTACCTCAAGGAGTTTTCATAGGAAAAAATGGTCATAATTTATTTTTAATTTGTGTTAGCGTTCAGTAGATGGCAGTGTGAAAATCTATTGACATCTGTATAACGAATCTAGAGAATAATATACCACTCAAACGAATGAAAAAAAAATTAAAATACTTCCCCTACCTCCACCACCAACCGCTTTGCATATGGGGACTGTAACAGAACGCTAAGTAAACGACAAAAATATGCATAGCACGAAGAGTAGCTCACGGAGCCCCCTAGATAAGCAATCTCCGCACCATAGTGCAAAAATAACAATCAAAGAAAGTGACACGTTTTGTTGGATTTCAGTTGGTTGGGTATCTGACTGCTGATCCAAAGGTTCCGGGTTCGATTCCCGGTGGAGACCCAGTTTTTAATTGTGTTTTCAGTCTGGATCTGTGAGACGATAAATATCGTAAGTCTCCAGAATGTCGCAACTTGTTATTGGGTGCGTGTTAAAGTAATATTTGACATAGTACCTGTTAGTTGCCCGAGAAGCAATATTAAATAAATAAATATACAAAATGAGGTCTATATAAAATGTGCTTTTTATAGAAGGTGGTCTACATAGATGGCAGTCTGTGGTAGAACAAAGTCTGCCCTGGTCCACTAGTATTCTGTATAAAACCAATTTCCCAGTTCTACCAATATATATTCCAACTTCGCCTCAATTGATATACTAAGTTTGTGAAAAAATTTAAATATGATTATATAACAAAAAATTACAATCTCCCTCTGTAAAATAACCCAATTATATTAATATTTTAGGCTGTGTTTCTCGAACAAAGATTAAAATAAAAGTATAGTTAAAATACTTTGATTTCATAAAATTATTCAAAGCTTTTGGTTGTTTCATTGAAATAATATGCCATAAACGACACAATTTTGAACAATTTTATGAAATCAAAGTATTTTAATCATACTTTTACTGATACTATTGTTCAAACAACCCAGCCTTATTGACCTAATCAAACAAATTCAACTAAAAAATACATTCATACTTGATAAAAATGATAATGTTTGCAGGTATACATGGCTTGTCAAGACTTAGCTAAATGCGAAACAATAAGGAAAGATATTGTAATTAATACACGAAACCGCTATGTCTACTGTAGACCGTGTAATCTGGCATCCTTTGATTCCATCAGGAATTTTGTAAAAATATTCAAAGAGGAACAAGATAGATTGGATATATTGATAAACAATGCTGGAGTTATGCACCACCCTGATCGCGTTACGTCTGATGGAATTGAAATGCATCTTGGAGTAAATTATATGGGACATTTTCTTCTGACAAATCTTCTTTTGGATTATCTTAAGGTTTGGTATTTGACTATTTCAATATATATATATATTGTTTACGTGATTACAAAGTTTCGCCATTTGCCAAACCAGGTAACAGCAGGCTAGCCAATGTTTTGGCAGGAAAATGGCTGTCGGGTCTGCTAGTATATCATAATATTTATATATTAGCAACATTAAATAACAAAATAAAATAAGTAAAAAAAAAATTAAATTGCAGTACACAATGCAATTGCGGTGCCTACTTTGACGTATGCTAGTGAAACATTGACCTGGCAAAAGACACATGAAAGTAAAATAAATGCTGTAGAAATGAGATCACTAAGAAGAGTATGTAATAGAATGATATATGATAGAATACAAAATTAAGACATACGGAGAGAATGCAAGATAAAAAAGGATATTATATGTAATATTAAGTGAATGCCTTGAGGTGGTTTGGACATATTGAAGAATGAACGATGAACGACTGACCAAAAAATATACATGGGTGCAAGAGATGTAGTGAATAGCAGAGATCGTCCCAGAAAGGGATGGCATGACCATGTGAATGATATTTTGAAAGAAGGAAACGAAAAAGTTTCAAAAAGTTTGAACAATCGACGAGCATGTATGAGACGATGCATGGATGTAAAGGAAGCCAGAAATGTGTGCAAAAATAGAGAAGTATAGTGCTCGGTTCTCTCTGCTTGATGGTATGTATATATGTATGTATAAATAACAAAAATAAACCTAAAAAGACTTATTTTTGCTTAATGTCGATCAGTTTAATGTATTTACAATGGTAGTTTACTGTCGTTTGCCAAAATACGACAAGTCCACCACGTAATATCAATTATTATTAACTTACACAATAAGTTTTGTACGTTTGACCAATTGATATTCAATAAATGATATTATATTATTATTTTGCAGAATTCTCAACCCAGCAGAATTGTGAATGTGACGAGTGTTGCCCATGCAAAAGGAAAAATAAACAAAGACGATTTAAATTTAGAAAAAAGTTATGATCCGACAGAGGCATACAATCAAAGCAAACTCGCCCTTGTATTATTCACTAATGAATTAGCGATTAGATTATCAGGTAAGTTTAAAATGAATAACTATTAGAATGGAGAAGTATATTAAGATGTATTAAAAAATACTCTATTAAGAGATACTTCTTCTGTAGTATCTTTAGGATCTGTGGATCATTTAGTAAGATTGTAAGTGCCGACTGCCGTGACACAGTTGGTAAGCTGTTTGGCTTCTGTGCAGGCGTCCTGGATTCGATCCCCAACAGAGGACAAATTCATTTATATTAATTTCTCACACAAATATTGCTTTTATGACCTGGAAACATTGGTTAGTTCTAAAAAAATACCATAAGTATTTTTAACGTTTTTCTAGTGAATATTTGTCACATAATTTTTAAACTCAGCATAAATTCTCCTAAAGAAATTAAAAAAAATTTTTTTACTGCGTTTATTTAAAATTACCCCATAACTATTATGTGTTGTAGAGAATTAAATCTTTTATGTGCTTAAAGAGTGCATAAAGTCAAAAAGAATGTTTGTGATATTTTTTTCATTTTAAGTCAGGGGGGCAAGTCTGGTCCGACCGGCGAAATCAAAACCCTAGTGATTACCCATATCATGGATATAATTATCAGATGGAGTTCTACAATATCTTTAGATGTCATAGAACTCCATATGATAATTATATCCATGATATGGGTAATCACTAGGGTTTTGATTTCGCCGGTCGGACCAGACTTGCCCCCCTGGTTTGTTCTTAAAATGCAAAAAAAACAAGAAATTTTGTGTTTCCCATAATTTAAATCATGTATAAACCCATGAAGGTACTATATATAAAATACCTTTTTAACGCATGCAATAGTTACCCTTACTAACACGTAACTTCATAGTGCATTAGGCAGTTTTAATATATCATGATTTCAGTCACTAGATTCAGCTTTATATGTCCTCTTAATAAGACAAATTCCAAAGTAGAGCTGCTTAAAGAAAGTATTGTGCCCTGGGATACTGAACGTTTTTTCGGTATTTGAACTAATTTAATTTTATATCCATGTATTTGCAGAAACAAAAGTGACAGTGTGTGCTGTGAATCCGGGACTTTCAGACACAGACTTGACACGTCACCTTCCCGTGAAAAAGAGCTTCTCCTACTACTGGCTGTACCCTCTTTCATGGCCTTTCCTTAAAAGCGGAAGGATGGGAGCACAGACCTCAATATATGCCGCTCTAGAACCTTCCATTGAAAAAATCTCTGGAGAATACTACTCGTATGTGAAAATCAACCCTATTTTTCTTAAATAATTGGTCTGAATTCTTTGTTGACAAAATATCAAATCCAATTTTAATCTATTTTACATGCCGCTTTATTCTCCGTATATTCTATAACTATGATACGATAAGCGTACATTCTAATTACTATCAGAACATACATAATATCTAACGCCTCATTCTCCTTTGTAAAGGTTGGTTCATAACAAAAATTCAAAATGAAAAAATTCAGATTGGATTCAAGTGTCAATATTAACAGACAGCTCTTACAATGACAATGAAACTTGAGTTATCACAAAAAATCATATTAATATTCAAATGACAAGTAGTATTCAAATGGATAATAATAAAATGCTTTTATTAAGTTTTACAGGTGCATAAAACTATATTGTGGCAGACTTATTGCCCTAGGGAAATTCTACCAGGCAAACACGAATATAGTGATGAGAATAAAAAAAACTTTATAACAAAATAACATTGTAAATATTAGATATATATAAAAAACAAACAAAAATTAGCTAAAATAATACATTCAAGATAGTCTCGAGTTTGGATATGTAAAGCATAGACCTTCAGACAGGGTGGCAATATTTAATAAAAAATGTATTGATTAATAATAATAATAATAAGTTATTTGTATAGCGCCGTTTAATGATTCGAGATTATACCAAGGGCGCTGATAGTTTAATGTTGTGTTGCTCTCTAAAAAAAAGCTGTTTTTAGTCCTTTAGTGAAAGTGCTCTTGCTTTGGGCACTGCGGACATCTAGAGGCAGTGAATTCCACTTAATAGGACCACTCACACTAAAGCATCAGTCATAGTAAGCCGAATTGGTCATAGTAAGCCGAGATTTTTATCTACCTGGCAACCCTGCCTTTAGAATATGTTTGAAGTTTGAAATATCATTGGTTTGAATATCTTTGAATATGAAAAGATTTTTTTTTTTATATAAAAGATACAAGTATTCGTTTGGTTCAAGGAATGCATTAAAAAAAATCTCTAGGCATTTTCAACAAATTTTAACGTACTTTTTTTTATTTTCAGCAACAATAAAAAAGACACAATGGCGCCTTCAGGGAATGACTTTGAAACGGCAAAGTGGCTTTGGGCCGTTAGTGAAAAGTGGACAAGACTAAAACAATACAACGCTCAATAAAGACAAATATTATTTATTGATATATGACGTGTAGTGAAACTTAGTCAACTCGAAATGAAATGCTAATATTTTAAATACTATTTGGAGTAAAGTACAAAAATATCACAAAATGTTAGTTCTTTTGGCTATCGAGTATCAAAGCCATCTCCATTTGTTCACAACAGCTCGGAAGAGAGATCTCATGCTTCTTGTGCACCGCATCATCAGCAAAGTTTTAAACTGTAGAGATTGAAAACCATGAGGTATAAGTAGTAACAAAATGCGTTTAGTTATAATATGTATATGATTTATGTGAAGCATCACTTAGTATTAAAGAAAAATGTACAAAGTTATGTAATTTTAATAAACGTTTGTTACCAGATTTCAGATTTTTATTTGGCTTGTCGACGATCTTCAACATCATGGCCTATAAGACACACTCTTTGGGAAATAACTTTAAAAGAGGCGTCTGTGGACAATATTCTTAAACATTTTATAAAGACAACAAAGTTTTTGCAGTTATAGACCTAGTTGTAACACTTTTTAAATACCATGTGATTTTATCATCCTTTGGGATGTCATGTTATATGTGAAAAAAACTCAAATCCCAGAGCAGGATATTTCACTTACAGGGCATTCCCCCACTTGTAACACTTCATCAGTTTATTTTATTTTTTATTTTTTTAATAAAAAATGAATATGTCCTTGTTAAACAAGTACATATACATCTTCCTACGTTCCCTAAAATAAGCAAATAAATGCTTGTGCTATATGTGAACGAAATCGGTCGAGGCAGGATTCGAACTCGCGATCACTGGATTACTAACCCAGCACGCTAACCGCTCTGCCATCGACCCATCTAATTATTTATCCTTCCGTATCCTTTTCATTCCTTCAAGTAATTTACTGTTATATGGTTATTCTAGAGACTTATAATATTTACACCAAGACAAGAGAAAAAGATCAAAAGAAATTAATATTTAGGATCATTGTAAATAATACACAGATTAATTTAATAAAAATATGTCATATTTAATTTATATACTATGTACATAAAAATTAGTCAAGTGTAAATAAATTATTCCCAAATGGACTGATGATAACATGGTTGATCAAATATGAGTTTTCTCGGCTGTGGCTGTTCCAATATATCGTGGTTGTGCAGCAACTTGAATACACCAGTACCTATGGCTGCCGGGATTCCCATTATAATAGACTCTGAGACGCCTTCGATGGCGTCAGCCTGACCGTAGTAAGCCGCATCAAACAGGTGATCTGAAGTTTTCTCAAACTGTAAAGAAAGAAAATCATTATAGAGTAAAATGTTTCTCTGCTCATCTTTTTCCTCATGACAGAGGGTGGCAGCTTTATTCAATCACTGTTTGTCCTGCCTCAATGCTGATACGAAGCTCAATTTTATATAAACACTATAGGAGAAGAAAGCAGTTAAGTACTATTTTATCTGTGGTCTAAAACCGTTAACCACAGATAAAATAGTACTTAACTTCTGTGACCACAGATAAAATAATACTTAACTTCTGTGACCACAGATAAAATGGTACGTAACTTCTGTGACCACAGATAAAATAGTACTTAACTTCTGTGACCACAGATAAAATAGTACTTAACTCCTTTGATATTTATACAAAATCGACCTTCTGCTGGCTAACTCTTGACGTTCATATCTGATCTCAATTTTGAACCTTCGCTTAGAACTTAACATATTATGCACCATTATAAAGGTAGGTTCTTAAGGAAAAATGGAATCAGGTAAGATTTGAAGTCAAATCTTCCGTGACACAGTTAGTAAGCCGTTTGGCTTCTGTGCGGGCGTCCTACGTTCTATCCCCAACAGAGGAGAAATTTATTTAAATTCATTTCTCACGCAAATATTGCTTTTCTGGGCTGGAAACACTGGTTAGTTAGAAGAAATTGTCATTTGGCAATAAACTCCCCACTTGCGCAGGGTGCAAGGAAATGTTTATTATTATTATAATGCGGCTGTTCTGAGCAGAGCATTAGTCACCAAATTATTTACCTAGAAAATTAAATTCTTTTCAAATATGAACTTTATGATACATTCATAAAAAAAAATTTATAACTTAGTATTAATCACATTCATTGTAAATTTGTCCATGGGGACAAATGTAGGAAGGCCCCAGACTAGGATGGTCCGACGACATCAAAAAAGTGGCAGAAAGAGACCAGTAGAAGTCTGAATGGGAGGTCTTTATCCAATACTGGACTCGAGAGGCTGAGTAAAAATATTGTAAATTTTGTTACCGGTTTCAAAGCTGACAAACATCAAGCTAATTCACAAAAGTTGTGAATAAAGAGATAACACATAATAAGATTCAAAAGAAATACAAATTACATGAATGCTTATAAAATATGAAATTATGTAATAAGATTAATGTATTTGGCGGTATCACAGTGGTAGTCCATAATTACAGTGCAAATACTTTGCTCTGTTTAACTAGTTTTTAATGTAATTATCTGTATGACATTCAGCTTAAATAGATGGATGTTCAACTTACTGAAGCAAGATTAAGTACAGACTCCTTCATCCTGGCCAGTCCATATCTTGTGATACCAAGGACCTCTCCCCTGGCAGTCATCTGTCCAGCCAACAGCATCATATGACGATAGTCCACAGACATACCGTGACCTTCCATAACCTCCTTTATTTCGTGCATTATGGTCGTCTTTGCTGCTTCCACTCCCAGAGTTTGATATACCTAAATACAATAACACAAGAGATATTAAGTTCTTTAATTTATTAATATTTAAGAATATTCACTTCATATTGAACAGATATACGTGCATCTCTCTCAGAAAAACAAACATCAACCTCTCTTCAATTCTTCAGTTTTGTTGGTAGATATTGTCTTTTACCAATAAACTTACATTTTATTTTGGATATCCAACAGTACAGTAGTATATAATAACATTGTATGAAATTAAGAACAATGGAAAAAAACAGTAAATGATACGGTGACTACGGTACATAATAACAGGACATCATATCAAGTGATTGTTAAAGTTTTACATACAATTTTTAACAAATGAGAAAAACAAAATTATAAGATCATACTTTTGTATACTTGTTTGTACATAAATTAAATACATATTTAAAAACATATTTGAGACACGCATTTAAACAGCTCCAGAAGCTGTTTAAATATGTAATATTATTTATTAATTGTATGAGATATATAAAACACAATTGAAAATCAGAAGCTTCTAGTTATAAAATTTGTAAAAGATATCAATTAGAGGTAAAAGTATATTCCCACCTCCCAAATATTATTGGATGTGGTTTTGTTCCCGTTGACACCGTAAGTAGCCATTACATCTTTGAGTCCATCTCCTTCAACACATAATTTGTATCTAAAAACAAATACACACAAGTAAAGTTATCGAAAAAAAACATTTTTAAAAGTCACATGGACTGCGCAGAGCACATATTTGGGTTTATTGGTTGGTTGGTATCAGCGCAAACCGTCCCCTCTCCTCCGAAATTTGTCAAGATATTTGCCAATAACTATATAATAATGAGCAAGGTTTATTTGAAACTGTTCAAATTTAATATTTTAGTGAAAAAGAAAATACAAAAACTAACATTTCTGTCATGAGAAATAGCTGGATGTGGCTTTTTTTGCATATCACCGTGACATTATCATTCTACAAGTCCTGTCAAACAGTGGAGTCAAAACCCTCACGATAACCCATAATAATGGATATAATTATGTCCCATATAAATGAAAACAATTGCCAGCTGTTTCTCATGATAAAAATGTAAGTATTTGTAACTTGGCTATGAGACCGTGTAAATTTTTAATAAAGAGGATACTATTAGGATATAGGACATAGACAATGTATAAATTCCTCCTAAACCATGGTTCCACGACAACGGAATAGCCAAACAAGATGTGACAAATATATGTCGCATCAGACTAGGACACTGACTTATTAGCAGTCTGACTTATTAAAGATTGTAAGGGATAGCTCTTCATGTGCTTTTAGAGAAGAAATCGAGACCCTGGACTATATATGTTTTTTGAATGCCCAATCCACACCGAACATTTTTTACTGCACAGTTGATGCTCCACTTCTAATCAATATATCACATCTTCTGTCCTTAAATTCCCTGCATATCTATTTGCACATAGCAAAATTTCTTCGTCTTAATGGTTTCGATATTAATTCTGGAAGGGTAAAATGACTAGAGCATCAAATTATTATAGTTTACCTGACGGGCTGTTTTGTGTCATCGCACGCAATTACCGCCCTGGATACATGACTGAGTCCCTTGATGACTACATGAGGAATCTGTTGTCCCAATTGTTGAAGAGCAAAGTTCAAGGCGTGACTGTGTTTGGTTATGTCTGGCTTTATCGTGATTATCGACTCTCCGACTACCGTCACATTACCTGGTTTCAACTTTAGCTTGGATGTACATAACCTAGCCAAAAAATAAATGGAATTACATAAATATTAGATCATATCATTATTTATATAAACTAGACAATAAAACAAAGACACTTAAAATAATCTTAATTTTTCTGATAGTACATCTTCTTCAAGAATGTTATAATTATTAATTGAGTGAATACCAATTTATTTGTACCAATTTATTTACTTGCTGTGAGGCACCGGCTTAGAATAGTGCTTCCATTTTTTTAAATCATTGTTTTCGAGTGTCCCGTAAGAGCCGGGTAATCGAAAACACAACAGGCAACAATAACATCTTACATAGTTCAGCAATGAGGTTCACCACCCATTCTGAATGTAGTGCCTTTTTTGGTGAAACGAGACTGGTGTGTGGGTATACATAGATGTGTTGTTCTCCCTTTTATAAGGCAATGCACACCTGCACACCTTTCGCTGGTTACCCCACATTGTGGGATATTCCGTGATGGTATGAATGAGTATGAATTACTCAGAGTTGCTGACCACTGTCAAAAGATACAAAGCTGTGTACTTTGGCTACATATTCCGTGGTGATAAATATGCCCTTCAACAACTCACAGTGGAGGGAAATATGGGGTATGGAATGTAAAAAAACATTGTGGCTTCAAAATCTCAGAATAGTCCGAGATTCTGGATGCGGTGTCACTCATTAAGCTGACGCAAGATCGTCATGTTGCCAATCTTCATTAGGAGCAGCATAAGATAACTACTTAGAAAGCAGCATTAACTGTGTTTACTAGCGTTATATAAACACAGTTGTTGGGGATTTTAAGTTTTTTATTTGAGATTATAATAAATATTAAATAAACATATTTATCAACTTTTCGTTATTAAATACATTACTTGTAGTGTGTACAATTGCAAAGAACAATTACTTACGAGTATCTGATGGAGTCTGCATTGACTTCCAAACTCAACAACTTGATTCTCTCCATATCCAGTCTGATCATCAAGAAACAATCATCGTACAAATAAACCTCTTCAATGTATGTTGTTATCTATAAATTATATATAAAAAAAAAACAAAATAAATACACAGCAGAATGAACAACCATAATTTGACTTAATAACACAACTCCTATTACCAATAATATAATATACTTTTATTTAGTTGAAGTATATTGTTGATTCTGTTATACAGTGGAACCTCGTTTAACAAAGATAATTTTTTCTACAATTCGTAATGTGAAATATTTGTTAAGTAAAATGATTTTTCCCACATAAATTAATGTTAAATACAACGAAGCACTCTATGCTAAAAAAATACTCAATTTTTAACCATAGATTTTTATTATAATATACTAGATGTAGTACTCTGTGCAAAAAGTGAGTCATGGAATATCACGCATTTGACATTTTGGTTGGCAACATATTGCAGTTTTCCTTACATTTCAAAATATCCTATATAATTGTTCTCTAAATCTTTATAAGTGTTTTTTTACTATAAATAAATCCGAAAACAATTCACATAAGTCGTCATTCTCTATAGAAAAACGATGTGGTCTGCCAATCAAAACATCAAAAATCCCCCGGAAAAATGAGTCACTTCGATTCATACAAGATTTGCTAACCACGACATCTAGTATATTATAATAAAAATCTATGATTGAATGGTAGAATGTTCATTATCAATTTGGTGAACTACTTAGTCACATCTTAGTATACATTTATAATGAAGATTTTTTAATATTGATCTCAACTATTTTTGTTGTGATTAAACTAGTTGCGCGTTTAGTAAGCTTTTAACGAAATCTAATAAGTAAGACCATATATATGTTCTAGATATTACAATCATTGTAAAGTAAATAAACATATTTTATAAATTTGGTTACAATATTACTAATAAACTTACTTCTCCTAGTGTTGTCTTTTCAATTCTCCCCTTGACCTTCCTAGCAAACTCCTGATCGTAGGAATCCATCAGTTCGGCTGTTATGATCGGTGTTGAAATGTTCTTGCTAGCGTTGATGATCTCTTTGATGCGAGGCACTCCCTGTGTGATGTTCATAGAAGCAACTCCAGCAAAGTGAAAAGTCTTCAAAGTCATCTGCGTTCCTGGCTCACCGATGCTCTGTTAAAATATCATAATGATATTTTATTAAATTTATATAAAAGAGATGCTCATCATAAAGCGGTATTGATGAATGACAGTCGAGTTTGGAAATTTATAAATAGTATCACATTACTATACCATCGTACAGTTTCCTTATTTGGGGTAGGTAAAGAACATCAAATGTTACACTCTTCTATCTTAATGTTCATGTCTCATGCACCTTTTTCTATTATTCATACTTCTCGGATATCCTTCAAGATCCCATTTATATGATAGTACCAATATTTTTTGGCAGACCTCTACTTCTCATTTCTCTCCTGGTGTAATTTTTTTGTCAAACAATTGTGACTCATTTTTTCTATATTTTTTCAAAGCATTTAATTTCACCTTGCAATATCTCTTTCAATCATACATTCCTGTCTAATAATAATAATTATGAAACCTTTACATTACAAAAATAATTGCTAAAGAAACGGAATAATAAAAAGGCTTCCGGTCTAATATCCTCTACATATTATATTTTTCGTTGGCAATTTTCCCACACGATGGTGGAGTCTGCTTTCTGCTTCTCGCGTTTTTACTATTCTCCCACAAGTTTTATTACCATGATTGTCACCCAAAGTCGGGTAGATGCTATGTACATTTGTTGATTTCACAGTTTTAACAAGACATGATGTACACACTTACACATACACGCGTGGACTACTGACTGGCTGACTCGCAACTACAAAAAACATAAGTAAAATGTGCATTTAGAACTTTATTTGACAGCTGAATTCTTCCCTTCCCCCATACTTCCTGTCTCCTCCTAATTTTTTAGAATTCTTTAATTTATATTAAAAACTAAACTAGTACCAAGTACTTTTATTGTCAAATGATGGATACAGTTATTGGCGTTATAAATTTAGAAATGTTCTTATGGTATTGTGAAATTAGGATAAGCTGTTGTATCCAATAAATTTAATAAAAATAAATGTTCAGTTTTCACAGTAAAAATAATTATGGAATTTTTCAGTGTTGATTTAAAAAAAATTATTTAAAATGAATATCATACCCATCAAGTAAACATAATTGAGGAAATGGCGATAGTCATTATATCATTCACTAATGTCAATATATATTATATTACCTGAGCAGCCAACGCTCCAACAGCAGTTCCCGGTTCAATGATACTCCTCATGTATTTGTTCTTGCATGTAGTCAAAAAGACAACCACTTGTGACACGGTCAGCCTTTCCAATTCCATCGCAATGGGTCCACATGAGCGGTACTTGGAACGGAGAGAGTTCACTTTGGCAGCGATACCTCGAAGGTAATTTCTAGCAACAAAAATACAACAATTAGTGTTTTTTTTTAAATTACTCTTACCGATATTTGTATCACAAAGTTTAATTTCCTCTTTACGGGACAAAAATTAATAAACCTGATTAAAAAAAAACCAAGATGGAATCCTGCATTATCAAAGCTGTCAAAATTTGACAAAATAAATACAGTTAAATTACAAATGATACTCCATTACAGTTAGATATTTCAGATTTATGGGAATTGATAATCAAAAAAGATTCATACAATAATTCCAGTTTGAACTCCGGACTACAAGACTTGAAATCTTCCATTTCTAAAGTTTCTTCAGCTGCCGCTACAATAGCATCACCGCTGAGAGATTCCTCTTCCCTGAAATTAAAAGAAAAGACTTAAAATAACAATTATAATTTATAAACAGTCAGTAATATAAGATTACTCCAAGGGCATTTTAACTTACAAAACAATAATGCCCGATTTCCCCAAGGCTCCTTAACTTAAAAAATCACATTTATGGACCACTTAGCGCAAAATTGCATTTCACCAAACAATCTTAGCCTCGCTTAGCGACGTCGGCGCATAAAATTTTAAGTGGCGGTCTCTAGTGGATTAACCGTCATAAGCGTACTTAACGCGTTTGACAGATAGATATTCGGGATACGATTTCATCGCAGAGTTGTTTTATTATTGAATTTATCTTTTTTTTTGTAAAATTTAAGTTATATTTTGTTTATTATCATCTTGGAAGATGGCTGGATTCGTGAAATCGTTGAATAGACATGCTCCATCCGTTTGTTTTGAAGTAATTGCTGTGTTTTTTGAAACTAATTCAATTAATTTAGTTTTTTCACTGGGGGTAAAATTTGTAGAACGTTTCCTTGGTTTATCCATAATTATACTCTGATAAATATGCGCGTCCCGTGTCGAACAATCTCAACAATCAACAAGTGCGAAGCGAATAAACAGCCATGACAGCGAGTATATCCTAGGATGTACACCGATTTTTTAAACCAAACCTACAAAAGTTTGGTAAAAATAGATTGGTTAGGTTTGTCTGTAGTTATAATTGCGACTGGCATGAGCCAGTTGCATTGTATATTAAAAAAAGTAACAAATATTAAAATAAAATAACTAAATTGGTGTGAAAACTAAATAAACTGTCTGTACATGATGTGTCAAAAACAAAAACTGGTGTACAAACAAGGCTACCCTGACAGCGAGCGCCGCTAGCGCCAGCGGCAATTACCTGTACTCATGAGATCAAAGTAGTACTTTTTTATAATTAATTTATATATAGAGTAAAAATCGTGAAATTCACACGTTAGAATATTTTAATGATATTTTTATAGTTTATTATGTATTTCTTATTTGCATATTTTTTAAAGTAACGTTATCTTGAGTCCATATTCATGTTCACCGGAAACATAACAAAAACTAATCCTGACCTTAGCTTAGTGTGGCTGTTATTTGTTGGTGAAATGCAAATTTATTAAGTAAGCCACTTAAGGATTTAAGTTTCGAATGGGTACTTAGCTGATGTTCGATTTTGAGGGACCTTGGAGAAAGCGGCCGTAATAGTCTTAAATAATTTACTGAAAGTATCAATGCTCTAGGATCTGGTTGTGTAATATGAAACTGCAATCATAGTAAGATGCCATATTAACCCTGTCCAATTCCTGTGGCTTAATATGAAACTGCGATCATAGTAAGGTGCCTGATTAGCCCTGTTCGATTCCTGTGGCTAAATATGAAACTGCCATCATAGTAAGATGCCTTATTAACCCTGTCCAATTCCAGTGGCTAAATATGAAACTGCCATCATAGTAAGATGCCTTATTAACCCTGTCCAATTCCAGTGGTTAAATATGAAACTGCGATCATAGTAAGATGCCTTATTAACCCTGTCCGATTCCGGTGGCGCAATATGAAACTCCGATTATAGTAAGATGCCATATATTAACTCTTTCCAATTCTTTTAAACAATTGATACACTGTGATCCAGACAATCTCAGTGTATGATGTCTTCCTGATTATGCATTTTTTTGACACAGTTCTTAAATGTGGTGTGGAGCAAGTCATTCATAACCTTTAAGACCATAAGCATACCATATAATCCACTCGTTCTGGACAATTCAACCAGTGTAGTTCATTAAGAAGAAGTACAGTCTTTCCAGATGTTCCTCATTTTGTAACCTGTGTCATACATCGTCTTGTTGAATATTCTGCATTTACACATCTTTTTTACTTCATAACAAATTTCTACAGCACATTAATATGAAAAACACGAATTGAAAAACATTTGGCAAAAATATACCTTGAAGGGCATTTGGCTCTTGTGTCATAAAGAACTCGATTAAGATCAACGGGTCTGTCTTTGGCTTCCATGAAGGATGGATCCAGTCCATCACTTCCATATTTAAATTCCACAACTTCACCAACCGCATTCCTCACAGTCATGTCGTAATGGAGAACCAAATCTTCCAGCGACTGAAAAAGAAAAATAATATTCTAATGAATAATACTACGGAATATCCAGATTATCTGCACTTAAAAATATGGCTGTAATCTACTGAACATATCACACATGCAATAACCATTCACATCATCTATAGTAAAAGAAAAGTTGCTTTTCTTATTAAATAATATCTAATTTATAAAGCTTTTACAAATTCCTATCTACTTGTTTTCCTCACTGTTGAAATAAGCTCTTTTATAATTATTTGTTGAGGTTTCATTATTGTATTGTTTAACCTTTTCCGTGCTACGCGTATGCTAAACAATGTAACACCTCAGTGCGGGGCAATTTTCGGACAAAATTAAAATCGTCATATCTCAATAACTACTCACCTGAGATACTTGAAATCTTCGACAAGAATATTCGTTTTTAGCTGTTCTAAATGTTGAATACAATTTTTTGTTACTTTGTGTTTCTGCATACTATTTAACTGATTTTTTCAACATTCCAGCTTACAAAAACATAATTAATTAGCAAAAAAATATCACATAGGTAAAAAAAGACATAGGAAAGAATATAGTGAATAAAAATCATCTTAAAATTCATGAATTTTTAAGTATTTCTTCGAAAACAAACACAGTTTTCAACAATTGCTTAGTGCCTTATACATTTGTATGAAGTTTATCTGTAAGCGCTTTGACCTATGCGCCGCTCCACTGTAATTTATCAACTTATAGTAGAAAATAGTCATAAAATAATTGGTTGTTATAAATAATACTGTAATAAGTCAACAGGATCTGGAGAACTTTTTCGAAACATTTATGAAAGCAAAATTCATTCATAATAGCAAAAAATATTCAATGCATTTTGTCTATCACTTAGTAAGATTTTAAAAGTTGGTGACACAAAAAATCGAAGTTACTCTCAAAAACACATGAACTTTAAAAAAATAGTAATTTTGAAATATGAATCAACGTTAAAGACACAAATAAAATATAATTAAATAATAAGATTAATTACTCATTGTTTTACATTCATATTAGTTAATAATGCTCTTATTGTCAAAATAAATAAATAAACAAAAACATATAAATTTACAGCAAAATACTTTGTTTTTATATAGGTACTAAATAAAAACCGAACATAAATATTTTTCTAAACCGGCGCACAATCTATACGACCTCGGATATGGGTTATACGCAACATTAATATCCATACAAAGCGGTATCTCAGTGCGGGTCTCGATTATGTCTCGAGATGAAATAGACAAAAAGTAAACACTCTACCGCCATCTACCAAATTTTTTTTAATTTTTTTTAAAATCATATTTACTTAGATAAATGGTTCAGCTACACGATGTAATTATTATATTTTGGATATGTCGATAAATAAGATTTCTACAGCGAGTTTAAGTGGAGCATTGTCCATCACGATAACCTATCGTGATCCGCACTGGTGTAGCACATGATTCATCACGATAACGTCTCGAGATTAGCACTGAAACGGTTAATTGGAAGAAAATGTTTTATTCTGATAAACCTGCCTTTGCATACTAATAGTAAATAAATAATACATTAATATAAATAATAAGATATTAGTAATTACATAATCGGTTTGACTCCTCTACAAATAAGTTTCAGCACCGGAATAATTAATAATCTGAATAATAACACAAAATTCTACATATACATACTTTCACCAATCTCCTCTGAAGGTATCCAGTTTCTGCAGTTTTGACAGCCGTGTCCACCAAACCTTCTCGGCCTCCCATCGTATGGAAGAAGAACTCCGTCGGAGTCAATCCTGAGTAAAAACTATTTTCAACAAAGCCACGGGCAGCGGGAATTTTCGCTAGAGATTACAAAATTTATATCAAAATATATCATTTTTACAACAATTAACAAAACACATATTTTATTTCATTGAATAGATAACATTCTACACTAAAGTTAATAAATATATAAATAGAAGAAAACTAACAATGTCTTTCAAAATGAGGCAGTGATCTATCCTCAAATCCATTTGGAACTCTTTTTCCGTTCAAAGCTTGCTGTCCCACACAGGCTATCATCTGAGATATATTGATGTTGGAGCCTGAAAGAAATCAAGTGCATATTTAACTATAATGCAAATTTAAACCTACTTAAAACAGAACAATAAAAGTCAGTGACAATAAATTATTAAGTTTCCAGTACACAATGGCCCATGCACGGCCATGCGCCACGGCAGGCCATCAACGCCTGGCAGCGAAAAGGTGTTCACACAATGGTCCATGGCTCATTACCGCATAGAGAGGCACTGACGATGGACGTCGAAGTAATCTCGGCCTCAGCAATTTATTTGTCAAAAATTGTAGGTTTAGATTTATACAACTCTATAAATTTAAATGTTTCTTCGTTACTTCACAATAAAGTGAAGCGCATTACCCCGATGCGCGGTCGGTGACAAACTGAACAATGGGCCACTGTGTGAACACCACCGGCCAGACCACGTCACGATTCCTTTGAAGTGTGCTCAAAAACCCGACAACGTGGCCATTGCGCGCCACGATGCATGGCCCACTGCCATTTGTACGCCATGAGGCACAATTATTCCATTTACACAATGGCGATGGCCTGCAGTGGGCCATCGTCGACCACTGTGTACTCGCAGCTTAACAGTGGAATTTAAAACCAATTCTTTTATTTAACCAAAAATAAATTTTTACCAATTTGCTATATGGAGTTCCATAAGAACTGTCAATTAATAAGTTAAATAAAGTCAAACCTGCCGCCTGGTTGCGTATTTGATAACCCCGTATGGAAAGGATATGATGTTTGAAATGTACATAAGTATAAGCTTCAATTTCAATATTTTTAGTCATGATTTATAAACTATGATATACACCATATACCTATATACATTAGCTGCTAAATCTTAGCAGAGGAAAATTAAAAACAATGACTGGTCATGTGATCTGTGAGTGTTCAGCTCTAATGGAATCCAGACACAGACACCTGGGAGCCTTTATACTAAGACCCAAGGACGTGGGAGGCATCTCAATTTACAAAATATGGGACTTTATCCAAGAAACCGAACTGCTATTGAAATGACAGCCCTAAAGGGAGGTGCAAAATAGATCAGACATGGTCGCAGTGCGGGGGCCCCACTCCTAACTAATAATAACAATATATAAATTTCAAACGTCGTCTCATTGATTACCGGAATGCTGATTAAATACATGGTTAACACCAGAATGCTGATACACAATACTTCATTTCTCAAATGAAAATGTTACTCATCAAAAACAGGAAAAGATGAATAATGGCAAACAGTACCATTTATAAGGTTTAGAATTTATTCAGCCTCCTATCTGGTACCTCAGATTCAATTATTTTCTTATATATAAAAGAAAAATAAATAACTTGAAAGATCATGTAGGTTGAGTAGAATGCAAATTTGGGTTTTTTGCTGGGATGGTATTTGCGTAAACCACCCCCCCTCACCTCCGAAATATGTTAAGATAATTGACCGATAACTATATTGAAAATTGAATAAGATAATATATGCATACCTTTAGAGCCACTCTGTGCCATGATAAGTGGTGCGTTGGTTGGATGAAGTTCCCTGAAGCAGGCCTTTGCAGCCAGCTCACGAATACTGGACAGTTCACTCAACATCACAGCTTCTAAAGATTCCTCCACCGAGCATCCCGGTTGACATTGCAAAGTACCACGCTCCATGTTAGCAATGTACTCGTTACATTTTCGATACCTAGAAATAATATTATGAACTCGAATCTCGTTGTGATGGACCATCCCTATGATGTCCACACATCACTACTGACTTGTCATGGCTACCAACTCAAGCTGAACGTATAAACAATGATCCCCTTCTACTCTCATCATATCATTCGGAATTACTTCAGTCGCCCGGCATAGACGTATTGCGTTCTTTCCTCCACATTCTTATTATGTGTGAATCAAATATAATAATTTAATGATTCCCAAAGTGGTCTATATCGACCCCCATGGGTCTATGACAACCTGCAAGGGGTCTACGTCAGGGAAAAAAAATATTGGGGGTCCATGAAATGAAAATGGGGGTCCACGATAGTGGATCTCAACATACACTGATAGTACCTATTTATTTACATTATAATTACTATCTTATAATATAAAGAAATATACATTATTTACACAAGTACCTATGAAGTAAAAAAAATATTATATATGTTTATAAATTGTGTAGTTGTAGGATGTAAGAAACGAATGTCATAATACAAGAGCAACTGACTGAAATAAGTACAAACGAAAAACTTAAGGTTCAGTTAAAGCACGGATATTAGCACTTCTGGCTGCTAAAAAACATATCCATTACTTATCCCGTATTATAGAATATAGTGAGGAAATTTTTAATTTCCTTTCCACCTAGTGTTTAATTTAAGTTTTTAACACTAAACTTCATTACAGTTAGAAATTTACAAAAAAATTAATATCAGATTAGTAGGGGGTCTACAAAAAACCGAAAAACATGGCAAGGGGTCTACGATAAAAAAAAAGTTTGGGAACCTCTGTTCTAAATAAACATAAATCAGAGTGAGTACAATCTTTTATTGCATGAATTATCAGTTGCACCCAATTGTTTGTAGTGTATCTATTATAGAGAGATGAGTTTTAATTTTACCTTTTGAACAGGCAATAAATATTCTATTAATTAATCATAATCAAAATGACTAAAATAACCATCTCCCTATATCGTAAAAGTATCACAAAATGATGATCAAACAAGGTTATTTTTTTTTAATCATATTACAGAAAAAGGAACAGATATAAGAGTTGAGTAGTATAACTTCAAGAAGGATATTGTTAACAGAATGAAAGTAAGCACACTGCAGTGGTTTGGCCATATGAAAAGAATGAAGAATCAATGAAAAAAAATTTCAGCCATGAAATCATTAGCACGACCACATGAACGATAAAGAAGTTAAAAGTTTAAATAACAGACAAGTATGCAGGTATGTATTAAATATGAATACGAGTGAGACGATGAATGTATGCAGACAGAAATGTATGGCGCTGGGTATGTATGAATGTACTTACCCGTCCCTTAAAAGTTTGTTTTTGGCTTCGATAAGCTGCTTTCCTGGTGTCACATCAATGATACCAAAACTAAATCCTCTATTCATCATATAGTATGATGCCATTCTTGCCAGCCTGCGAATAAAAATAAACTTTATCAATATTACATAAAACTCATTACCAACCTAGATGAAGTGTTGGAAGACTTCAAGAAAGGTGGTCAGAAGATAAAAGACGAGTGGCTGAAGGCTCGATTCTGCGTTCAGATTGAAACGCCGCTCGAAAGCGTTCAGTGAGATTGATGTGAAATACGCCTAATAATAATCTGCAACTTACATTCGACACCCGACGTCGAGTGTTGTATCTGAACACAGCCTAGAATCTCTGTTTAATACTATAAGAACAATAAATGAATTAAAAACACTTTTAAAATAATAATAACCTCCACATTCCTTTGATGGCATAGTCCTCGCCCCAGTCCCGTAGCAGGATATAAAATATGCTGGTCTTTGTTCCAGAACCCAAGGTACTCTTGTCCATGGAGCCGCACAGTAGTTCAGAGTTTCTTATTATAACATCTAAAATTATGAATAAGAAAAAACTATTTTATGAAATATTGTTAAAACATTCAATCATGTTTCATCCATAGAATAATAATAAAACTATAGAATACTCATTCCCATACAATAACTCGCTGAAAAAGTGAAGGCGTTTTATGGCTCGTGTCAATATATGTATAACTCTGCTGGTAGACATTGTTCGTATAGTACTACTCGTTATGACTGCGTAAATATATTTGCAAGCAGTTAAAAAATTACCTATTTGGAGAACGTATCACGCAGATGGCCAAATGATTACTGAATGCTCGTAGCAAAATGTTGACCAAATTAGTCAACATAAAGCAGTCGCGTTTATTGCAGGCTAAAGAGTATTCTATACTATTATTATTCTATGGTTTTATCACACTAAAGTACAATTATTACAAAAACATGCATACAATGAATCAATACAATGAATCTGGGACTAATTTCTGCCTGGACTGATTCATTCATCTATATTATTAACGCTTGATAAGTAATCTGTTGGAATATATGTAAATAAAATATTTAATTCACACAAATAACAACAGAAGAGCATATTTAATAAACCAATAATTTTAAAATGTAATTGAAAATATGTTTTTATTTAATAAAACAAAGTGATTCTATTTTCACATAAGTATTTGTCTTTTATACAGAAAAATCACTTTGGCTGACTAGGTCCTTATCAACTGATCAGTTGGGTTGAGTGTCCTTTAAAAAGGAGAAATACATATTATGTGGTACAATATTTAAAAAACCCTGAGATGGAATTCTAGAATATCATTATCGTCTGCATTGACAGAATCTTATTCACCCTGGCACTGTCACACAAAAAATTAGGAAAAATGATCTACTTGCAATTGAAATGAAACTTTGGGAATTTGTTCAGCGCACACCTGAGGTAGTTTTTGAATATTTATATATGTATTTATTTCTTTGGGTTTAGCTAGTTGAATATTAACTTTAAAAGGACATAATTGTGCTAGACAAACTCACAAAGCTTTGTAAAAATAATTTATATAGCAGTATTAAAATTATATACTTACAAGAATCCTGTACGCACATGTCCAAGTTGGAAGTGTAGTTTTTTCCCTTAGTTTGTAAGTTCGCTTTCACTTCACAGCGTTTATTTGGTTTCAAAATCAAACTAAAAAGTTAACAAATATATACAGGTATAGATATAATTATAACTTTATTTTCTTTGCTTTTCAAGAAAGAATATACAATATTATTAATAAACCTTTATTTTAAACCTTTTTTTATATTTCCATTTATTAGTATTTTACTCTTTTGTTATATGTTTGTTGAAGCATCTAATTTTATGTCATTTTTATTTTAAATAAGGCACACTGTATATTTTATTTTCATTTTTGATCAACTGCTTTTATGCAGTGATTTGTGATTGTTGAATTTACTTATCATTACTGAGAACATTGGCCTGCCTTGGCAATGCCATAGTAATATTTTTTACCCAAATATCTGCTTGCCAGTCCACAATATTCTCGGTTTGAGGATGGCCGGTTGTGGCAGGTCAATCCTCAATGTGGCGTCATCGGCAGCCAAGAGACAGGCGGCCAACTGACACGCCTGCTCCTTGGTGAGGAACGTGTCTCTCTGAGTCAGCAGATATCCACCCGTGATGAAGTCTTGTGTGGCAGCTATCAGCAGTTCACCGTTGCGTGGGGTTACCAAGTTGGATTTATTCTAAAAAAATAAACAATTCTTGACAACTTAGATTTGAAATAAAATAAACAATATTTTCTATAAATTATAAACATGAGAAAAGTGCCCATGTTCTTATCAACATTATCAAGTATTTCTGGCCGATACATCAGAGGGGCAAGTCTGGTTCAATAGGCGAAATCAAAACCCTCGTGATTACCCATATCATGGATATAATTATTATATGGAGTTCTACAATATCTTTAGATGTAATAGAACTCCATACGATAATTATATCCATGATATGGGTAATCACTAGGGTTTTGATTTCGCCGGTCGAACTAGACTTACCCCCCAGAGTTGCAATATAAATTATTTACTATCTATAGACTTCTATTTAGATCTGTTGAACCCACTGCAAAATATATTATATAATACTCGCCAAACATCTTGAACGAGCTTCCGGATGCGCAGAGCACAAATTTGTGTCTTTTTGCTTCGTTGGTTTACGAGCAAATCGTCCCCCTTCTCGGCTAAAAGTTCATGTTATTTGGCGACAACTATACCTAACATAACCTAATTGTCACCATTAAGACACTGAAGGTATTCAAAATTATAGTTAACATTACAGGAAGTTGTTGATTTTTCAGATTGATTGACGACAAGCATAGTTAATAAAGGAAGAAAAATTAAAATACTAATGAAGTAGATGTGTATTATAAATAAGATCATCTTACGCCCATTAAGATGAGAGCTTCTGCTCTTGCTTCTTCAGTTTGTGGTAAATGTAAGTTCATTTCATCTCCATCAAAATCAGCATTGTACGGCGTACAGACGCACTCATTGAATCTGAAAAATACAATTACATTACAGGGTTTTGTACATTAAAATTTTTGTTTCATGAAACGAGCAAGTAAAAAAAATAAGGATACCCTTTTCAAAGTTTCAAAATTGATCTAATAATCATATAAATAACACATGAATATGATGCAAAATGTATAGCAGAAACACAAAATTGTTCAATTTTATCAAAATATCAAATGAAAAAGTCAAGATGCATTATTTTTTTATTTATTTGGAAAACAAACAGGATACAATGTTTTAAGTAAAGAATATTATTTGATAAAAAAAGACAAATAGTATCAGTAATTTATTAATTTATTTAGGGGACAAATACAGTCTTATAAGATAAACAGAAAAAATACACTATGAAATGAAATAAAGACAGACCAATTACTTTTGTCCACAGTTGATGTTCATCTAATTATTTAATTAGTTTCAGCTCTAACTGGTTGGGAAGTTAAGTAAAAATAGATTGTAAAATTCGAAGAAACATTACAGTCAAAGTAATTAATATTTTACTAAAAGTTTCCAAGATATCATAAGAAAAATTCACACGATTTACAAGGATGCCAAATGGAACAAATACATGGAAAAATGCGCAGTCGCTCACTAAAGTTAGGAGATCACGTGGCTTCATAACTGAAGGATGCTACGAAGATTTTGTATGAGAATTGCATTGCAGAGACATACCTAAATACTTAGCGCATGCACGTCGGCGAGAACTAACATTTGCAAACAGTCAAAAAGTAAGGTTGATCGCGAGGAACCATATGAGTGGTTTAATACTAAAATACGAGATGTTTTCTACGGATGATGATTTTAGTGACTTCGTTGAGTATGTATTTGGTAATTTTATCAAATCAAATCACACACAGAGTATTCAGCGATCTACACGAGATACCGAAAATTCACTGGAATTACAGAAGAATCGTGACATCAAGCTGTCAGTGTTAGCTTGGTTACATGTGTTGTTATGACAAACTAACATTTTAAACGTTAGTATAAACTCATAGAAAACTATCTGTCTCTTTTCTTCGTACATAATAATGTGAAATTCTACGCCATTGGCATAGTATTTAGTAAGCAATGTCTCTGCAACGTAATAACTAACTTAAGAATACTAAATACTTCAGTGAGGTTAGGAGTTAGTATTTAGTTACATAGGACTGTGCATTCGGGCCTACGGGTCGGGTATCAATTCCTTAAAGAAGTTGGACAGAGTCAACAAAGCGGCTTACTATGACCGTTGCTTTAGTGTGAGTGGTCCTATTAAGTGGAATTCACTGCCGCAATGCTCAAAGCAAGAGCACTTTCACTAAAGGACTAAAAACAGCTTTGTTTCAGAGAACAACACAACATTAAACTATCAGCGCCCTTGGTATGATCTCGAATCATTAAACAGCACTATACAAATAACTTATTATTATTATGGGTTTTATGACAAGGATGAATTTAAATGGGTTGATCCAATATTGAAAGCAAAACCCAACAAATGAAATAACAGCAGAATTGGACCGACCTGAATGTTCTCTGTGGTTGTACTTTAGCACGATGACACATGATGGACAGTTTATGGAGGGAGGGTTGTCGATTAAAGAGAACCACATCGTCATCAACAAGATGTCTCTCAACTACATCACCACACTGAAAAACAAAGGGGATAAAAAACATTAACTTTTTTAATTAATTTATTATTGTGGATATTTATCGAGACAAGAGTTATGAGGTATACAGATCATCATTTAATATTTTCACTATTCCAACTACACAATTCAAAGATACTATTGAAAAGTGACATTAAACAGTGGATATTCTTCAACGTAATATTTTACAAATTCACATATCCACCTACATAAAATTCAATGCAATAACTTCCAAGAGTTACAGATTAAAGATTATGCAATTAAATCACAATCATTTCAATTGATCAGCACAAATATTCACTGGTTTTTATTTTAAACATTTTTTAGTTAAACAAAAAGCAATTTCAGTAAAAATTCTTCTTCTTGTTGTAGATTCAAGAGTCTGTTACCACAGGATGGTATATCTGAGATGCTGAGCACCAGCTGTCTCTCCATCGTTTCGAGGTCTTCTTGGTTGATGCTATCCATTTGGTACTTGGTGTATGTAAAGCTATGTGAGATTCTCGTATGACTCATCCTTTGCACATGCTGATATCAGTATCGTCGACGCGGTCTCCCTCGTCTGACCACATCTTGGACTTCAGTAAAAATTGTAGATACAAAATTTTGTATCTTACCTTTAATTCTTGCGCGATCTTCTCTCTGTTACCGTACTTAAGGAACTTTTTAAAAGCAGATCCTCTCTGCTGTACATAGTTGGCTCCCGGGTGCTTATCAGGACCATTGCAGACTAGTGAACGGAGCCATTGCAAATTGGATGGAAATACTTTCTCCGGATACGTCAGTATTTTTGCAACATGAATTGGAACTCCGACCTGAATAAAACAAATAATAATGAATGCCAAATTTATATTCAAAATTATTGTAAATTAAGACATTTTTAAATCAGACAGTTTAGCCTGGCGAAGGCCTGCAATTTCCGAAAAATTACTTTGCGCTATTTATCATTCCAGTCACTAGGACATCACTTGTGGCAACTCTACTGGAAAAATGATGGTTGAATGGTGCAAAAGTAATAATAAAAACAAACATTGTATGTAAGACAAACCTGTTGCACTTGTAGATTCGGATCCGGTGAAATAACAGAACGACTGGAGAAATCAACTCGCTTTCCTGATAGATTACCCCTGAACCTGCCCTGCTTGCCTTTCAGTCTTTGTACCAAACCCCTTCCAGGTTTTTTTGGCTGGAAATATTATCACTAATTAGATATATTTCATAACAATTATAAACTGAACATGTAGGGTAAAGGATATAGTGATCGGCCAGTTAAGGACTTTTGTTCATTCAACTGTAGCTTTCAATCTTATAGTAGGTATTTTATTGAAAATACAATGTTATTTACATTAACAAAAGAGTTCTTTGTTCATAAATTGAAACAATATTGATTGGTCGTTACTTATTATTCAAAAAATATATACAATATGAAAAGGTATCAAAAAATTCAGTGATCGGACACCTTCATTCAGTAATGGGCCAACAAAAATACAGTGATCGGCCACTTGCCAATATCTGATTTTATGTATACAAATAGCTACCTACATGTACTTTTTAAAAATATAACATAACAAAAATCAAAATTTATTAATAATTGCCATATTTAGGGCTTCATTAGTTTTACGTTTGTTCAAAAACCATAAAAAAATAAGTATAATACCTATACAAAGTTTTTTTTCCAAGACAATTTTTTTTCTAAAACAAGATAAATACGTTCTTAATAACTAATTGACATGTTTTCATTAATACCTAATTTAACTAAAACTTAAATAAAATGATAAAGGTGCCGTTAATTAATTTATACTATTACAAATTATTTTGTTTAACATTCTCAAATATTTCATCCACCTCGTTATCAAACGATTTATCGCTAACCAAATCCTCTTCTATGATAAAACACTCATGGCAAATGAAGAGATCACCTTCATCATCTGGAACATGTTTTTTGTGACTTTTTGGAATGCACTTTAAATGTAAATATTTACTGCATTCAGAACACTGCAGCTTAGAACTTTTTTTGATTGTCATTTTACATATAAAGCACAGGATTTTTGTTAAGGAGTTTTCTTTATTTTTTTTAGTTTGTACATTTGAAGCTTTCACTTCCTGAGCCAGTTTTCTTTTTTTCTGTTTCTCTAATTTATTTTCTTCTGCTTTTCGTTTTTCACAATTTTTTTCTTCACAAATTGTTCTGTACTTCTCACAAGTAATTGCAAATGGTATTCGCTTGGCTTGCCGTTTTCCCTTTCTCTTTGGAGTATTAGGCCACAATAAAATTTCATGGAGAGTGCTGGATGATCCAGGATCATCACCAGATACTGTGGTGTTTGATGAACGTGGTCTATTCAATTCAGCTGTGGATAACTCCAAATTGTTTGAAGAAGCAGTGTTACTTTCTTCAATTGGGGAATCTTCTTTATCTTTTGTGAGCTTTTCCCACAAACGAAAGAGAACGAAAAATTCTTCTGATTTTTTTTCACTAAGAATGTTTTTAATGTTGACAAATTTGGCTATTGTTTCCTTGCCAACAATACCAATAAACTCTTCTTTTGTCAAACTGGGCTCTTCTGACCTAATAACAGTGTCACCGCATGACTGAACAACACTGCTATGAGGAAAACTTTTACCTAAACATTTTGAATAATCTATTGCATTCGCATTGAAGGGATAGAGGCCACATGCTTGGAAACCATTCTCAAGTATTTTAGGCTGAATGCACCTTATAGATGATTCAAGTACTGGAGCAAACGTATGTTTGGTTAACATCTCTCCTGGATGTGCTGTTTGCCACTCACGAACTGACTTTTTCCATGCTGCTTTCACTGGTCGGAATACTGCAACATCTGCAGGCTGAAGAATTCTTGTGGCATTTGGGTAAAGGGCTATTAAGTGGATTTTGAGTTTGTAACACAATTCACTCACCTGATAAGATAGATGGGATTTGTGTCCATCAACAAACAGGATGACTGGGAATTTCACACCAGCGTTTTTTAAGTTGGGATAAAAAACATTCCCAATATATTCATAAAAATTTTCACAGGTCATCCATCCGTTGTCGCTGCGACCGATTCCCCATGAAGTATTCATACTTTGTGTGACCTTTTCAGGAATTCTTTGGTATGCGTATATCACCATAGGATTACATACCATACCACTTGCTGAAAATGTAAACATCACTGTCAAATTTTCTTTGGAACTACCTTGTTCTACAGAGTATACATTTTTTGATCCTTTTGGAGCAATCACTCTGCCAGACGAAGGGCAGATTTGGAAGCCCGTTTCATCACCGTTAAAAACTCGGGACGGGTCTTGAATCACATCCAGTAGATTTTCTTCTGTGAAATAAGAATTAATTTCAAGAAACCACTTCCGAATGTCCTCTTCACTTACGCATGAACTTGCTGCCGTAACTCCTTCACTTGTCCTTTGTGTCAATATCGGATGTCGTTTAAAAAAAGCCTTTACCCACCCATCTCCTGGTCTGTTATTAATAAATGGATTTTTCCTTGGATTTTTGTCTAAATAAGCTTTCACGCTGTCCTTAACATCATCAACCTTTCTTGGAAAACCTTTTTTTGCCAATGTTATTATCCACGTAACAGTTTATTTTCTTCTGCGCCGGACAATACTGGCGAGGGGCCGAAAGAATGTTTAGCATTGGGAAATTTCATTCTCGTTTGCAAACTTGACCTTGGAACACCGAATTTCTTCGCAACACCCCGTAACGATACACCGTACTTTTGGAGATGCTCGATAGCGAGTTCCATGCTCTTCTCATCGTATTTCACCAATAATTTATTAGGCATCTACAAGAAAAACATTTTTACGTTACACAAAGTACAGTGATAGGCCACCACAAAATACAATGATGGGCCGGCGGCCGATTACTGTCAAATGGTTAAATAACTAAATTGTAACAAATTTCAAGCATATAGAATACAAATAATAGTAGTAGTTCACCATTGTATCATCATATTTACGAATTTAAAGAAATTGTGTGATCGGCCACCCCGGCCCATCATAGAATTATTATAAAAATATTGGTGTAGTCATTGGCCACCCATAAAGTATGCTTTTATTTTCGAAATATTTATTAAAACTACAAAAAAACATTAAACAATACCATTAGCTAATTAAATTTGAAGAAATAAATTAAGCAAAATAAAAACAACACAAATTGTTACCTTTCAAACAACGACAATTCCTTAACAAAAAATGAATTATTTCACAGCACAATGCGCGTCTTGTCACCTTGCCAAACAAAATGAAGTGTGACTAATCAGTGTTACCAACTATATCATATATTTTAGTTTTAAATCAAAGATAACATGTCACCAGAGACATCTGTTATACAATATTATAATTACAGGTCATCTGTTTCTTATTTTTGGAAATATATTTTGAAGTGGCCCATCACTGGTGGGTGGCCCATCACTATATCGTTTACCCTATAATAATGATATTAAAACAAATAAAATGAATATGATCTTGGTGAAACAAATACATTTCATTACATGCTATAGACTTTGGAATTACCCTGCACTGCAACTCCATCCACGAAGGCAGCAATGACATCTAGTTGCCTTCGAAATGTGTCGCTACAGGCGCATAGCTACGATCCGTTGGTCAAGCACATTCTAAATGATGTGGTACTGAGCAGAGTCAGAGAAACAAGGCAATTTCTACAGAGGGTTGCCCAGAACAACAATCCAAATGGATAGACCACAAAAACAGGTCTGCTCATTTGCCTGCTTTGGTCTGCTATTGCCCAAGGAATGACGGAAGGCAAAAACCATAGAGATCACCCTAGAGACAGTTATATGGACCAGGTGATCAGTGATGTGCACTGTAGGTGCTACCAAGAAATGAAGAGACTGACGGACAAAAGAGATATGTGGAGAGATGGGAGTGCTTGATGCAAACCAATCTTAGAATTGTGACCTAGAAGTAGAAGATATAAAAAAAAAGTTACCTGCATAGCTATTGGTATTCCGGACATTTCACTGTTAATATATAGTGCACAATGCAACTGCAAATAGTCCCAGTCTTCTTGTATCAGTTCAATTTTCCCACCACTAGACATATGCTTCTGTATGACATCATTGATTAATAATATTTCAGATTGCTTCATTGTCAAGTCATCTTCATTCCTATAAAAGTATAAATACACAGATGTTATATTAGATTGACAAAAATACAAGTATGTAAATATTCTATGGTAGAGTTGTTTACATTGTGGGAATTCATTTTGAAAATATTAAAATAACAATATAACTTTGTTTATTTCCACTAATTTATTTTCATTCCACAACTAGTTTCGAGAACTACTGTTCTCCTCTTCAGGTGGGTTTAAACTAAAATTAATTTGGTGTGGTGCAAGGCAGTGTCATAGGTATAGCAGGAGGTGGGGGTGAGGGAGGGAGTGGGCATTGACCTCTTTTAATTGACGTCAATTAGTTTTAGTTTAACCCCACCTGAAGAATGAAACGGTAGTCTCGAAACTAGTTGTGGAAATAAAAAAAGTTAAATTGTTATTTTAATAAAAAAGTATGTATTTAACTATACACTGACGGGCTTCTAATATCTTCCAATAATCCAGGTACCGAGGAAGATAGCAAATTATGTGTACTAAGTAAAAAGATAAGAAAAATAAACTTGTGCAGTTAAATGGTAATTATAATCATATAAAAATAAAATAAATATATTTCTAAGAGACGAGTTTTTTTACCAAGAAATTAGCACTGCAAGACCATGACACAAAGCTAATATTTGATCCTTTCTGAGTTAGTTAGAAATCAGCTAAAAAATTATATCTTACGTTCCGGGTTTCAAATCTGAGACGACACTTGGTCGAATACAGACAGGTGGTACTGGAATCCTTGTTAAGATGAGGTCTTCAGGTCTGGAGCGTTGACTGTTCATACCCAGTAGTGGAACATCACATTCTGGTATTCGGCTGAGTATCTTGAAAACCTGGCAAAAACTAAAGGTTTAATTTGCAAACAACTTGTGTAGGCACAGCTATATGAATTTGAATATCCTCTAACCAATAAACAAAGTGTCTGTATCTGGTGTATTTTTTTGTTTTATATTTATTTTGTATTTTTAATTTCTTATTAATTATTTATTTGTATTCTCTTATTAATCATTCCTGTAACTGATTGCATTTACTATGGTGGTTGACTGGTAGAAATTGCCTTCGGATATATGTCCGCCACGTTGTTTATTACAATAAAAGTTTTTAATTATTAATCAATGTGTCAGTCCTCTAGTGTTGATTATTAAAAATACGTACCCATTTTTTTTTTTAATAAATATATATGGGGTTAATATATTTATAATAATTACCGAGGTTCAAAGTTAGGCAGGGCCACAGTGGTGCATATCCTGTTGGAAAATAAACACCTACTCCCTAGAACCCATGAGTATTTTTTAAGCCTGGCGATTCTAGAAAATGTAGGCACTGACATTCAAACATCAGTGCCATAGCAAATATGGAGAGGATAAACGGCTAATGTCCGTCACCATAAAACAGGACCTTCCCAGTTAAGAGTATGCAACCCCAATAAAAAATTCCATCAAAGAAGACAACAAGAAACCACTTTGGTCAACCCTTCACAAGATATGTACCACTAAACCAAGTGATCATCAACATTAGGGGGACGTAACATGACACAGAAAGAAAATGTTTCTTATCAAGAAATGGTTTTTGGCCGTCATCTTCAATCAACTTTAACATTTCAGTATTCACACCCTTGCACCGAACATAAGCAGTCGCGTGCGGTCAGTGATTCCGCAACTTTAGGCAACTGGTTTTAGAAGACGACTGAATATTTCATGATATTGTATATAGTATACAATAAAAAAGTCTTTTATCTATATAAATAACAAATAAAAAAATATTTATTGATAATCACTTTTTAATTTATATGTAATAGTTTAACAGTCTGTGAAATCTCATCTGACACAAAGAAACGCTATAAATCAACATAATAACGAAACAAGACAAAATTTTCTTTCTTAGTGTTAATTTTTAATATGTTCTATAGTTATTATATGATTTAGTTATTATATGTTATTGTATGATAGTATTTCATGATACAAATATCATGAAATACTCACCAAGTTCTCAATATTACTCAAAAGATTTTTCTAGTACACAAGCAGTCGCATAAGGAATCTGACGAATGTCACTGGGGTACTGAGGGGACATACTTCACACCCCTGAGGATATCACGGAAGCGCCATTGTCAATTGTGTATAGTTAACGCATAATCAGTTAAATAAGTTTGCTGAAAAGTTAAATAAAAATTCATTCGATCCTTAAAAGAATGTATAAAAAGTTCAATAAAAATAACTTACAACAAGAGGATTCATGTCGATAAGTAATGCACTGTTCAACATGGTACTTAATTCTCTGTTTGACTCTTTAGCTTCGTGTAATTCTCCAAGCACTTCAGTCACGAGCGGATCAGTGGCCTTCTTATTTCTGAACTTGTCGTGAACTATCTTCAATATTCCCGCCGGACTCTTCTTTACCATCCCGTTGATTTCTGCACACTGCGGACATTTTGTGTTCCTCTTTGCTTTCTTCAGTATCTGCGCCCTGATCGCCTTTTTGGTGAGATACGATAACGCCGGATTGAGAAGGCGCTTTCTGAAGACGTGCTTTTCTTGTTCAGTCAACATTATCTGAGCACATTCCTGAAAAAAAAACAAATACCATTAAGCTGTTTGTAAATAAAGATAACAAAACACCGCACTTTCCATCATGCCATACTATTTTTGTTCTATACATCTTTTCACACACAATTCAAACATTTGAAGTTGCCATCTTTCATAATTTAATATGTTTGGTACCATAAACATTAATTTAACTAATTTTAGTTTGTCGATCGACAATTCTTGATAGAACTCCATTGTATGTAGATAGATTACAAATATAAAAAAAATACTTGGTACTAGTTCTATTGAAATTTATTTGATTATTGACGCATTTCGTTGAAATTTATTTGATCATTGACGCATTTTGTTGAACGTTGATATGTTATAAAAATGCTTGGTAATAGTTCTATTGTATTTATTAGATTATTGACGCGTTTCGTGCAAAGCAAATCGTCAGAATTCTTATGATGTGCTTTGCACGAAACACATCAATAATCTAATAAATACAATAGAACTATTACCAAGTATTTTTATATTTTTATAACATATCAACGTACAATGGAGTTCTATCAAGAATTGTCGATCAACAAACTAAACTTAGTCATTTCGTTGAAATTTATTTGATTATTGACGCATTTCGTTGAAATTTATTTGATTGATTTTTATTGAAATTTATTTGATCTTATTCTGATGATGCCTTGCATAAAACGCGTGGATAATCAAATAAATTTCAATAGAACTAATACCAAGTTTTTTTTTGTTATATATATACATTCATTTATTTTATCAGACATTCATAACTTCTATGTGGCCTACAACTCTCATGCATCTTCAGCAATATTCATCTCGCTATTATTTTATCAAAACAATGATTTCATCCATAGGACAGGTTATACATTTCTCATAGATTACCAAAGGTAAGCAAATGCTTGTAGTATAGGTCGATGAAATTGGTTTCGAATCCACAGGATTGCTACTCCAGCGCACTAAGATCGAGGTACAGGCGAAACAGAATATAAAGGGACAATGATGCCTCATTTCCATTCTAATAAGGCTGAGGAAAATATTGTTTTGTGCTCTACAGGAAACTTGACTAGTCTTGTTAAAATCAGTTCATTCATTATTGATCTTTGTGCTTAGTTCACTCTCTTGCTGCTACTCTTTTTTCAATATCCTTAATAACGAAGGACTATTTACTATGTTTATTGACTAATTAGTAAAGACTTGAGTTATTCGTAATATGTATTATATTTCCTATTTGTATTATATTTATTAGCGTAAGGTATCCATATGATATTGCTTTATTTATTTTGTCAACAAATTCATGCAGCAGTGTTGTCTTACTTTAATTTAACTATATTTAATGCATTGGCTGTGTAGATATCACTCACAGAAATTTGAGCTACAATAATAATTTTTACACTCTGCCTTTTTGGTGGATAATTGCTGTGTATTTTATACGAAAATAATTTTGGTGTTATTTTTCTAAAACATGAAAATTTAAATTACATATCTGCGAAAAAAGTACCAATGAAAAAAATTAGGTTTATCGCAAATGCATATAGTTTAGGTCTCTACTAATTACCTTCTTCTTCTTCTTCGTTCCATATCAATTCCCCCCGACGTTGGCGATCACTGCTGAGAAGGCATCTCTATCCACCGCCGTATGGAACAATTCGCCGATGTCGCCGGTCCACTCACGAATGTTGCAGAGCCATGACATCTGACGTCTTCCTATTCTGAGGCGTCCCTCTATTTTGCCCTTCATAATAATTTAGAGCAGCCTGTACTTTGCACATCGCAAAATGTGACCCATATATGATATTTTTCGTCGCTTTATTGCGTCACCCAGCTCGAGCTCGACATTTGTCTCCTAAGTACCTCAACATTTGACACTTTATTGACCCAGGAAATTTTCAGCATGTGGCAATGAAGCCACATATCAAAGGCCTCTAGACAGTTAAGCATATTGACATTAATGGTCCAGGTTTCAACTCCATATAGAAGTATGGACCATATGTAGCACTTCACCAGGCGTTGCTTTATTTTAAGGTTTAAGCTATCGTAGCAAAACAATGTCTTCATTCTGAAAAACATCGCGAGAGCAGTCTCGATGCGGTACCTTAGTTCCTAATAAATAAATTTAAAAGATATTTTTACACAAGCTTACCTTACAAATGGTTTGGAGAATATTGATGATTGATCGAAAATATCCGACATGAAAGACTGGAAGAGCTAGCTCTAGATATCCGTAATGACCGACACATTCTCGAAGACCTTTCCCACATGTCTGACAGTTTGCATCTTTTTGATTCGTCCCCTGATGAAACAAAAAATACACAATTTAATTTGGTTTAAAAATAACATGTTACTGTTTGTCACTTATGTCTGTTGATCTTGTATTTCTGTTTTTTATTATGGTTTTCGCTAAATATCTTGAACCAGGCTTCCAGGTGTGAAATTTGTGTCTTTTTGATTCATTGGTATATGTGCAAATCGCCCCCTTCTCGGCGAAATGGCTCAAGATATTTGGCGACAACTTTACTCTCATATTTTTTTCATGCTGTGTAAATCACTATATTATTTATTCATGTAAAAGGCTTTGAGCCGATCATCTAAACTTACTGAAAAAATGGAATAATATACAAAAAACAGGTCATTTCTTTATACATTTGGATAAAATGGTTGTAATTTCAATCTTTTCTGGCAAAAGTGTATTTTTAAGGACAACAAATTTTAGATTTATGTCACCAAATCCATCACACGAATTTCTCATTTATTTCCCAAAGTAATTACCATTGGTTTTTTTACAAACCATTCTTCTGTCCAAAACTCCATGCATCGCTGGAGTTCTCTGTCCATCTTGAGAATAAAGATTCTTTGTAACAACGTGAAGATGAGCTTGCTGTTGAATTGTAGCCGCGCTATCAACGCCGAAAGTAACGTGAGAGCTGTAATAAAAGTTAAAATAATATATTATACACAGTTAATAACTTATTTATACCGGTGTTTAAAATAAAACAATTAACATACATTTTCCTAGCCACATCTGTCTCTCGATATTGCTCCTTAGGCATGATGATTGTTTTTTCTTACTTAACTACTAAATATTAAATATCGTTCCTAAACTACTAAATATTATTTCAATTCATTCCAATTCATTCCAATTACATATTTTACATTTACATGTCAAATGTCAATAAACACATGCTTATACCATAGACATGCACAGATATGTGGCTATGTGGCAGAGGGTAGCATAGATTTTTTATATAATATACAAGATGAAGTACTCTGTGCAAAAAATGAGTCATGGAATATCGCGCGTTTGACGTTTTGGTTGGCAACATATTGCAGTTTTCTTTACATTTCAACACTTCCTAGATAACTGTTTTCTAAATCTTAATGAATCCGAAAACAATTCACATTAGTCGTTATTCTCTATAGAAAAACGACGTGGTCTGTCAACCAAAACGTCAAAAATCCCCCGGAAGAATGCCTCACTTCGATTCATACGAAATTTGCTAACTACAACATCCAGTATAATATAATAAAAATCTATGTAATGATACGCTTTCGAGCGGCGCGCAATCTGAACGCTGCATCGGGTGTTTTAAATATCGTTTATCAAACATGTCTCTGTTTAGGTTATATTTTCATCGAAAGACAACAATTAGGCAGTGGTGTTGATACCGGCCGGTCAGTCGTCACGAGTGACGTGAGCGAGAGAAATCCGACGCCCCTATATGACGTGCGAGTATTTTCGGGTACCTACCCAAAATACCGCGGGAAGCACCATTCATTTTTGGGGAAATAATGATAATGATTTTATTACTTGGGATAATTTTTTTTATGAAATGGCAACATTTTTGTCTGTCAGCTGCGATACCGAAACGGAAAAAAAAGGCGCGCTGAGTTTGCCGCGTGTGGGAATTTTAATTTTAAAAAAGAGGAACGATTCTTTTAACATCAATTTTATTTTTTTTTTCAAAAAGGAAAATTTTTTTTAAAGTCTGGCCGAGCCGCCAGCAGTAGAAATTAATAAATAACTTCTCGTCTCAAGTCCGGTGCCCCAGAGCCGGCAATAATTTTTATTGTATTTTTTCTACCCAACGAAAGTAAGAAACTCTAACTTGAGCCAAGCCTGGTGCAGCTGGCTGGGTTTTTCCTGAGACTGTTGCCTTGGCTGAACCGTAGAGGCCTTTGCGCGTTTCGGCGAGTCGCCTGCCAGGGTTTCGTCCGACGGATTCCCTCGGTCAGGTTGTGCCACCTAGGTGTTTCCATCGGCTCTAAGCCAACTATAAGTTTTAAATCTTCCTTGCATACGTTGGGCTGAACACGGACCTTCCCAGTGGCCGAGGACGTCCACCAACCCGTAGGTCAACGCAGACTACGCCTGGTGGGCTGTCGATCCACCATCATCGACAGGGGTCCAAGCTGGGAGACCACGTCCTCACGGTGAGTGGCCTTAAATGTTCTCTTACCTTGGTCCAGTAGTATTAACAGTTTATCCGAGGGGAGTGACACGTTGAGACGACGCTTCACGTCGTCCCTA
The DNA here is from genome assembly GCA_963576475.1 of Molanna angustata. Taxonomy (NCBI): domain Eukaryota; kingdom Metazoa; phylum Arthropoda; class Insecta; order Trichoptera; family Molannidae; genus Molanna; species Molanna angustata. The sequence continues at coordinate 28,428,994 of OY754980.1, forward strand.
GCGCTCCACCTAAACTGCACACGTCTACGCTGAGTGCTGTTCGGAGCTGGTCAGCGGCCCTGCCCTCTGAGTCTCCGGACGGCGTGAAGCGAAGGAGTGTCAGTGTAAATAATGATCTCTGACCTTTTGTTGGAAATTGTTGAATGATATTTTTTATAAATTAATAATAATGAACACTTCCTTGCACCCTGCGCAAGTGGCGAGTTTATTGCCGTATATCAATTTCTTCCAACTAACCAGTGTTTCCAGCCCAGAGAAGCAATATTTGCGTGAGAAATGAATTTAAATAAATTTCTCCTCTGCTGGGAATCGAACCCAGGACGCCCGCACAGAAACCGAACGGCTTACCAACTGTGCCACGGCGGACGGCAAAATTAATCTCTTTGCGAATGCATATTGTCATCATAAATAATGTCAACTGACATATTAGATACCACAGAAACAAATAGAAGTCATCATTTCATTGATAAAATGGAAGTCAACAGATACTATGACTGTCAGAGCGTTTTTCACTCGACAACTTTACCGAGCGTTTGGTACATACACACGACGTTCAATCTGAACGCCACAGAGTGTCTTTCGAGGAGCGTTCACTAAGTGCGCTCGGCTTTCGTTGTGAATGCAACCTAGGAAGTGTCACAGGGAAGTGTTGAAATGTATGGAAAACTGCAATATGTTGCCAACCAAGAAATCAAACGCGCGATATACCATGACTCACTCATTGCACGTAGTAGATACTTCATCTCATATATTTATTTATTTATTTATTTATTTTATTTCAGAAAACTACAGCTTTGTTAATTGTTTCGTTACATTTGGTGCTTTTAAAATTATTACAAGCCAATATTGTTTTCTTCTATTTAAATTAATGAATTAAAAATAACTAGTATGCTGAGCAGCAGGTAAAAGAATAACAATTATAAGAGAAGAAAAAAAAACAATTGATAATAAAAAAAATACAATACATAATGAAAATAAAATGGGGAAAAAGAGGGATTATTGGAGTGAAGGATAGAGCTTGTTTGAAGGAATTAGGGAACTGGGTTGAAAAATATCTTTATTTGTTTACGGTAAGTTTCTATGGAGTCATGGAAAATGTCAGTGTGTTTAAATTTTAGATTATTGTCACGTTGAATTCTGTAAATAGTCGAGTGATATCTGTAATTAGTATGGCAAATAGGTAGATGAAATAAATTTTTCGAACGGGTGTGCCTGTTTGGTACATGGAGTGATATAGTGCTTAGTAAATCGGGGGAGTCAATAAGGTTGTTGCATATTTTATACAGTAACAGTTGATCGAATAAGGTCCTTCTGTCTTGCAATGTGTTTAATTTGAAGAATTCTGTAGATAATTTATAATTAGTATGTTCTATGAATAGTCGTCTCTCTAAATATTTAAAAAAAGTTTTCTGGATGTTTTCAATACGGTTGCTGTGGATTTTATAGTGCGGGTTCCAAATTGGTGTACAAAATTCTAGATGAGGGCGAATATATGAAAGATAAAGTGTTATTAAAGTGTACATGTTGTTGAATTGTTTTCCGGTGCGGATGATAAAACCCAGCATTCGGTAGGCTTTGGAGGTTATTGATTCAATATGTTTATCGTACATCAATTTAGAATCCAATGTTACTCCTAAATCCCTTATGCTGTCGACTTTTTTTAATGCAGAACCATTAATTGAATAATCATATGATATTAGCGTTTTCTTGCGGGAAAAAGTTAAAAGGGCGCACTTGGACACGTTGATGTCAAGTTTATTATCACAACAAAATGTACTTAGCCTATTGATATCATTTTGCAAATCGAAACAGTCGTTTATGTTGTTAATAGTTCTGTAAATTTTCAAGTCGTCAGCGAACCCTGAAAAATATGAGGATTGGAAGCAAAATTGAATATCATATATATAAATATTGAAAAGAATAGGTCCTAGATGTGAACCCTGGGGTACACCCGACGGAATATAAGTGAAATTAGATTTACAGCTCCCTAAAACCACCGCCTGTTGCCTGTTTCTTATGTATGAGTCAAACCATCGGAGAAGGTCACCGTGAATGCCTACACTATAGAGCTTATGAATGAGTATATTGTGGTCGACCCGATCAAACGCCTTTGAAAAATCTGTATAAATAGTATCGACTTGTAAGTGGTTGTTCATTTTTTGTGAGACATATTCCGTGAAGTCAAGTAGATTTGAAAGAACTGAGCGTTTTTTTAAAAATCCATGTTGGTGATTACTAATGTATGGAGAAATCGTTGGGTAGATTTGATCAAGTACAATTTTTTCAAATATTTTACTAAATACAGATAATATAGATATGGGGCGATAATTTTCGATGTCATTTTTTGATTTTGATTTATGATTGGGTGTTATAAGGGCTTCTTTGAATATTGTTGGAAATTTGCCATCCTTCATTGATTTATTAAAAATAATTGAAATTGGTATACTTAATTGGTCAGCACATCGAAATACAAAGTATGGACTAATCTCGTCACTTCCGGATCCTTTGTTTTTATCAATTTGTTTCAAGTATTTATTTATATGAAAATTATATGAAAATCTTTGGTCATGCAAAACTAATACATATTTTCGCCAAACATCTTGAACGAGGTATGTAAAATCAAAAATACACACAGATGCATTCTTTACAGTGTATTGTAAAGTCTGATTTTTTTAAGAGTGCCAAAACTCATAGAGTGACCATGGTGTAAAAGAAAAAAATATTATGGGATTTTTTTTATCATTTCATGATATAAAACGGTTGTAACTTTCACATGCATATATCTTCAAAACCTTCAAATCTTTTCATACCTATTCTTACTTCCGGTACCATGCGGCTTTAATGGATCTATATTATGAGGTATTTTCTGCAAATGTTAATGGGCATCTCCTGGGAAAGTAATATTTAAACAAAATATTTAAGTATTTGATACTTTTTATTAGGAAAATAAAATAATACATTATGAAGTAATTAATCCTTATAATAATAAACAGTTACATATTATTTTACAAAATAATAAATTATATTTTACAAAATATTTACATAATAGTTCATTGAGGCAAACACACATACATAAATAATATATCTATGTAACTAATACAAATAAATAATGGACACTTATTCTATACTAAGACGGTGATAACACATGTTTATAATAATAATTATATATCGATATTAAACAAAAAATAAAATACATAAGTTATAAAAATAAATACAATTAAATTCTTAATTTAGAACACACCATAAAAAAACAAACGTACGCTCACTTCGAGAGATAGATACGTACTGTCGGGTTTGTTGATGTTTGTTGTTAAGGACACCAAATGGTGTAAACCAATCAGCAACCACGAGTCTACTACTACATTTACATGCGTAAATACTATGCATTTTTTTTGTTTATGTATAGAATTGGCACTTTAAAAAAAATCAGACTTTACCTTGGTAGAAAAACATTTAAATCTATAATGACTATTAATCGTTGTGGGTACATTTTTTTCAATATTTTATTTATATAATACATACATACCATCACGCCATGTCCCTTACGGAGTAAGCAGAGAGAACCATTCATTCTTTCAATACGTCCAAACCATCTCAAGGCATTTACTTTCATTTTACTTATAATATCCTTTTTTATCTTCCATTTTCTCCTTTTGTCCTCGTTTTTCATTCTATCATATATCGTTCTATTACATAAATAAAATACACAAGATACAGAAAAAGATACACAATTCAAAAAACATATTGCCCTACCAGATATTAAAAAAAATATATAGAATTATTTCTATACAAAATTAAATGAATGTAATTTACAATTTTTACAATTTTTAATACTTATGACACCAGCTCTCTCTCTGCGGCGCAGAGGAGGGCTGTCAGTCCTATGGACGCAAGGCGTCCTGGTTGAATAAAGTGACCAGCTTCGGTCTTGGATCGAGAGAGAACTTGAACGCACTCACCCCAAGGACGCGGTCCTTTCCTCTTCGACCGTCTGCTAAGGGAGACGCTCAGCAGATCACCCAGTCGTAGACCAGCGGGAAGCTACAGGTGGGTGACGTCCTCAGGTATAGGTCCTCGATCCAGAACATAAAAAAAACAGAGAGAAGAAGCAGAAGAGAAATTTCTGGGTCAGGGGCGCGACAGGCTGTGGTGATCCTCCCCTCCACATGGTTACAAAGGGGGCCCTGGCTTGCGCTAGGGCAAACGCTTCCCAGGCCGCCGGCGCCTCGAGTCAGTAGTAAAATATAGTCAAATGTTAAAATAAAAATGGCAGGTTACGAGACGCACGACGACCTGAGAAGCGTCTTCTATCCTTCGGCTTCAGTCTGAAAGAGGCCTCTACAGTTACATAAAATTGAACCGAAAGATTTACAAAAAAAGTAATTTACCGCGTGGCGGAGGTACCTAGTTCTGTGGCAGCTTGGGGGCCGATTTCGCGGCAGTTGCGCCTCTTTTGTGGCAGGACCGATAGAGCTCGATCTGTTGGGATTCTCTGGCGGAATCCCAAAGGTTTTTTTAGTTATAAAACCGTTAATTTGTGCCGGAGAAGCTCCGGCCGTCTTCGAGTAAAATATCAGCTGACGAGCTGTTCGTAGCTGTCAAATTTTGAAAAAAAGGTCTTTTATTATCAAAAAAAAAGTTGCCACATAAAAATTTTTTTAATAAATTTCCCCAAAATCCCGCTGAAGGTCGAGGTAGGTTCCGCGGAAAAGTGAGCCACAACCTACTCGAATAGGACGGTGGATCTCTCTCGCGGACATGGGGCCGAGGCGGGCCGGTATCACTTAAGTCTATTTTATGTTTTATTTTTCTTTAAAAATAATTAAATTCAGTTGCCAGTCTCAAATCTGTTTCGAGTTGATTGAACCACACCACCCCTTTGTATGTGAAGTAGTGTTGTGCAAAACTTTCGTGTGTTAATGGGGAGCACATTGCATAATTACATAATTGACCCACTATATTTTGTCTAATACTATCTATGTAGGTACACACACAAACTCATGGCGTGACATTTCTGTCTTTATGTTTTTGATGTTGCACATTTTTTTACATGTACACTTTTATACTTTTTTATATGTATATATTTAAAAGATGGCACTTGAAATAGTTGCAAAGTTGTGTAGTCATGTTTTTTTCATTATATTTTTTTTACTATCAAGCTTTGTGCAATTTCTAGAGGCAAAATGGATTTTAATACGCTCTCCCCCCATGGAACAGTGCCATATTGCTAGTATAAGGTGCCGTTTTCATTATTTATTTATGTAAATTACAACAATTATAACTTTTAAAGGCGTATAATGTTGTAATTTTTACATGGATGTTATAAAAATGCATAAAACCAGGAGCTAATTCAATATCACTACACACACATAATAAATAGGTAAAAATATATCTAAATAATAATAACATGGTTATGATAATAAATAATTTTATCATAATAACATAGTTCGTAGATCTGTTCTTCTATGTCCAAATTTTACATAATGGCCATAATGTGATACCACGATGCATAAAAGTGTAAGGATCTAGTTAATCTAGTAGCTAGGTACCTACTAATGAATTCTAGATACAAAATTAGAATCTCGAATTATATTATGCGAAAACACGTAATAAATTATTTTCATAGCCATGTTTTGTATTTGCTTAGCCATTATAAATGCAATAGCAATTATTAGTTGTCATAGTTTAAGATACTTCCAAGTTAAGTTTCAAAGAAATAAAAACAATGCTGAAAAACAACGAGGTCACGATTTCTATGAAATATTATGTTGGAACTTGGAACAAATCGACATCAAGGATGAAATAATAAATTTGACAGATTGCAATATTAGTTTATATGAATAGTATAATTCGGTCACCCATAAAATTCCGACAAAGGATTTATTAGGAAAGACCAATAACTTCAATTAGGCGTGCTTTGTGACTTGAAATACATAGGTACATAACTAACAGTAGTAGGTATAGTTTTCACACAAACTTTAAGTTCCGTTTTTAAAGTTCATGTTTCTATAATATATTATGCAGATATAGGTTCTTACCAGGGGCGTGCCTAGAACCATCGGACTAGGCAAACCCTGAAGGAAAATTGAGAAATGTCGATAATTTAATGTTTTTTAGCATCGTTGTTCATTTGACTGGCTATGAAAATATTTTCAAATCACATGCCAAAATAATATTTCCATTTGTGGCCCTGTCAAGCATCGTATCTACATACGGTTCAATTTTTAATCTTGTAGTATGGTTTCAATAAAACAGACAAAAAAATATTGGGTCTTGAATTTCTTAATATAATATTCATAGGCAAGCCAAGATTTTCGGCTTCTATAAGCTATTCCGCTACTGGTACTTACTACACTAAATAACTGTATCAAAATATTCTGACATCAGGGGGGCAAGTCTGGTTCGACCCCTCAATCTATGGGCCTATGGGCTCTATGGGCCCCTCAACATTTTAATAAATATGATTTTTTTGTTCTTTTTTGAAAATTTACCTAAGTTTACAAAAATTGTGAATTCTGCTTAAAATTTCGATATCTTTAGGTTTACATTATTTTTTTTTTTTCATAAATTGTTTTGAAATTTGGGCCCCTTGTCAAGTTGGGCCCTAATGCTTTGCTTTGATAGGTAGTTATGCCACTGGTTTTAGGTTGGTACCAAATGTAAATTATCATTAATTATTGTTGTACCTTTCAAGCGACAAAAATTCCCACGCAAAGCGTGATCTTCAAGTAGGTACTTTTTTATAATATAATTCAAAAACTTGACAACGAAACTATTGAAGTGTGATATTTGTGAGTAAATAATAATTATACAATTATTGTACCTACATTTAAAAATAAGTAATTAATATTTTTCAATAAGAAAATTATCATAAGTTTGTACTTAGTGAGAAGAGTGAAAGCAGTACAGCGTGCCAAATAAAAGTAGAGAACGAATGGCTCGAGCAAGTCGACGAATATGTATATCTGGGAAGTATGTTTCAACGCAATGGACGGATTGATAAGGAGATCGAAAGAAGAGTTATGGCAGGAAACAGAGTGAATGGAGCACTGAAACCAGTTATGAATGACCGCAACATATCTAAGGATGCTAAAAGTTGCCATTCATAATGCTATCTTAGTGCCAGAAACCTGGACATGGCAGAAGTCGCACGAAAGTAGAATAAATGCAGTTGAAATGAGATCGCTAAGAAGAATCTGTAATAGAACGATGTATGACAGGGTTAGAAATGAGGACATAAGGAAAGAATGTAGGATAAAGAAAGATGTTATTAATAGAATGAAAGTGAACACATTGAGATGGTTTGGCCACATGGGGAGAATGAATGAGGAACGCCTGACAAAGAAAATATACATTGCGAACAGGAATAGAATGAGAGGTCGGGGCCGCCCAAGGAAGGGATGGCACGTTCGTGTGAACGGTATTTTGAAAGACGGAAATGTTAGAAGCGTGAACAACAGACGGACATGTACCTATAAGACGATGTATGAATGTTGTCGAGGCGATGAATGTATGTCAACATAGAAGTAAGTGGCGTTCGGTTCTCTCTGCCTACCCCGTGAAGGACATGGCGTGATGGTATGTATGTATGTATGTAATACCTACAGTTAAAGTCAATGAACGAAGATCTGAAAAATAGTCAAAAAATATGACATTGTTGATGAAACAATGGCTTGGCATTATCATATCATGATTATACTTGAAACTTAATTATGAATGCTAATTTTTTGTATATTATTATAAAAATTATTTACAAACAATGGTAATTATTTTACACAACCACTTAATCAAAATGTTTGTATTTCTCTGTTTGATGGGAATTTATTTTTTACATGTGAAATGCACGGATGAGTACATGAAGTAAATTAAATATATTATTGCTTTGCCTGTACAAAGGACACTATTTTTTCATCAAGGGTTAACAAAATTATTTAACTCTTAGGGGAATCGAATTGAAAACAAATGATTTATTTGGTACTTACGCGCATTGTGTCGTGTTAACTACGTCCGAGTTCTGTAATCTAGCTAAGTATGCAATGGTTTCAACATAAAAACCATAATTACTTTACCTATGTATACTTTTCTTTGCACTTTAAATGACTTGTTTTAAAATACATAATTATGTACCAGAGACAAACCATCTCCATTATTACAGCCAAGTTGTGAAAAACTTAACTAGGCCTGGTAACTACCTATATACTATTTGCATGTAACCCATGAGATCCAACTGTCGATAGCGATAGTACCTATGTATGGTTGAAGAATAAGTACCAAACTATAAACCCATAAATACAAATTATTTAATATTTTAAGATATTTGGTTTTCTATACAACACGTCATGTACCTAGGTAGTATGTCAAGATAGGATAGTATGGAGGTCAGTCCTTTGATCATACCCAGAATATGAAAACAGCATGATGGTATGTATGTAGGTATGTTTGAAGATGAAGTATCATACTCCTTAGATATTGTGTATAGGCAAGTCTTCTTAGATATTGTGTATAGGCGACTGCCATACAAATTGTATGAAGCGATGTCGTCACTAAATCCAATTTTTATAAAAATTGTTAAAAAAAAAATAAGATGTACTACAATACTGATCATATTTTTTTATAGAAAATTAAATTATCTAGTTGGGGTGTTTCGGCTTTTTTCGATATTTTTAAAAACTTTCGAAATATAGGCAGTTAAACACATAAATTTATCATAAAAAAAATAATTTTCTAAATAAAATAGTTTGAGAAACTCTGAAATATTTTTTGAAAAAAATAAATTTGATATTCTGCATTTTTCTATGTTCATACCAATTTCCAGTGGTCTAGCTTTTATGGTTTCTGAGATATATGAAAAAATATAGTAAAAATTCAAAAGTTGATAACCCCTGAGTAAAACAAAAATTCAAAATTCGGAGTACAAAATTTTTGTAAGCCTATAACTATTTATATATTCTGAAATTTGGGCTCTGTAAATTGAGCGGATCAAAAGTTGTAAGCGGGGGGGGGGGACAGTCAGACACACAGATACGAAATGTTCTACTCCGAATTCTGAGTAAATCCGTATATAGAACATATATGGCGCGAAGCCTACATATAAGTTGGTGTTTTATGACTTCAAAGATGGAAAAGCCGTGAAAAATGTAGACCCTGCATACGATCTCGCGTATCTTGGGTTGAAACTTTGTCGATAGGTTAAGAGAATAAAATTCTCTTGAACATAACAGCAAAATAAAAATAAAATACTACTTCAGTATAGTGTTTTAACAGTGTTCCAAAACTTTACCAATATACATATAATACTTACATCATGTAAGTTACATGTATAATAAGTTTAATCCGACTTTAAAACAAAGTTATCGTGTTAAGAGGCTATAGTAGGCTATATAGTATATCTTGAAAATAATTTCCCTAATAAGATACGCCTTTGAAATAAGGAACAGTTTGTGTGTACATCTTTATTCTTTTGTATGAGTTTTTTGAATTTAGAATTTGTTTAATACTTTTCTTGTAAAATTAGTTTTTGTAAAACCCTTTTATATTTTTTTATTGCAAGTAACTAAAAAACTACAAGGCCTGTGAAGTATACATTTACTGCAATCGAAAGAGAATATGAAAACCTACCGGCTGAGTTTTTTATTATTACAATACTTTAATAACTATTCTTGCTATTTAAAAAAAACTCTAAATTTTACCATTTTTGTTGTATATCACATATCAGGTGATATGCAATATTTTTTCGTGTTTCATACAATAGAAGGTAATTTAGTGTGCGTTTTTGCGTAAACCCGTATACCCAGGGTATACTAGGGCCTACGATATACAGGCCTGCGCGCGCTTTTTACCGACATGAACTTAGTGCTGTCGTTTCACCTAGGTAGCGCAGGCCTGTTATTAATGTTTAATTTATTAAATAGTTATAAAGTATTTTTTTATTATATTTTAATACATTTAAGTAGATATTTAGTAAGTGGTAAAACGAAGCATGTAGATAAATTTAATAGTGTTTTATATCTCATTCCGCTACTTTTAAAATATTAATATCCATAATACTTATTTCTGTTATTATGTATATTGATGCTATTGAAATTAATTAGGTTTAAACACAAATATTTTTAAAAATGTAGTAGATAAAGAAACGAAGAAAACTAAGAAATTAATACATACAACAATTGGTTATTAAACAAATCAGCAAAGGATTACAACTAAAAATATATGTGCACCAAACTTTCAAATTGCAAAACATAGTTATTATACCTATTAGTATATTGACAATTATTATTGAATGAAAAAATAAAAGTATGTGTACAATATAAAATAAACCTTAACATTAGGATTATGTAAACAATGCTATTTCAAATCGACTATGTGATACAATAGCAATGATTTAAAATGACCAGTTTTAAGGCCTTTATTAGACGTAATAGTTGTTCTTTAAATTTAATATCTAGAATTCTGTACTCAAATTTGGTCTCCTTTCTACGCAGTAGGTACACATCACAAGAATCGAGAAAGTACAGCAAAAATTCATAAACTATATAAATCATAAATTTCACCTTAACTTCAATAGATATCAACAGTCACTTAAATATCATAATTTTGATACGCTTGAATGTAGGAGAGTTTTACACGACCAATCGCTGCTGCATAAAATTTTGAACAATGCCATAGACTCGCCTGTACTTGTCAACCTAGTAGGTATCCATGTTCCAGGTAGAATGGTTCGTAGACCTCAATTACTTCATATTCCAACAAGTAGAACAAATATCAGGAAAAATTCAACAATTACACGCATATGCAGCCAATATAACAATACATTCTCAGCTGAGATAGACATATTCAACGCGAAATATTACAGATTTAGACATGATGTTCTGAAGGTGATGCGCAACCAATATCCCTCTGTCCTGTCCTCCTAGTCTCTCTTCTCTCATTTCTCTTTCCTTCCCTAGTTGTTGTATATGTGTGTATATATGTGTACTTATGTATGTATGTGTGTGTGATGGTGTGTATGAGGGTGTGTGTGAGGGTGTGTATGAATGTGTGTGCATGAATTATTTTTGGCTTGTAAACTGTTATTTGTTTTTATATTATGTTGATGGAATGCTTTTTTTTGGCTCTAACAATGTAAAAATTATTTTGTATCATTAAACTGTAAATGAGCTGTAGCTTCCCAAAGAAAATAAATAAATAAATAAATAAATAAATATCAATGTATAAAGTTATCTTCGCAGAGAAACGTCACCCGGTTGAAACAACTTCAATACTAACTTGGTAATGTGTGGATGGACGGCACTAGTTCGTATTTTGTCAACGGAGATTGACCAGCGCGCTCAGGCCTGTATATCGTAGGCCACGACTAGGGCCTTAAGTTGTTGTTGTTAGAAACACGATAACATCAAATATTTTGTTTCCCTTCTCACTAGGAAAATCTGTTCTGAGACGGGTAACTAATACTATAATACCATTCTACACCTCAAAAGAATTAGAAGATCAATGCGTACCTAATGCAAAACAATGCAATGATTAAGTTTGATTAATTAACTGAGATATTTTTTTAATAAAAAAAATTTACATTAATATTTTCCTGCCAATCTGCTTAGCATAGTTTTTTGGCAGGGCAGATTCTATCTTTCACATACCTGCAACTTACATAAAACACATACAATAAAATAATAGAAACTAAAAGAAAAAAAAATAAATAAAAACTTTACAAATATATTATAATATAGTAGTTCTTTTTTGTCTATTTTTATTTATATATTTTTATCTATTGTTATTAATTATTTTTAGTATTGTAACACGTAAATGGCTTAATATTATGCCGTATATTCTGTAAATAAATAAAAATATTTTATATATTTTATTTTCATTTTTTGAAAATATTGCTTCGTTTGTTTTTTTCTTGAAAATACAAAGTGAGTTAGACGACGCAATATCCGGATTTAGGCTATTCCATAATCTTGCTGATTGTACTTCGAACGACGAGCTGAAAATGTCTATATAATGTATAGGGATTTATAGGTAATATTTGTTTATATTGTATACAAAAATATAAATAAATTCAGCAATTACATGCAACAATCGCTTGCTATGATCGCATTATGAAAACCGTACCTTAATTATATTTTATTATACAATATCATATTATTTTAAGCGGCTATCAGGAGATTTAAAAAACAGGTTTTATAGACTGACAAATCGGGAGCAATCCGCCATAGTGCATAATATAATATACGGAGTGTCTCTATAACGAAAAGGGAAAGTCGATAACTGGACCATTATGAAATTGCACAGATTTATTCGCCACAAGATAATAATGCCCACCATATTATAGAATTATCGAAGTTGAGGCTATAAGTCTCAGTTGCAGTCAACGGCCAGTCGAGCGCGAACTACCATTCACATCAGACATAACAAAAAATAACGAATAACCAATTTAAATATCATGAATAATAACAAAACGTAATAACGGATGCGTTAGTATAATCGCTCGTTGTTTTTACGCACTTTTTATTTTCACACTTAACCCCGCGTTTTTTTCTAAATGTGCCATATGCCAACGCATAAAAATAGTTCTTTACGGATAGCCATTTATGAACATTGTTATTTTGTTTATTTTTATACTGTATTTATTAATTGTTTAAGTTATTAATAAAATAATGTTCTTCCCAGTTTCCGTTGTAGTTTTCGCGCTTTTCGTCTCGGAGTTTCCCGCCCAAATTTTACCAGGAGACGGAAACGATCTAAACAGTGGCGGTAAGTTTTAATTTTTATTTTGATTATTTTGTACATTTGGGGAAAAAAACCGGATTCAATTTTATAAGTAAAGAATATAATAAGATAATATAAAAAGTATGATTAGTTCATTGTATCTCAATAATAAGTTTTCACATAAGAGTAACAAATATAAATTTCACATAAGAGTAACCAATATAAATTTCACATAAGAGTGTCAAATATAAATTTCACATAAGAGTAACAAATTTTAATTTCACATGAGAATAACAAATATAAAATCCACATAAGTGTAACAAATATAAATTTCACATAAGAGTAACAAATATAAATTCCACATAAGCGTAACAAATATAAATTTCACATAAGAGTAACAAATATAAATTCCACATAAGCGTAACAAATATAAATTTCACATAAGAGTTTAACAAATATAAATTTCACATAAGAGTAACAAATATAAATTTCACATAAGAGTAACAAATGTAATTTTCAAATAAAAGTGACAAATATAATACTATATGTAGTATATATACTAGTTGCATGTAACACATGAGATCCAACTGTCGATAGCGATAGTATGTATAGTTGAAGAATATGTACCAAACTATAAACCCATAGATACATATTATTATTGAATATTTTCAGATATTTTGTTTTCTATACAACATATGTAGGTATGTATGTCAAGATAGGATAGTATGGAGGAAGATCCTTTTTCCTACCCAGAATATGCAAATAGCATGATGGTATGTATGTATGTTTGGAGATGACGTATCAAACTATTAAGTCTTCTTACATATTGTGTATAGGCGACTGCCATACAAAATGTATGAAGCGATGTCGTCACTAAATTCAATTTTTAAAAAAATTGTTAAAAAAAAATTGAGATCTTCTACTACAATGTTAATATTTTTTATAGAAAATTAAATTATCTAGTTGGGGTGTTTCGGCTTTTTTCGATAATTGTAAAAGTTTTGGAAATATAGGCAGTTAAACTCATAAATTTATCATAAAAAAAATATTTTTCTTAATAAAAAATGTTTGAGAAACCCTGGAATTTTTTTGAAAAAACCAATTTGAGATTTTGTATTTTTCTATGTTTGTACCAATTTTCAGCGTTCTAGCGTTTATGGTTTCTGAGATATATGGAAAAATAAAATAAAAATTCAAAAGTTGATAACCCCTGACTGAAACAAAAATTCAAAATTCCGAGTATAAAAGTTTTGTAGGCCTGTAACTGTTTATATATTCTGAAATTTTAGGCTCTGTAAGTTGAGCGGATCAAAAGTTATAAGGGGGGGACGGACACACAGACACACACACACACAGACACACAGACACACACACAGACACACAGACACACACACAGACACACACACACACAGACACACGAAATGTTCTACTCCGAATTCTGAGTAAATCCGTGTATGGAACATATATGCTGCGAAGCCTCTAAGTTGGTGTTTTTTGACTTCAAAGTTGGAAAAGCCGTGAAAAAAGTAGACCTCTCCATACAATTCTCGCGTATTCTGGCTTGATACATTGTCGATATGTTAAGAGAACAAAGTTCTCCTGAACAAATCGACAGTTGGATTATGTAAGTGTATATGTCTTTTATGGTTTATATGTATGTATATAATCCAACTGTCGATTTGTTCAGGAGAACTTTGTTCTCTTAACATATCGACAATGTATCAAGCCAGAATACGCGAGAATTGTATGGAGAGGTCTACTTTTTTCACGGCTTTTCCAACTTTGAAGTCCAAAAACACCAACTTAGAGGCTTCGCAGCATATATGTTCCATACACGGATTTACTCAGAATTCGGAGTAGAACATTTCGTGTGTCTGTGTGTGTGTGTGTGTCTGTGTGTGTGTGTGTGTGTGTCTGTGTGTGTGTATGTCTGTGTGTGTGTGTGTCCGTCCCCCCCTTATAACTTTTGATCCGCTCAATTTACAGAGCCTAAAATTTCAGAATATATAAACAGTTACAGGCCTACAAAACTTTTATACTCGGAATTTTGAATTTTTGTTTCAGTCAGGGGTTATCAACTTTTGAATTTTTATTTTATTTTTCCCTATATCTCAGAAACCATAAAAGCTAGAACGCTGAAAATTGGTATAAACATAGACAAATACAAAATCTCAAATTAGTTTTTTCAAAAAAATTCCAGGGTTTCTCAAACATTTTTTATTAAGAAAAGTATTTTTTTTAAGATAAATTTATGAGTTTAACTGCCTATATTTCCATTTTTTTTTTAAATATCGAAAAAAGCCGAAACAACCCAACTAGATAATTTAATTTTATATAAAAAATATTAACATTGTAGCAGTACATCTCAAATTTTTTTTAACAATTTTTATAAAATTGAATTTAGTGACGACATCGCTTCATACAATTTGTATGGTAGTCACCTATACACAATATGTATGTAAGAAGACTTAATAGTTTGATACTTAATCTCCAAACATACATACAGAACCATCATGCAGTTTTCATATTCCGGGTAGGAAAAGAGGACTGACCTCCATACTATCCTATCTTGACATACATACCAACATGTGTTATAATTTTCTATAATTTGGATTTATTGGTTTATAGTTTGATTCTTATTCTTCAACTATACATACTATCGCTATCGACAGTTGGATCTCATGTGTTACATGCAACTAGTATAACATAATACGAGTGTGTAGGTACGATTAGGCTAGAAAGCTGCGTAGGTACATTTCGATTATAAATATAGAAACATTTTTTCATTAATTTTATACCACCGTTTAGTTCAGTTAGATGTGTGGCATCACCTTTGAATAGTGCTTCCACTGTTTTCTATTATATCTTATGTAGTTTTCGGGTGTCCCGTGAGAGCAGTGTAATTGAAAATATGTACCTATGTACAACAGACACGGCATCTCACATAGCTCAGCCAAGAGGTTCACCAATTGAAAATATGTACCTATGTACAACAGACACGGCATCTCACATAGCTCCGCAAAATATGTACCTATGTACAACAGACACGGCATCTCACATAGCTCCGCAAAATATGTACCTATGTACAACAGACACGGCATCTCACATAGCTCAGCAAAATATGTACCTATGTACAACAGACACGGCATCTCACATAGCTCAGCAAAATATGTACCTATGTACAACAGACACGGCATCTCACATAGCTCAGCAAGATATGTACCTATGTACAACAGACACGGCATCTCACATAGCTCAGCAAAGAGGTTCACCAATTGAAAATATGTACCTATGTACAACAGACACGGCATCTCACAAAGCTCAGCAAAGAGGTTCACCAATTGAAAATATGTACCTATGTACAACAGACACGGCATCTCACAAAGCTCAGCAAAGAGGTTCACCAATTGAAAATATGTACCTATGTACAACAGACACGGCATCTCACAAAGCTCAGCAAAGAGGTTCACCAATTGAAAATATGTACCTATGTACAACAGACACGGCATCTCACAAAGCTCAGCAAAGAGGTTCACCAATTGAAAATATGTACCTATGTACAACAGACACGGCATCTCACAAAGCTCAGCAAAGAGGTTCACCAATTGAAAATATGTACCTATGTATGTACAACAGACAAGGCATCTCACAAAGCTCAGCAAAGAGGTTCACCAATTGAAAATATGTACCTATGTACAACAGACACGGCATCTCACAAAGCTCAGCAAAGAGGTTCACCAATTGAAAATATGTACCTATGTACAACAGACACGGCATCTCACAAAGCTCAGCAAAGAGGTTCACCAATTGAAAATATGTACCTATGTACAACAGACACGGCATCTCACATAGCTCAGCAAAGAGGTTCACCAATTGAAAATATGTACCTATGTACAACAGACACGGCATCTCACAAAGCTCAGCAAAGAGGTTCACCAATTGAAAATATGAACCTATGTACAACAGACACGGCATCTCACAAAGCTCAGCAAAGAGGTTCACCAATTGAAAATATCTACCTATGTACAACAGACACTGTTGGAGAAATAAAATGCTGGCCACACTGAGTACTGTGGCAACACTCTCAATTGAACTATGACAGTTAAATAGATATATAAAAAAAGATTGTAAAAAATGTGGTGTTAAATAAGGAATCAATAAATATAAAAATATTATCAGTGTTTAATTTGAACAAGATAAAATAAAAACATAACCTCTTCAGGTTATGGGCCCAGGCCCGCTTAAAAAACGAAAAAAACAACCATGATGGCTGTAAATACAACAGATACAATAATACCACAATTAAAAGATGGATCAAACTTCAGCAATTGGAAGTTCAGACTGTTACTGATTCTGGAGGAAAAAGGTATTGCACAAGCAATAAAAGAAGAAACATATACAGAAGACAAGAAAAACACGCAAAATTTGAAAAATGATGCACGTGCTAAGTCAACAATTGCTCAAGCATTATCCGACAAATACATTGAATACGTAAAAAAGGCAAATACTGCATACGAAATGATAAAAGCATTGGAAAATGTATTTGAAAGAAAAAGTGCATTTAGTAAGCTATATCTGAGAAAACAACTGATCACGATGAAATGCGGGAATAATGAAAACTTAAACGAACACTTCTTAAAGTATGATCAGGTAATAAATAAACTGCAAAATATAAGCGAAAACTCGATTGAAGAAAGTGACAAAATATGTCATCTTTTATTAACTATACCTGAAAAATACGACAACATAGTGTCAACAATAGAAACAATGAGCAATGACAGAGAGTTGACATTAGAGTTTGTAAAAACATGTTTGCTAGATGCGGAACTAAAACTAAAACAAAATAAAACCTCAGGAGAGACAAGCTTTATCACAAAACAAATACCAGTATGTAACCACTGCAAAAAGAGGGGGCACAAGAAGGAAGAATGCTGGTTTAACCCAGAAAAGAGAGAAAAACAAAACAACTACAAGAAAGGACACCTCGTCAAAAACAAAAGACAATCCTCAAACGTAGCAATTAATAATGAGGATTTTTCACTTCTTTGCGAAAACTCAAAAAACAAATCTTTATGTACAAAACGGACCATTGAATGGGTCATTGACTCGGGATGCACGGAGCATCTAATAAAGAATGAATATACAAAATACATGACAGAATTAATAGAAACGGAAGAAATAAAAATATTCATAGCTAATGGTCAATACTTGACTTCTAAATTGAGAGGCAGAATAAAGATGCAATACAAGGGCAGAAATATAGATCTTGAAGCATTAGTTGTAAAAAACTTGTCATTCAATCTACTGTCTGTGAAGAAAACAATTACAAAGGGTTTTAATGTCACTTTTAAAGAAAATTTTGTACAAATTTATGATCAAAAATCAAGACAAAGTATCTATGGAATGTGTATTGAAAAATTATTTACTATTCAGATGGAATTCACTGAGATATCTACAGAAACATGCAATACAACAGTAAGCTCGCTCGATTTATGACACAAGCGGCTTGGACACCTAAACAGGAAATATTTGCACCTGATGAAGTTACCGGTAAGCACACAACCGTGCACGTCATGCATTCAAGGTAAATCAACAAGATTACCATTCTCAAAATTACCTAAACTTAGATCAAGCCATGTTGGCGAACTACTGCACACAGATATATCAGGACCTATAAATATATGCACGCTAAATGATGAAATCTATTTCCAAGTCATAATTGATGATTATTCACACTTCACAACAGTATATCTATTAAAAAACAAAAATGAAGCTACAGAAAACCTAATTTACTATATAAAACAACTGGAAAGACAAACAAAGAATGAAGTGAAACGCATAAGGTGTGATAATGGAGGTGAATTTAAGAATAAAATAATAAATAGTTTCTGTAACAACAATGGCATAAAAATTGAATACACACAACCTTATTCTCCGCAGCAAAATGGAGTAGCAGAGAGAATGAATCGGACATTGATGAACCAAGTCCGAACATTACTCGCTGAAACAAATCTCCCAAAATATCTATGGGGTGAAGCTATACTATGTAGTACGTATCAACTTAATCGCTGTCCATCGTCAGCTGTAAATTATAAGACACCTGCAGAAATATTTATTGGACACAAAGATCTATCAAGATTGAGAATATTTGGTAGTAAATCCTATGTAGTGCAAGTACCGAAGGGAGTAAAACTTAATGAAAGAACCAAGCAGATGAGATTCGTAGGATATTCACCAAATGGATACAGACTATGGAATCAAGACGACAATGAAATTGTAGTATCACGAGATGTTCGATTTGATGAAACAGACTTCAAGTATGAAGAAAAGAGTCACAAGGACCAGCATGAAACAAACTATATACAAGGAGTTTTTTCAGATGGTTCACAAGAAATGATACCAGACACACCAAGTGATTCTACTGATTCAACAGAAAGCAATATAATTGAAGAAGAACTTCAAGATCCTGAAGTAGAATCGGAGGAAGATCAATATACAACAAGGGCTGGAAGGAAAATTATAAAACCTACTAAATTTCAAGACTACGCTCTGATTACCTATGACGAAGCTGTAAAAAGCCCTGAACGTAAACAATGGGAGAAGGCTATAGCTTCGGAGAAGGAATCCTTATATAAGAATAATACATGGGATATTGTGGAAAGAGAAGAAGCAAAAGGTAATAAAATACTATCTAATAAATGGATTTTTAGAGTCAAGGATGATGGCACCTACAAAGCGAGATTAGTTGTTCGAGGATTTGAGCAAAATGGCATGGACCTTGGCGAAATCTACAGCCCCGTGGTGAGTCAATCAACATTAATAGCATTATTTGCAATTGCAGCCTGTAATAATTTTCAGATTGTCACATTTGACGTAAAGACAGCTTTTCTATATGGAGAGTTAACTGAGCATATTTATATGAATATACCTTTAGGCTATAAAAATGAAAGTAATAAAATTTGTCGTTTAAATAAAGCCTTGTACGGCCTAAAACAGGCTCCAATTACATGGAATAATACATTTACTAAAACAATGTCAGAATTAGGTTTAGAACCTATCAAAACTGATCGTTGTGTATTCACAAATAATGATAAAACTATTATAATTACAATATATGTTGATGATGGACTTGCTATAGCTAAAAACAAGAATGATTTAATTAATATTCTAAACTGTCTAAAAAGCAAATATGAAATTAAAATATTTAATTTTCCCAAAAGCTTCATTGGTATAGAAATTAATCAAACAGAAAAAGGTATAAAATTAACTCAAAAGAATTATACAAAAATGCTTCTTGAAAAATTTTATATGCATAATGCAAAACCCTGTGATATTCCAGGAAATATGGATAAAATCATGAATAATGATAATAATGTATCTGAACAGTGTAAATTTCCTTATAGAGAATTAGTGGGTGGATTACTATACTTATCTACAAGAACCAGACCAGACATAGCTCATGCTGTGCATGAAGCAAGTAAAAAAGTAGAAAATTTTAACAAAACAGATGTTATAACCATTAAAAAAATATTGAAATACTTAATTGGTACTTCAAATACAGGCATCTTCTATAAAAGGGGATCTGATTTATCAATTTTAAACGCATATAGTGATTCTGATTATGCAAATGATATTCAAACTAGGCGCAGTACAAGTGGATATGCTATAATGTATTGTGACGGACCTATTTCATGGTCGTCTAAAAGACAACCTATCGTTGCCTTATCCTCCACAGAAGCAGAGTTCATAGCTGCAGCTGAATGTTGTAAAGAAATATTGTACTTAAAATCTTTGCTGAATGAACTATTAATAATAAAAATAAAACCAACTATGCATATAGATAATCAAAGTTCTATTCAGTTAATAAAAACAGGATCCTTTAGTAAACGTTCAAAACATATTGATGTTAGATATCACTTTATCCATGAAAATTATATCAATGGAAATATCAATGTGATTTATTGTCCTACTGAAAAGCAGTTAGCTGACATTCTAACAAAACCATTGTGTAAAATTAAATTTAATGTACATTTTCAGAAACTTTGTCACTGTTAATGTTGTTATATGTTAATTTTAATTCATTTCTTAAAAATTAAAAAAGGTTGGTTTACTTATAACTGATAAGTAATAAAAGTACTATTTGATTTGTAAGATTATTATATTTTTAAAAAAAATTTTTAGATACTAAGTTTAAAAATTTCACAAAAATAGGAGAAGGTGTTGGAGAAATAAAATGCTGGCCACACTGAGTACTGTGGCAACACTCTCAATTGAACTATGACAGTTAAATAGATATATAAAAAAAGATTGTAAAAAATGTGGTGTTAAATAAGGAATCAATAAATATAAAAATATTATCAGTGTTTAATTTGAACAAGATAAAATAAAAACATAACCTCTTCAGACACGGCATCTCACATAGCTCAGCAAAGAGGTTCACCAATTGAAAAAATGTACCTATGTACAACAGACACGGCATATCACATAGCTCAGCAAAGAGGTTCACCAATTGAAAATATGTACCTATGTACAACAGACACGGCATCTCACAAAGCTCAGCAAAGAGGTTCACCAATTGAAAATATGTACCTATGTACAACAGACACGGCATCTCACAAAGCTCAGCAAAGAGGTTCACCAATTGAAAATATGTACCTATGTACAACAGACACGGCATCTCACAAAGCTCAGCAAAGAGGTTCACCAATTGAAAATATGTACCTATGTACAACAGACACGGCATCTCACAAAGCTCAGCAAAGAGGTTCACCAATTGAAAATATGTACCTATGTACAACAGACACGGCATCTCACAAAGCTCAGCAAAGAGGTTCACCAATTGAAAATATGTACCTATGTACAACAGACACGGCATCTCACAAAGCTCAGAAAAGAGGTTCACCAATTGAAAATATGTACCTATGTACAACAGACACGGCATCTCACAAAGCTCAGCAAAGAGGTTCACCAATTGAAAATATGTACCTATGTACAACAGACACGGCATCTCACATAGCTCAGCAAAGAGGTTCACCAATTGAAAATATGTACCTATGTACAACAGACACGGCATCTCACAAAGCTCAGCAAAGAGGTTCACCAATTGAAAATATGAACCTATGTACAACAGACACGGCATCTCACAAAGCTCAGCAAAGAGGTTCACCAATTGAAAATATCTACCTATGTACAACAGACACGGCATCTCACATAGCTCAGCAAAGAGGTTCACCAATTGAAAAAATGCACCTATGTACAACAGACACGGCATCTCACAAAGCTCAGCAAAGAGGTTCACCAATTGAAAATATGTACCTATGTACAACAGACACGGCATCTCACAAAGCTCAGCAAAGAGGTTCACCAATTGAAAATATGTACCTATGTACAACAGACACGGCATCTCACAAAGCTCAGCAAAGAGGTTCACCAATTGAAAATATGTACCCATGTACAACAGACACGGCATCTCACATAGCTCAGCAAAGAGGTTCACCAATTGAAAATATGTACCTATGTACAACAGACACGGCATCTCACATAGCTCAGCAAAGAGGTTCACCAATTGATAATATGTTCCTATGTACAACAGACACGGCATCTCACAAAGCTCAGCAAAGAGGTTCACCAATTGAAAATATGTACCTATGTACAACAGACACGGCATCTCACAAAGCTCAGCAAAGAGGTTCACCAATTGAAAATATGTACCTATGTACAACAGACACGGCATCTCACAAAGCACAGCAAAGAGGTTCACCAATTGAAAATATGTACCTATGTACAACAGACACGGCATCTCACAAAGCTCAGCAAAGAGGTTCACCAATTGAAAATATTTACCTATGTACAACAGACACGGCATCTCACATAGCTCAGCAAAGAGGTTCACCAATTGAAAATATGTACCTATGTACAACAGACACGGCATCTCACAAAGCTCAGCAAAGAGGTTCACCAATTGAAAATATGTACCTATGTACAACAGACACGGCATCTCACAAAGCTCAGCAAAGAGGTTCACCAATTGAAAATATGTACCTATGTACAACAGACACGGCATCTCACAAAGCTCAGCAAAGAGGTTCACCAATTGAAAATATGTACCTATGTACAACAGACACGGCATCTCACATAGCTCAGCAAAGAGGTTCACCAATTGAAAATATGTACCTATGTACAACAGACACGGCATCTCACATAGCTCAGCAAAGAGGTTCACCAATTGAAAATATGTACCTATGTACAACAGACACGGCATCTCACAAAGCTCAGCAAAGAGGTTCACCAATTGAAAATATGTACCTATGTACAACAGACACGGCATCTCACATAGCTCAGCAAAGAGGTTCACCAATTACTCTGAATGTTACATTTATAGGTGAGAAGAGACTGATGTGTGGGGATACACGTATACGTTGTGCTTACCTTTATTAGGTAATGTACACTCGCACACCTGTCGTTTGTTCTGGGATATATGTGAGGGTATGGTATGAATGAATGGTTACCACCACCATAAGATGCCGACCGCCGTGGCACAGTTGACAAGCCGTTTTTACACAGTTGGCAAGTCGTGCGGGCATCCTGAGTTCGATTCCTTGTAGAGAAGAATTTCATTAAAATTATTTTCTCTCATATTGCTTCTTTAGGCTGGAAACGCTAGTTAGTTGGAACAAATTGGCATATGGCAATAAACTCGCCACTTGAGCAGGGTGCATGGAAGTGTTTCTTATTATTATGTTTGTTAATAATTTTGAAGAAGATATTCTTAGTAACCCACATTACATCATTGAAACAACAATAATTTATGGTAAAATTTCGATAAAAGAATGTAAATTACTTCCTTTAAACTAAAAAAAATACTATAGGTAATTAGGTTTATAAAATTCTGCAGACAGTCTTTTAAGCTTCTATAGGTCTTGATCTTTCACCCATGGACTTGTTCTTGGCCTTGCAGTGACGCATGCAGTCTTGACAGTAAGACTTTTGCTCTTCACTAACTTGATTCTTCAATATTATAATTGCTTATAATAAATTTAGGGAATAACAAGGTTCAAGTATCAAATAATTAAATTTAACAAGCAAGAAAACTTTGATAGTCAGAATATATAAACTCCATGATTGACATAATTGACGAAAGTTGCGCAAACACATAAAGTGATCACGTCCTGTAAGTGACTGATTTCCAAATCTGAAAAGCCGTTGTGCATTAAATTTTAATGGGGCCCCTCTTTTCGAAATCGGTCATCTAATAAAATCGCATTTTATTTTATTTTATCGTATACATAAGTATCTATATTATGATGTTGTAGGCATACAATAAAAGAGACCTCTCCGTTACGTTGTCTCGGGCTATCTTTGGAATCCTATCTTCGGACATGCGGCTGACGTGTTCGTTCCAGTACCTTCTCCTTTGGCGCCCCCATATTACGATGTCCTCAGCTTCGTAGATTTTTCGGATCTCTGTATTTCTGACTATCACGAAGACTTTTGCCAGCTATGCATCGCAGTATTTTCATTTCACTGGTGCGCAGGAGTTGTTTGGTACGGACCGTATCAGCTCTGGATTCAATGGCGTATGTTAGGATGGGTCTTACGCATGTTTTGTAGATACTCATTTTGTTTCTATGTTATTTCGTTATTTGTATCTATAATATCACGCCCAACATCTTAACTATCTATCTATGCAAATTTTTGAGCCCCATTTGAATCTATGGTTCAAATAATGCACCATTTGAACCTAGAGTGGATTCGAGCCTGACCTGCAAGAGTATAATGATTTTTCATTTTTGAATCTGGAGAATGGATTCAATAGACTGGACAAGAAACGGAATTCCATCATGAGACCAGTCAGCGTATCAAAACCTATCAGCCACCGATTTACACTAATATTCGTATGTTATTTTTTTTTTGTTTAATAACTGTTGCACCGTCATTTCAAGAGTATTCGTTATTGATTGCAAGATTAGTGTTTCACATGTTTTTAATTACCTACTGCCGCGGATTACTTTAAATTTTGTAACTCTTGGACAATTTCGTAACAGCATTGAGAACTGAACTTAAGAACAAGTTATCTTGAACTAGTAAAAAAATATTTCCATTAGATTAGTAGGTAGGTATCTATTGTTGACGAAACTAGCAGTATCTAGTGGTACAAAGATAATATTATAATATTTTTACTCCTCACTAACCCAAGGGGATATAGTGGGGAGTTATGATTTCGCAATTTTTAAAGGTATTTTTTTATTGCAGATTATCAACTAGTATCATACTGAGATTGTATTCTGAAAGTTTCGTGTGCTATGTGCTGCTTGCTGTGTGCTATGTGCTATGAACGGCGGGTTTATTTTACTTTATCGATTATAGACTAAAGTACTCATTCAATTCTTTTCAAATTTAGCTAATATGTATAGGTATCTAATACTCGCTTAGACCCCATTAGATTTTGAACGATATATGAATAGTGCTTCTCATTTTTTTACTGTCAAATATTTCAAAGTGACCCCAAAATCAGGTCTCTTAAAATTTGATTTTTTTTATTTTTAAATTGGTAAAAAGTCACATCACTTTCATAAAATGGCATTGAAAAGTTATCAAGTTTTCATAATAAAATATTTAAATAAAAAATAATTTAGGAAACTCATTTCATGAAAATACTGAAAAATTTCCATACAACATTTGAATGCTTTTTAGAATGACTTGTAAGTGAGGAGTTTAGCGTTGGCCACAACCCACTCGTTTTTATTAACAAAACTAAAGCTTGTCCGACACCACATTATTGTTACAAGTCACGCTGAATATGATTTGAAAATTCTAGCATGCAGTTATCTTACAGAAAATATGACATGAACCATTACCACGTGATGCATGAACCGGATTACACCATTGGTCAATCGTAGACCGTGTTTTACGTACCTACATCGCAAATTCAAAATTTTCACCTAACCTAACCTAAGAAACTTAGCCTGAAATGACTGATAGTAATAGACGAAATTCTTCGTAATAGACAGTAATAGACGAAATTCTTCGTAATAGACAGTAATAGACGAAATTCTTCGTAATAGACAGTAATAGACGAAATTCTTCGTAATAGACAGTAATAGACGAAATTCTTCGTAATAGACAGTAATAGACGAAATTCTTCGTAATAGACAGTAATAGACGAAATTCTTCGTAATAGACAGTAATAGACGAAATTCTTCGTAATAGACAGTAATAGACGAAATTCTTCGTAATAGACAGTAATAGACGAAATTCTTCGTAATAGACAGTAATAGACGAAATTCTTCGTAATAGACAGTAATAGACGAAATTCTTCGTCTAATACTATCCATGATTGAATGAATGAATGAATAGTATACTTCCAACAGTATAAATAATATTACAAAGGAACAAAAATACATTTTTCTTTAGTTTATACCTAATTACAATTTTACAATTATTATTATTTTTTTCCACACATTTGAAAATTTTACTGCCTCGCTAGACATAGTCTATTCTGAGGCAGTGTAGGGTTGACGCCAAATATCTTGAACTTTTAGCCGAGAAGGGGGGCGATTTGCACGTAAACCAACGAAGCAAAAAGACACAAATTTGCGCTCTGCGCAACTTGAAGCTCGTTCAAGATGTTTGGCGAAAATTATACTAGTTTTGAATTTATATGGCTACTCTGCGATCATATGATTTGTTTTCTTTTTATTCCACACATTGGAAATTTTACTGCCTCGCTAGACATAGTCTGTTCTGAGGCAATACTAGTTTCGAATTGCTATGGCTACTCTGCGATCATATGATTTGTTTTCTTTTTTTTTACACACTCCATTCACTTATAACATCGAAAACCAGGATAAAAAACTCTAAAACCTCTATCTTAAAAAAATCTAAGAGTACCTAGGCAGATCCTTCTCTTCAAATCTGCTTCAGCCAACGATGAGTAGCGAGGTCTTTGAAATTTTTCCCATCATGCGATATGTTTTGTTCAATATCCATCATGGTGCCAAAAAACTATATTAACGCTGCGCATGTGTCGTTCTTAGCTGTGGCGGTCTTAGCTGATGTCTGTTTCTAGTGCCATGTATCAATATATAGTCCGGTTGGAACTCAGCAGTGTTTTTATGCAAATGAGACAGTGTCAGTCTCATATAGAGCTATCTAACATCCAAAAATCCACTGTCTATAGGTATACAATTGTTCTGTGGAGTATCTTTTATGTCTTCTGTGCAATACCTTTATTATTGATTTTTGTGTTCTTTTAATCGGAGCCAGCAGCGTGAATTATCTTTAATCTGCTCTTGCCCTGAACTACAAAGAATTATTTTTCACAAAATTTTCGAAGAATGCTGTAATAAACTGTAAAAATGCTGTTATAAACTGTATTTAACAATAAAAAAATAACGAGTACAAGAATTGATAATAATGAGATTTTAATGAAAACTCGAAATTGTTTATTTATTTATTTATACATCTTCTTGTACATAATATAAACAAATATAATTGTACACTGGCGGGCTTATTGCCATTAGGCAATTTCTTCCAACCAACCAGATTACAAAGTATGACAACATTGTGTATGTACAACAGCAAATAAAAAAGAGTAAAAGAAATTAAATAAAATACGTAAGTATAACACTTAAATACTATTAAACAAAAAAAAATTATAATTCATAGCAATAAAAAGGATATGGTAAGGACAGGAGAGGAAATCGGGATCAGGTGTTCAAGGATAAATATTCCTTCTTTAGTTTTTTCTTGAAAATACTAAGTGAGTTAGACGACGCAATATCCGGACTAAGGCTATTCCATAATCTTGCTGATTGTACTTCGAACGAAGAGCTGAGAAATTCTGTATTATGGATAGGTATGGATAGTGTTGTACGTTCAGCAGATCGGAGTGGAAGTCCATGATTGGATAAATAAGTGAATTTGCTTTTAGGAAATTGTATTAAAAAATAAATGTTTTCATTGGGTTTCTCAGTATTGTGCGTTGAAATCAAATGTATATATAATATTAACCGTAGTACAATTTTCAATTCCAATGCATTTATTTACACTAATATCTACAATCTACATTACATATTATTATTATGTAACAGTATAGTGTTATTTTACCGTAAATTCTTAACCGGTATCATCTGAAGAGCGTATTGTGTTTGATTTCCCACTACGCGGCCCAAACTTTCTGCTGTATCTTATTTTCCACATTACTAACTATAGTAATTGATGACTACGTTTATAATAATTTGTCGTAATGCCAACTTCGTAAGAGCAAATTTCTACCTATAAAAGTAGATAATCAAGACATAATAAAGTGTAAAAGAACATGTAATACAAACGGATACCTACCTACCTGATCTAATCTTATAGTAAATATTACATATCGGTCGATTAAATACTGGTTTAATATTTGTTTACATTTCCCCTATTTCGTAAGCGTTTTATTCGGTAGGTATCGGGAGTTATTAAATAAAATTTAATCAAAATCGGAAAAAAAAATATTAAAAAACAACAAATAATTCCTGGCGACAGCATTCATACTGGGAGGCTGCTCATGACACGTACCATGGGCATACGGATGTACGCAAAAATGCACACTAAATTACCTTCTAATATACGAAACACGAAAAAATATTGTCTATCACCTAATCTCTGATATACAATATTTTTTTTTGAAATGAGAAGGTATTGTTTAGAGTTTTTATTTTAAATAGCAGGAATAGTAATTAGAATATTATAATAAAAAAAACTCAGCCGGTAGATTTTCATATTCTCTTTCGATTGAAATTTGAAATAAAAATCTTCTTCATATAGGTACCGTAGTTTTTAAGTTACTTACAGTAAAAAAAATAAAAAGGGTTTTTCTAAAACTAATTTTACAAGAAAAGTATTAAACAAATTCAAATTTCATAAAACTCATGCAATAGAATTAAGATTTAAATACAAACTGTTCTTAATTTTAAAGGCGTATTTTTTCATTTTTTTTTTCGTTTCTAAAATTAAAATCAAATACCCATACTAATATTTTAGAGTGTAATATTTTTGAAGCTAAATATTACCCCCTATTCAGTAACTATTGTAACTAAAATAAGAACGTACTAAAATTGTAGATTTTAGATTTACGATCTTATTTCAATGTTATAAAATATCAACTTGGACTAAATGGAATAGGAACGTACCTATTTTGGCTGGAACGTTCTTAAAAAGTTACTGAATCAGACTATTATGAATAATTATGAAAATTATGAAATTTTCATAATTATTCAAAATACGTCTAATTCAGTAAATTTTTAAGAACGTTCCGGTCAATAGAGGTACGTTCCTATTCCATTTAGTCCAAGTTGATATTTTATAATGCTGAAATAAGACCGTAAATCTAAAATCTACAATTTTAGTACGTTCTTATTTTAGTTAGAATAGTTACTGAATAGGGGGTAGTGTGTAATATACATAGGTGCATGATTTTTAATTAATTATTTAATAATTATCTAAATTTTTGTTTGTTTATATATTTATCTCATAAAAAGTATGTACTTGGAATTCATTCAACGATCCAAGCGGATGGGACAAGCAGAAACTTTAAAAATACTCTTTTCACACTTAATATCAATATATAAGAACATGGGGGTTATGGCCAACACTAGACTCTTCATATTGCTTAAATTCATTCATATTAAAAAAAAACACTTTTCAACTTCAATCTTGCTGAAATTTCTTTCCCAGTCTAATCCTACTGAAATTTCAAACCACTTCCCTTTACATTATTTGAGACTGAAGGGACAGTAAGGACTGAAGAGAAGGGATGGATGGAGGGACTGAAGGGACGAAGGGGACTGTTTAAAAAAACTAACTTATTTTTGTTAATCTTTATTTATTGTATTGGATATTTTTTTACTCATTCTGAATTTATAATAACAAATAGGTCAAAATTACGAAAACTATTTTCTTGATACGTTGGCATATTGCTTCACACTTACCTTCTCGAACAACGCAGGGTATAAAAAACTAGTTATAAATAACATTATAACATAAAGACAAGATTAATCATACTACACTCCAAAAACAATTATGAGATGACACACAGCTGCATATTTTCATGAATCCAAAAACAAACACGACATTCGGATAAAGACATTACTATACCTACTATTTAGCTTCAAAAAGTTTTAATACGATAAAATAAGAAACGAAGGACATACAGAAATGATGAAACATTTTTGAAACTTGAGAAAACAATAGAAATATGGATTATGTAAATACATAATATACTGCGGAAAAATGATCGAGTAACAATGGCTTCAATTTTTATTTTGTGAGTAGAAAAATCCTCGGATCGTAAGCCTGATCCTCAAAACAGGCTTAGCCTAGTGAGGTGGTTTATACAAAAAAAAGTTTAATAATTTTAATTATTTTGAATTGTATTTTTTTATATTTATTGTTTTTATTGTGTATTTTGGTTTGAGTAAAAAAAATTTTTTTGATGTATCATTAATGAAAATATATATTACACACGAGTTATATTTACTATTGCTTGCACTCTGGTAAAGGGAAATTATTTTTTTTTCTTACTGTGCATCTTTTTCTATATTTTGTGATGTTTTATTTTTTATACCTATATGTATTATTACAAATTTAATAAAAAAAATGTATAATGTTTAAAATGCTGATTTTATCATTACAACGTTTTTAAAGATTCTTTATAATATTTCAAGTGATGTTTGAGACAAAATATAAACCAATTTTACTGATTTACTACGTTGTGCAGCCAGGATATCTGTCTTCTGTCGGGACCTCGGCGTCTTTCGATTTCGCCTTTCAAAATCAGTTGCTAAATGGTGATACTTCACCCCACGCAGCATATGACCCAGATATAAAATCTAGCAGACTTTTATATTATATTGTCGACAGCAAGCCCCTGTCTTTTCTAACTTGCCTCAAGACTTCGCCATTGGTAGAACAATTATGTCAGTCCAGGGTATTTTGAACGTTCTGCGACGAAGCCACATTATTATTTTTAACTATTTTTCTCCTTCTTCGCCTTGTAATTGATCCACGATCTGTTTAATCGGCTCACATCTGGAATGCAGATGTCCAATTATCTTTCCATACTTTTGGTAAAGGCAGACGTTGACTTATACAAGGATTTCATTAGCAGCTACGCGGGCGAGTTAGGCCCTTCGCACACAAGACTATGCAAATCTTCGATACTAATGTTGCATACTTGCGTCGCGAATACTGCTTTGCGCACGGTCCGTACACACGGCATTGAATCTCAAGGCGAGAGTCGTCTATTCGGCTATTGACGTAGCGGCTACATGGCTTACACGAATTTACAAAATGTCTGATACAAGTGATGATGAAACTATAGATTTGACTTATGGTCTTTTGCGAATGCAAAGAAATCGTTGTAACAGAATATACTGGGTTCATGTTCTGTAATATCCTTTTTGGAATATTCATTCAGCTTATAATTACATAAACATGGATATTCCTCCACCTCCGAAACGAATTTAATGTTTAATAATTGCTCTGCCATCTTAGAAATCTACGCAACATTCGTAACGACGCCGACGATATCAGCTAGCAGGTAGCGTACAATTGATGTCGGAGAAGAATGAATAAAATATCGACGAGGCGTGCCTGTGAACCTCTATGAATTTGTACTGCGGTAGTCGTTTAGAGACTAAAATCGTCAGGTATCGAAGATTTGCGTATCCTTGTGCGAAGGGTCTTATTTTCCTCCATTCTACTAACATGGTCTCGCCAGAACCGCTATTTCTTTCAGCTCCACCGCACGATATCCTCAATTTCACAGGTCTTATTTCTTATTCTGTCGCCGATAATAGCTCCCATAACAGAATTTCTTATTCTGTCCCTGATGATAGCTCTTATGACAGCATTTCTCATTCTGTCCCTGATGACAGCTTCTATAACAGCATTTCTTATTCTGTCCCTGATGATAGCTTCCTGCAACAGCATTTCTTATTCTGTCCCTGATGATAGCTCTTATTATAGCATTTCTTATTCTGTCCCTGATGATAGCTTCTGTAACAGCATTTCTTATTCTGTCCCTGATAATAGCTCTTATGACAGCATTTCTTATTCTGTCCCTGATGACAGCTTCCATTTCTTATTCTGTTTTACCGGCGATGGATCTCAGAGTTTTCATCTCTGCTACCGGAAGAAGATTTTTCACTCTGGGGGACAAGTCCGGTCAAGTGAGATCAAAACCATCAAGATTAACCATATTACCATAGATATAATTATCATATGGAGTTCTATAAATTCTTAAGATATTAGAGAACTCCATATGATACTTCTATCCATGATATGGGTAATCATGAGGGTTTTGATTTCACCGTTTGACGGGACATGCCCTCTTGGTTGTGATTGCTCTTGTCTTCACTTTGTATGTCATTTATATGCCTTACGTACGTACGTCTTATATTATGCGGACCTTACTATATGATATAGATACACGCACATTGCAGGTATATATAATCTATTCTTCCACACATTTGCAGACAGCTGTTATTTAAGTTGGGGTTCTCTAATATCTCAAGATATTATAGAAATCAATGTGATAATTATAAAAATCCATGATATGTGTAATCATGTGGATTTTGATTTCACAATTTGACCGGACTTGCCCGCTGAACTTTTTAATTGTTTCGTAAGTAGAAAAACGTGCTATTGAATTGCCATATTTACATAAATCACGGCATAATTACAATAAGTGGAGTGAGCAGCGACAGATATGCGGATTTGCATTACCTTCTATAAAAGGAAGCACATACCACACCAACTTCGTTACACCTCAAAAGGCAACGTTCAGAATGGATTCTTGAACCTCAACGCAGAACAATGAGAGATGTTATTTTGCCTCTTTCTTGGATATTCAATCATTTAAATATTGCATGAATATTATTGCTGTTTTGGAACAGTAAATCAATTTTTATGAAGGTAATTAACAAAACTTATTGCATCAAAAAAATACATCATAGATGCAAACTGATACACTGAAGTTTCTGTTATTCCCAAAATAGTTGCGTCAAACTATAAAAAGTGAATGTAAAATGACTATGTGCAGAAGTTTATTAATATACCTACTCGTTAGTATTATGTCTGTATGGTTTTATTGTATGGAAATGGTGTCAGTCGATACAGGGCAGATTTGATAGTTGATTGATATGTAGTATTGCTCCGGGCGCTAAATGAACATTTATTTACAAGAAATACTTTTTGTCAAGTCAAATTTATCAACAGATTTAGATGGGTCAGTGACAAAACGGGCATAGCATAAGCTTAGTTATCTAGTGATGGCGAGTTCGAACCTCACATTATATAATTGCATTAACCGATTTCGTTGATCTATAGTACAAGCATTTATGCTTATTTAAGGGGAATGTATGAGGTGTAAGGATGTATATCTACTTTTTAAAATGACATATTCATTTAAAATATATACTTATTATATCATGAAAGAAATGGGTTTTCTTTCAAAATGCTCTCACAAAAATAAGTTTTTTTAATTTTTGTTTTAAGAATATTTCCATTCCACAAATAACGGGCCCCATAAAAATGAATTAAGAAAACCACCTTTTGATAAAGAAAAAAGCGTATATTCATACTTAAAAGCTATTGTTTTGTAACACATTTTAACAAATTGTAGTGTTGATGTGTGCGTACGCGCAATGAAAAGTGAGGACATGCGCACGCACAATGTAGCAAGGATTTCAGCAGAACACGCGGATAGATCGTGAGTCGCGGTAGCGTGGCTGATGCGTTTTTCAGTCGATGTTAACGTTGTGAACACAAAAATAAAATTGCAATTATGTCTTTTTTTAAACCACCATTGAGTGTTCTTTGAGTTAGCCGGTTTAAAAGCTTTCCCATCCGAACAAACTTAGAGTTATAGTATACCTATATAAGTTTGTATACCTATAGTTTGCATTTGATCGGATGAGGGAGCAGGTTGTCTCCGAAACCGGTTAACTCAAAATAATAATACTCAAGAGTGGTCTTGACAAAGACATTATTAATTTAATAAAAAAAAGTATAAGTACACTATCTTATGTAGTGGAGAGTTAATTGCTACATCCAACTGTTTTAGGCAGGTAATTTTCTTCCCTATAAGAGTGATTATTTCGCAATTTTCAAGTCTGTACTTATAATATTCTTGAAATATTTAACAGGTGTCGCACACACCATATCCCTGTTGGGGTGTTCGGAAAAAATAAATACCTACCTACGATTATTGCAAGTAAATTAAAATGTTACAAGATGTTAAGCAAAATAAATTAACAGAAGTTCAAAACACTCTGGAAATTATTAATGTATAAAGATGCGTAAAACGGGCGTTATAAACACTGAAAACGAATCTGTGTCATTGAAAATAAATTAAGTTCAGCAAATCATTTTTACATAATATGGCAACATTGTTATGCAATATGTTTTATCCATTAACAGATATAAATACATTGTAAAAACCAATGATTTATATTTATATTATTATTACAATACTCAATATCTACATAGGTATACAAATCAATTCTATTTTTATTTACCAAAAATAATTTATTATTCATTCATTTACACCATCACAGCATATCTCACAATATGGGGTAACCAGCGACAGGTGTGCATTCCATTTTATAAATGAAGGAAGACACTTGCGTGTATCCCCACACACCAATCACGTCTCACCTAAAAAGGCACTACATTTAGAATAGGTGATAGAGCCTCATTGCTGAAATGTGTGGGGAGTTGGAGTTGGTTATTCCCTGTTTTGGCTGTAGACTTGGCTATTGAACCTGTTTATAATGCAAATATAATAAATAATATGCAAAATGTATTTTCTATGTTTTTAAACTGACATTTCATGGTAAAACTTCATTATAAAATACACTTGCTTTAATTTCACTAGTAGTTTCATATTTACTAGTAATTTTACTAGTAGTTTCATATTTACTAGTAATTTCACTATTAGTTTAATATTTCCTAGTAATTTCACTAGTAGTTTAATATTTATTCGTAATTTCACTATTAGTTTAATTTTACTATTATAGTTAATGTTTACTAGTAGTTCAATGTTTAGGTACTAACATTAAACTAAACTACATAATATTAATTTAATGTATCCAATGTATCCATATAACACGCATTCTAACGATGGACTTATTCCAGCTAGTGCCTAATCACCCCAATTTCAAATAATATTTCTCAAATATACTAAACAATGAGCTTTTTAAAAAATAGTATTTTCAACAATTTTAAAATTCAGCATGAATTCCCCAAAAAAAATTATGAAAATTTTTAATATCTTTATAAAATGAATCCGTAACTATATGTTTAGAGAAATAAATCTTTGTGTTTAAGTGCATAATATAATCAAAAAAATTACCGATAGTTTTCATTTCAAGCCATGGGGGCAAGTCCGATCAAACAGTGAAATCAAAATCCTCATGATAACCTATATCAAAGTAGCAATTCCTTAAAGGAGTTGGACAGAGTCAACAAAGCGGCTTACTATGTCCGATGCTTTAGTGTGAGTGATCCTATTAAGTGGAATTCACTGCCTCTAGATGTCTGCAGTGCTCAAAACAAGAGCACTTTCACTTAAGGACTAAAAACAGCTTTGTTTCAGAGAGCAACACAACATTAAACTATCAGCGCCCTTGGTATGATCTCGAATCATTAAATAGCACTATACAAACTTATTATTATATTGTGGATATAATTGTTGAGTTGATACGGGTAATCATGAGGGTTTCGATCCCACTGTTTGACTGGACTTGTTCCCCTGGTCTGTTCTTAAAATTCCAATAATTTAAACCTTTTTTAACACATGCAATATTATCCCTTACTATCGCCTTACTTCATAGTGTATTATGCAGTTTTAATATATTATGCTTTCAGTCACTAGACTATAATATATGTCCTCTTAAACTACTAGTGAAACTAAAGCGTGTGTGTTTTATTTCTATTTTACAAAATGTATATTTCTTATTAATACTTTTAAGCGTTGACCACAACTTGCTCATTTATTGCAGACAATTGAAATACTATGCATATATTATTATCTAATCACTCATCTTGTACCTATTTCTTCACAGTTAAAATACAAATACCCGTTCCAACAGGCAGTACAAAGGGCAAACGTAGTTGTCCAGCTCCTGAATCAATACCATTTGAACTGTTCCCATTGCCTTGTGTGAGCGACGGAGACTGTTGGCTGATGGGACCTGGATTCCTTTGCTGCGAAAGAGAAGGAAACGTACAGAGATGCACTAAAGGAGTTAAAGGAGATATCCGATCAAAGCAGTTAGTGTAAGTAAAACACAATAAGCACCAAAGTACCTACCCTAGAATTTTCCATAACTCCCTCCACCAGCATAAAAATATATAAAATAATTTAGGATCAGCCCTTATCAACTGATAGCCTAGTATAGTCAGCTGAAACAGTCGCCTTTCAAAAGGAAATTTAAATATATAGAATTACAATCAATTTGATTAAGAAATCTTGTAGAATGGAGTTCTACAACATAAATACTGTCAACATTGACAATATAAAAATATTACTTAATTAATGGTTCTACAAAACAAATTAGTTTTAAATCTTACTTTTATAATTATTATGAAAACTTAATTTTTAAAACTTAATATTCAAAATATTAGCAAAAATAAATGTTAAGTGTTACACACTTAACGCCGTCGATAACTCGACCGGTTTCGGAGAGTACCTCTCCTTCGTCTGGAGTTCACTTACAAACTCGAAACCGGTCGAGTTATCGACGGAGTTAAGTGTGTAACACAAAAAAAAAAAATATTTTTGCTAATATAGATTTAAATCATTTAGTTAAGGTTTCAAAATGTTATAAGTATCATATTTTATAATTTTGATACAGTAACTTAAGGATTTATTTGTATGGGAAACTCACTGATGGCTAGTGAGATCCCAACTATTCTGTAAACCCTTTTTTAAAAATAAATGAATAAATAAAAAACTGAACTCCACGTTTATCAGATAAGACTCGTTTATAAGACACTGTCTGAACAATCAATAAAATAAAAATATATTATATAAAATAAATATTTAACATTGTGCTGTAAATATTTTCGAATTAACTCAGAGGAACATTTTAAAACATCCCTTCATCATCCCTTCTGACAAAAAAGCAGTCGCTTCAAAACGAGTATTTTGAAACAAATCACTCATAGTAGAACTAAGAGATTTATGCAATGCACAAATATATTAAGAAACCATATCAAAATATAATTAAAATAAATATCAATCCGATTCTAGATCTTCAACGAATACTCCCGAACCTGCAAAGATTGTTTCTTTAGCCACCAGTATCAGAACCACAACAACAAGCAAAGCAACTACAACAACGACAACCACTACTACAACTACGACTACTCCAAAACCTACAACTACTAAAAAGACATCTTCTAAAGCTACTGCACAGAAAAATAAAGCAAAAACAGGTAAAAACCGTCATAATATCTCAACTTTGTTTTGCTTATGTTTACTAAGGTACTTATATTATATTTTTTGTATAGTGTTTCTTATGTAAAAGTGTTTAAGATCTGTCCATTGGTGTTTTCCGAAAATTATACAAATGTACAGGTAACTGCTCCAAAAACAGATTTTTTTTAGTGAAGCGGCTATCTTATACTTAGAAAATTCATTCTATAAAGTATTAAAATTTTGTATCAGCATTTTCATAAAAAAAGTTTGTTAAATTATTTTTTATTTAAATATTTTATTATGACTAGTTGCATGTAACACATGAGATCCAACTGTCGACAGCGATAGTATGTATAGTTGAAGAATAAGTACCAAACCCATAAATACAAATTATTTATTATTTTATGATATTTAGTTTTCTATACAACACATGTACCTAGGTAGTCAAGATAGGATAGTATGGAGGTCAGTCTTTTTTTCCTACCCGGAATATGAAAACAGCATGATGGTATATGTATATTGTATGTTTAGAGATGAAGTATCAAACTATTAAGTCTTCTTTGATATTGTGTATAGGTGACTACCATACAAATTGTATGAAGCGATGTCGTCACTAAATTCAATTTTTATAAAAATTGTTAAAAAAAATTTGAGATTTACTGCTACAATGTTAATATTTTTTATATAAAATTAAATTATCTAGTTGGGGTGTTTCGGCTTTTTTCGATATTTAAAAAAAAATGGAAATATAGGCAGTTAAACTCATAAATTTATCATAAAAAAAATACTTTTCTTAATAAAAAATGTTTGAGAAACCCTGGAATTTTTTTGAAAAAACTAATTTGAAATTTTGTATTTGTCTATGTTTATACCAATTTTCAGCGTTCTAGCTTTTATGGTTTCTGAGATATAGGGAAAAATAAAATAAAAATTCAAAAGATGATAACCCCTGACTGAAACAAAAATTCAAAATTCCGAGTATAAAAGTTTTGTAGGCCTGTAACTGTTTATATATTCTGAAATTTTAGGCTCTGTAAATTGAGCGGATCAAAAGTTAAAAGGGGGGGGACGGACACACACACACACACACACACACACAGACACACACACACACACACACACACACACACACACACACAGACACACGAAATGTTCTACTCCGAATTCTGAGTAAATCCGTGTATGGAACATATATGCTGCGAAGCCTCTAAGTTGGTGTTTTTTGACTTCAAAGTTGGAAAAGCCGTGAAAAAAGTAGACCTCTCCATACAATTCTCGCGTATTCTGGCTTGATACATTGTCGATATGTTAAGAGAACAAAGTTCTCCTGAACAAATCGACAGTTGGATTATAACAACATATTATTTTATTTGTTTCATTACACAGCATGTTATTTTTTCAATTTTTTATACCGATCGATGTTTTTTTTAATTAAAATCAAACATTGTAGTGAAAAAATGTCATTGTATATGTACTACGTACGAAGTACTTCAATGCAAAATGTATGTACATTTTACAGATGGATATAAATGGAACTAAATGATAATGGTAAAATAGTGTCTTATGTAGAAAATTTAAGAATACACATTATATATAGAAACAGGATGGATCAATTTAAAAAGTGGGATGAAAAAACATCGCAAAAAGAAAGTTGCGTGCCTGACGTTTCATTATGGCTGACAGTTTATTTCGTTTGTTGTCAGGCAATACATTACTAGTTGCATGTAACACATGAGATCCAACTGTCGATAGCGATAGTATGTATAGTTGAAGAATATGTACCAAACTATAAACCCATAGATACAAATTATTGAATATTTTCAGATATTTTGTTTTCTATACAACATATGTAGGTATGTATGTCAAGATAGGATAGTATGGAGGAAGATCCTTTTTCCTACCCAGAATATGCAAATAGCATGATGTATGTATGTTTGGAGATGAAGTATCAAACTATTAAGTCTTCTTACATATTGTGTATAGGCGACTGCCATACAAAATGTATGAAGCGATGTCGTCACTAAATTCAATTTTTAAAAAAAATTTTAAAAAAAAATTGAGATCTTCTACTACAATGTTAATATTTTTTATAGGAAATTAAATTATCTAGTTGGGGTATTTCGGCTTTTTTCGATAATTGTAAAAGTTTTGGAAATATAGGCAGTCAAACTCATAAATTTATCATAAAAAAAATATTTTTCTTAATAAAAAATGTTTGAGAAACCCTGGAATTTTTTTGAAAAAACTAATTTGAGATTTTGTATTTGTCTATGTTTGTACCAATTTTCAGCGTTCTAGCGTTTATGGTTTCTGAGATATATGGAAAAATAAAATAAAAATTCAAAAGTTGATAACCCCTGACTGAAACAAAAATTCAAAATTCCGAGTATAAAAGTTTTGTAGGCCTGTAACTGTTTATATATTCTGAAATTTTAGGCTCTGTAAATTGAGCGGATCAAAAGTTATAAGGGGGGGACGGACACACACACACACACACAGACACACACACACACACACACAGACACACGAAATGTTCTACTCCGAATTCTGAGTAAATCCGTGTATGGAACATATATGCTGCGAAGCCTCTAAGTTGGTGTTTTTTGACTTCAAAGTTGGAAAAGCCGTGAAAAAAGTAGACCTCTCCATACAATTCTCGCGTATTCTGGCTTGATACATTGTCGATATGTTAAGAGAACAAAGTTCTCCTGAACAAATCGACAGTTGGAAAATTTGATAACTCTTCAATGCCATTTCATGAAAATGATGTGCCTTTTTTACCAATTTGGAAATAAAAATTTCAAATTTTAAGTTTCCTGAGCTTGGGGTCACTTTGAAATATTTGACAGTTAAAAATTGAGAAGCACTACTCAGATATCCTTCAAAATCTAATGGGATTTAAGCGAGTATTAGATATACATATTTAACATATTTGAAAAGAATCGAATGAATACTTTAGTCTATAATCGATAAAGTAAAATAAACATCCCGTACATAGCACACACACACACCTACATTGTGATGAAACTTTCAGAATAAAATCTCAGCATGATACTAGTTGATAATCTGCAATAAAAAATAGCCTTAAAAATTGCGAAATCATAACACTCCACTATATCCCCTTGGGTTAGTGAGGAGTAAAAAGCACAAGCATTGAATGCTTTATTAGAACTTATCCAAAATACTTATCCAAATAAATAAATAAATAAAAAGAAACTGATAAAAGAAAATAGTGTATGAATTGATTTTAGAATTGTTAATTTATATGTATTGGAATTAAAAATTGAATATCGGGTTTAGACGGCACCCTAAATTTTTAAGACCTTCAATCCAGTTAGGTTATAGGTAAATCCAATCATTCCATTATATTTAATCTCGTATTATGTGAAATTATTATGTATTTGAATTCTGGCAGAGAAAGTGGTGTGCCCTAAACAGATTCCATTCCAGTTCTTCGCTGTGAGATGTGTGAAGAAACATAGTGAGTGTCAGAAAAGTCTAGGAAAGGATTTCCTTTGCTGTCAGCAGACATGTGTTAGAGGCACACAACCACCCATCACTGAACAAACCCACCAACGTAAGATATAACCTATATTTTTTTATCTAATTTTAATACATCTTTTGATATGTTGCGATCAAAAGATAAAGAATGTAAGATGAAGAAATATGTAATTAACAGAATGAAAGTTAACACATTGAGATGGTTTGGCCACTTGGGGAGAATGAATGAAGAACGCCTGACGAAGAAAATATATAAAGCTGACAGGAACGGAATAAGAGGTCGGGGGCGCCCAAGGAAAGGACGGCACGACCATGTAAACGATATTCTTAAACATGGAAATGTAAGAAGCGTGAACAACAGACAAACATGAATGTTGATGAGGCGATGAATGTGTGTCAAGATAGAAAAATGTGGCGTTCGGTTCTCTGCCTATCCTGTGAGGGACATGGCATGATGGTATGTATGTATAATTATTCATGACGCAATGTGTGTGTAAAACCGAAGTATAATACTAAATTTTGGAGATATGAGAGTTTAAAGATTTCACATTGCTTGGAATAATTGGACTGACCAAACAAAACTCTCACTGGTCATTGCATGACTTTACATTTTCAATACAATTAATAACACTGAAAATAACACACTTGTATTTAACAATAAAGGATACAGCAAAGTACCCTCTAATTACTTTCTGAAGATGACTCACATTTCTCCAAACTATATTAT
The DNA here is from genome assembly GCA_963576475.1 of Molanna angustata. Classification (NCBI taxonomy): domain Eukaryota; kingdom Metazoa; phylum Arthropoda; class Insecta; order Trichoptera; family Molannidae; genus Molanna; species Molanna angustata. Next base: position 28,470,396 of record OY754980.1, read on the forward strand.
TAGCACATACTTCGTATTTACACTCAGTGAAGTAGGTTTTCGTAATTGTTAAAAGATCCAGGATCTCCAATCACTGATGTCTTTTCACTAACCCAAAAACTGTCCTACATGGAGGCTGACTATTGGTTGAGTATAGCCTCCATTCTACAGCCACAGAAAATATTAAACGAAACATTTAAAAAGCAGGAATACTATACATCCCAAATAAATTAAGAAATATCTGCAATGAGTATAACACTTATTGTGGTAAAGGTGTGAAGATTGAACATTAATTTTATGAACTATTAAAATCATTTTCCTTTTCATCCAAGGTGATTGTTTCACTTCATCAACTTTCATAAAAAATTAAAACCGAAAATAATTATCTTTCTTATATTTTTCTATGTCTAAATCAATATGCCCTATTCTGATTCGTCTAAATTTATCCGTCTGTATTTAAATGTCAAAATAATAGTGTATGAGAAATGTCAAAAATTGAAACTGCATTTATACGGGACTCATAACGTCACACCGCGCGAATAAAATCCTTATATCCACGGTCGCCCGTTGGTTACAGACGTTTTCGCACTCTGAAACGAATCAGAATAGGACATAATATGTCCAATTCTGATTCGTCTAAATTTTAGTACATGAGAAATGTAAAAAAGGTGCTTGCATTTATACGGGACTCATTACGAAACACCGCGCGAACAAAATCCTTTAATCCGTGGTCGCCCGTTGGTTACCGACGTTTTCGTACTCTGAAACGAATCAGAATAGGACATAATATATGGTTAAATTTTCTTGAGATAAATGTACAGTTACACCTATACATACTTGAACATTGAGTTCAATTCTGAAAACACACTAAAATTTTAATGAAATGTATAATTTAATTTATTCATGTATTTTTGTCTATAAAGAATACAATAAAGGTAATAAATAAGATTAAAATGACAAAAGAACATCACTAGAGATGTTCTTTTGTTTTAAAAAGAGTTCTGGTGAACACATTTTTGATCTTAATGACTATGTTCATTCAAAGTCTTCGTAATTATGAAATATGAGAGAAAACAAGAGAAATATCAAATTTCAAATGAAAACTAGAACCAAGAAAGAATTAAAAAGAAATTTAAAAGATATGTTATGATGGCAATTTCTCAATTACAGCCATTCTGGGAGTAATCCCCCGTGAGTGCCCTTCTCAGCCATTTGGCGAGTTGCTGTTTGATTCTCAGCCCTGTGAGTCTGATGCAGAGTGCTGGCCTCGTGTGTGCTGTCCCGACGGACAACGCAGATACTGCAGAACGGCTATGGCCAGACTGGATCTGGTGCCAGCAACCAGACAATTCAATGCCCGTAAATATAACTCTTGAATGAGTATAAATTTAAATAGTATCAAATTTTGTGCCCTCTGTGCAGCCTTAAATATAATTTCAATTTAATTCATTTTAATATCATTGAAATTAGAGAAAGATGTATGATTGAAAAAGATATTGTTTGGGTTGGATGAAAATAAATGCATCGAAACATAGAAATAATGAATTATGAACGTCAGACAAAGAACTACATAATTCTGATGACAGAAGACCGAGATATAGAAGTCAGCTAAGAAAAAGTTTGCTCAACTATATAATCATATTTTTAAAGGAAAGTAAGAATAGAAAAGATGACGTATAAATGAAAGGAGAATCATTTGACAGTTCGGATTATCAAGACTCATCTGTATATTGCGGGTGTCAAGCCAGAAGGGTATTTTCGTTTTTTATGCCATACGATACTTTATTAATACCTCCACCATCTGTAAAAAAATCACGGCTTTCCGTCGCGTATTTTTCGAGATATTTCAAAAAATAATTTTGGGCGTATGCTATGGCATAGGTGAATTTGTCGAGCCAGAATGGCGTATGAACATACGCCGTAGACTTGACCGATATCTTATCGAACCAGATGGGCGAATCTGCATACACTGAATATTAAACAGGTATTTTTAAAGAAAATTGTCTGAAAAAAAAATGATTGAAAAAAGAAAATATGATAGGACCTTTCAGAAAATTTGATGATGCCATAGAAACTGCCAAGCCAGAAGGGCGTACCTACAAACATTAAAAATGGTAGAAGTTTTAGACTAATTGTCTCAATTTCGCTATCAAAACATTTAAATACGTCTCATAATTAAGCTACATATTTTTTCTCTATGATTCGTAGCTTTTTAGAAAATTTGTTTTTATGCCCCTCAATGATTATGAATTTTCTATGCAAAAATCGAGTCCACATCTAGAAACATTAGCGAGCCAGAGGGGCATATGTGCAAAATATATAAGAAATTTACTAGTTATTGAAATTAGGGTAATATTCCTCAATGAGACTCCATTTTTGCTAAATTTAAAAAAAAACTCTTCTTCCGGTGCCATGTCAGGAACCCCCGACGTCGGCTATCACTCTGGCAAATCCCTCTCTGTCCTGTGCTGCCCGGAATATCTGTTCCACGGTCCTGCGCCTGTGATATGTTTATTTTCTTTGCAAAATTATATGATACTATGGAAATTATAAATAGAATTTTAATTAAAAACTATTTGCTTACAGCTTTAAGTAATTTGGCGAGCTACTTGCAATGTTCAGCTCCGCCTCCAAAGATCCAAGATCTATTTCCTCGATCCTGTAGCAATTCACTGGACTGTTTCCCAAACCTATGTTGCCAGGAAGGAGACAACAAATTCTGCAGACCGGCAAAGAAGTCAATTGTTGCTCTTATTGCAGGAGTAAGTTGACAATTTGATAAAGTTATATTATTATGAAAGGAATCAATGCACCTAATAGAGATAAATGACACTATTCCATATTAATTATTATAGAACAAAGTCATCTTTAAACTCGACAATTAACAGAATCCTGACCAATTACAATGAGTTTTAAATTTCCCTACAACTGGATGTTTTCCATAACTCCCTTTACCAATATAAAAACACATTGTATAATTTAAAGACAGTTTAGCAAGATAACTTTGCACATAACTCTTCATTGGTAATCTTATTGGACATCCTCATTCCAGTATGTTATTGCTTATAATGAATTTGTATGCCACTTGTAATTAATACTAGGTAGGGAGTTTTAACAATTATATTTTAAGGGGGCACATAAAACTAAACACCTCAATTTGAAATAAAATTTCTCAAATATGTTTGTTTCTAAAAAATATACCATAATTATTTTCAACATTTCTCAAGTGAATGTTCCCTCGCACACTTTTAAAATTCAGCATAAATTTATCTAAAAATTAATTTCAAATCAAAAAGTTCGTAAAATAAAAGTGAAAGACTGATAAAGTTTTGTCCCTTTAAGTCAGGCTTGTTCTTAAAATGCAAAAAATCAACAAATTTTGCCTTTTCGATAATTCAAATGATGTATAAACTCTTTTTCACGATAGCGATAGCTACCCCTACTAACACGTAACTTCAAAGTGTATTAGGCAGTTTTAATATAGCATGTTTTCAGTCTCTAGATTTAGCGTTATACGCTCTCTTAAATTTATTCATTGTTATTTTTTACCTATTATTGTGTGTGTGCAATTCAATGATGTAAATAAATTAAAATGATAAAAATATTGATGGCCATATAAACATAGTAGATTGAAATTAGCTATTTTTGACTAACGTTACTAGGTATATTATGCCTACGACTATTTTTTCATTTTCTTTATTCATTATATTGAACTTAATTTCAACTTTTGTTTTATTTCTAGAGAATTGGACAAGGAATAGGGGGTCTTCAACAAAACAGACTTAGAGAGTAAAAATAAGACAATATTAAGTTGAAAACTACTTTAATATAAATACGCAATATCCAGGAAACATTTTACAATACCATTATAGATGATTGCCCACCTATGTTACAGCAGTTGTCAACATACGTTGGAGAGATGTTACTAATCCAGCTGAAAACAAAAGAAAACACCAACCATTAAATTCATTTTATTGTTAAATAATATTGAAACAAAATTAACTGAAGGTCCATTTTATCAACCCTAAACCCTTTTGAACCTGCTCTACTGTGACGCTCCAACACTGAAATTGAATACGAGCATAATATATTTAATTTAGAAAAATTACTGAAAGTCTGATTATCATCATCCTCAGTGTCACAACCCTTGATGGGTCCTAGCTGCCTCCAAGAATATTCTCCATACTGCTCTATCGTTGGCTGCCATTTTCCAGTTCTGCTGTTTTATATCCTGACAATAAATAAACTGTAATGTATTACGTCCAATCCTGTAACCTTTCAAACTAAAATAGGAACGGTGTAAAATTTTAGAAGATCATTTGAACTCAATTTCCTATTCTGCAACTGACGTTGTTCCTAAAATCTACAAAATAGATCACCGTAGATAATAATTTGACATCAAATTGTTTATGGCGCAGACTACGCATGCTTACTGTGCTCTGTTCGGCCATTTTTATTCATGTCATGTCCCCTTGGTATCATCTAACATAACATTTCAATTGATCTGCACGAATATTCTTTGGTTTTTATTATTTTATTCAAATAAATTGGTTACACATCATAAACACAATTTACCTCACCAAATGAATATGGTTGGCTGGAAGATATGGCAACAGGCACACCATTGTGCACTTAATATGGAATGTGTGCAAAATTTTTAAAATAAATAAATATTAGTCGTAATTATTGATATACAAATGAAAACAATGTTTTTTGAAAATATCCTGTGCCGTGCTAGATTAGGAAGATTGTTCTGTTAATGTATTTGAAATTACAAGACACCTTTACTAAAAACCTGCTTATATTTATTGTGCATTTGTTAAAAATAAACACTGCTGGACAAATTCATTAATTCTAGTCTAGTTATATGTATGAACGAATTATATGTTAATAATAAAACCTATTTTAATTATACAATTTTTTTTTTATAAATTTAAATAGCAAATTTTTTAATTTTGTTTTCACAGTCTGTTAAATGGTATTTAAACCTATTAAGTAGTAATTTTAACATATGATCATTTATATGTTGAATACCTGTAACAAAATATTACAAAAATTGTACATATTGTAATAAATAAATATATTAAATGTGATGATACTCTTATTTATGAGAATGTCCTTAAATAAACAAATTCCTTGTTCCTACAGAGTTAGTAAAATTCTCTTTTAGTGTCAGTAGAATAAATATGATTGACCGAGAGTTTCTCTCAAGTGAAGGTCGACCCGACAGCACACCCAGAAGAAGAATACCAATTATTAATTTCTATTGAGTTTAGTCTCTAGATTTATATATACAATCAGGTATAGTTTTCACTAAGCATCTTGAACGAGCTTCTAGTTGTGCAGAGCGCAAATTTGTGTATTTTTGCTTCGTTGGTTTACGTGCAAATCGTCCACCTTCTCCGCAAAAAGTTCAAGATATTTGGCTACAACTCTAATAGGTGATTATTATCAAGTAATTCAATTTACTACTGTGGTGCTGATAGTATATAGTTGCTTTTACGAATCGTCTAAACAAACCCACCATAGCAAAAAAACAAGCATCAATACGAAAAAATATATATAATTTCTTTCTACATTTTACGCACTTTTGAATATTCTCTACATATTATGCAATTTTGATTAATTGCAATTACAAATATGATTACAGACAATACCCTCCTGATTTTTTTTCTAGTGAACCATGCAAAACTAGAATAAAATTCAAAATAAAAACACCAATGAAGAAAATTATAACTGCAGCGCAGAAATTACTGCCATATAGGGGAATATTACTTTTTAATGACTTGTCCATGTGGGTAATTATTCGTAATAGTATGTAAACGCCAATTTTGTTGATTTTTTGTCTATAGGTAGATAAAAATATACAGATTACGGGAAAAATATTCATTTTCCCGGGAAACGTCTAGAAAAAAAAAATAATATTAAATTATGAAAAATGTATGAAAAACTTTAAGCAAATACTAGCTTTTTTGACATCTATAGGCAATTATTCAAACTAATTTTTAGTATAGAAACACGCGGCGAAAATCTGAAGTTAATGAAAATTCTATGAAATATCGAAAATTAGTAATATTTAAAAAAATACAATGTTATAAAATATTTAAATCCTACTTAAATTTGAATTTTTTGACACTGATTGAAAACGAGAATTCCGGTGAGATTAAGTGGTATATCGAAATTATTTTAGGTCACCAAAATGAAATATTGTATGCTTTGCGCGTAAGCAAAATGCATTATACATTGAGTGACAGTATGTAATGCAACTCGCTCACGCGAGTCGCAATATTAACTACATACAAACCTAACCTAACCAATTTTTACCAAAAGTTTGCTTACAATAGGTTGGTTAGGTTTGTATTTAGTTATCATTGCGACTCGCGTGAGCGAGTTGCATTATACATTGAGTGACAGTATGTAATGCAACTCGCTCACGCGAGTCGCAATAATAAATGAATACAAATCTAACCTAACCAATTTTTACCAAAAGTTTGCTTATAATAGGTTGGTTAGGTTTGTATTTAGTTATTATTGCGACTCGCGTGAGCGAGTTGCATTATACATTGAGTGGAAATTGATTGTAACTCAACCTAACCAAATTAAAATAGTTGAAATGATATTCGCACGTAATATTATTATTTTTATGATATTACAATAATAACTCCATACATTCAAACTTTGTGTTTTAATTAAAGTTATTCATATAAATTCGGTGTTTAAATGAGAAATAGTTTTTGTAAACAAAGTATGGCAAAACTATTGTATTCGTTTCTATTCGCCGATAGATGTCAACAAAGTATGGTAAAACTATTGTATTCATTTCTATTCGCCGATAGATGTCAACAAAGTATGGCAAAACTTTTGTATTCGTTTCTATTCGCCGATAGATGTTAACAAAGTATGGCAAAACTTTTGTATTCGTTTCTATTCGCCGATAGATGTCAACAAAGTATGGCAAAACTTTTGTATTCGTTTCTATTCGCCGATAGATGTCAACAAAGTATGGCAAAACTTTTGTATTCGTTTCTATTCGCCGATAGATGTCCCAAAACCACAAAATTGTATGGTATTCTCGATACATTTTTCCGTAAGTTTATTTCATTTTTTTAATTTCTCCTGGGCGTTTCCCGGGAAAATGAATATTTTTCCCGTAATCTGTATATTTTTATCTACCTATAGACAAAAAATCAACAAAATTGGCGTTTACATACTATTCCGAATACCTCCATGTGTATTAGTGAATTAAAATAATTTTAAAAGACCATATTTTTGGCAAAACATTATCCTGTATGATGAATTATTTTTGTGTGTATAAATATATAATGTGTATTTATGATTTCCCTTCCTCAAACACTGTAATGAGTGTCTTGATAGAGACACTCTTAACTTTATCCAGAGGGTAACAGATATTTTGTTCTTTTTTTTAAGTTTTAATAATGTGTATTTCATAATGTTCCTGTGATAAATTGAAAAAATAAAGAAATGATGGGGAAGTTCAATGGGAAAATGTAATAAAAATATATTTTTTAACTCACTTTTTTAAATCCAATTTTGTTTGAATATTCTCTGAAGCACTGTCTGCATAGATTCAGTCCATATTTCCGGATAAGACCATGTTTGTTGGAGCAGGCTCGGCTAAAAAGAAAAGAAAAATATTATAAGTAAAATGACAATAATATATTTAGAAAAAGTAAGCATCAGTACATTGTGAGTGTGAGTATTTTTTATTCCATTAGGTGGAATGTTCGATAGACAAAAATTTTAAACGCCGGAAGAAAAGTCAAACGTCAGTTTTAGGTTAGGTAAAGAAATTCTTCATAAGAACGAATGATTTTAATTATAATGTAATCAAATAAGACGACACTATATCACACGGTTGATTACAAATAGGACCACTGTTATGATTCGAATTAAATATATGAAAAACACAAAAATAATAAGACCACGTTGGGGTTCGCGAACTAGGTTGTCAAATTGGGATGTGGTTCGGATTGCTGCGTACATATTTATCGTAAAATATTAAGGTAATTTGATTACTAACCAGGATCGTGATCCTGGGCCGAATTTACGGGGGTGAGAATACCAAATATTTTCGTGACCCATGGCGAGATCGTTCTACAGACTGCTTTCAACAATACCCACGAGCAAAAAGAAAGTGTCAAATCGAAAATGGCGTAAACGGAAACAGTGTTCGTGTGTTGCTATATTAAAAAAAAAATAGAAATAAATTAAGGGGAGTCGAGGGTATTAAGTGTTAATTTTGCAAAAAATGACGAGAAACTACACCACCACCAGAATTAATACCAATGCGCATGCGCGCCAAACTATTTCCGCTGAGAACTAGCTCATGTACTGCTACTGTCAATTACAAACCTGTGCTACAAAAAATGTTACATACGTCTGCTGAAAGATTTAAATATTGGTGCTGGAGTTGAAGAACTATTAAACATAGTCTCCTTCATCATTCGACTTTGGCATACATAATCTAAATAAAGAATAATGCTGTAAGTTTGGTGAACCTCATTTCCTTAGAAATGGGCCAATCCATGTTACCAAAGCTCTTCCTAGTTGAATTTATGGTATACAAAAGATTTTTTAACCAAATTTTTATTCAGGGATATTCCAATAATATGGTAGGAATGATTAATCAATTTTATAACAGCAAGATAACACAACCCATGAATAGATGAAACTATGTATATTAAAATCTTACCAACTAATGCCTCGAAAATAAATAAAAACGGTTATCTTAGGAATTGTAAAATTAAGTTGCGACACGTTTTTCTCTAGGTTGTAACCTGGTTCTTAACTACAACTATGACGTCTGCACGCTTTTGATGTTTGTATATAGTTTGTATATGTGCGTTTGTTGACAGCTGTATATAATGTATAACGGAAACCATTTGGCGAGCATGCGCATTGGTATTTATTTTGGTGTTTTTAGCTTCTCTTAAAAATGGGTATCTGGTTGGTTGACAGAAGTCGCCCAATGGCAGTATGCCCGTCAGAGAGGAGAACGAGGAATCGTCTCATTGCATAGCTGGTAGTTAGTGATGGACGAGTGAAGAACATCACTTGACACTTTGCTATATTGAAGAAGAGATAGTTTCGGTTACTCCATGAAACTATTAGAGGGATAATTAGGTAGACCAGGACACTTACCCTTAGGCGTAAATGAAATACACCGTTTAATTGAAATAATGCAAATTGATTTTGATAAGCTAATAATTATTTATTTTCATAAATTATTGTGAAGATATTCGTATTTCTTTATTTCGAAACTATTGGTACCCACCGATTCATATCTCTACTTTAGACTTATCAATGATTTTAGACATTCATTGTTTTTTTTCATAGGAACGAAGATATCCGAAGCGCGAAATCTCGCTTTCCAAACTCTGCATGATCGCGCGCGCCCCTTCATCATCTCGCGCCCCTATGCACGTGCCTAGTTTGCCTTAGGGACAATACGCCTCTGATGCCCACCAGTGTGCAGTATATTTATTCATATTACGTACAAAAAATAAATAAAGATCTTTTGACCCCCCTTTTTGACTACCGTCGCTGTCGGTAGATTTTTTATTCTAACACAAACGTTGAATAAAGCTGTTATTTTTGATTATTTTATTTGTGAACCATTTATTGGTGTTGGGTTATAGATGAATATTAAAGGTACAACCACCATAGATTACAAAAAACAAAAAATAGAGATAAATACAATTATATTGTTATTAATAAATATCTAACCATATCCAACAATCGGTTTACAGATTCATTTAAATGTAAACGACCAGAAAATACATAAAAAAATCTAGGCGCAAATAAGTTAATTTATTCGATTGTAATATTGTCATCCATACTGAGGAAAAAACAGTTAAAAAATTGGAAAGAGATCGAATAAAATAACTCATACGTTGTTTAACGAAAGTACATAAAATTGCATTTCAGCATTTATTTATTAGAAGTGCTGACAAATTATAATAGGTTTTTCAATATCGCAAATAATGTTTTACGATATTATTTGAAAATATCTTTTAAAAGCTTTTTCCTTTGCCGTTAATTGCTATTAATTAAAAAATATTGATAAACTGTTTTAAAAATCACATACTTGTGTGGTGTATATGGCCCGTACTACTCTTTTTACGATCGAAATTTTACATTTGCACATTTTTTTTTGTATACTGGCAATGCACAAAGCAAATAATTCTTTTTTCCGGGAGTTTGACTAGTGTGCGTTTTCCATTTACTAATTTTGTGAATTTATCGGTGAGATATTTACTGTAATTAAATTACACCACTCAATGACAATTGGATTTTAATGCATTATTTAATTACGTTCAAAATAACGTACGATATAACGATTTCCTCAGTGCATGACAATTCTGCCGCTTTTTTAAAAAAAGTTGCATCTTTAGGTTAAATTATTAGCGGTTTGCAATGATGCTTTGATTATTTTAGACTGCTGCGACACTTGTGACGTAGTTTTCTGTTTAAAAAGTTGTGTTTTGTTGGTTTATAGATCTTAATTATGGAAAATATGGATGTTAACATGAGTGGATCGTCTGCTGCTACCCCGGTTCAGGAGACAAACGGTGAATATGAAATGCTTCTTTGTCACGCGGTTTAGTTTTTGCAAAGTTTTTCTAAGCATTTTCATCTTAACATGTTATTTAACTTTATTTTAGGTCCAGATAAGAATGTTCCAGCCGAAGAAATGACCTCACGAGATTATTACTTCGATTCTTACGCTCATTTTGGTATTCATGAAGAAATGTTAAAGGATGAAGTAAGAACACTCACATACAGAAATGCTATGTATCACAATAAACATTTATTTAAAGGAAAGGTAATTATAATGCTTATTATCATTGTATACCACACTAAATGAAATGAGTATAAAGACAATATAACATAGAATAAACATATTGCATTGTTAACAATGCCATAATGCACAAGAGCTTCAATACACTTTTTAATGCTTGATATTTATGAACTAGGAAAATAAGAATTCATAAAGCACCATTTAGTGATACAAAATACTCCAAGGGCGCTATAAATAAATGCTTTTGTGGGAAAAAACCTTATTTGGTCAAATACTTAATTCATAATCATAGATCAAAAGTAACACAGATTCTTATCTATGGTAACTTTACTGTAAGCATTGTTACTTGTGCATGAAAATAAATTTATATTTTTAAAATTTATTTTGATGACTTTCTTGGCCTATATGTCTGATGTATTACAAGTTATAGAAATAAACCTTGTGGGCCTTACTTACTATTTAGGCCATACAAAAAACTGGGTTAAGTATCAGCTTAAACACAAATTTCAAATAGTAAGTAAGACCATGTGTGTCTAAATTATTGTTTTATAAAATTCAACGTTGAACCAAGGAGTAAGACAATATTTTTTTGTAAAAATATTTATTTGTTATTGTGAAGTTTTTGTATGTATAGAATTTATGCAATGTTCCTAAATAGGAACATTTCTATTTCAGCATTATAGAATATCAACTTGAACTAAGTGGAATATGAACGTACCTATTTTAGCCGGAATGTTCTTAAAAAGTTATAGAATCGGACGTATTATCAGACGAATATCCAATATTTACACTAATATTTTTAAAAGTAATATGTTTTTATTTTATTTCAGACTGTTTTGGATATAGGCTGTGGTACAGGTATTCTGTCAATGTTCGCTGCGAAGGCTGGAGCCACCAAAGTAATTGCCATCGAGTGTTCCAATATTGTGGATTACGCACGGAAAATTGTCGAGGCTAATCACCTTGATGACGTAGTCACAATCGTCAAAGGAAAGGTTTGTCATATTAACAGTTTTTCTTTATAAATGTGCATTAAATGAAATATAAGACGATGTATGAATGTTGACGAGGCGATGAATGTATGTCAAGATAGAAGTAAGTGGCGTTCGGTTCTCTGCTTACCCCGTGAGGGACATGGCGTGATGGTATGAAAGGCAAGAAAGATTGATCTTTTGAGGGTGAATAGACTTGAAAAATAATAAAAAAAGTAATTTTTTCATGTTTACAAGTACAGAATTACAAATAATTATTTAAATGAAATCAATTTATGTGAAAAGTCTGTGCTTAATAAGTTGGAATCTAAGCCAATACAAAACTACATAATATTTATTTTTGTTTTATTGTTAGTATTTATGTATGTAATTATAAAAAATACAAATAATATTAAAAAACACAAGTTAAATTTGTAATTTATTTATTGTTAAGTAATATAGTTATTGATAAATTATTACAGATATCACATGGGCTTTACAGGGCGCAAATTTGTTTGTTTGGTTGGTTGGTATACGTGCAAATGTACCCCCTTCATGACAAATATTTCAAGTTATTTTTGTGTTAAGACTAAATCTTGGTGCCAAATTTCATTTAACCAAATAATCTTCCCTTCCCTTTGTGACAGTGCATAACTATTCAATGGCAATCTATAGTAGATTGAACAATCATCAACGACACATTTTTTAAAACATTTGAACACAACATAATCTGTGTTTATTTTATATTTAATCAACATTCGTAGACTGTTTCCTTTAAATTATATCCATGACTTCATTAATAGTCAACTGTCTACAAAAACAATTGCGGCTTTTGGCATGATACTGTGCATATTCCACTCGAGGATTTGAGCTCCGAATGGATACTAAGGGTGGGTTTTTTCAACCTTAGTTAGAGTTAAAGTTATAGTTACCACTGGTCATCACAGAAATGGGTTTTTTCAAAATATAACGACGCATTTAGCCCGTTACTTTTAGCCATAACTATAACCAGCCGAAAATCAGTAGTTATAGTTAAATTTCATAGTTATGTTAGATGTCGCTGGTAATTTTTGTTCATGACTGACCATTTGACGTTTGTACGGGTCAATTTCGTATTTTTTTAGCATAATATCTAAACACAGTAGGTATAATATAATTTTGATAGTAATATACACGATGAAATAATGGAATACGTATTGAAAAAAAAAGAAAAAAGTTAGGTTTGGACGACTGCGAATTTTTAGCGTGATGACGCTTGTATAAAGAAATAGTGAAATATTATATCTCTTTATATAATATAATTACCGATGACATTCGCAAACATTCAAAATTCAAATGCGTTAACCATATTACAGCAAAATTATGACAGCCACCATTACTCGGAACCACGTTTACATAAATAATAGAAAACGAGACACACTATATCTTCTATCTTTTATGAGCAAGAAAGAGATAGGAAACGCTCGGAACGTACTGTTTACAATGGAATATTTGGGGTCTTTATACCTGCAATACCCGTAACTATAACTATGACATAACTACGCTTGAAAAAACCGTTTTAAGATATTTAGCTATTTCTTGTATAACCTTTAGTTGTATTATAACTATAACTACCGATTTAACTATTCTGTGAAAAAACCCGCCCTTAGTTGATATTTAAATTGATATACATGACTTAGGTCCGAATGCAGAGTTCCTACCTAAATTCTAAATACTAACCATGTTTTCATTGCACAGTCGCTCACTTAAGTTAGAAGATCACGTGGCTTCCTAACTGGAGGGTGCAACGATGTTTTTCTATGAGAATTGCATTGCAGAGACATATCTAAATACTTAGCGCATGCGCATCGGCGTAAACTAACATTTGCGAATTGTGACAAAGTACCTTACGAGTGGTTTAATACTAAAATATGAAAGTTTTTCGGTGGATGATTTTATGATTTTATCGGTTTCGTTGAATATGTATTTGGTAATTTTGTCAAATCAAATACCAAACACAGTATTCAGTGATCCATACGAGATACTGAAAATTCGGTGAAATTACAAAAAATTGTGACATCGAGCTGTCAGTGTAATGTTTGTATTGTTATAGCAAAAAACAATTTAAAAGTCAAACAGAAAGGGAGATAGATAGCTTTCTAAGCCCATAGAAAGCCATCTCTTTTCTTCATACACATTAATGTGAAATTCTACGCCGTCGACCTTAAGATTGGCGTAGTATTTAGTTAGTGATGTCTCTGCAACGCAATTGCTAACTTAAGAATACTAAATACTTCAGCGAGGTTAGGAGTAAGTATTTAGATACCTAGGACTGTGCATTTGGGTCTTGTTGAAAGCAAATATATTGTTATAATAATTATTTCAGGTGGAGGAGGTAGAATTACCAGACGGTATTGAAAGTGTTGACATTATAATATCAGAATGGATGGGGTATTGTTTATTCTATGAGAGCATGTTGGACACTGTTCTTTACGCCAGGGATAAATGGCTGAAACCCGATGGCATGCTCTTCCCAGACAGGTATACTTATCTTTATATATATAATTCTGTTTGTGTATGTCACTGAACTCTTAATTGTAACAGTGAAAATAAAAAAAAATGTTTGCCTGGTATTACGCAAACAGTATATCATTTAAAATATACAATAAAATGCGAAACGGGAATTTCACTGAACTTGTAAACGGCTGGACCGATAAATCCCATAAGAATCGGGTAATCGAAAATACGACAGGCAAAATAACATATTAAATATTTTATGATCCATTCTGAATGTTACCCCTCTTAGGTAGGTGAGGCGAAACTGATGTGTAAATGCATTAGTGGTGTTTCCTTTTATAAGGTAATGCACCCCTGCAAACCTGTCGCTGGTTACCCCACATTCTGGGATATGCCATGGTGGTACATGGTTACTCCCGTATTCTCTGTAATCCATTCATAAATTTTGCAGTCCCTTGTGAGATATAAAACGTTGGTAAAAGAATGAATATGTCCTTGTAACAAGTTCATATACATCCTCATTATATACCTTAAACTAAGCGTTGACGAAATCTGTTGTGGCAGGGTTCGAACTTACTCCCACTGGATTACTAACCCAGCACACTAATGGTTTTGTTAGCACCCATTTAAACATCTACATGATATATATTTAATTTTTAGATGTACTCTTTTCATCTGCGGTATTGAGGATAGACAGTACAAGGACGAGAAGATTAACTGGTGGGATGATGTATATGGATTCGACATGAGCTCAATCAGGAAGGTAGCCATATCTGAACCTCTTGTGGATGTTGTAGACCCTAAACAGGTAATACCTTTATACTTCATTATAAACTCACATCAATCGTGCCATGTTTCTCACGGGGTAGATATTTTTGTAATTTCCAATATTCATACAATTATAATTAACACAAAATTGATATATGTACATGTATAACATGTACGTCTTACGTACTATACTCAAATTTGAAAACTTATAACATAATAAAACAGTAAAAAATGTGTGATTTAGTGTGGGTGCGCAGATAAAAGTGAATAGCAATGTCTATGTGTGTGTGAGAGAGATGTATTAATGTTATTTAAATTTCTCCATAGAATTATAAAAAATGTCCAGATCATTCTTATTTTCGTATATGTAGGCTGACATAGATCTATTATTTGTGATAGAATTCATTGCTGCATTGGTATAAAAATTTTGTAGATAAAATAGAGGAGGTCTGTTATCAGAAGGTTGCGTGTTCAAATCACGTTGGGGTCACCACTGTGGATGTATGTGACGGGTACCTATAGTGGGAAGATATGAAAACTGCTGCTGTTGGTTACATGATGTTTATGCAACTGGCCTGAGAGAACGTTAAATGAAAACTGATTGGTCCGCCATTGGAGGGGATATATATAGGCAAGCCAGAGGGGCTGCCTCCTCAATCCCCAACAATATATTTCTTTAGTATTAGAAGTGAGTGAGTCTAGTATTATAGTTTAGGTGTAATTTTAAATTTTACTCTGTTGTCAATTGAAAAGGCCCTTACCAGCCAAAACGATCATCTTGTTTATAGATGGGTCGATGGCAGAGCGGCTAGTGCGCTGGGCTAGTAATCCAGTGGTCGCGAGTTCGAATCCTGCCTCGACCGATTTCGTTCACCTATAGCACAAGCATATATGCTTAATTTAGGGAAAGTAGGAAGATGTATATGTACTTGTTAAACAAGGACATATTCATTTTTATGAAAAAAAAATTCATATAACATAAAATTTTAATAGATTAAATTTGTATAAATATAATCAATCGCTAAAATCAGAATTCTATTGTCATCTTTATTATGTCATATTATATTAACTTGTCAGGGTGCCTAGACAGTGAGTCATTTAGCTCAAGAAAAGAAACAAGAAGAGATATCTCAATGTATGGAAGTGACAGTTGTCATGTGACTGGCAACTGTCACTTCCATACATTGAGTAATCTTTTCTTGTTTCCTCTTTCTTGAGCTAAATGACATGTATTCTAGGGGGGCAGGCCTGCTATAAGGTTGGAAATGCCCCGTGATTGTAATCAAGCTATTTTGTATGTAACATTTTGTATGTTGGTTTCCAGGTTGTGACAAATTCATCCCTGTTGAAGGAGATTGACCTCTACACGGTACAGAAGGCAGACTTGGACTTCTCGTCAAGATTCAGTCTAATGGTAACATTCTTCAACTCTTACTTTTTATGGAATAGTCCTTACTGACCTATGGCCTTACGTCAGCAGTTCCTTGACCTGGTTTTTACAATATCTAACGGCTCTTTTTAAATCAATCCTTCACTGGTTCCAATATTTCTCCAATCCTTGGGATGTGGACATTATCATTTAATATTCAATCTGCTTATTCTTTGACCTTCAGGCTTGTTATTAAATTGTTACTTTTCAGCTTCCTTGTATTTCTCAGTTATGCAAAGTTTTGAAATAGACTAAGTAATACCATTTTTGTTTTACAAATGTAGAATATAAATTGTATATGACATAAAACTAGATTCAAATTCACTTATTTAAATGAAATATTGAAGATTGCAAAACTCATATTTTTGTATAAATTAGCCTTTTTTATAAATGCCAAATTTATGTAAATTTTTTTATATAATGTCTTTATGAAATTAATTTTAGGTTCGACGCAATGACTTTGTTCAGGCACTTGTGACATTCTTCAATGTGGAATTCACAAAGTCACACAAGAGGCTGGGCTTCAGTACAGCACCTGAGGCACCATACACACATTGGAAACAAACAGTATTCTACTTCGATGAATTTATGACAGTGAGTCCTATTCCACATTTATTATAAATTGTAGTTAATAAAATAACATTAAAATAAAACAAATAACTTTATTTACTTCTACTACTGCAAACACCTTTAATTTAAGAAAGGGGTTATAACGTTTTCGAGCGTGTGCTCATCCTCAGTAACTACTTATTACTAACTTAAAACTAATGACAGACTACTTAACTATGTTGGCGGGCGGACGGAGGAAGAGGGTGGTGGTGGAGGGGGGGGGGTGATAGTGGGTGTGGTTAATATTTTTATAAGGGAAGAATTTATTGGTGGGTGTTGTATATTTAAAATTTGGTTTTTGGGTGCTCTATTTATTTCAATTGATTCTAGATATTAGATATGATCAAGAGAGAGGAGTCTGGCGTTCGGTTCTCTCTGCCAACCCCAAATAGGGAAATGGCGTGATGGTATGGTATGGATTTAGGAAATGTTGAAGTCATTTTGTCACTTCTGCTGAAAATATATTCAGTTTTCAATCAACTACAGCTAAGTCCTCTTCATTACATCTCTGCCATGTTTTGGCAGACAGGAAGATGCTCATCATCCTGGACCCTCCTGCAAACCCACCATACTTATTAAAAGTTTTTTTTAATTAAATTTGAAAATCAAAAGTTTTGTATTTTCCACTCCACATGTATTTGTTATAATGTTTTTGGTTTTTACCAATCCATCTTCAGTAACTACTTACAATATGAATGATTAGAAAAACATAATGTCATCTTACATTGCCGAATGAGACGGGATATATCTTCCCACATTACTATTTTTATTCATTTAACTATCTTAGCAGGTTACATACAAAATTATGTAAAAACAATGGAGCCGAGCAGACATTGTTCTGCCACAGACACTTCTATGTAGACCTCATTCTATGTATTTTACCAAATGAGTCGTATATTATCAAAAACAGCTCAGTTTCATTTTGAAATAAATCAAACTAGGTATATATCAAAATTAATATTTTCATCTATTTATTTGAAAAAAAGTATTATCATTAATATACCTAGCATTAAATTTAGGATAGATTTAGCAATAACATTCTCATAAATTTAAATATTAAGTTACACTCACTAGTTTTTTAATATCAAAATCATTTAATATTTAAGTGATGGTATTTGAGAAGAACGAAAAATGAACAAAATGCGAGATACAAGTGGAGAATGTACAATTAGAACATGTGGATGAATATTTATACTTAGGAAGCATGTTTCAGCGTGATGGAAGATTGGAAAAAGATATTGAAAGGAGAGTAACGGCAGGTAATAGTGAATGGTGCATTAGGACCGGTAATGGCCGACCCAATTATTTCGAGGCATGCAAAGCTCGCGGTACACAATGGTATCGTCGCTCCGACTAATGTATGCTAGTGAGACATGGACATGGCAGAAGACGCATGAAAGTAGAATTAACGCGGTTGAAATGAGGTCATTAAGACGAATGTGTGGTAAAACGATGTATGATAGAATAAGAAATGAGGATATTAGACGAGAATGTATGATTGAAAGAAATATCGTAAGTAAGATGAAAATAAATGCCCTAAGGTGGTTCGGCCACATAGAAAGAATGAGTGATGACCGTCTGACAAAAAAAGTATACAAGGCTGATAAAAGAGGAACGAAAAGTAGAGGTCGGCCAAGAAAAAGTTGGCACGATCACATAAATGGGATTTTGAAAGATGGTGATGTTAGAAGTAAGAATAATAGAAGAGCGTGTATGAGACGATGTATGGACGTGAATGAAGCGAGGAATGTATTTCAAGAGAGAGGAGTCTGGCATTTGGTTCTCTCTGCCTACCCCAAATAGGAAATGGCGTGATGGTATGGTATTTAATATTTGAAATTTATTTTGTTGTAGTAAAGTTTACTTATCACTATTATGTTAACTGTCAATATGTAATTAATACTTAAATAAATTTAATCATACAAAATAGTATGTTGTATTACAGTTTATACACTTGAAATTATTATTTATACTTGAGTTATAAAAAAAATTGTTTTTATCGATTGTGAAAAATACAGCTGACAAAACTGAACTGTCTTTGATATTATATGACTCATATTTTATTTGTACATTTGAGTGTGGTATATTCTCTAGATGCGTAGTACAGATGTCAATAGATTTGTTCACACCTTCATCTATTGAAAACATACACAACTTAAAAATTAATTGCGACACCTGTGGTGATAACTGCAAAAATAATTATTTACATCACAAATCTTGGCTCAATATTTACAAATGAGCAAATAGTTCGATATATAAACATAAATAGAGTGACATGTGCATGTTATTTTTGCAACAATATTTGTAACAAGTATTTAATCATTGCAGGTAAAGAAAGGTGAAGAGATCACGGGATGTTTCTCCATGAAGCCCAACCAGAGGAACAACCGTGACCTGGACTTTAATATTGAAATAGACTTTAAGGGAGAACTGTGCACTGTGTTTGAGAACAATCACTATAGAATGCGTTGAGAGCACTCCTACAACTACTTCATTTATTTCATAATCTGTGTCTTCAACAACGACCTATTAAAACACTCGGCTGTTGAATTATTATTAAATATTACTCGTATCGTTAATATCATCATATATTATAGACGACCAGTGGCAGTGATGATATTTCTAGTGGACAATATTTTTTTAATTATCATACGTTTAATTTCACCGAGTTCTAGATTTCACCAGTCTATTATGTACAAAAAAAATGCTCAATAGCAAAGACCAGCAAGTCCATTTAATTGGGCCCCATGCTTACCTTAAATTCATTCAAAATGATTAAGAATTTCACCTGGCTGTTAACAAAAATCATTCTCATGTATGCAATGTCTGTGGGAAAACAATTTTTTAATTTTTTTGTGGGCTCATGAACCAATTTATTCGGGGGAAAAACCAATTTGAATAACCTGTGTAATCACATTATTCGAAATTGTGTGTTTTAAATATCGGATGAATACCAAGTATCTGTGTCGTCATTCCTAAGGAGACTACACAAGTTGGGTAGTTCCTAAATAGACTATGAAATCTAAATCTACTGTAGGATGTTCCTAAGAATTAGGAAACCCCGGTGAAATTAGACATTAGTTATATATAACAACTTTTTGTGTTGTTAAAAAACATAGTTTCATTATATTTTGTAAGCGTAATTATTATAGCTGATGTGACCTTTGGACATTTTTACATTGTGAATACATAATTTGGCCTTATTTGTTTTTTTTACGAAGCCAACGTTTCAACTGATTTGCGATTTCGGTTCCAAAGAAACAGGAATTGCGTGTCTTTTTTCATTTATTAAAAATTGCTTTTAGTTACTCTTGTTTCTTTGGACTGGTAAAACTGATTGGCTGTAAGAAATTGCCGTTCGGTGATGCATTTGTTACTTGTGCAGGATGCAAGGAAGTTTTAACCATTGCTGTTTGTAGGCAACTAGTAAGTCTTTCATCGTAATGCTTTTTTTTACTAGACTGACTGCAGTTTTAGAGTATCTTTAACGTTGCCAAGTTTTTATTGATAATTTTCAAATGTGGGGAGAAATATACAAAATGAATTAATGACTAAAAGGCCCAAGAAGTTTTCTGACACCTGGGGGGGCAAGTCTGGTCGACCGGTGAAATCAAAACCCTAACGATTACTCATATTATGGATATAATTATTATATGGAGTTCTAATAGTATCATCAGATATTATAGAACTCTATATGATAATTATATACATGATGTGGGTAGTCACGAGGGTTTTGATATCGCCGATTGACCAGACTTGCCCCCCTGAATATACTCTTCATGAACACGTGATTGTTACCCTTACTAACAAGGAACATCATAGTGTATTTGGCAGTTTTAATATATCATATTTTCAGTCACTTGTTGATTTAGCGTTATAAACACACTTAATTAAAAATGCTGGCCAATTTTTTATGAGAGTTCTAAATTCTTACAATAAATAAGTTACTTATTGTATAATATATGAATTCTTGTTATTCCTGTTCACTTTGTTCAAAGACCAATGTTTCATTCAGTTAATATCTGTTAATTTAAATAATATTGCTCCTATTGCAATAATTTTACACAACTCAAATATTGGTTTGAATATTTGTTTTGTTTCTTATTTATGATTGATGACACTTTGATCTGATCTTTTGTTGAGAGAAATAAATATTGTGTAGTCAACGTCCCGTGGTTATTTTGAAATTGCATGTTCACATTGTTTAATAGGTTCATGTTTTAACTTGTCACAATTTGAACATCAATTTCATAATGCATTAATAACTTACTTATAGTGAAATAACATTTTGTAATACATGTATATTTACGAACATAAAAATAATTTAAGATTCAATTCTTTTGTTTTATTACTCTTTATACCACTAGTTTATTTTTGTTGTTCCTCTGAAGATATTAACATTTTACCAATGGGGCCAGTCACCTCATCAGTAAATCTTCACTTATGGGCGTCTTTAACTTATTCATTCCTCCAAATTTTTACCAGTAAATGCAATATTGGATCACTTATTCTTCCTCTATTGGTAATTATTTTTTATCTCAATAGAGATGAAGTTGGATTAAATATTTATAGAAGAACAAGGAAATCAGGAACAGAGCTTAAGACCTGTCATCGACTGGTTTAGGTGAACACTTGCGCAACATTCATAAATTATGCCTTTTTATGTACTTCCCTTATTGATCCAAATTTTGAAAATTCTATTTACGTTGAATGGTAAATTTATAGCTATCGTAAAACAACTTTAGCCAGTCATGTGGGTGCACAAAGCACAAATTTGTGTCTATTTCCTTGGTTGGTATATGTGCAAATCACACCCCTCCACTGTGAAATGGCTCAAAAGTCTGAAACGATATACCATTTGAAAATAAGCCAAAAGAATTGACAATGAAACTTTCACTAACGCCATGTATTGAGAAATTGGTTGGTAAACAATGAAAGCCACAATTCTCATACATGTCGACAATGCTGTCGCATAGGTATCCCCCCTAAACCGCGCCAGAACAATTAGATGATGCAAAAATAAAACAAAAAATGTTTTGTTTAATATATCTGATTATAAAATACATATTCAGTATCATACCTTCATGACATATTCAATGTTATTTCATTCAAATATTTTTATCTTTCATACAATAAGTTACAATCATTTACATAAAGCAATCACAAGAATTATGATACCATTGAACCTTAATTTTAAATACAATTTCATTCTTAATATTATCTACTCTTAGTTACAATAAAATATAGTTAATACACCATAAATTAAGATTAATTTTATTTTTTATAAAAGTTTTGGAAAAATGGCTTGTACGACTTGTAAGGTTCATTACAACAGCAGTTGGCTATCAACTCAGATTCTCTGCAAGAATTGGCATGTATGAAGCTGCAATCGCTGTATTCGCATTCAAAAGAATTTCCCGTATCTGAAAAAGAGAACATAATTGAACAATCCAATGTTTATAAGAGAGCTTTTGTTTACATTGGTGGTTTGAAAAATATGCTTAAAAAATGTAGATATCATAAGTCATCACTATTCAATAGTAGTGGAAAAGTAAATTATTTATGAATTTAATAAACTTATTATTGACAAATGATTTTTTATGAATCAAGAAAATACTTATTGCATCTATTGAACACAACAACGGAGTTAGGCAGGGTTACACACCGAAGGTCAGATTTCGATCGAAGGTGAATGCTTGGCCCTAGCATTCACTTATTCTTGGTGTTATTTTCTAAGAAATTTTATAATAATACTGAATTAGAATTATTTAAAATATTGGTGCAAACTGTGGAGGAAAAATGTATTATTTTTGCAGTAGTAGTAAGAAATAAGTACTTTGAATGACTTTCAACTTTGTTCATTATTGAGATGTAATAAAATAATTATTATATGTAACAAAATGAACAGGTTTAAATGTTTTTTCTTTGGTTTCAATCTTGGGGATTGATAGGCAGCAAAAGATGCATCTTTTCCTCCACTCAGCTCAATCCAGCCTCTCTTCAATTCTGAGTAGGAGGTGCACTTCATGTCCTCACACACTTGCTCTAGGGACGCCCTCTGCCAGTTGTTCCCGCAATCATTCCCTCCAAGATGATGTGTAGGAGATCCTCGTGTCGCAACACATGGCCTATCCAGCTAGTACCCTTTTTTGATATGGTATTCAACATGTGCCTGTTTTCTTCAATTTTGCTGAGAATCACATCATTTGTAATATAGTCCCTCCAAGATATGCAGAGTATTCATCGTTAGGTCCACATCTCGAAGGCCTCCAATCTCTTACTGTCTCTTTCACCTTTGCACCATGTCTCACAACCATATAGCAGAATACTCCACATATATGTCTTTAAGTACTAGATCAGATACTTTCGGAGTTTAAGGTCCATATTGTTGGATTCGAAGATTTGGATTAACTGTTTAAACAATGAAATTTAACAATGTTTTTAGTGGCCGATGGAAAACTATGGCTTATTTTTGGCCGAAAGTTGTAGAGGTGAATTTTCGGTCATATACTATCACTTTATACATTGACTACTATGATCGTAGGATTGTAAGTGTATGCAGATAATAAAAAGGCTTGTTGCTTGTAAAATTAAATAACCTTGAGTTATAAAATGAATATTATTATTAGATTATATTATGTTTACTTACAATAGCCATCACCACAACAGCAAGAATCATGAAGTAGTTTATGAGAGCAATAACTGTACACTGATGTATCACATATAGGGCAGCCTCCTGCTCCGAGATGTCCCCCTATTCCAAGTGGACCTCCAGCACCTCCTAATCCAGGATAGAATGGAAACCCCCAGCCACCTCCGCCAGGGTAACGGATCCTGGGTGCTATGCCCAAACTTAAACCTTTTAAGCAAAACAAATTTAAATAAATAATAAAAAAATGAGATATCAAATATTGACTTAACTTGCACCCGAAAACTATCACCTCAACAAATCCAGAATGAAACAAGGAAAAACTGTGTCCTTGTTAGAATCTGGGACTTATGGCTCATAGCCCACATGTATGATTAATTAATCCATGGAGGCCAACACTTTATTTTATACTTTGCAAATGACAGTGACTTATTTTCCCTATGTCCCACTCAATTTTTTCTAATCAACCATAATCTAATTTTAAAAACAACTGCTGTACGAATTTCCTAATGAATTAAGGGAGGCAAGTGTCCGACCGGCGAAACCAAAACCCTAGTGTGCCTAGACATCTAAAGATATTTTAGAACTCCATATGATAATTATATCCATGATATGGGTAATTGGGTAATCTTTAGGGTTTTGATTTCGCCGGTTGGACCAGACTTGCCCCCCTGGTTCACCTAAACCTTGTATCATATTCAATTTAATAGTAGGTAGTCATTATTTAATTACCATAATCTATTGCTACTCAAATATCACACATAGGTAATCAATAATAATATGGCATATTCTGGAGACTTAGGTTATCAATCGTCCACAAATCTAGTGAGAAACTGGGAATTGAACCAAGCAAAATCGTAATTTTAATACGTATTGCGCAAAATTTATTTTTACGGTACAAAAGAACTTAACGCGCGGTAAGTCGAAAGCTCAAATATGCCAAAAACTATTTTTCCCCCAAAATTTACACATTCACACTACTTTATGACACCCATTCGCTCTATTTTTATAAAATTCTGACATAAACAAACAACTTTTTAAAAGAATGAATATCTTTGTAACATTGCCAAGTGCATATACATCCCGCAACCCTTAAAATAAGCAAACATTTGTGGTTTTGGACTTAAATTAGGTACCTAAACAAAAAAGGTCGAAGTACAATTATTCGATCCCGGCTGGGGTTACTATAGCCGAACTAAATCATCTACCACCGAAAACTTTAAAGAAATTTCCATTATGCTATTCTGAAGATAGAATAAAATAAAGGAAATTAAAATAACAAAAGAACATCACTCGTTTATTATAAAATGGATATAGCGAGAGTTCTGGAGAACACATTTTTGTTGATTAAAATTTCATTTCGTCTTTGGAATTGAATCCATTAGCTAAGGAAAGGAAAGAGTATTTGTTACAAATGTGTGAAAAATAACAATATTAGGAGTGAAAATAATATAACGTTTATGACAAATTGCCGAATGAGCACTATTTTCCAGGAGAAGAATGTATGGCGTTCGTTTATCTCTACCTAACCCAATAAGGACATAGGATAATGATATATGTATACACAATATTAGATCTTCTCAATATCGAAATAAATTAAACTAAAACCAAATACAAATAATTCGTGTTTTTTTCATGGATGTGATCAAAAAGAAAATATAAGAAATCAAATAAATATATAAAATGTCAAATTTATACCTTTTTCTGCGAAAATTATACCAATAAAACAGTACCACAACAAATTGCTCGAAACTGGTAAAAACATTTTTGAACTACTCCGTCAATAAAGTAGGTACTTATTTTAATCTTACAGCAACACTAAAGAAACTCTCCTTTTTGTATTAAAAAAATGTAAATAATTTATTTGTTTGTGTTCTAATTTTAAATGTTTCGAATTAGTTTAATGCCAAGAATTCGTTTCGACCGCCGAAATTCGACTGCGAATTGCTTCGTCGTTTCAAGATGTTTTGTGTTCTCCTATTTAGGTAACTATTCCGTTCTCTATCTCGCCGTGACATCAAATAAATATTAAAATTATTTTTTGGTACAAATTAAGTATATTTAATACCACGTTTAGTACTTCATGTTTAACATATTTAGTTTAACGAGCCTACTGTTCCTTCTGGACAGAATTGTACTGAGTAAATTTTATCATGAATGATCCTGTGTGATTAAGGAATGTTGTGAGGTAAAAAGGAAAATGAAGAAGAAAAGCGAGTTTTCCCACTATGGCGAGATAGTGAAAACTAGAAACACACTGAAAAGCGGTGAATTATTCAAAAGTAGGTACCTGATTATTTATGATATTTATCGTTTCTATTTAGTATCTTTCTAATCTCTAGCGCTTTTAAATGAACTATTTTATATCTTTCTTTTATGTGCGTCTAAAAATTTTGCATTTACAATGTTTCTCAATTCAATTTCCCTTTCATAATAAAAATCAATGTACAAATTCGTCCTTGAATTTCATATTAAAAAAAAACAATAGTATTATGCTTTTTTGTTGACTTCCCTTACTTCAGTTTTCAGTCTGGATCTGTGAGACAATAAACATCACAAATTTCCAGGAATGTGGCAACTTGTTATTGGGTAAGTATGAAATTAAGTTTAATTCACCATCGACGAAACTCTTTTGACACCATTTATCAAGAAATTGGCTCGTAAACAACGATTCCCGCCAGGGAAAAAATAACAATGTTTGCGTTTATATATAAATAAACAAATAAATACAATAATTCATTATTTCTCACAATTTACAAATGAACACAACACAAACACATAAAATGACAAATATTAAAAATCAGAAGTATGTATATATCATAATACATACAAACATAATAAAAAATCTTTCAATAATTAAGTAAATAAAATAAGAGAAATCATTACTTAAATATATTAGTCCATCTAAATAATGTGCACAATTGATTTTTATAAAACAAAATAAACAAATAGCAGAATAAAAAAATATGAAAAAATGTATAAATTAAAACACAATAAAAAAACATCAATAAAATCGAAAACAACATCGATTTACCGAAAATTTGCTGACAGCAGTTCCGCAACTGTAGTTTGTGTCTTGGATTTTTTTCTTAAACATAAAAATATTCAACAGTATTAAATATTATAAAAAACGAAATAAAAAAATACAAAAAGGTTGCAGCATCTAAAATGTGTTGGTACATATATATAAAACAAAAATATAAAAATTACAATAAATAATCATTTGGGTTTGCTGTTTTAAGCCAGAGTTGAAAATGTTTCAGGAAGGTTAGATAACATTTATGTTGTTTCAATATGCGACCAGAAAATATTCGATATAAATATTATTTAATAGAACAAGTTATGTAGGTAACGGAATTACATGAATATTTAATATGGCGTCGTGTTTAGTTGAGAGTCAAACGGTATTTTTGTATAAAAAAATAATAAATAAGAGGTAGAATATCAATCCATTAATTAATTTTACTACATTTCGCCTCATCATTGACAGCTGAAATGCAACTTATTCAGCCTCTGGCTTTTTTATCAAACAGGACAGACGTTAGTTAAAACCTACCATTATTTTTTTTTCTTGTGTTCTCTTTTTGGTGTGAAATTATAATAAATTTTATCGCCCATTTATACTTACAATTGGTTTTTACACACATTTATTAACTTCACCTGTCTGTCCGTACTAGAATTTCGCAATTGATTTTTAACAAACCTCCCGTCCAGTAAGAGCTCTGAAACATTCAGAATTTTTTGTATTACCGATGACAATGACATTGGCAGGATAAATGCATACAATATACGGAATGACGTGAAATATTTTTTTCCTCATTTCAATACGAAGAAAATTTTTAAATGTGCGTCCTGTTTTTTATATATACTTGTTTTATTTAAATAACACATTTCTGTAGTAGATACTAGGTAGAGTAGACACAAACTTATAGTAGGCAATTTCTACCAGTCAACCACACTAGCAAATTCATCAGTAGGTATCAAGTAAAAAAAATATATTACATATAAAAACTAATGACATAATTAGTTCTGCAGAGGGGCAATCAGAAAATTAGATTTGTTCTAGTATTACGAGGAGGACAATTAAGGGGGGGGGGGGGACTGCTACCAACGTACCTATTTTTCAATTTGATATACCATCATTATTTCTTATCAAATCGTTTTGAAAAAAATAATTTAGATAGTTTGGGTATTAATAAAGAAAATATATCTGTACTTTTTGATAATGTTCTGTATAAATTCTTGTAGAAAAATAATGGCATACCCCGATCTTCAACGTTTATCTTATATTATTAATTATATATAAGGTTTCTTTTTTTTAATTAAAGAAGACAAAAATATCTAGAAAAATATGATGTGACGTTGCATTAATGCTTCAGGTTTAGTAAATAAACCTAAAAAAACATTTCTTTTCCATTCAGCGCCGTTGCGAAATAAAAGTTTTTTTGGTTTATTAACTTAACCTGATGCATTAATGCAACATTACATCGTATTTTTCCAGATATTTTGATGTTCTTTAGTTTATAAAAAAAACTATATTGCTCTATACTTTATAGTTTTTTAGAAATTTAAGATAAATGTCAAAAATCGGGGTATATATGCTAATTATTTTCCTACAAGAATATATACAGAACATAATTAAAAAGTTAAGGTAAATTTTATATTTTAGTATATTTTATTATTAATATCCAAACTAACTAGGTCATTTTTTTCAAAATGATTCGTTTTGTAGTAATGATGCAAATTCAAATTGAAAAAATAGGTACGTTGCGCGTTGGTAGCAGTCACCCACTTAATGGGAAGACTGATCCCAGCAAGAGACTCAGAGTCAAGTTATAATTAGCTCTATTTAGCACTTTAAAAGTGCATTGTCTGCAAAGTTTTCTCCGGACACTTTTTATATTCTTCATGTGTTCTTTCAGAGTTTTACAAGGAGCCATTATTAGTCCCCTTCAGCAGAACGGGTGGTGGTGGAGGAAGAACAGTTGATATAATTGAATTTGATCTACAAATACAAGTTCAATATTGTTTTTAAATTTATTTTTGGTTATTACGTTAATATTGGTGCCCTTAATTTATTTTCTCCTATTGCATCTTCACATTTTCAACATACAGTGGATTCGGCTCTGCGTTTAACAACTCGCCTGTAGATTTACAACAGTAGTGACAATAGTAGATAGCTAAGCCATTTTAATAAAAAAAAAAAAAACGTTATAATAAAAACCTACAATGACTAAAAAGTAAAAATTCAAACCAAAGGTAAACCGTTATTCTGATTTTATTCGCCATTTCTACTACTGCAGGTCAGATTTATTTGACACAACGAAATGAAACGATGCTATAATGTATAAGAGAATGCTTGTTCTCATTATATTTTCGGTAATTATGTCAATACATGGTTCTCCAAACAAGATATTCATGAATTGTGATAATCTTTGGAGGAGCACTAGAGAGAGGGAAGGATTCATTTTACATTGCTTAAAATATTTTTTATTTAAACATTCTAAGGTAGAGACGTTTACATTGTGTGAATTAAAAAAAAAGGTTTAATATTTATTATTTATCAAAACCAACTTTTTTCGTGTCTTACTCGTACATATGAATTAAAACCGGTGCAACAGAGAGAGACCATCTTCGTGTGGGACGAAGTCTTCCGAAAGTCGTTCGATTTCGAGTGACTTCGGACATTGTCGAATTACTCCGAAGCCTAAATCATTACATAAATAAATGTAGGTACCTTTAAACTTTTTCTAGATAATTACTATATCTATCGAATTATTTTTTAATCCAAATTGATAAATCTATTTTTAACTAATCGATTCAGATATTTTACTTTGTGAAATTTTATTGTGTGCCGTAATATATTATATTCCCTATAATTATATATGTAAATAGCGGACCCGACTGACGTTGTCCTTCCCGAATGTTGCGTTGGCTTGCCTGCTATTAGCTGTTTTAGCAAGTAACCACAAGGAATATCCCACAAATGTGACTTAACCAGCGACATGTGTGCGGATGTCCATTAAATTATAAAAGGAAACACGACACATACGTGTATTCAAACATCAGCCTCACCTCACCTAAAAAAGGCAACATTATGGCTCACAAGGAATATCCCACAATGTAAATTAACCAGCGACATATGTGCGGGTGAAATTAACCAGCGACATATGTGCGGGTGTCCATTAAAATATAAAATGAAACACGACACATGCGTGTATCCAAACATCAGCCTCACCTCACCTAAAAAAGGCAACATTCTGGCTCTTAGGGGATACCAGAAACACACCTACAGACGAATTGTACATTACTAGTTGCATGTAACACATGAGATCGACACTAAATATTCTACTCCGAATTCCGAGTAAATCCGTATATAGAACATATAAGCTGCGAAGCCTCTAAGTTGGTGTTTTTTGACTTCAAATTTGGAAAAACCGTGAAAAATATAGACCCTGCATACAAACTGATACTGCCTTGATACTTTGTCGATCTCATTTCACTTGCACAAATCGACAGTTGGATAAAGATATTAAACTCCTGTTCATTTCATTGTATACTTCAAAAGTCATACTGTTTGCATAGTACCAGGCGTACATTTTTAACATGTATTTTATATTTTTTATTTGTTCTGTTCAAACATACACAAAAATGTTCATCTAAATCGGTCCAGGGTAATTCAGTGACATCCACACGTACATAATATTATAAAAATACGTACCTAATATTACATTATTTATCGATATTTTCTGTGGGGTATTTAGTCAGTTTCTGACTTAAACTGTTTGGTGTTAACCTCAAATTATTCTGTAGGTAGGTATATTGTATTCGCAGTGCAAAAGTACAATGGCCTATCATTTCGTTTTATTAGTTTCACGGCTTAAGCCGAAGATAATGATGAGCTGATGCGTTAAATTGTTAGAAACGTGATCAAATGCTACGTCAGGTAATTTCAAATCGGAAGATATATTTTTTTAATGAAATAAATCACAATAATGTAAATTTTGTAGGATTGGTATTTATACACGTGATAATTTATTTTATGTTCCAATTTAGACTCTCTCTCTCCATATTATAAAGGAGACTTTATTTTACTAACAATTTTAATTATAAAATGGAAAATAAAACTGTTTTTTTTCCATTTCAAAAAGCATTTTTGCTTATGTCGAGAAAGGGGGTATAATATGTGAATAAATTCTAATTACAAAATAGGTATACATATATTCGTCCTTTTCCTCATGACTGAGGATAGCGGCTGTAGTCCGTCGCCACACGTATGGCCCGCCTCCATGCCAATCTGTTTTGGGCTGAACGCAGTGCACCAGTCACCGAAGACCCCATTGTGGACTTAACCAAATCGCTCCATCTGGTCGGTGAGCGACCACGAGATCTCCGTCCTTCCACGCTGCCTATCACAACAAGCTTCTCGAGGCAGTCTGGTTTCCTTCTGGCAATGTGTACAAAGGATTGAAGTATACGTTTGTAACATATCGTCGACAGACGATCCTCAATCTTCTCCTTGTCCAGAATTGACACATTTGTTCTTCTGGCTGTCCATGGGATGCGCATATACATATCTAAATAAATAAGGTATACCTTTCTAAATAAATAAATCTATATATAAATCTTATATATATATATATATATATATATATATATATATATATATATATATATATATATATATATATATATATATATATATATATATATATATATATATATATATATATATATATATATATATATATATATATATATATATATATATATATATATATATATATATATATATATATATATATATAGACATGAGCAGATTGTATTCTACCATTTCTTTTCAGCCAATCAATTACCAGTTTTTTGAAGTTTGTTTCGATATATATATATATATATATATATATATATATATATATATATATATATATATATATATATATATATATATATATATATATATATATATATATATATATATATATATATATATATATATATATATATATATATATATATATATATATATATATATATATATATATATATATATATATATATATATATATATATATATATAAAAACTTAAAAAAAAAAACTTATATATATATATAGACATGAGCAGATTGTATTCTACCATTTCTTTTCAGCCAATCAATTACCAGTTTTTTGAAGTTTGTTTCGATATATATATATATATATATATATATATATATATATATATATATATATATATATATATATATATATATATATATATATATATATATATATATATATATATATATATATATATATATATATATATATATATATATATATATATATATATATATATATATATATATATATATAAAAACTTAAAAAAAAAAACTTAAAAAAAAAAAAAAAAAAAAAAAAAAAAAAAAAAAAAAAAAAAAAAAAAGTTTTGTCTACAAAACTTTTTTGAAATAACTCCCATAATCGAATATATTTTTATTATTGCATATGCGCAAACATTGGATTTTTTCCCTGTCGGGAGTCAAAGATATTTTTTAACAGATTTTTAATTATCTCAATAGAGACGAAGTTGGAATATTTATTGTAGGAGAACCGGGAAATTAAGGCACCTACAGGGCTTACGACCTGTCATCGGCTGGTTTACGTGATCACTTTATGCGCTTGCGCAACGTTCACCAATTATGCCTTTTTAATGAGATCCCTATCAATTCAATTTTGAAACTTCTATATATTGTAATACTGAAATTCTTTTCGCTTGAAAATAAGGAATTTTACTACAGCCATCTATGGGTGAAATTATGAACAACAATATTATTATTTTTTATTTATTTTGTTGTAACGCCATCTATTGAGAGAATTGGTTTTTTGTAAATAATGAAAGCTACAATTCTTATATGTGAGGTGACAATGCATTTTCGCATAGAAGTCACCCCTGAATTGCGCCAGACTTATAAGGTCATTTTTGTCTTATTTACCTACTTGTACCAATGTGTAAGTAATCGAATCGAATCGAATGATTTCCCGGTTCTCCTACAATAAATATTCTAACTTCGTCTCTATTGAGATAATTAAAAATCTGTTAAAAAACTCCCATAATACTTTAAATTAATAACCAGCCTTCGTGGCTTAGTTGGTCAGATATCTGACTCCTGAGCGAAAAGTCCAAGGTTCGAATCCCGGAGCAGACACAGTTTTAATTGAGTCTTCAGTCTGGATTTGTGAGACTGTAAAGTCATATGGCAACCTGTCAATATTGGGTGCGTGTTAAATTAATATTTGACACAGCGTTTGTTATAGTAACCAGAGAAGCAATAAATGATTCAAAACATAGTATAGTATTAGTATACCTTGATTCGTAACGAATCTAAATACGGAAAATCATATTGAATATTGCTTCTTCGGCAACCAACAAGTACTACCTATGTCAAATATTGATTTAACACGCACCCAATAACATGTTCCCACATTCTGGAGACTTAGGATATTAATCGTCTCACAGATCTAGGCTGAAAACACAATTAATAACTGTGTCTCCACCGGGAATCGAACCCGGGACCTTTGGATCAGCAGTCAGTTACCCAACCTACTGAGCCACGAAGGCCGAGATGTTCAAAATTCATGTTCAAAATTTAATCAAATCTGTGAATCTACAGCGTTAATCGTGTAGATAAGATTTTAAATTGTACGTCTTGTACGCTTTATCCTACCATGAAACCATAGCACGCCTTATACATTTCCCAAATAAAGCATAAATGCTTGTGCTATAGGCCAAAAAAAAACGGTCGCCCGCCATCACTGAATTACTAAACCAGTGAGATACTCGCTCTGCCACCGACCAAATATTGAGTTAGGTATTTTAATATTTTATACAGATTCTATAGAATTATCTCTTTTCTCCAGAAGAGAGAATATCTTTTGATATTTGAGGAGTTTTAAAATGATTAACTCTTGTATTAAAATATTCTGTTTAATACAATGTATAATAAGTAATATAAGTACAATGTATAATATTTACAAGTTATAGTTGACTGTCTACAAAGTGAGGTCTGTAACCAGAATGAGATTTCTTAAATTTCAATCAATAAAGAAATCTCTTTACTGTTCCCTTTCAAAAATTCAAATCAATAATCATTAATTTATTATGAGTCATTTCTTGGATAGCAACTAAATAATATAATTCATTAATTAATAATAGACATCTGTCCTTAAATATAAGAACTATTTCTAATACGTTAATAAATCCCCTAGTATGGTTCTAAACCCTGCTACTTATTTATTCACATTTCACAATTTCCACAGATGTCTCCTTACTTGTCAAATTGAAAATAACATATATACTATATATTACAAATTCATACAAAGATTTTCAACATTTCATCATCATCAGTGGCTCCACAGCTCGGGATGGGCCTTGGCCTCCTCAAGGAATCGTCTCTATTGCACCTTATCCATGGCCTTTTCCCTCCAATTCCGCACACCGGCTATCTGAAGGTCCATCTCGACTCCATCCATCCATCGTAGTTTCGGCCTACCCACACTTCTTCCTTCCGGACGTGATGTGAGTATTCTTTTTGGTGTCTGGTCATCTTCCATACGATGCACGTGTCCTAACCAGCGGAGCCTCCCTATTTTTATCGTTTGGACGATATTTGGTTCCTTGAATAGGCTCTGTAGTTCGTGGTTATACCTGATTACCCACGTGCCTTGATCGCAGAGGGAACCGAAGATTTTTCAACCATTAAAGAATAAATTAATAAAATGTAAAATAACTTATGCAGTTTAGAGCCAAGTGTTGGTCACAACTCGCCCGTTTTCATATATTTATTTTTAATCTGTAATCCCAACATGCAACATTTTATGTATGTGTTTAAAATACCATTACGGAGATTTTTTTTCAATTTAAGTGTATTTTTATAGAGACTGTACCGGATCCATAATATTTTTTGAAAAATGTGCTGATGTGCCAGACGCAAAAACAATAGGGCGCTAAAAGTAACCAAATCAATAGAATGAAAAACAGAATGAGACAAAAGTATATTGTAAAAATCGGTATTAACTTTTTCAATGAAACTATATTGGTGTAAAAAAAATTTATTACGTATTACTTAAAATTACAATAATTTATTACATTTTATAATTATCATAATTTTATCTTATCTTATCCTTCTTTGAACTTTTCTCCCAACACAACCATCTTCTTAACGGCCTCCTCGTTGCCTTCCATCTTTAGTTTCCCTTGCTTCACTGCTTCTTCTTGTGTCAACTGCTTGGCGCCCATCATTGCTAAAGCCATATCGTCAACTGTGATGGTAGAATCTGGTGTGCCGCTGTATGGTCCTTCGTACGCCTCCAGTTTCTTTAAATCTAACGCTGAAAACCGACAAAAATTAAATAAATTATGCATAAATTATGTCCTCAGACATCGAATCGCCGCGTACCGTGAGCGAATATGGACAAACCCTAACACGATCATAAAGGCTGTACAGGAGCACCAATGTCCGAGACTGTCACAAAGATGGACAGAAGTGTTGGATCAAAGACAATAATTATTATATAATTTCTACACAAAGTGTTTTTTTTTAATATTTCATATAAATTCATTTATTATTTTTTTCTCGTTTTCTTTGTGTATATAATCTAATTATATTCTTTAAAATATTTTTCTTATTCTATAACATTTAATGTAAATTTAAAAAAAAATATTATTATTTTATTATTATTATTATACAACACATATATTTTTGCTCGTTTGAACTGTGCCAAGAACATATTTTGAATTTTTCGTTAAGAGGCATATAAACCAAAATACCCTAATTTTAAGTCAAATTTCTCAAATATGTTAACGGTATGTTAATAAAAAAATTATATTCAACATTAATTTCTCTAGTGAATGTTCGTCACACAATTTTAAATTTCAGCGAAAAAAAATATTCAAAATATCCTTTTGTACAACATTTTTTTAAAATTACTTCATAACTGTGTCGTTTAGGAATAAATATTTCATTTGCTTGGAGTGCTTAAAATCAAAGTGAATGTTCGTGATTCTTATTAAATTTCAAGTCAGGGGGCAAGTCTGGTCACACGGTGAAATCAAAAACCCTCATGATTACCCATATCGTGGATATAATTAGCACATATAGTTCTATAATATCTAAGGTATTATAGAACTCTATATGATAATCAAATCCATGGTATGGGTAATCAAGAGGGTTTTGATTTCACTGTATGAACAGACTGAACAAATCGGCATGCGTTGGACAAGTAATAATGCACTATTCATATTTCATTTGGTTTTACTGAAAATTAATTACTTACTGAATTGTTTGATCTGCTTTCCGTCTTGTGTGATGTTTATCAGATACACGAAGAGTACCTTTCTTGGTCCATTGGGATCTACGGCAGCCACTTTCTCCTTGATCTTCTCTAGGACTGGAGCACACTTTAGAGACATCTTTGAAACAGATCCTGAAACAATTATTTATTCATTTGATAAATTTAATTCATATACTTAGATATTTTTATACTAATTTTAATTTACTTTGTCTTTTAAATGATCTATGGTTATAAAGATAAATCAAAAAGAGTTCATAGCATTCATACCAATTTTTTATAGTCAATAAAAAAATAAACTTTCAACGCCTTTTGAATGATACTGAATTATATTTATGAATTAATTTAATCGGTGCATAACAAATTATATGAGGTATTTAACTTCTTATTTTAATACTTATAAAAATCATAAATTTATCTTTCCTTGGATTGTATAATAAAATAAACTATTTTTAATTTATTTTAAGCAGACTAAAATTAAGTTGACATTATACAAGTAAGTAGGTAGGTACCTAAATAGTTTAAAATGGTACAACAATAGAAAATAGTTGTTAGTAAATATATGATAGTTATTATTTTGTAAGAAACTCACCCGTTGACTACTAAAATATAAATAACCACAATAGATCAATTTAAAGTAATATTTTTTTAATACTAAGTCAAGATAAAAAAATATTTTAACAAGTTATAAGTGCCCATGATAAGATTGTATCTTTTTCTGCAGTTGTATGCAAGATTAGTCATTGTGTAACGTTTGTTTGTAAATGGATGTTATCTGAAAAACTTTACCTATGTAGATTATATTTTTATTTATTTGTAATGATATTATTTAAAAAGAATATATTTCACTTAAAAATTAGAGTCGATTATACAAACTATTTATGAACTTATTTTATACACTGGTTGAATTATCTAAACTATAAATAATTGGTATTTATTAAATTGATTGAAACCATCTCGTTTCTACAGAGACCACGTAATACGCGTACCTATTTATACCATGGTCTTTTATAGGATTTAATAAATAATTGGGTGTACTTCGTTTTGGGACAGGGGACAGCGGCCTTACTCTCCACTGCAAATCCGATCCCTAAGAACCTACCTTTGTAACGGAGAATGAATGCGGTAGGTAGGTATGTTTTAATAGTAATAGTCGTTCATTTGAATGTACGCAGGCGACAGATAGGTAAGTTCTTCTTCTTCTTCTTCGATGGCGCTACAGCCCAAGTCGAGCCTTGGCCTCCTTCAACTTCTGCCTCCAACCCCGTCTGTCCTCAGCTGCCGTCCTCCAGTTTGTAATGCTTAGGAGCTGTACTGCATCCCTCCTCACCTCGTCCTGCCATCGCAACCTGGGTCTTCCTATCTTCCTTTTTCCTCCTGGATGATCAGCCATAATTCTCTTGGGAATTCGCATATTTGGCATTCTCTGAACATGTCCAGCCCATCTCAATCTCGATAGTCTTATATATGTTGAGATACTGGGTGTTTCATATATTCTGGACAGTTCATCGTTTTGCCTTATACGCCACTCTTCCCCATCCTTCACTGGTCCACATATGCGGCGGAGAACTTTCCTCTCAAATATGTCCAAAGCTTCAGCAGATTTTATTGTAAGTGTCAACGTCTCGCACCCATATGTAACCACAGTCCTTATAATTGTCTTGTATAGGATAATTTTGGTTTACCTATGGACGTTTCGAGACTTAAACACTGGCACCAAGGAGAAATATGTCCTGTTACCTGCTGAGATTCTTTTCTTTATTTCCTCCGCTTCCTCATTGCATTCCGTGAGATGAGATCCCAAGTATGTGAATTGGTTGACTGATTCGAATGTGTGATTCTCTGCTAGCTGCACGTTTCTTCTTGTTCTATTAGGTGTGTTTCGGCTTTGTATCATAAACTTTGTCTTTTCGTTATTAATCTTTAAGCCTACCTCATGTGCTGCAGATAACAGGGGGTCGAGAACTTCCTTAATGGCTGTTTAGGTTCTTCCAAGTATACTTAGGTCATCCGCATATCCCACTATCTGACTGCTTTTGAAACATATATTAGAGCCATTGTCAAATGGTGTTCTGCGGATAACGTATTCCAGGGCGAGGTTAAAAAGAGTAGGAGCCAGACTATCTCCTTGCTTCAATCCCTGTGTGATTGCAAAAGTCTCTGTTAAATCACCCTGCATCTTAACTCTACATTGTCATTTTCGCGAGTCTTACTAATTTAGGTAGAATTTGGAATTGTAAGAGGATATCATGCAATTTTTCTCTATCTATTGAGTCGTATGCTCGCTTGAAGTCAATAAACAACTGGTAGATATCTATATCGAACTCCCAACATTTTACCAAAATTTGACGGACAGTGGTCCGTTGTGGATCTACCCGCTCTAAAGCCTGCCTGATATTCCCCCAGATTGTTCTCAGCATATGGCTCAAGTCTTCTTTTTAATATAATGGTGAGTAGTTTGTAGGCAGTATACAATAGTGATATCCCCCTAAAGTTTTCGCACTTTAACCTGTCACCTTTCTTGTAAATAGGGCATATAATGCTTGTGTGCCATTCTTCTGGGATCTTTTCTAGGGTCCACACTTTTGATATCAGGTTACACAATAAGGTTATTAAGTGTGCATTTCCATATTTAAACAGCTCTGCTGGTATATTATCAATCCCTGGTGCCTTATTATTTTTAAGTATTTTTAAAGCTGCCGTTATTTCGACAATCGTTGGTGGTGCGACCGATATATGATCTTCATTACCTGACTCCTGGGGTATATAGGTGGCATTCTCTCTAACATCTCTATTTGGATTTAGCAACTGGCCAAAGTGTTCTTTCCATCTGTTCTTTATTTCTTCGTTGGATGAAATTATATATCCGTTAGCATCCTTGCAGAGACTTGTTGGCTTAAATCCCTTTTTGAAGAAGTTTATACCTTTGTATGCTTCTCGAGACCTGTTTTCGGCGAAGTCTTGTTCCATCTTCAGAAGTATGTTATTGAGAAATTTTCTCTTCTTTTTCTTTAACAATCTGTGTGATTCTCTTCTGGCCTGTTCGTATGCTTGTCGCTTGGCTCTGGTCCCGACATCAATATATTGTTTCCTGAGTAAGTTCTTATGTTCTATGCTTCTCATGCATTCCTCATCGAACCACGGATTTCTATTTGGTTTGGACTGATTACCAACGCTAGACTCTGCAGATCTTATGATTGCGTCTTTTATATTATTCCAGTCATCATTGAGAGAGTCATCAAAGGAGTGATCACTGATTTGTGCTGGTAGATTAGTATTCAAGGTGTCCATGTATAGTTTCCTTCCTTCTGCTGTTTTCAGTGCCTCACAATTAAACTTGGCTGCTGTGTGTTGCTTTTTAGAGCTGTTCATGGCTATCCTGCATTTGTATGTAGCCACTACCATAAATTGGTCTGAATCCACATTCGCTCCTCTATAAGTCCTCACATTTGTGATGCTGGTTGCATTTCTTCTTTCTATGAGGACATGGTCTATTTGATTGTGGTGTGCGCCATCCGGTGATGTCCACGTCCACTTGTATGTATCCTTCCTGGGGAACTGTGTCGAGGCAATTATCATGTTTTGTGATTCTGCCAAATCCGCTTATCTTGATCCATTATTGTTACTCACACCATGCAGATTATTCATTCCCGTTATGTGTTTTAAAGTTGGGTCTTGTCCTATCTTTGCATTAAGGTCTCCGAGAATTAGTTTGATATCATTTGAAGGGATGGCATCATATATTCGTTCCAGTGTCTGGTATAATGCGTCTTTTATAGATTCATATTTGTCTTCTGTTTCTGCGTGGACATTAATTAACGATATATTGAAGAGCCTGGTTTTCAGTCTCATGACACATATTCTATCATTCACTGGTTTGAATCCAATTATGCAGTCCTTTACTCTTTTACTGACCACAAAAGCTACTCCAAGCTCATGATATCTTTCGTTTCCGCTGTGCATTACTGTGT
Source organism: Molanna angustata (assembly GCA_963576475.1). NCBI lineage: Eukaryota > Metazoa > Arthropoda > Insecta > Trichoptera > Molannidae > Molanna > Molanna angustata. The sequence goes on from OY754980.1 coordinate 28,510,417, forward strand.
GTGTTCTTGTGTCATAGATCTCTGTTCCTGTCCACTTAGTCTCTTGGATTGCCATCACATCTATTCCATACTTTGTCATTTGTCCTGTCAGTTCGCTCAATGCTCCACTTCTATACAAACTGCGTACGTTTCATGTTGCAAATCTCAAATCCATTAATCCTTTGCCAGGTCGTTTCCGAAGTTCAGCCGCTGTCCGAGGCTCTGTATTCGGTTTCGTAACAAATGGTGTTTTACAGGGTCAGGTTGTTAACCTCCCGCCAAACCCCCTACCAGGAGGACCAGGGTTTTTCTGTAGGGGTTTTCCGTCCCTTAGCTGGTGGATTCCGGTTTTATGGCGCCGAAGACTCGCCATCGCCCTCTCAGCTATCTGCTGTGACCCACTATAATTATAGTAGGCCACATTACCAGGGTTCGCGACGTGGACGCTAGTGAGTCGGACTTGCTGGTAGTGTTGCTGGTGATATGCAACATGGCGTTACTCGGGATTTACTGGTACCTACCCTCCAGCAGAGCATGCACCTCCGAGACCCTACCAACCATTCGAACCCCCAGATAGGTAAGTTCTAAATGAAAATTTGAAATCGGGATCGGATTCGAGTTTCAAGAGTAAGGCTACAGGACTGAATCCATCGTATGTCCCGAAAGGGGAGATGTACCAAACGTAGTAAAATTGAAGGCAAATTACATAAGCAGACCAATATTACACCCGTATTCACAGACAAATATGAGGTGAGGACTGAAGAGGCCTCAGGCCTCAATTTTTCTCTTTATTTTAAATAAAGAGAAAAATTTATTCATTCATTCTATTAATTAGACGAAAACATTATTGGCTTTAAATAATTTTAATAGCACCATATGTAACCACACGATTTACAAAGCTGTAGTTTTCTGAAATAAAATAAATAAACAAATAAATATTATATAACTATATTCGTCCTTTTCCTCATGACTGAGGATAGCGGCTGTAGTCCGTCGCGACACGTATGGCCCGCCTCCATGCCAATCTGTTTTGGGCTGAACGCAGAGCACCAGTCACCGAAGACCCCATTGTGGACTTAACCAAATCGCTCCATCTGGTCGGTGAGCGACCACGAGATCTCCGTCCTTCCACGCTGCCCATCACAACAAGCTTCTCGAGGCAGTCTGGTTAGTAATAAATATTATACCAATTCCAAATATATCGATATATACTGTCGGCCTTCGTATCTCAGTTGGTTTGGTATCTGATCGATTCCCGGTGGAGACACAGTTTTTAATTGTGTTTTCATTTGTGTGTTATGTGTAACAGAATTGAAGTTATTTTTCATGGATTCCATCATAAGATCTTGGTCAAATTTATACGATTCATCCACGAAATAACCGCTTGCTAATAAAAAAGAATCATGGTGAAATCGAACACAGTGGTTAAGAATTATCGCTGAATTGCGAGAGTTTGATGATATTCTCATGGATTCCATCATCAGATCTTGGCTAAATTCATATGAACCATCCATGAAATAACCGCTATTTAATAAATAAAAAACATTGATATCGGACACCGGACGAATTGGTAATTTCCGAATCAATGTTTTCTTGAGCAGATCGCAAATCCTACCCAAAGCTACGTAGTGCACTTCTTCGGAAGAGGATAGCTGGTATCCCCTACATAGCCATGTTAAAAAAATGAGTACTAGACCATATTATCATACATTAAAAAATGTTATTCAAATGTATTGGATATATTAATAAATGCATTTGAATAAGTTCCACCTTCACATTTTGTATGGGGTTTGCTTTTGACTAACGAAGTAAGTAGGATAATTTATTATCAACAATTTTTCTATCATTATGTATAATAATTATGTAATGGATAGATAAGGATTTAGTTGCTTAATAACATCTATTTATATAAATGTGATATTGATTTGTCGTTAGTACTTACGTAATAATCAATTGAATATCGTGGGCCGGAGTAACGATTTTCAGCTTCTACCTACATATGTCCCATTCCCCTTTTTACATTACAACTTTTATCACGATAATAATCCAAGTAAGAAATATTTAGTGATAAAAATAAAGCGAAAATTGCAAAGATGGAAAACCTCAACAATATAAGACTACCCGGAAGACTATCGAAAAGATGGAAGAGGTCACAAAGAGATCATGTGGCCTAACCCAAAACGAAGAAAAATAAGGCGTGAGAAAGAGATTAATGATGTAAAAATTAAATTTAAAAATATTTATGTAATACCATTATATTGAACTTATAGGTAAAATTTGCATTTTATGTCTTTCTATAAAATATTTATTATATTTCTTTAAGTACCTACATTCGTCCACCGTTTCATACATGTTCTGTATATTACTTACATACTTTACTTACTTTCCGTGTCCGGAACACCATCGTATTCGTAGCTCCCAATATTCGGCCACCCAGATTCCACTAGTGTTTGCTACCTCTGTGTCTTGGTGTGCGCATGTCGCTCCTATCATGACAAATAGATGCCCGTTGTCCTGTCTGGCGTCACACTCGCAGGTGTCTTCCTCTCTGCAACCCCATTTCTTGAGGTCACTGAAACAGCAAGAGAAACTCGTTCTGAGCCTATTGAGCGCTCTCCGTGTTGGATAAGGCAGGTTATATCCCACTGACCGCAAACAAGTGCTACTATTGGCTGCAGAGGCATACAGAAAAACTAAAGTCCTTCTCTATAAGACTCTTATCCGGCCAGTACTCTTATATGGATAGGAATGCTGGGCAATTATTAAAACTGATGAAACAGCCCTGGAAACCTTGAAAGGAAAGTACTGAGGAGGATCTACGGCCCAATTTGTGACAATGGGAGTATCATATTAGATACAACCAAGAACTGTATGATCTGTACAAGGATCCCACCATCTGAGTGAAATAAAAATGGAAAGATTCAGATGGGCCGTACACATCTAGAGAATGAGCGAAGATGACGTCCTAAGACGAATTGTGGATGGTGCACAAAGCTTCGATGGCTGGACGGAGTAGTGAAGGATACAAACAACATCGGCGTCCAAAACTGGTGTAATATATCACAAGACCGACAGTCATGGTGAAGGGCTCTGCAGGAGACTAAGACCCGACCTGGGTTGTATAGTCACAGATAGATATGTATATAGATGTCCCACTGACACGTCCTGGGCGGGTGGAAGCTGCATGGGATCGACACAATCACGCCACAGTGACAGCTGTCGGGCCTCGGGCAGGCCAACTATCTCTAGGAAGCTACTTCTAGACTTGAGTCTGTACCATACTGGTGCAGCATATACATCAGCGGATAAACACAGTGCCAGTACCGAGGTTCTAACAACATGGGGTTAGGCTCCCCACTTTGTGCTGGTCAGTTTTATTATAAATATATATTTTTATTTATCTTTATATTAATCTTCAATAACGACCCTCTCTTCCTCTCTCTTTACCTTCTTTCAGAATTTCATTCACACAATCATACCATCGTTTTTTTCGATTGACCAATGCTTCTAACTCAATTATTTATAAATTTTATTGTTCTTTTTTCCCATCTTATCCAATAATATCAATGATTAAATTCTTCATATAGCATTATTGTCGGCCTTCGTGGCTCAGTTGGTTGGGTATCTGACTGCTGATCCAAGGGTCCCGGGTTCGATTCCCAGTGGAGACACAGTTTTTAATTGTGTTTTTTGTGAGACGATAAAGTCTCCAGAATGTGGCAACTAGTTATTGGGTACGTGTTGAATTAATATTTGACATGTACCTTGTTGCCCGAGAAGCAATTTTAAATAAATAAATAAATTTATAATTGTCCTCATTTCCAAACCTGTCATATATAATTTTTTTTTATATACAAAGCTTATTTACCGTACTTTTTTTCAACTTATAATTTGTTACGCATTTAAGTTGGCATGTTTATGTTCCAAGTCTCACTTTCATACGTGAATTCCGGCACTGAAATCTCATTGTGAATGTCAAATCATATATTTTAATTATACTTTAATTATTTATAATCGAATAAAATTAAATAAATAAAGTGAACAATTATATGATAATTACTTAGTAGGTATAACTTTATTATCAACTGAGTATTACATTCAAAGTATATCTAGAATATTAATTTATATTTGCGAATGAAACAAACAAATTATTTTTGGTTTTTATTTATTCTTTAAACTTTTCTGAGAGGAGATCGAATTTGCTGATGGCAACTTGGCAGCCTTCTAGCTTCAGTTTTCCCTGCTTGATGGCTTCTTCCTGCGTCAGTTGCTTGGCTCCCATGAGAGCGAGGGCTTCATCCTCAATTGTTACAGTTGCGTCTGGAGTTCCGACGGCTCCCTCAGAGGTCTCCAATTTCACAAGATCCATGGCTAGAATAAGATAATATATAAAATTGTATTAAGAGGACACGTCTAAATCGACTAAATGACTGAAATTTTTTTTTATTAAAATCGTCAAATGCACTATGCACTTTCTTGTAACTATATATCTAACTATCACGTGCTCATGAAAAGATTTTATATCTGATTAACAAATTATCGGAAAATCAAAATTTGTTTATTTTAAACCAGACTGACTGACCCGCAGTAGCGGAATTGCTCATAGAAGCCGAAAGTCTTGGCTTGCCTATAAATAATAAATTAAGAAATTCTAGATCTAATATTTTTTTGTCTGTTTTATTGAAACTATACTACAAGATTAAAAATTGAACCGTATGTAAATACGATGCTTGACAGGGCCACAAATATAAATATTATTTTGGCATTTGATTTTAAAATATAATATATTCATGATCACTCAAATTAATGAACAACGATGCTAAAAAACATTAAATTTTCGACATTTCCCAATTTCCTTTTGCCTAGTCCGATGGTTCAAAGCACGCCCCTCCTGACCTGTAAGGCTACTCATTAGTGTTGTGCAAAACTTGTATGTGTTAACGGGGTACATAATTGACCCACTATATTTTGTCTATTCTATACACGTACAAAAGCATGGCGTGACTTTCCTATGTCTTATGTATTTGAAGTAACACATTTTTTATTAATATTTTTGAATGACAGCACTTCAAAAATTCTGAAACAGTTGAAAAGTTGGATGGTTTTTTTAATTATAATTTTTATTAACAATTTGTGCATTTTTTAGAACTGACAAACGATACGACCTCCGTTTTGACATCCTTTGTTTAGAGATATAGAATCCCGGGGCACATCATTAAGAAAATGGGGCATGCAGAGACATGCAGAGGAATAAGTATTGTATTAACAACAGACAATGTATAATGTTGAATGATGATTGCGATGACGCCATGTCTCTAATGGGGTAGGCAGAGAGAGGATTTTTTATGCGTCTTACGTTTCCTTCTTTCATGCCATCCTTTTTATGGGCGACCCCTACTATTTACTCCATCTCTTACTCCCATGTATATTTTTTGGTCAGCTATTCATCGTTCATTCTTTAAATACATCCAAACCCTTCCTTCTTTTCTTGCATTCTCTCTTTCTGTTCACAATTTATATATTGTTCAGTCACAAACTCTTCTCAATGATATTTCATTATATATATATATATTTTTTTAACTTACTGTATTGCTTGACAACTTTTCCATCTTGCGTTATATTAATCAGGTATACGTGAAGAGCCTTTCTGTTTGCTGGATTGGGATCTGCTGAAGCCACCTTCTCCTTAATCTTGGCCAGAACTGGAGCACACTTCAGAGACATCTTGAAACTTTTTCTGCAGACAAGAAAATTCAATTCTCAGTATTTTTTTATAGAAATTGATTAATTTATATATTTTTCAATCAATTATTTAAATCGGGAAAAATACAAGATGAGCCAACATATTAAACATATTCAAGTATATTACATAAATATATTAAATAACTGATACCAAAAATAACCATTGACCGAATAAATAAATGACAAGAAAACACTATTTTCTTACTAGTATATTTATTTATAACGACCGTAAAAAACACTTTCAAAACCCTCCTAATTATGATTCAAAACAATAGACTTTAAGTAATATGTAATGATATTTAATTTGTCTATTATTTTATGGAAAGTTATCACATATATATGTACAAAAATAAAATGAGCAGTTAAAATTGCATTTTATTTCGAGTAAACATCTCAGCAAAAAATAAAATAATTGGAAAAAATCATTGGAATCAAATGATAGCAAAATCTAGAATAATTTACGTGAATTAAAATAAATACCTACAATCATTTTTAAAATTAAAAAAAAACAAATATAATGAATTTGTCAATAGAAAGTGCTTCAATATATTCCACTGTTCATGTACAAACAAAATAAATATTATCCATTAATTTGACATATAAACAAAAACAATTAACTTTATAAAAAAAAAAAAATTCTCCAATATCTACATATAATGTTGAATTATATATTAAGAAACAACAGACAGTATATTAAAAAATATGATTCAAATATTTACTAAAATGATGTCACTTTAAGTTATCAATAATATATTTTCAACTCACCGATTATTCCAATAAACAGGGAAATATTAGAATAAAATAATCTCGTTACATTTCTTTATATATCCTTTTTGTGTACCTACTTAATCGATGCAATGATACTTAGGTGTCGACAACCATTGGGTTATGTAAAAAAATATTGTATTTTTTATGAAATCAATTATGTATGTTGGTTGTAAATAGTATAGAGTTTAAGAACTTATTTTCGACATACCTATTTAAGTGCTACATATGAAATATTGATTTAAGAGGGCGACTGCTGCCAACGTACCTATTTTTTCAATTTGATATACCATCATTATTACTAAACGAATCATTTTGAAAAAAATAACCTAGTTAGTTTGGATATTAATAAAGAGAAATATACCTTAACTTTTTGATTATGTTCTGTATATATTCTTGTAAGAAAATAATAAGTATACCCCGATTTTAGACATTTATCTTAAATTTCTAAAAAAATATAAGGTATAGAGCAATATTTTTTTTTTAAATTAAAAAAGAACAAAATACGTGGAAAAATATGATATGACGTTGCATTAATGCATCAGGTTAAGTAAATAAACCAAAAAAACTTTTATTACGCAATGGCGCTGAATGGAAAATAAATGTTTTTAGGTTAATTACTAAACCTGAAGCATTACTGCAACGTCACATCATATTTTTCTAGATATTTTTGTCTTCTTTAATTTATAAAAATATATATTACTCTACACTTTATAGTTTATTAAAAATATAAGATAAACGTTGAAAATCGGGGTATGCCATTATTTTTCTACAAGAATTTATACAGAACATTATCAAAAAGTTAAGGTATATTTTTGTTTAATAATACCCAAAATATCTAAATTATTTTTTTCAAAACGATTTGATAAGAAATAATGATGGTATATCAAATTGAAAATTAGGTACGTTGGCAGCAGTCCCCCCCTTAAGTCATATTATAATAATCAAGTTAATAAAGACGATAAGAATATATTATAAAAAATAATAGTAAAAAAGTGACTTTAATTTAAAAAAATATATTTTGACTAATTTGATACTCATATCAATAGAAAGGAAGCAGGAAAATTAGACACCTACAGGGCTTACGACCTGTCATCGGATGGTTTACGTGATCACTTTAAGCGCTCGCGCTACTTTCACCGATTAGGTATTTTTATTATCAATCCAAATTTCTTAAATTATGCTGCATAGTAAATTTACATCACTTGAGGATAAGCCGAGAAAACTATCGCCATCTATCGAATGACCATGAAACGTATTTTTAACGCCATCTATTGAGAAATTATATAACTTTATGCTTATTATGATTAAGGCCGTACAGGCACTGAGAATTTTTCGCGAGTTGTACCCCAATTCTTGCACTGAAGTAGAAGCGGTGGGGTTTGTCCTGTTATAAATTTTTGACTTGACTTAGCGCGAAACAGGAACGACGCCGACGGTCTACATCATAAAATCATCAAAGTATTTACATCATATTTAACAATGTGTTTGATAAATTATAATTATACATCAATCAAATTAAAAGGATAACGAGGGAGTCCAGCAAATTTCAGGAGGACTTTTAAATATCAAGCTGTAAACAATACTATAATTTAACCCTGTCATTAGTTTCAAGACTATAACGTCAGTATTTCCTGAGTAAATCAGAAATCATCAATGCATTTGAGTGCCTGTAGGTACGGCAGTAAAGCATGCTTGATTTAAAGAATGTAGGAAGATGTATATGTACATAATTGTTCTAACAGGGATACATTATTTTTTGTAAAAAAACTGTCATTTTCATTAACTATTTCAAAACATGCAATTTAACCCAGTTTACGATACCCATCTAGTATTTACTGCTTACCTTGTGTTTATATTTCATACTTATATTTTATTTTTAATACCTAGTTATAGAAATGTAGGTATCTTATCAACAAATAAATAAAAAAATATCTGATGTATTGGGGCACTGTCTTGCACACTACAGACTTTTAACTCAGCCCATAGTTGGACTGCTTGCAAGTTTGTATGTCAGATCAGTTGATATAATATGTACACTTGCATACACTACACATACTGATTGAGAGATCGGCCGATTAAAAAATATGTGATCTGCGAGTAGGTACCCTTAGTCACAAAATCAAGTCTGAAACAAAGAAACAACTTAAGACCTTGTAATTTTTTGTTGACACTTCTTCTAACTTGTTTGATAGTTTCTAAATAAAATTGATCTATGTTGAGGAATTATTGATTCATACACTATACATAATAGGTACCAAAATTCTTTCTAATAACAGATCAACAACCTATTTATATTTTTTAACAGATTTTTAATTTCCGTTTCAACGTTCACCAACGTTCCGTTTTGGTGAACGTTTCGCAAGCGCATAAAGTGATCACGTAAACCAGCCGATGACAGGTCGTAAGCCCTGTAGGTGCCTTGATTTCCCGGTTCTCCTACAGTAAATATTCCAACTTCGTCTCTATTGAGATAATTAAAAATCTGTTAAAAAATACCTTTGACTCCCGACAGGGAAAAAAATCCAATGTTTGCGCATATGCAATAATAAAAATATTCGATAACCTATTTATAATTGTTTATTTTTATAACAACATCTTTTTATGTTACAGAATTAAGAAAAAAATTAATAATTAATTGTGTATGTCTTATGACAGTTGCATTAGAATTTGATTCATATTAGAGTCCAAATGTTACTAACGTGCTTTGTTTGATCAACAAAATTGATATTTTATCTCCAAACTCCCAATGCTCTCACAATAAATGCTCTACAAATAGTTTTGTGTGTTTTAGATTACGGGTTTATCAATATGTTGAATGTTTATTTTCTCAAATGATCAGTTTTACAAGACCAGCCCAAATTATTTTACTGAGAAATAAATGTTTTGAGAACCAGAATTTCTTTATAAAATAATTATTTTTGATTTTACAAATGGAATCTTGGCTTATCAATCAAAATTTTATATTCTCCTATTTGTATCATAAAGCATCAGTTGCAAATAAACAAGTAAATGACATTTATCCTAGAATATAACAATAGTTTTTATGGAACACCTTAAATGATGATATTACGACGTCTCAATCGATTCAACTCTTTAAAAAAGACTAACGCTGTTATACCTCTCTTATAAATTTTAATTGACACCCCTTCTCTATCCTATCTTTCCTTCCACAACCTCTATCCCTTTGGTTGGTTGTAAGAAATTTCCTTATGACAATAAACCCACCATAGTAGGTGAATGAAGTCAAATAAATAGATAAATATAGTTTTAGTTTCACCATTTATTTATTATAGACACTAGTGTTGAGCAAATGTATTGCAAATCTTATAGTTTTGGTCTAGGTGTTGCGAGACTTGCAAGACCAAGATCACATGTGTCGCTGCAAGACCAAGACCATGACCAGGGGGTGTAGAACTAAGACCAAGACCATGACCTGGCTCTGCAAAATTTTATAAACTTATTCATGTTTAATTGAAAAGTAAGTAAATTACTACGTACTATCAACAAAATACTTTATTTTTGTGTTTTTTTTTTGTGATATTTATTTTAGTCATTGTTTTTTAATAGTAACAAAATTACATTTGTAAATGCAAAACAAAGACCGGGGGTACAAGACTAAGACCACCCTGGGCTTGGTCTCGGTCTTGCATTTACTCATCACTAATTGACACTATATAATCGATCCAAAACCACATTTAAGACATTTTTCCCCTATGAACGCTACCAAAAAAATATGAAAACGTGGATAAACAACCTTCTCTTTTTTTAAGTCAATCAAAAATTATTTGGAAATCAAAAAGGATGTTATATATAAAAAAAAAACAAATAAATAGTTTATTTCAAAAAAGATTGACGTCTCAAAATAACCGTCGATCATATTAAGTACATATATCTCAATCAGATTATAAGTGAATTACATTGATGTAAGTACTTATATTTTGGTATAAAAAGACATGTACATAGATATGAAACATTTTGGTCGTTATTGGTTATAGTTCCACCTTGAATATGACTGATATAATATATTTGTAACATAATTTTGTATATCTTTGTTGTATCTGAAGGAATATATAATTTATTTTATTGATCACTAATGATATAATGTATTATATATACCTATACAGGTACCTACTTGTATAATATAATATGTCCACGTATGTATTATCTATTTCCAGATAAGACAAATATAAAAATAAATCTAAAGTAATAAAGCAATCAATATGTTAGTGTGTGTGTGTGTGTGTGTGTGTGTGTGTGTGTGTGTGTGTGTGTGTGTGTGTGTGTGTGTGTGTGTTTGTCTCGCGCCTTTTGAAAAACCAAGAGCATCTAAAAATCTAATTTATGTGCGAACGTGTACCAGTATACCTGATGCAGTGTCACGCTAAAAATAATGCGATTAAAATGCTGAATTTTAAAGATATTTCAATAATTATTTTTTTCATACAAAATTTTCCAAGTCATATCTGTCAAAAAAGTGTACATTTTGCACGCAAATATCTGTTAGTTTAAAAGTTAGAAGTACGTTTTTACACGAAAAAAATATATTTTCAAGTATAACTTAGCTTTTAAGTGAAAAACATGGTGAATATTTTGTCTAATTATAATGTTTAACTTATTTTTAAAGTAAGCGTTTTGTACAAATGTACATATAACCCCGCCATTTTAATATCTTTTCATACGATATTTACTTTTCCTACCGAATGAATATGTTCTTTAAAATAATATACCTTTGAAATAAATGTGATTATGAAATAATAAAGTGAAACACAAGACATTACAGCAAGTTTTAAGACATATATTGTAAAAGTCTGTTAATTATTAGTAAAGATATAGGCGTAATAAAATTGCATAATTTGTTAAAAATATTTGATTTTTCTGACAATTTTCATTTTTATGGCATCGAACAAACCAATGTAGGTACCTACATATTCAAAAAATGTCTCCATAACATTTGATATTTTTCACATGTTGGAACATGGTTACTATGGTAACGGACACATTCTGATATTCAAATAAAATTTGTTATAAATCGAATTCGAATTAATTTAGAACATCATTGTAGGTAGGTACCTACATACCTAATACTTACTACTTAAAAACCAAGAATATACTGATTTTGTATAGGAAAATTATTAAACTATTTTAGGTTAACTACAATACACATTCAATATACCTACAAACTATTTCCTATAGTGAAATTCTTCTTTTTTCTATGTAGACCTTTGGGTGATTTTTTCTACAAACTATTTCTTGGGGTTTAAATCTTCTTCCTCTTCTTTTGTGAAGTCATTTGGGACAGTTCATAAATAAACTATTTCCTATAGTCTAATTTTTCTTTTCCTTAATTTATGTAGACCTTGGGTGAGTTTTTATATAAACTATTTCCTATAGTCTAATTCGGGGACACGGAAGGAGCCTCCACGTAGATTGAGTTTCGGTTAACTTCGGAAAAGCAATCGGGCGTCCCTGGAAACGGCAGAATGCCGGCCAATCCTTCCACCACCGGAGCACCAACCAATATGATGGTGTTCCGGACACGGAAAGTAAGTAAGTATAGTCTAATTCGTCTTCTTCTTCCTTTATGTAGACCTTTTGGTTAGTTTTTAAACAAACTATTTTTAAACAAACTATCCTTTAGTCTAATTCTTCGTTTTCTTATTTTATGTAGATGTTGGGTGAATTTTATATAAAATATTTCCTATAGTTCAATTCATCTTCTTCTTCTTTTATGAAGACATTTTGGTCAGTTTTTTATATAATACATTTCCTAATGTGTAATTCTTCTATTTCATCTTCTATGTAGACCATTGGGTCAGTTTTTATTACAAACTATTTGTTATAGTTTTATACTTCTACTTCTTTTTTTATTTAGTCTTTTGGATTAGTTTTATGTCTAATAGTCTATTGTAACGAAATATTATAAAAAACATGCATACTTGATGAAAATACATAAAAACGAATGGGATGTGACCAACACTAGAATCTTCTCATTACTTTTGTTCAATCAAATTTACACCATTTATTATATCATCATATATTGCTTAATTTTCAATAACTACACATTTCATTTTGATGACAATATATAAAAAATCGGGGTTGTGGCCATTGTTGGATCTTCACAACGTTTATATTCATATTAAAAACTATTTAACATAGCTTAAGTCTTCTTCTTCTGTAATGTAGACTTATGTGTCAGTTTTAAGTCTATCAGTTTTATTGTGCAAAACTATAATAAACTATATGCACACTTGACGAAAAATATAAAAACGAATGGGATGGGACCAACACTAGAATATTTTCAGTACTTTTGTTTAATCAATTTTTAAACCATTTCCCATCATCCAAAATTACTAAATATTTAAAACACATTATTTGCGTTCGATGACAATATATAAAAATAGGGGTTGTGGCCAAATCCAAACTCTTCACGACGTTGTCTTTTTATAATAAGTCATATTTAAAATCATTTCCCATAGTCCATGCGTGCAGAAATTGTATGTGCTTATATATAAAAGCAAATGGATTGTGGCCATCACTTTAAGATTTTACACCGCTTAAACTCAATTAAATTTCAAACTACTTTTCATACTACGGTTAAAAATAATTATGTGTGACAATATTATGTAGGTATATAAACGATTGCTTATTCCTTCACTAATTTACATTCTTGGCCAACGGCGGGACATAAAAGCTAGTATTGAATAAAATAAGTAGCTGAAATATAACATATCTTTTTTTTTTTTTTTTTAAAAATGAATATGTCCTTGTTAAACAAGTACATATACATCTTCCTACGTTCCCTAAACTAAGCATAAATGCTTGTCCTATAGGTGAACGAGATCGGTCGAGGCAGGATTCGAACTCGCGACCACTGGATTACTAACCCAGCGCGCTAACCGCTCTGCCATCCACCCATCCATATATATCCATATCCATATATCTTCCTAATGTATTTAAAATTGCCTATTTTTTATTATTCATAAATTACATTGACTGATTATTTAAGCCCTTGGTGCAAACCTCGTGAATTATTTCCATTATATAGGGTAGACAGTGCTATCAAATTTCGATTATTTTATCTTTCTGAATCCCTCTCTGCAGCCCATAGGTATATTTTCGAACATATTCTCAAAATAATCCCTGTATCTATCCAACTTCGTCTCTATTGAGATAATAACTTAATATGTTGAATGCCATTATTCAAATACTTCATAATAAGTATAATGATCGTGTATTTTAATTTTTTGTTAACCAATTTCTCAATAGATTGCGTTAGAAAAGAATATATATTAGACGGAACGGAGTTTTGAATTGTCTCACATAATTTATGTAGGTGAAAAAATAATAAACACAATATTTAACAAATAAAAAAACACAATATTTAACAAAATATATTTATTGAAAAAACAAGAAATAAAAAACAATTTGTGATCGATAGGATTTATAATTTTTTCACTTAATATAATGTATGTAAAGTCATGTTATTTCTATCACACAAGGACCTAAGTATAACAATATAAGTATATTCTTCTTCTGCCGTCCTTCTTTCAGTAAATGACATGGGCCTACCCTAAAAAGAAGAGGTCTAGCATGGGACCCCTATGGTAAGCTCTCTGGCATCCTCAAGTCTCCAAAGTACCCCAATTATCTTAAGAGGACATAAAACGCTAAACTTAGTGACTGAAAACATGATATATTAAAACCGCCCAATGCACTATGAAGTAACGCGTTAATAATGGTAAATATCGCGTGCGTTAAAAAAGGTTTATACGTGATTTAAATGATCGGAAACCCCAAATTTGTTGATTTTTTGCGTTTTAGGAACAAACCTTAGTTGAAATGAAAAACTTTATCGGTCATTCACTTTGATTTTATGCACTCTTTAAGCGTATAAAATATTTATTTCTCTACGACACATGGTTATGGAGCAATTGAACAAAAATGCTGTAAAAGAGGATATTTTTATTAATTTATTTATGGATATTTAAGCTGAATTTTAAAATTGTGTCACGAACATTCACTAGAGAAATGTTGAAAAGACTTAGGTATACTATTTTTTCTAGAAACACACTGTTTAACATATTTGAGGAATTTGATTTGAAATTGATGTGTTTAGGTTTATATGGCCCCTTAAAAATAAAGTCTGACGCTTGCGTTCTCCCGATACTGACTTATGGCTGTGAAACTTATGGCTGTGTTAACAAACAAAATGCTACATAATTTTGCAGTAACACACAGAGCTATGGTAAAGAGAATGCTGGGTATTTCGTTCACGCTGTGTACTGGTAAATCTCGTGTGTTATATGTAACTAGTTTAGTTAAAATTATTTAAAAAGGCCCTCTAGTAATGCCACGAAAATTGGATTCAAAAAGAATACATCAAAACCATAGTTATGAGCAGAGCCGTCGTTTAGCATGTTGGTAAATAGAAAGGTCACAGTTATTTTTATCTTGGACTCGCTATGAAACTCGGAAAAAAAATCAAGAGGCAAAAACTGGAAGAAGAAGAGATATAAAGTGCCTTTGGTAAACTCCGAAGTATGCCAATTATCCTAAGAAAGTCTTTGACGCTTGCGTTCTCCCGATAGATACTGACGTGTAGTTGTGAAACTCGTGTGTTTACAAACAAAATTTAGCAGTAACACAAAGAGCCATGGAAATGGGAATGCTGGGTATCTCGTCAAGAGATAGAAAAACTAACTTGCGGATAAGAGAGAAAATCAAAATAATCGACGTTGTCTAAAAGGTTACCAAAAAGTGGAGCTGGGCATGGCATGTCGCTCGAAACACAGACTCTAAGTGGACTTAGAATATATTATGTATACGAATTGCTAAACACATCCTTATAAATCTTTTGAAATACCTATGTATTGCCAATGTATACCTACATATATGTATTTACTAATAGTAACTTTATATCAAAATAATATATGAACATATACCAATATTATTTTTACTGTATCTAATGCTCTGAATACACGATGACATCAACACAAATGTCGACATTAGTGTCGATCGCATCCACTCGATAAGTATTTTTTTGTGTCGACACAGGGTTTATACAACTATGTAGATTATCAGCTTTTGCGTGTTGGACTCTACTCTAGTCTACACGACTGAACGACACCGAAAATACATCTGTAACGCAGTGTCACTACGTTATACATACATTCACATAATGAAAGGGGTCTTAAAAATTGCTTGTTAGGATACTGTTTATTTAAAAATAACAAAAAAAACTTTACTAGTTTTGGCCCTCTACAAGAGGTCAAAGATTCTTTTATTCTTCTGCCTCAAGTTAAATAATGTGAAATTAATTATTCATGGTCGTTGCAATACGTAGAATGCAGTAGTTATAATAAATATGTCATTTTAAGTGCAGTAGTATTTGTTATTCTAATGTGTGTCGCGCCAATTGTTGATTTGAAAGGCAGTAAATATTGGTCAATTTCGGGAGACCTGTCAGCCGCTATGTAATAGATAATTTGATAGGATGTATGTTGTTAATTATTAAGTTTGGATAAATCAAGAAATTTCAATCATCCAAAATAGTTCAAATTTTCCAAAAAACAATCTATAAGCCCCAGATTCAAGTATCAGTATAGGGCCAAAAGTACCATTGAATCAGAAAATTAAAAATACAATTAAATTTAAATATTTATGCGCAATTTTTGAGACTTTTCGCTAAAATATGTTAAAAAGTAAAATTTTCATGACGGCCCAGCCTATTGGACACTCAATGTATGCACTCAGGTGTCTAGTGTCGTCGTGTATATCGAGCCTTACTATAAACAACACATGTCATCTTAACTTGGTATTCATATGTATACTTTTACATCTTAACTTGGAATTAAGACCACGTTCATATTATAAATTAATCTAAATGGCTTTTCCCCTAGCTGCGCTGATTGAAAATACTCCAATCCAATCATGGTCTGCACCACATCTACAGTTTCATGTACGGTTCCAGTTTCATCGCTCTCATGATGTCACCAGTCACGGAACACTTTCCAGCTTGCACGGCAGTTCTTGGGGCCATCTTTCCCAAAGCCAACTGTTCCAACATCTCTTCAGTGAGGGTGAACGTAGCGTCGGGTTCCTGGTCGTCTTCTGGCTCCCCGGCATATATCTTTACTTTGTTCAGATCCATTGCTGTAAACAATGTTAACATATTTTTTTTATTCTTACGTTGGTGTTTTTACTACTGAATTTTATTTCAATTAAATGGTACTATGTGAAATATGAATGTAACACGCACTACAGTCACAATTTGCATCATTCAGCAGAGCTACTACTAAGACGATCTTAATACGTCATTGTCTTGATCATATTCGATTACAATCTACATTCAATCATTAAAAAAAATTAAGATCAAAGTTTAATATAAAATTGACATTTTTGGTATTTTTTATTATTATAAACCATAATACATCATCACAATATAAAAAAAAAGAAATACTTTTAAAAAAATATATAACTTTTTTTGTATAAACTAGGTACCTCATTAGGCTAATCCTATTGAGAGGTGGCAGAAAATGTATTTGCATTATAATGGGTATTTTAAATCAAACAAATGATTTGGTCTACATATATATTTTTTCCTGAGTCCAGGACGACCGTTTCAGCTTATTAGGCCCTTATCAACTGGTCCAGTTGATAAGGGCCTAATAAGCTGAAACGGTCGTCCTGGACTCAGGAAAAAATATATATGTAGACCAAATCATTTGTTTGATTTAAAATACCCATTATGGAATTCTACATATTCAACACCGTCAGCATTGACAAAATTAAAAAAAAAAAAAAAAATATTTGCATTATATTTAACAGAAAAACTTAATATTTTTTTTATAGACATGATACCTATTATAAAATAAATATATAAAATTTTGTAACTTGACCACGTTAAAATTGCTTTTTAAAGTTTCGTATGTTTCATTAATTGAATGTCCTTTATTTCTTTTTTATAGTATTACAAATATTCGGAGCTAAACAGTAGATTAAAATTAAGTATCTAATTAATATAATTAACAACTTAATTTTTATCTTAAATATTTCTTAAGTCTGTATCTAACCTTATTCTAATCTTAACAAATTCATGAGTAACTTCAAATTCAGATTGAAAACTCAGATTGAAAATGATTTTATAGTCAAAATCTAACCTATGTACATAAGGGTAATAGCACAGTCATGTTCTAAAATAAAATAAATAATAGATACTTATATCATTAACATTCGCGAAATTTCGAATATGTTTGTAAAAATATGAAAACAATTATTTAACTGTGTCTGTCAGGGTGTCGGAACCATCGAAACTGTCCGTCTTTTTGGGAATTATTTTAAAAATAACTGTCAAAGTAACATTTAACTTTTATAAAATGACGTGAGTTAGCTTACAAAATAACTATTTTTGAAGGTGTCTGGCAGGGGTTTGCCACAAGTGTCTGTCAATTGAAGACTTGATTTGGATGTATGACGAGTAGTAAGTACGTAGAAATATTAAAAAAATCACACTTTGTACTAAGACGTAACTGGGCACCAATTTTCTGTACGTTTGCTTCCTCGTATCTCTCAAAACTATCACTACTTCTTATTAGTCAATCATTGCTACCTGCTGTGGTATCCTTACACAGAAAAACAGCAGCTATTATGACCTGAATCTGGCAGTCACTAACTATAAAATAATAGAAATAACCGTTTTTAAGGCAATTTAAAATTTACTAGGTGGGTACTTTATTTACCGAAGATATTTTATTTTACATATTACATTTCTTTATTCCTCTCTTCGTTTTATGTCATAGGACCTCAAGTAAGACGAGTTGCTGAAGGCGGTTTTATAGCTTTAGAGTTCTTAGAGGAAGGCCTTTGTCCATTACCGGTTGAGAGAGGACTGATAATGATGATATAGAATCAGCTTTTGAAACTTACTCCAATACTTGACAGCTTGTTTGCGCATGACACACCAGAGATAAATTCCTCCCATCTGTTGCACCTGAGCTGGATCATGACTCTTTAGCTTTTCTGCTATCTTGAGGAACATCTCTGTGCGCGCTTGCTCAGCACTACTTCCGTTACCCTGGAACAAAATAATAATAAAAATTCGCAAGATCGCATATATTTGTATGGGACTTGTTCCGTATTTTCTTTTTTTCTATTTGTAATTTGCATTTTTACATTACTTTTTACATGAATATTATTATTATTCGTTAACTATTTCATTTGTTAAATTCTTTTATTATTATTATTTTTTCTTTTTTATTTAATTGTTTTTTAATATTATCTGTTTTCGTTGTTTTTTTATAAATAATCTGTAAATTGTAATAAATATCTAGGTCACATAATGAGGGGAGAAAATACCACTTGAAAAATGTAAGAAAACGGTAAGGTCCCGTACTGCGAGAATACTGCTTACGAAATCTCTACTTTTTCTTATATTTTTTCTCAAATAACTCCCGTAATACGACCCTCTGACTTGTTTTGAATTATTTAAAATGCTATCGTTTTGGCTAATTTGGTCTCTGCAAAAACCACAGTACCTACATCTTTTTAGAACGTAAATTAGGGATTTGATTTTCATACATCTCTAAAATTACATTTTACAATATCAATAGCGATTGCATCAACATTCAACAAAAAAAAAACAACGTATAATTACAGATTTATGTATTTAATTTAATTTTGTGAGAACTTTATAAAAAAATAATGTAAAATCGATTTTAAGATCGAGTGTAAACTCCTTTTTTTGAATGTACATAAAATGTATTTTTTTTATTTTCATACTTATTTGTTATTTTATTGACTATGTTGTTTTTTTTATTATTATTTGTGTAAAGGGTTTTATTGATCCTTATGTCTTTTTTGTATGTTAAAAATATGCTTTGTGTAGCATTGAACCCGCCTGCTCACAGACTGGAATAAAAATCTTTATTATGTAGGATCACACCACATAGAAAGCGTCAACTCCTTCAAATACTTGGGTACTGAAATCACCCACGATAATAACTACAGTACCGAAATTAGAGTACAGCTATTAGCAGCAAACATATGCTATTATGGGCTGTATAAGCATCTGAGGTCAAAATTGCTCGGTAGAAAAACCAAAACAACCTTTTATAAAACGCTCCTCTGTCCAGTCATTGCATATAGTGCCGAATGCTGGGTAATGACCAAAAGAGATGAAAACACACTTCTGATATTTGAAAGGAAAGTCCTCAGAAAGATATTTGGTCCTGTCAACGAAAATGGAGTGTGGAAGAGACGATTCAATAACGAATTAGAGGCACTGTATGGCGAACCTAACATTGTATGTACAGTTCATTAAAATAAGAAAACTGCAATGGTTGGGCCATGTCCACAGGATGAGTGATGATCGTACTTCAGACGGAAGAAGAGGCAGAGACAGACCAAAAATGAGATAGCTGGACGACGGACGCGACGTGGAGGCTGATATACCATGGCTGGGCCTTACCAACTGGAAGAGAGCCGCAGAGTGCAGGGAGGAATTGCGACGGACTCTGAAAGAGGCCAAGGCCCACAACGGGCTGTGGGGCCAATGATGACGATTATTTTATTAATATGCATCAAATAAGTCATAATATGTAATTGCATTATGCAATTTAAGATTATTATCAAGTATTTTGTGAAATATGATAACCTGGATTTACGTTTCATTATAATCTGTGTCCCTGTCACTTAAATAAACACTTGTTATCGAATTATAATTAAAATATGTTTATGTTAATGTTTCAAGTGCAAAATGATAAAAAAGGGCAGATAGTAATGAGTTATATATTTTATAAAAAAATAATTGAATCTTATCAATTTCAAACCGGACTTGTAAAAAACTATCTAGGATCTTGTTATTTTAATCAGTAAACACAATTATACCAAATCAATCCAGACATTACTCATACATAGATTAAATCGATTGAATGTTCAAATAATAAGTAATTTGAATGTTTTATGTCAAAGGCATGACCTACTTAAACACTTCCACAGACAGTAATAATACCCCACATTAAATTATAGGCAACGAATCCACAAAGTTATTTTTAATAAAATAACCCGTAATTAAGTGTTTGTTTAAGAATGAATATGTCCTAGTAGTAGGTACATAATATATTATACATCCTCATACGTTCCCTAAAATAAGCATACACGCTTGTGCTATATGTGAACGAAATCGGTCGTGGCAGGATTAGATCTCGCGACCACTGGATTACTAACCCAGCGCGCTAACCGCTCTGCCACCGCCCATCTTGAAAATAATCAGGTTAAAAATAATATATTTTGAGACGGTAGGTATATCAAAGTAGGTATGTAAAGCTACATCTAGTGACTGAAAACATGGTATTAAACAGCTGAATGTACTATGAAGTAATGTGTTATTACGAGTAACTATAACTATCTCGTGCGTTAAAAGGGGTTTAAACGTAATTAAAAAGGGTTAAACGTGATTAAAAAGGGTTTAAACGTGATTAAAAATGGTTTAAACGTGATTAAAAAGGGTTTAAACGTGATTTAAAAGGCTTTAAATGTGATTTAAATTATCGGAAACCCAAAATATATTGATTTTTTGAATTTTAAGAACAAATCTGAATTGAAACGAACAAACTATCAAAAAATTTCATTTTTTAATAAAATAATTTCCTGTCTTGTTTTGATTGTCATGTATTTTATTTCAATAATACCTATATTAATTTTTCAATATTTGAAACTGTCACTTCATGATAGAACTCCATAGTCAACTATAATTATGAAAAAAAAATATTCAATTTTAAATTCTACTTAAATTTTTCACCGGTATCGCTCTATGCTGAGCATCGTCATAATGATCGTCTTTCTGACTATGCTCAATGTCGATGACGATGAATGATCGTCAGACCATTCTGCAAAAAAATTAAGTAGAACTTAAAATTAAATATAATTAATTTTATAATTCTAGTCCAACTGTCGATTTGTTCAGGAGAACTTTGTTCTCTTAACATATCGACAATGTATCAAGCCAGAATACGCGAGAATTGTATGGAGAGGTCTACTTTTTTCACGGCTTTTCCAACTTTGAAGTCAAAAAACACCAACTTAGAGGCTTCGCAGCATATATGTTCCATGCACGGATTTACTCAGAATTCGGAGTAGAACATTTCGTGTGTCTGTGTGTGTGTCTGTGTGTGTGTCCGTCCCCCCTTATAACTTTTGATCCGCTCAATTTACAGAGCCCAAAATTTCAGAATATATAAACAGTTATAGGCCTACAAAACTTTTATACTCAGAATTTTGGATTTTTGTTTCAGTCAGGGGTTATCAACTTTTGAATTTTTACTTTATTTTTCCATATATCTCAGAAACCATAAAAGCTAGAACGCTGAAAATTGGTATAAACACAGAAAAATACAAAATCTCAAATCGATTTTTTCAAAAAAATTCCAGGGTTTCTCAAACGTTTTTTATTAAGAAAAATATTTTTTTTTATGATAAATTTATGAGTTTAACTGCCTATATTTCCAAATATTTTAAAAATATCGAAAAAAGCCGAAACACCCCAACTAGATAATTTAATTTTCTATAAAAAATATAAAAGATGTATTAGCACATCTCAAACTTTTTTTAACAATTTTTATAAAAATTGAATTTAGTGACGACATTTCTTCATACAATTTGTATGGCAATCGCCTACACACAATATCTAAGAAAACTTAATTATTTGATACTAATCTCCAAACATACATACATACCATCATGCTGTTTTCATATTCTGCGTAGGATCAAATGACTGACCTCCATACTATCCTATCTTGACATACATACATAGGTACAAGTGTTGTATAGAAAATCAAATATCTTAAAATATTAAATAATTTGTGTTTATGGGATTATAGTTTGGTACTTATTCTTCAACTATACATACTATTGCTATCGACAGTTGGATCTCATGTGTTACATGCAACTAGTTAATAATATATTAATTGAAACACAATGCCTTGTAATTATAAAGATTTTTAATATGATTGTAAAATACTTCACCTCGGTACGGGTTATGCCTAGTGATGTGGATATATTATATAATATGTATGTATATGAATGTAAACTTTTTTTAGGGCATTGCATCCTGTTGGATAATGATAATTATAATGAGAACTCAAGATCAAAAAAAATGTATTTTTTCAGAGAAAAAAATATTATAAATATTATCGCTCACGTAAACAAAATGATAAAAAAACACACCTACAAATAATCGAGATTATAATTATATTATCTCTACTTAAAGAAGAATAAATTAAGAAATATTTACCAATCGATACAAATTGTCTGACAAATTAATATAAACAAGATGTACAGTAAGCAGTACGATAATTAATTAATTCATTAGATAAGCTAGGCAAAAAAAATAGTCAAACGGAAAATAGTCATTCCTTTAAAATTAATATAAAGGGATGGCTCTTAGTATCAGGCAGACACAATGCAGAGGAAATTTTTCAACCATAACTTTCTATTCGATACTTTATTTTATTTATTATCATTTTTATTTATTATTATTTATCACACCATATTTATAATGACAACAATAAATAGATTACTGCTGCCCAACTAGGAAATCCTGTTCTAGGGCTAGCAGTTTACAATTTTTAGTGACAATTATATGCATTTATGAACCAGGTGAATGTTCCCGTTCACACTAAATAGGTACACAATCTCAACATTCTGCATTCACAATCATTACCTCAACAAACATAATATTATGGGCTCACACAAAATAGATTAATCAGGTCCCAGGGTCGTATTACAAGAGTTATTTGAGAAAAATGTAAGAAAATGGTAAGATCCCGTACTGCGAGAATACTGCTTACGGGACCTCAACTGTTTCTTACATTATTTTCTTACATAACTCCCGTAATACGACCCCTAATGTCCACCATAGTACCTGTCAGAAATCCAATCTCTGACGCTCAATTTATCATTTTTTTCATGTTTTTTTTTATTTTCATTGCTATTTGTCATACTATCACTTTTAATGTACGATTGATGTTGGCATATACAGTGCAAATACAGTGTTACTGCCTCGAGATGCATTGGCCCCGGCACAGGTTCAATAATTATTGCAGAATCAATAATTAAATAAATAAAAATATATGTTGTGTGAAAAGCAAGCACCAAATCAAAACGAAATACCTACTTACAAACAAAATATGACTGGCTAAATAAGCTATCTGAAGAATATTATAACTATCTCATTTTGCCCCAAAAACATATCCATATATCCGACCACAATATCCAAACCAAAACAAATTATTACAAGCCTCACATACTGAAATATAAGTATGTACCTCCTAAGAGAAAATAATTTTGATATAAAAAACGTATCCGGCATCTAGAGAAAGTTAGAGAAGTTGCATTTTTTGCTAATATGCATGCATTTTGGCCGAATGAAATCTGTGATACTAATAATATAACATTAACCATAGATTTTCATATAATATACTAGATGTCGTAGTTAGCAAATTTTGTATGATTCGAAGTGAGGATTTTTTCCGTGGGACTTTTGACAACAAGGTGGGCAGAAAACATCGTTTTTCTATAGAGAATAACGACTAATGTGAACTGTTTTCGGATTAACTTGTCGAATAAAAACACTTTTTTCATTCAGATTTAGAGAACAGTTATCTAGGAAGTGTTGAAATGTATGGAAAATTGCAATATGTTGCCAATCAAGTTATCAAAACGCGCTCACTCATTACACGGAGTACTCCATCTAGTATATTATATGGAAATCTTTGACATTAACCTATGCCATAAATTATATGGTAACACAATCTATAATTCACGATGTTCGTTATTCAAAAAAAGAAAAAAATTCACATTAGAATAATTACTGCATAAGATATTTCGAATGCAAGTCGTTTTAAAAATAGAATGCACGTTTTTCCTTCTATATCTTACATATGTTTCTATGGTTTATAATTTACATACATGCCATCACGCCGTTTCCCTATTTGGGAAACCGAGAGAAAATCGACCGCCAGACTTCTACCTTGACATACATCCTATCAACGATAACTTCTAATTGGCTTCTAATATATTCATTTTAACACTTTTTATATCCCTTTCAAATAGCGAATTAATTGCTAAGCCGAAATTTCTTCCAACTAACCAGTATTCCCAGCCTAGCGAAGCAATATTTGCAAGAGAAATGTATTTAAATAAATTACTCCTCTGCTGGGGATCAAACCCAGGACGCCCGCATGTACCTATGTATTAAATATAATAATAATAATAATAATAAAGTTTATTATTTTGACTTTGGCATTCTCGTAAAATAATAATATTACCGTTCATTATTTCAGCCACTGGCATTATTCCAAAATCGTTAATCCGTAATTTAGAAATTATAGATTTATCGAAAAATTTAATAATAAAAATGCAAAAAACGGTAATTATGAATACATGTAGAATCGTTAAAGATTTTTTAAACGTTAATATTCGGGAATCAGTAGGGTTGTTAGGTAGTATAGAGACCTCCTCAGAGCCTAATCCTTTGATATGTTAAGTATCTGGATGGGTGAACTATTCCCAATTGAAAGCTTGATGATGCGTTTGTTGCATTTTATTTTGCTCTTTTAAATAATTTACAATTTACGCATTGATCTGCTAATTCTTTTGGGGAAGTGTATAATGGTAATAATAATAATTGAGTGTTATTATTTGTAGTGCTTAATTGTTATTAATATCATTAGTAAATCGGCCAGCGCCGTTATAAAATTTTATTATTCTAGTTTCACAATCAATATTTTTGCTGTATTTTTACTTTGTAATCTGGTTAGTTGAAAGATATTGCCTTATGGAAATGAACTTACCAGTGAGCAATGTATTTGTATTTTCGATGTTTTTTTTTAAATATATTAACCCTTAAAATTTCAATTCAACTAGCCACGAATCTAAAGAATAATGCACATGATACGTACTGATTTATTTATTTTATTTTGTATGGCTTCTCGCACAACTAACAGATACTATTTAAAATATTAATTTAACACGCACCCAATGACAAGTTGCCACGTTCTAGTGAATTATGATATTTAAAAATACAATTAAAAACTATGTATCCACCCGGAATCCAACCTGATACCCTTTACTCGGGTGTCAGATATAATCAATTGAACCAAGTAGGCCGATTTGATGGGCATTATTGACAATAATTTGAAAATACTTACCATTTTTTTTTAAATTTTCACAAACACACACAAATTAAAATTTTATTGATAAATGATTTGTACGTTGTTTAAATAAGACCTCTTGGAGGCTCAAGGCCCGGTATATTGTGACTTGTATGGTGTACAATAGTTGACTATCGAACATAATAACTTCTACATGATCTCTTGACTGACTGTGTTGCAATAATTCTACTTTCACATTTCTCTTTCCTTTTCATTTGGCGACAGAATTGCATATAATGATTGCGTTATATTATAACAGTTAATGTAACAGGGCAGGAATCAGATATGACTTTAAATAAAACATGGGGTTTTTTTTTTGAGGCGGGGCACCAGATTAGAATTACTTGCTCCTACTCTTTTGTATCGATTATATTATGGTTTGAACCCACAATAACTGAACCGTTTTGGGGTACGTCTATGGCCATCTTAGATATTGCGAGAAGAAAATGTATCCAGATAATTTGAGTTATGTGGTATAATTTTATGATTATTGTTTTTTTTCTCTTTTTCAAAGTGATTTAGTTTTACCCATATGTTTGTTTTTATAGTTCTTTTATTTTTTTACATTATTATACTTTTTTAATATTAACTTATTTTTTTCTTTTTCAAAGTGTATATATGATTATTTGTATATTTTAATGACTTTTGTGTTTCAATGTGTATAAGTACCTATATCTTTTATTTCAATTTTTTTTCCCACTTACTTAATATTATATTTTTTATTTCTTGTATTTGTAATAGTAGTTTATGATTGTTTTAAGTTTTCTTTTATAATTCAATTTGTGAACCTTATTGTTGTTCATATGTGTAAAAGGCAATTTGCCGTAAATAAATAAATAAAAAATAATGCCTTTTGCTTCGCCGTAAAATAATCTGAGTGGTAAATTTAGGTGCACAAATGAAATTTGTGTGGTTTAAATCCTTTTACCTGATTGATAAGTCCTAGCATGAAAATATTATATTAAGTTTTTTATTAAAACTATACTTCTTCGGATTAGACCCTTTTGCCAGAATGTGTTAAATATCCCGAAGATTGATATTTCACCATAAGGCTGCCTGTCCATTGATACGGAGGGAGGCAGCGGAGCGGAGAAACGGAGAAATATTAACCAATAGGTTTGCATAAAATCTCGGAGCGGAGATTTTATGCAATCCTATTGGTTAATATTTCTCCGTTTCTCCGCTCCGCTGCCTCGCTCCGCATCAATGGACAGGCAGCCTAATTGTGGATTAAGGTGACGGGATAGGCTCCAAGGTACTTTTTTTGTAATATTTTTTTTAATAATACCTACCTATTTTCTCAGATTTTTCATCCATAACTCAAAACTTATAAGACTTAGAAACATTAATGTTTTTCTAAATATTGGCTCGATACGTTTTCACAAAATTTTCTCACTTTTTTGTAAAATTATATGAACCATAGTATTTTATGTAACGTTTGATTCAAATATACTAACTCGGGCGCACACGATTGTAACCTTTAAGGACGTACATTCTCATACAATAGTTAACAAAGTTTGCATTTGACCTGCCCACATTGCCTTATGCCTTTTAACTGAACACAGTCTATATTGTCACAGTCTTCGTGTGTCCCGTAACAGACGTGTTAACGAAAATACAATAGGTAAAATAACATCTTATAAACTTCAGCGAAGAGGTTCACACTCTGAATGTTGCATTTTTAGGTGAGACAAGACTTGCGTGAGAGCATACACGCAAGTGTCGTGCTTCCTTTTATGCACACCCACATACATGTCGCCGGGATATGCCATAATAGTGTGTAAAGAAAAATATTTATTTATTTACTATGAATCCAGTAAAATTATGAAATATTTTATATAATTTTTTTGACATAATCCAGCTTCACCTCCACTCCACATCAAATGTTGAAAATAAATATAAAAAAAAGCGAGAAATAAAAAAAGCGGACAGTATGCGTTGATAGATAAGGAAAAAATTGTGTCTAAAATCGAAATATGCCTTAATCCGAACCTGTCTTTGCTGCTCACGTTTATGCTACACAGTCAAAATTTCGCCTTATATACATAATATTTCATTGCTTCTAACAGACGCTCAGATGAATGTTCTGTCTCTCTCCGTCTTGGATGGTAAAAATCATCCTACATCATCAGACATTGGAAATAAAATGATTCCAAATAAATTAACTGGTTTGCGAATATAAATAATAACATATTTATTTGATCTAGTTAGGATAAGACATAACGAGATGTTTTCAACAGTTTTAAATCTCATTACTTCTTCTTCATGTGAGATCAGTGTTTATTTGATTTATTTTAAAAATTAAATGTCCCACAAAGATATATACATACATAATATCAAGCTGTATATATATTCGATTAGGAAAAAATGACCAACCTCCACACTATCCGATCTTTATATACATGTTTTGTATAGGAAACAAAATATCTTAAAATATTCAATAATTTGGTTTTAAGTGTTTATAGTTTAGTATGTATTCTTCAACTATACATAAGTACTATCGCCATCGACAGTTGGATCTCATGTGTTACATGCAACTAGTAAAAATAAATACAAATTAAAATGGATTTTCATCAAGTACCTACCTACTTATCATTACTTTACTCAAGTCGGAAAATTAAAGTAAACTATAGACAAACGGTTAAACCCACCCCTCAGTAGCACTAATACACACGTTTATACATAATATAAGTTTAGTATAAGTTTGTTCGGATGAGGGAGCGGGTCAGCTCTGAAACCGGTTACCACAAAATATCCAAAAGCGGTGTAAACATAAAAGTAATAATTTAAATTTATTAGATAAAATGAGCCACAAAGTGTTTCAAAGTATCAAGATCATAGATAGATAAATGATGGTCCTGATTATCTCAGTCAACCCCGTCTGAAACAGGAGTGAACCCTGTCTGAGACAGGTGTGAAGCCTGTCTGAGACAGGTGTGAACCCTGTCTGAGACAGGTGTGAACCCTGCCTGAGACAGGCGTGAACCCTGTCTGAGACAGGTGTGAACCTTTTCGAAGACAGGCGAATGGTAAAACTTTTTATGTTGGTATTATATCTACAACAACTAATACTAACTATAGAATACCTATTCTGACGATGCTCGCCGAAGAGCAATATTGGTGAATGGAAGTCGCGGTTGAACGAAAGCATTATTATTTAGTTTTTTTATCAAAAACAAAAACCATCTTCAAAAAACATTGCAACTATTTAATAAATTTATAGTGCCGTCTTTCAAAAATATTTATAAAAACTGTGTTATTTCAAATACATAAAGACAGGAAAGTCAAGCCATTACTTGGTATGTGTAGAGAGTAATAGACAAAATAACACTACTACACGTACAATGGGGTGGTGTGGTTCAACCAATTTGAAACAGATAAGAGACTGGCATCTAAATTTAATGATTTCAAAAGAAAAATAATAAATAAAAAAAGTCTTATTAAATATTGACACTTCATTTTGTGGAGCAATAATTATGTAGATTTTTTTATTTATTTTTTTAAATGAATATGTCCTTGTTAAACAAGTGCATATACATCTTCCTACATTCCCAAAAATAAGCATTAATGCTTGTGCAGAAATAGGTGAACGAAATCGGTCGAGGCAGGATTCGAACTCGCGACCACGGGATTACTAGCCCAGCGCGCTTACCGCTCTGCTATCGACCCATCTAAACAGCATTTTAAATGTCTCCTTCACACACAAATGATTGCCTTCTGGTAAAGGGCAATATGTTTTTTTAGTGAATTTCTTTCTATATCATGTGATTGTGTTTTTGAATATGTATTGTAATATAAATAAAATAATTAAATTACAAAATATAATATTGCGAAAATTCTGTAGGTATCATGTATCCTTAATATCCTTAACAAAAGAGTGCTTGTACTCTGATAAAGGACAACATGTCTTTCTTTATTGTGTATGATTTTACGTGTTTTTGGTTGTTTGTGTCGTATTTATTAAAAAATTGTAAGCAAAAAAATACCTTAGAGAATATTGCATGGTTTGCTATGTTCTTTAATAAACCAGTTTGATGAATGGCACAGACTTCACGATAGAGTGCAATGTACATACATATATTAGTACAATGTATAGCAGCGGTGAAACCGGTTTTCTTCAAACCCCACCAGTGAAAGATTGTTAAACCTCTTTCTAATTTCTTCTCAACCCAACATCATAACAAAGGTCACGAATGTGCGAAAGTTCGATGATACTTTTCGAAAAAAAACATGCCATTGTCAATATTATAATTGCAGAACAAATTGTAATAATACTAGTTGCATGTCAAACATGAGATCCAACTGTCGATGCTGATAGAATGTATAGTTGAAGAGCACGTACGAAACTAAATCCAAATAATTAAATATTTAAAGATATTTTGTTTTCCTGTAAAAAACATGTATGTCGGGATAGGCAAGTGTGGATTTTAAACCTCTTTTCTTGACCCGAAAAGACAACTGCTTGATGTTATACATGTATGAATGAATCTTATTCAAACTACAGTCCTCGTAGATATCGTGTATTTTGTCATACACATTGTATGAAACGATGTCGTTACTAAATTCAAATTAAAAATTCAAATTTACAAAATTTGATCACTAAGAAGAGTATGTAACAGAACGATATATGATAGAATAAAAAATGAGGACATAAGGAGGGAATGCAAGATGAAGAAGAGTATTATAAGTAAAATGAAAGTGAATTCGTTGAGGTGGTTTAGACACATTGAAAGAATGAATGATGAACGACTGACCAAAAAATTATACATGGGTATAAGAGATGGAGTGAATAGCAGGGGCCGCCCCAGAAAGGGATGGCATGACCATGTGAATGATATTTTGAAAGAAGGAAATATAAGAATCTTGAATATTCGACGAACATGTATGAGTCGATGCATGGATGTAAAGGAAGCTAGGAATGTGTGCAAAAATAGAGAAGTATGGCGCTCGGTTGTCTCTGCTTACCCCGTAAGGGATATGGCGTGATGGTATGTATGTATGTTTAAAAAAAATATATTTAATTTTTTGATCGAAATTTCTCGATGAAATTCCATTAAAATTTCTTAAAATTTTCAATAAACATTAACAATATAAAACGTTTATAACTCATTCCCACTGTTTATTTAGACAACAACCTACATACAACCGGTTTCGTGCTAAGCACATTTTCAAGAAGTGATATTTTTTTTTTTGTTTAAAAAAGTTTACCTAATATGTTTTGCTGAGGAATGTGTAAGTTTTTTTTAGAAAATTAATTTTTCTAGTTGGAATGTTTCAATATTTAAAAGAATGGAAATATAGACATTTCCAAAGCCGTCTTTAACCAATAGCATTTTGAGATAAAAGTAACCGTATGATTAGATAAAATTGGAAGAGAAATAAAATATGGTTTGACAAATCATTTCAACTATTGCACTTGGATTCATTACAATACAATAATTGAGATCAGTGCTCATTCGGAATAGTTGGTTGGTGATCTGGTAAGAACTAGGGAGACCCATAGATTGCAGGATCCTTGGTATTTGTTCCGAGTGGCCAATGGCAAAAAGGGGCCTTATCCAACTGTCGATTTGTTCAGGAGAACTTTGTTCTCTTAACATATCGACAATGTATCAAGCCAGGATACGCGAGAATTGTATGCAGAGGTCTACTTTTTTCACGGCTTTTCCAACTTTGAAGTCAAAAAACACCAACTTAGAGGCTTCGCAGCATATATGTTCCATACACGGATTTACTCAGAATTCGGAGTAGAACATTTCGTGTGTCTGTGTGTCTGTGTGTGTGTGTGTGTGTGTGTGTGTGTGTGTGTCTGTGTGTCTGTGTGTGTGTGTGTGTCCGTCCCCCCCTTATAACTTTTGATCCGCTCAATTTACAGAGCCCAAAATTTCAGAATATATAAAAAGTTACAGGCCTACAAAACTTTTATACTCAGAATTTTGAATTTTTGTTTTAGTCAGGGGTTATCAACTTTTTAATTTTTATTTTATTTTTCCATATATCTCAGAAACCATAAAAGCTAGAACGCTGAAAATTGGTACAAACATAGAAAAATAAAAAATCTCAAATTAATTTTTTCAAAAAAAATCCATGGTTTCTCAAACATTTTTTATTAAGAAAAATATTTTTTTTATGATAAATTTATGAGTTTAACTGCCTATATTTCCAAAACTTATACAATTATCGCAAAAAGCCGAAACACCCCAACTGGATAATTTAATTTTCTATAAAAAAATATTAACATTGTAGTAGAAGATCTCAATTTTTTTTTAACAATTTTTTTAAAAATTGAATTTAGTGACGACATCGCTTCATACATTTTGTATGGCAGTCGCCTATACACAATATGTAAGAAGACTTAATAGTTTGATACTTCATCTCCAAACATACATACCATCATGATATTTTCATATTCTGGGTAGGAAAAAAGGAGCTTCCTCCATACTATCCTATCTTGACATACATACCTACATATGTTGTATAGAAAACAAAATATCTGAAAATATTCAATAATTTGTATTTATGGGTTTATAGTTTGGTACATATTCTTCAACTATACATACTATCGCTATCGACAGTTGGATCTCATGTGTTACATGCAACTAGTATTATAATTAATTACATGTCAAACACTGGCATTATTCCACGATGACATTGATATTCTTAGTAATCAATTAATTATTTACAAATATACATTTTACAATCAGTAGGAACAAATACAATTTATTTATAGATATAAATGTAAAAATCATAGTTAAAAAAAATAATAACATTGCATTCAGTTCTAAATATTCAAGTTTTTGGTAAAAAAACACAACTATTTTGAGAACATAATATGACGTTTTGGATCTAGAACAAAAAAATCAATTCTGAAAAACGTGTTTTGACGGAAGACGGGAATTTACTATGACAGAATTATAATAGAGCAAGCGATATACGCGATGCATGAATGTGAAAGAAGCAAATATTATCTATGTCGACCATATTCAGCCGACCGCTGTGGCACATTTGGTAAGCCGTTTGGCTTCTGTGAGGGCGTCTTGAATTCGATTCCCAGCAGAGGAAAAATTTATTTAAATTCATTTATCTCGCAAACATTTCTTCTCTGGGCTGGAAACACTGGTTAGTTGGAAGAAATTGCCATTTGGCAATAAACTCGTCACTTGCGCAGGGTGCAAGGAAGTGTTTATTATTATTATGTCGCGATATAATATTGTGACACTGGATTCTCTCTGCCTATAACAAATAAGGAAATGGCGTGATGGTATGCATGAATGTAAACCATTATATGATAGATTATATGTTCCGTGACGTAAACTATTTTATTGTAGAAAAAAAAAGTGATCTATTGTATGTTATTTTTTATGTGTTAACGCCTGTTTTGATGCAATATTTACACAGCTGAGTATTAAAACTGCCATATAAAGGAGTGCTCTACGTATAGGAACATCATACCTTCATGTATAGGAACGAATATTTTATGGATTACAAGCACATTACAAGGTATCTTATCAAAAAAATATTGTTGCAATAAGGTACATATATTGTTGCGAGGCGCTGACTTTGAATAGTGTCTTCACTAGTTTCGATGGTTATCGTTTATAAAGAGCCATGTAATCAAAAATACAACAGGCAATGTAACATATCCTAATTCAGCTAATGTTCACCACCCATTATGAATGTTGCCTCTTTGGGTACGACGTGTGGGGGTACACCCGCACACCTGTCGCTGTTTGCCCCACATTGTGGAATATGTCGTTTCAGTATAAAATGAATTAATGAAATGGTCTAAAAATATCAATTTGATGTAAACGCCTGTTTTGTTGCAATTTCAGTACAACAGTGTATTAAAACTGCCGAATAAAGGAGTATATAGGAGTGTAGTATAATTATTATATTATAACACAGAGAGCATATAGTTTGAAATCAAATTTCTTTAATATGTTAAACAGCGTGTTTCTAAAAAAAATACCATAAGTATTATCTACATTTATTTAGTGAATATTCGTCACACAATTTTAAAATTCAGAAAAATTTCCCCTAAGAAAGTTATAAGAAATATCATTTTTAACTGCATTTTTAAAAATTACTCCATAAGTAAATACTCCAAGACAAAAATTTAATCATACATGACTGTACTCACGAACAAAGTTGCTTTTGCAAACCACGATAAGGACTCCATTGTATAAATATTTGGGTATCTACATTGATCACAACTTAAGAAGGACAGAACAAATAAACACAGTTGCAGGTAAAATAAGAAGGCTTATTTATATTTTTAAAAACATTCGCAACATAATGACTAAAAAAGACTTAAAAACAATATATTACGCGTTAGCTCAATCGATTATAACACACAGAATGATTGGTTGGGGTGGCGCTGCTAAAATTAATATGGATCCTCTTATTAAAACACAAAAAGCTTTAATTAAGGTTATAATAAAAAAACCATTTACATATCCAACAGTTCAATTGTTTCATGATTTTCCAGTTTTCAACATTCCACAGTTACATATATATCAAAATTATTTCTATACATTTTCATAAAGATAAAACAATTCACATTACACCGCAACACAATTACGAGACGACACGCAGGAATTTTCTCATGACTCCAAAGACAAACACGACATTCGGACAAAGACATTACTATTATTTAGCTCCAAGAATTTTTAATAAGATAAAAAGTGAAATACAGTTGATGAATAATTTGAAACACAAGAAAACAATAGAAACATGGATTAGAAACAAGGGCATTATATACTGCGGAAACATGATCAAGCTACAATAGTTTATATTTTATTTTTATAATAGGTATATTTTATAACAAGTTTTAGTTAAATACAAGTTTAATATTTTTCGGTCAGATATAACGCAAAAAAAAAAAATTCTGCCACCTCGGTACAGGCTCAGCCTAGTGAGGTGGTATATACCAAATAATCCTATAAAAAAAATGTTTCATATAACTTATTTAAATTGTACTTTTTTGTAATATTTTTATTGTTTGTATATTGTTATATTTTGTTTGGTTTCAATAATAAAAAAAAAGTATAAATCGTAGAAGAA
This sequence comes from Molanna angustata, assembly GCA_963576475.1. Classification (NCBI taxonomy): domain Eukaryota; kingdom Metazoa; phylum Arthropoda; class Insecta; order Trichoptera; family Molannidae; genus Molanna; species Molanna angustata. The sequence continues at coordinate 28,545,177 of OY754980.1, forward strand.
TAAATATTTATATGCTTAAAGAGTGCATCAAATCAAAGTGAATTTTCGTGGTATTTTATTTATTTCAAGTCAGGTTTGTTCTAAAAATGGATAAATTCAACAATTTTGGGTATTCGATCATTTAAATCACGTATAAACCCTTTTTAACGCATGCGATTGACACCCTTCCTAACATGTAACTTCATAGTGCATTAGGTGGTTTTAATAATAATATCATTGTTCGATCCAGCCTACCCATATTCCATCCTTGGTTTAATATCACCACGCTGAGCCAGACGTCGCCCATCGCCGCCTAGAGAAGAAAGTACCTACCTACCCACAATTCGGAATATTCATATAAATAATTCGGAACATTTTCAAAAATAAGGAACATTCATTTGTTTTTAGTTGCTTACAATTTTTCACTAGTGTCAGACACGTTACTTCGCCTTTTCATATTTTTGATAAAAAAAAATTACATTTCCCACTAAGTGTTGTGTACCATTTCAAGAAGAATTAAGAAGCTCTGTTCGAGAAATGCGGAAGGCAACATCCGGTGCATCGCCGAAAACCTGGGTAAGTCGATCTCAGTTTCTGGTGATAAATTTCTCTTGTCCTATCCCAACCCGACCAATTCCTTCAAAATATACAGTCCACTTAAGCGGGTCGGGCAGTATCGTCCAGAGTCAATATTACCAATTTTCATTTCACTAGGGCCACAATAATCATTTATTCAGTTACTAGATGGCCACACGTTATATTCCCTAAAGGTTTATTTCAACTACAAATTAAAACTGCAAGTATGGTTTTCAACTATTTTATTTTATTTAAGTATAGGTACAATACTCGTTTCAAAAATATTTTTTTATTCACAACAACATAAATTCATATCTAAAATACATTTAATGAATACATTTTTTAAACAGTTTTATAGTAGAAAATATTTTATATGACACGGTTTATTCTTAACAAATTATCACTGGTATTTTGTTAAAATGTAACAGGTAACTATCAACTTATAAAATAATTTAAATTAGTAATTTAGTAAATCAATGATCCATAATTTTATAATATATATTTTTGTAATACAATAAAATTATATAATGCTCTCACGATTGATTAAATTTCAATCAAATACAACAAAAAAATATTCAAAATATCATTTTTTTTCAGAAAAAAATTAATTAAATTATTCTAAAACAATAAATTGAAATAAATTTTCTTGTAATATTATAAATTTCAAAATAATTAACAAATTCAATTTGTTTTATCACATATTTTCTTAAATTCTCAAGTTTTTAAAACTAAAAACACAAAATATAATAAATTATTCAAATTCGAATATAAGTCCAAAATATATAAAAAATACATACACATTATTGTATATACCTACCTATTCCTAAATGATAACAGATTCGCAATTTTAAATATAGTTCAATCAAACATTTCATAAGTTACGTTTTGAACCTAGTAAAACAATTGCTTTGTAAGAAGCAAAATACTTTAAAAGTAAAAATTAATTTATACCAATATATATTTATTTTAAAAAATCTGCCACTTTTTAAAGTAAGTAGTATTTTTCAAACAGAAAAAATAGGATGTAATAAGCCATTCTTTTTACAGTGAAATTCTGTTTATAAACACAAAAAAATGTACTAAAACAATGACATAAGAGTTTTTTTTAGCATTTTTGCCGTATAAATTACAACTTATGTTAGTTGTTCATGATGATACTTGTGTCTTAAAAATTGAACAGATTAAATCTGGTTGAAAGGAATTTCACATTGAGATCTGTAATTTTATATTATAAAACAAGAAATGGATGAGTCATACACATATAACTTGAGTTAGAGAATATTTAGTTTTATTATATTGTGTACGTTAAACAAATTCTATTTTTTTAATGTATGAAACACAATAAAACAGGAATATAAATGCCAGTTATTTTATTACAATGTGTGATACTTATAAGATACTTACTAAATAAGATACAGATATTGAAAAAAAATCAAGCAGTATTTAATACTAGTTGCTTAAATTGTATAGGTTTTTTTTTTATAATTGGTAACATTATTTATTTTTAAAACAGTTGAGGAATATATAATTATAGTACAAGAGATAGCAACATTTTCGGTGAATCATTTTTTGATATTTTATTTATTATTGAATATAATGGGAAGTCTGGGACCTGGGAGGAGTTGCGTTTACCATTGTAAAACCTCAAAAGTGAAAATTGCAAATTTTATCACAATATGTAGGTACTTTTATGTAAAAAAAATAAACAAAACCTTAGATTACATTATAATTCTATGAACAAAATGAAGAAAAAAATTCATTTTTTCAGAAATCTTTCCGGGTGTCCGCTGAACAAATCACCAATATAGTATAAGAGCACAAAAAGGATTTACAAAGATACAAATGATACTAAAATCTGTAATTTTTACCTATAGAAAGAGGATGCGCACTGATAAACGCAACCACTCACAGATGCCAGACTTATCTTTTTCATACCTATATTCAACAAGGAAGGAAATATAAAAACAACAACCACTAAAAAATTAATTGTTTTTTGACGTTGCCGTCTCTTAGACTATTAATAAAATAGCTAGTAGTGTGAAACTGAGTATCGTCATATAGACATCATATGATATTTATCTTCCACTGGCAAAATCAATTTATAAGTGAATTATTTTGAAATTACTAAACAATTATTATAAAATTAGTGGAAGAGAAAAATATGTCAATGCAAGTTTTCTTTTAAGAGACCGTAGGTACGTATTAAATTTTAAATACTTTATGAGAAACCAATATTATTAAAGTAGGTAATAAATAATAACTAGTGTAAAATGGCAACGCACAATATTTAGTTAAAATATAATACTTCTAGTGTAACTTCTACAATCTTCGTTTCTATGTACATTTATAAATATCACTGGGTGGGTTTACTTATTTCAATATAGCACTAATTAAAAATGGTAAAGTAAATATATAATGTTATAAACCATGAGAGAATCCATAGTCTACGCACTGGCTGAGATTCTGTGGAACTGTTTGATAGAATGGCTTTCCCTGAAAGTTATAAAAAACACATTCAATTAAACATTATCTTATGAACAATATAAATAAATCAGTGGTAACAAATCTTGCAGCCAACTTATCCATATAATATAGAGGAACTTATATGAAACTGAGTACTGTAACAGTGCATGATTTGATGTGTGCAGACGATATGTAATGAATGAACGTGGCAGGAGAGAATTCTGGATGAGAACTCGAGGCTCGCGCAGAAGTCACGTCATTAGTTTTACGGCAGCAATAGACATTCATACATCATTCATTATTATACGTAAATACATTTACACTATAAACGCGTATCACTGAATTCCCACAGTGGCGACCCCAATGTGATAACAGAAAGTATGAAAGGGTTACAGTTTCTAGTAAGTGTGGTATATGAAAGATGCATAGCGAACGGACCGAGGAAGAATGCCAGCAATTCAAATGCATTGGTCTTTGAAAAGAGTTAAAGCAGAAGAGTGTGTCAAATAAAAGAAGAGAACGTATGGCTCGAACAAGTTCATGAGTATATTTATCTGGGAAGCATGTTTCAATGGAATGGACGGCCTATAAGGATGTCGAAAGACGAGTTATGGCAGGAAACAGAGTGAACGGAGCACTTATATCAGTTATGAATGATCGCAACATATCAAAGGATGTCAAAGCTGCCATTCATAACGCTATCTTAGTGCCAAGTTATTTTATTGATTCTACTATTGAGTTTTTATATAAATATATTGTAAGGATATCTTACATTTGGTAGCAAGATGTTTATCACAGCAACATGCTCTTAATCGTTTATATTCTCCACAATCGCTGGCAACTGGTCGACATGGAATAGTTCCCAGGTAACATGTGTGAGGAACATATGGAAACACTTCTGTAAAGTAAAAATTAACAATTAATTATTAATTTATTTATTTATTATTAATTATTATTATTTTTAACACACAAGCCCATTCATTTTAGTTAAATATCATTCAACGAAATAGCATTCAAAAATGTATGTTGTCAAGAAGTAAAACAAATAATTTGTTGACTCTGAAGAAAACGACTCTTGCAAATCTGTTGTGCAAACAGACAGACAGACATTTTTGTTAAATGCTAAACCTGTATTCTAGTTGATAACCAAATTTAAGTAATTAAAGTGTAAGTTTATTTTGTCCATCGACAATTCTCGGTAGAACTTCATTGTATAGAGATATATTATGAATATAAGATACTCGGTTTTAGTGACGATGTGCCTTGCACGAAACGCGTCAATAATTAATCAAATTTAATACAACGAAAACCAAGATTTTTTTATTTTAAATTTATAATATTTACATACAAATATATGTACTTACTGTAAGTCTAATTATAATTACTAATTAAAACCTGCAAGTTATCAAAAAGGTTTGTTATCTTACTTTACTAATAAATGATAGTTTGTACAATGAATCAAATTAAACAACAATTATAAAGAACAATTTAGTTATTCAAGTTAGTGTAAATAAATATTTCATAAGCTTTTTAGTGAATATCTCCAAACACCATCGGTAGTATCAGATATTATTAGTGCATAAATAACTTCCAAGCAATTAACAAATGATCCAGTCACTAACAGCATAATAAATTCTTAAATTTCTTAAGAGCTTGTTAAACTGTGTGAAATAATTCGATCCTGTAAAATATAAGGATATGAAACTTAACTTAGCTTAAGACAAAACACAAATTTATATTCTTAAATAAAAAAAATATTTGTAGCATCAAAATATACAATTCATCCCTATACATACCAAATACTAAGTTAAATGCTTGCGGTCTTACTCATTAGATTTCGTTAAAAGCTTACTAAACGCGCAACTAGATACTCACGCCTAAAATAGTTAAGATCGGTATTAAAAAATCATATAAACGTATTGAGTACTGTAATGGTGCGAGATTTGATTGTATGCAGACGATAAAGTTCTATTAGCAGAAAATATGGCAAAGTTACAGTATCTTGTACGTATGGTATATGAAGGATGCATAGATAATGAACTGAGGATGAATGCCATCAAATCAAAGGTTATGGTGTTTGAGAAGAGTGAAAGCAGAACAGCGTGCCAAATAAGAGTAGAGAACGAAAGGCTCGAGCAAGTCGACGAATATGTCTAACTGGGAAGCATGTTGCAACGCAATGGACGGATTGATAAGGAGATCGGAAGAAAAGTTATAGCAGGAAACAGAATGAATGGAGCACTTAGACCAGTTATGAATGATCGCAACATATCAAAGGATGCTAAAGTTGCCATTCATAGCGCTATCTTAGTGCCAACCTTGACGTATGCAAGTGAAACCTGGACATGGCAGAAGTTGCACGAAAGCAGAATAAATGCAGTTGAAATGAGATCGCTAAGAAGAATCTGTAATAGGACGATGTATGACAGGGTCAGAAATGAGGACATAAGGAAAAAATGTAAGATAAAGAAATATGTCATTAATAGAAAGATGTCGGTATTCTGAAAGACGGAAATGTCAGAAGCGTAAACAACAGACAAACATGTATATATAAGACGATGTATGAAAGTCGACGAGGCGATGAATGTGTGTCAATATAGAAATAAGTGGCGTTCGGTTCTCTCTGCCTACCCCGCGAGGGATATGGTTTGATGGTATGTATATAAACGTATACTAAGATGTGACTTTGATTGTGATTCACCGAATTGTTTAGGAACACCCTCATTTATTTTTTTCATATGATCGCATTGGTTTCGCAGATGTCAAAAAATATTTATTTTTTTGATAAGTGACATCGAAAAATGAAAACAAACACCGCGTTGCGCCGTGTTGAGTCAATTTAAACACAATTGCGACGAAGAATAACAAGGAAAAACGTTATAAGTATTGAATTTTTCTGTCAATCTCAAATATGCATCTTTACTTGGTTATCAATTTAAACTAATATGTTTTTTGAAAATATTGAGAATATAATATAATTTAATACCTGTATATTTTCTGTCACAGCAACAATGATCATTCATGACCTGAGCCCCAGCACAGTACTCCATCTCCTTACGTGTACACTCTTCACATCCGGGACTGGGAATTACTGAAATCATAAATGTCTCATTTTTAGATATCTATATTGTAAAAAACCATTATATATTTTTTTCAATTTGCATATAACCTATAACAGGGGCATTAAAAATCCATTTTTTTAATCCTCACTACCCCGAGGGAATATTTATTTATTTATTTATTGAAGACAAACATACAGCCAATTTAGTACATAAGACAAGCAGACATTAATACAACAAATAAGCCAAAAATGTTTGATGAGTATTACAAGTTAACAAAACATGAATTGAGAAAAAAAAAACAATCAGTAACATAATATTATTTGCTGTAGGAAATGGAAATTGAAAGGAAATGGGACGATATGAAAGCGTGCGTAAGATCACTCAGAGCGATGAGGGAACGTGGCCAAAATGGATAATTTAAATCTTCTATGTGATGAGTTGAAGAGTCATGGAAGAAAGAATCATAATTTCTGCATGCTCTGTATATAAAAGAGTGCTGTGCATAATTTGTGCCACAGATGGGAAGTCTGAATGTATATTTTTATCTAGTTTGTCTCGTCGGTATGTTGAAGGGAATTTTCGCAAGAAGTGCATCGGTGTCAATAATACTGTTCACTATTTTGTACAGGAATGTCATGTCAAATACAGTTCGTCTGTTCTCCAAGGACATTAACTTGTGGCGTATTCACGAAAGAGATAGGTCATTATGATGTTGTCGGTTCCTGTAGTCAAGATGTTTTAAAAATTTGTTTTGAATGGTTTCGATTCTGTCTATGTGTGTTATGTATTGAGGATCCCAAACGGCTGAAGCAAACTCAACACAACTGCGCACATATGAGCAGTACAGGGTTTTCACAGTGGTAGTATTCTTAAAGGGCTTACATACCCGTGTTATAAAATTTAATTTTTTGTAAGCATTACCGATAATCTTGTCGATATGGGAATTAAAAGTCAGTTTACTGTCAAGTATCACTCCAAGGTCTTTGATTTCGGTTTTTCTTTCTAATTTCTCAATATCGATATAATAATTTGTGAGTAAGGGATTTCTAGAACGGGTAAACGATATGGAGTTGCATTTTTTAGTGTTTAAAAACAATTTATTATTATTACAATATTCATACAGACGATCGAGATCCGCTTGCAACGCAACTACGTCAGCATTAATACATATTTTTTTAAAGATTTTTATGTCATCCGCATAGACTAAGAATTCAGATGATTGGAAACAAGTTGATATGTCATTTACATAAAGTTTAAAAAGAATTGGACCAAGATGTGAGCCCTGTGGTACCCCTGATGTGCAGGATCTTAATTTTGAGTGGATATTATTTATAGCTACCGCTTGTGATCTATTCATCACATACGAGGACAACCACCTCAAAAAATCACCATGAATGCCATATTGTTCCAGTTTGTGTATTAAAATGCCATGGTTAATCTTGTCAAAAGCCTTGTGGAAGTCTGTATAGATGGCGTCTACCTGACCTCCATCTCCCATTGAGTCGATGATAAAATCACTGTACTGCAATAAGTTAGAATCCACTGACCTACTGGAGAAAAAGCCGTGTTGGTTAGGGATAATGAAAGTTTTAATTTCAGGTACGAGCTGGTCAACGACAATTCTTTCCATTAATTTGTTAAAAATTGAGAGCTTTGATATTGGCCTGTAGTTGTTAACATCTTGTTTATTTCCTGATTTAAAAATTGGTGTTATGAAAGATTTTTTCCACAAGGCTGGGAACTTACCGGTGCGAAAGGATAATCTAAAAAGGAATGTCAATGGTTCAGTCAGTTCTTCAACGCAGTTTTTAATAAATATCGAGGGAATTTCGTCGGGACCAGGGCCTTTGTTTAAATCCAATGCTTTATTTTTTTTCTCAATATCATCTTTCTCGAAATTAATTTTACTGAGATTCAATATGTTTTTGCAATGGACATCAGGCATCATAGAAGATCCGAGTTCGAACGTAGATTGAAAGAAGTCGCCAAAAAGCTCAATCATATTATGAGGATCGGAGGTAGTTTTTACACCATAAAATATACTATGCGGATATCCTGAACTAGGTTTCTTAGACTTTATATAGTTGAATATGGCCTTCGGATCAGATAAAATTGCCTTTTCTGTTTGTTCAATATAATTGTTATAACATTCGAACTGCATTTTTTTCTGTCTACGTCGCAACAAAGAGTACTCATCATAATCGATCGCCGAGCCAGATTTCTTCCACTTTCTATGTACATTTAATTTTTCAGCGATCACTTTTTTTAAAGGAGTTGAGTACCACAAGGGGAATCTATCCTGTCCCTTAAACGTTTTAATTGGTACGTGTTCTGCTATACATTTGTTCAAAACTGAGTAAAACTCTTCAGTCGCCCCATCAACGTCCATGCCATGAAACTGAGTTTCCCAGTCAACTCGTGATAAACAGTTTTTAATTGAAGGGTAATCGGCCTTATGAAAGAGCTTACTAGTTCTTGGAGTACATTTCATATATAAATCTTTCTTAATAGTATAAGTTATTTCTATTGCTTTGTGGTGTATATCTGGTTTTGATAATGGATTAGTGCACTCCATGACCTTACAGTTAAGGTTGGAACCCAAAACTAGGTCCAGAAGTCTGTCATTTACATTTTTTATCCCATTGAACTGTTTTAGATTGGTGTATGAGAGAAAGTCTCTAAAAAGTCTACCTGAAATGTTAGAGTTATCTGATAGCATATAATATGAGTTATCTGTTTCTGAGAAGGTCCAAGGTAAATCACCTAAATTAAAATCACCTATTATTATAAATGTGTCATCAGGATTGTTCAAAATAAGTGTTGAAGTGTTATCGGAAAATTTTTTTTTTTAGTGGGGAATATAGTGGGGAGTTATGAATTCCCATTTTTAAGGTTAGGTATATTTTATTGCAGATTATCAACTAGTATCATGCTGAAATTGTATTCTGAAAGTTTCATCACATGTATCAGCGTGTGTGTGCTGTGTACTATGTAGGGCGTGTTTATTCTATTTTATAGATTACAGATTTTGGTACCTACTCATTCGATTCTTTTCAATTTTGTACATCTAATACTCGCTTAGTCCTCATTAGATTTTAAAGGATATCTGAATAGTGCTTCTCAACTTTTTTAGCTGTCAAATATTTCAAATTGACCCCAAGTTCAGGAAACTTGCAATGAGATATTTTTATTTTCAAATTGCTAAAAAGGCACATCACTTTCATAAAATGCCATTGAAGAAGTATAATAATAATAATAAAATCCTTTTGTTAGGTAATTTTTTTTTCATAATATGGCGGACTTACTGCCAGTAGGCAATTTCTACCAGTCAACCACACTAATAAATACGTCAGTAGTAGCAAGTAAAAAATATATATTAGAAATCAAAACTAATATACATTACAATGAGGAAAAAATAATACAAAAAAAATCTAATTTTAAAAATAAAATAATTTGACAAACGGTTTTCATGAAAATGCTGATAATTTTCCAAACAAAATTTGAATAGGTGCTTTGTGGAGGGACTTGGTAATGAAGATAATGAATTGGCCACAACTCAATCGTTTTTAAGATATATTTTATTTATGATGTAATTAATTATGTAATAACATTAAATTTAATTATGTAATAACATTAAAATTAACTAGACACACGTTAGAAGTTTGAATTCTCGAATCTAACGATAAAATATTTTTTTTAATAAAAATAAATGTACGATTTTTTTGCGTATTTCAAGCGATAACGAATTTTAAAATTACATTTTGTATGAAAACGTTGTGTAACGTAGGTAGTGTACAGTAAACATTAATGTTGTCCATCATCGATATTTTGAAAAATCAAATCAAAGTTTTTAGAAGCGATTTAATATAGGTACCACGTTTCAGTCACTAGATAGCGTTAGGTAATATTATGCCCTCCTAAGTAAGCAAAATAATGGACTGACCAAAACGGTAGTCAGTTGACACGTGATAATTTGTTTGCTCATAGAAAAATTATTGACATTTGAAATAATATTATGTTTGTGGTTAAATCATAGTTTATTTATGAAACCGCACCATTTGTTTTTTATATCAAAACCATTCAATCGAAAACAGTTTTTAATTTATATGTTTATTACTCAAGCGTTTACATTTGAATGTGCAATTAGATCTCATTGCTAGAATACGATTAGAGAACGACTAGATTATTTTACAAGTGTAAAACATGACTAAAATTATCAAAAAAAAATACGCTTAAATTTTGCAAAATCATGACTCTCCACTATTCCATAGTAGTGGAGAGTAAAAAAAATTTAGTATTTTTAAATAGATTCGATTTATTACGATAATTTTGACTTTTTAAAAGATAATGTTAACTCCTAGTGCGAAATCAAGATTAAAATCGCCTGAACTTGTGAGATTAAGAAAATCAAGATAATCGTCTGTAGAAATAATAATACAATTTATGAAAACAAAAATATCCTGCCAAATATTGAGACAAAACCTAGATGTAGTAGGTAATGACGCATTAAGATCAAATACCTACTGTCTATATTATCGGAGATCAAGGTGAGAACAACTTTTTTCAAGTACAAAATTTCTTCATTTTAATGCTATATGAAGAACACCTATCGAATTTTTTAATACGAGATCAAAAACGAAATTGTCTTTTTTGATACGATATCATGACCACAACAACGCCTCTATTAAATTTACATTGATTAAAAATCTATTTTTGACTAAGCCAAGACCAACATTATTATTTCCATTATTTCCTCTTTTGACGTGAGATTAAGGTCAATATTGCTCATTTAATACAATCCAAGATCAATATTGCTCCTTTAATGCGAGACCAAGATAAATATTGCCTCTTCCAATGTGAGATTAAGATCAATATTGCCTCTTTCAATGTGAGATTAAGATCAATATTGCTCCTCTACTACGAGTCCAATATCAATATTGCTCCTTTAATGCTAGATCAAAATCAATATTGCTCCTTTGATGCGATCCAAGATCAATATTATCTATCTTAATGCGAGATTATGATCAAGATCAAACAACATTAATTTATTAAAACTAAGAGATCTTTCACAAATGCAAACCTGCATCTTTTGATGCGAGATCATGACCGTTGTCATATATTTTTTCTATATAGTGCTATAGATCAAGACCAATATCGATTCAACATGGTACCGATACTTTTTTGCGTTATCTTTTCATTGAAGGCCCTTGTTAACACCTTTGACCATGGGCATACGGGATGTTCACAAATATGCACACTCATTACCTTCTAATGTATGAAACATGAACCAATATTGTATTTCACGAAATTTGTGACATACAATATTTTTTCTTGAAAAAAGGAAAAAATAAAGTTTTTTTATAGCAAGAATAGTAATTAAAATTTAAAAAGTAAGAAACTCAGTCGGCAGGTTTACATAATATTCTCTTTACATTGAAGTAAAAATCCTCACTGGCCTTGTAGTGTTTTTAGTACTTTATAATAAATAATAATTAAAAAAGAGTTATGAAAAAAAAAGTTTTCTTAGATGGGTCGATGGCAGAGCGGTTAGCGCGTTGGGCTAGTAATCCAGTGGTCGCGAGTTCGAATCCTGCCTCGACCGATTTCGTTCACCTATAGCACAAGCATTTATTTGCTTATTTTAGGGAACGTAGGAAGATGTATAAGTATGTACTTGTTTAACAAGGACATTTTCATTTTTTTATATAAAAAAAATATTGTTACACATTATTCAAATATATAGAACTTTTTTAAACCAGCCAATGACAGGTCGTAAGCCTTGTAGGTGCCTTGAGTCCCTGGTTCTTCTATAATATTACAACTTCGTCTTTATTGAGATGATAATAAAAAATAGACTCTTAAGATTACAGATGATAAAAAATACCCTTTATAGTCCGGTATCAAGCCTTAGATAATTTCGGGTTTATTATTTTTTGTGTAACTACGTTTAAAAACAATAATTAGACACAGATGTTGAACAAACTGATTACCTGCATTTCACAAATAATCATTGATAATTTACTTCCTTCATTTGTTTCACACGTAGCTATGTACATAAGTTGCTCATGTCAATTATGTTATTAAATCAATATATTAGACATACATACACAATACACATGTCTTGTTTGTTATTATTAGATTTATCATTTACCTACTATTATTATTGCGTAAGTATATATATTATGTTATATTTTCTGTTTTATTCCCACGTTTTTTATAACACTAATTTTACACATAAGAACAAATTTTCTTATAATTAAGTGGGCAGGTAACTAACTTTAGATAAGTAAATTATTCATATTCCAAATGTCGTTCGTTCATGAGAATTCAATTCTCTTAATGAATCGACATTATTAAGCCAAGATGCGTGTACGAAGGAAAATTTTGTATGGTGTAGTGGACGTTTTGCATGCTAATAACACCAACTAGAGGCCTCGCAGCATATATGTTCCCATACATGGATTTACTTAGATTTCGGAGTAGAACATTTTATGTGAGTTTTGTGTCTGTGTGTGTGTGTGTGTGTGTGTGTGTGTGTGTGTGTGTGTGTGTGTGTGTGTGTGTGTCTGTGTGTGTGTGTGTGTGTGTGTGTGTGTGTGTGTGTGTGTGTGTGTGTGTGTGTGTGGTGTGTGTGTGTGTGTCTGTCCCCCCTTATAACTTTTGATCTGCTCAATTTAGAGAGCTCAAATTTTTAGAATATATAAACAGTTATAGGCCTACAAAACTTTTATACTCAGAATTGTGAATTTTTGTTTCAGTCAGGGGTTATCAACTTTTGAAATTTTGGTTTATTTTTCCATATATCTCAGTAACCATAAAAGCTAGAACGCTGAAATTTGGTACAAACATAGACAAATACAAAATCTCAAATCAGTTTTTTTTTAAATCCAGGGTTTCTCAAACATTTTTTATTAAGAAAAATATTTTTTTTTATAATAAATTTATGAGTTTAACTGCTTATATTTCCAAATTTTTTAAAAACATCAAAAAAAGCCGAAACACCCCAACTAGATAATTTAATTTTATATAAAAAATATTAACATTGTATTAGCACATCTCAAATTTTTTTTAATAATTTTTATAAAAATTGAATTTAGCGACGACATTGCTTCATACGATTTGTATGGCAATCGCCTACACACGATATCTAAAAAGACATAATTGTTTGATACTAATCTCCACACATACATATATACCATCATTCTGTTTTCATATTCTGGGTAGGATCAAAGGACTGACCACCATACTATCCTATCTTGACATACATACATATGTAGGTACATGTGTTGTATAGAAACCAAATATCTTAAAATATTAAATAATTTGTGTTTATGGGATTATAGTTTGGTACTTATTCTTCAACTATACATACTATCGCTATCGACAGTTGGATCTCATGTGTTACATGCAACTAGTATATAGACACATTACAAAAACACTTCCAGTTTATTTAACGTATAGGTATACCTAAATATTATCTACAGACCACGCAAGATTGTAATTATGTAAGTAGATTATATTTACCTTTCATCTGAGGCAATTGAAAAGTATCCGCCGGACTTTACTCAAAAAACGAAGCTCAAACGCTCATAAATGCATTTGTTGTGTCAAAAGGCTGGATTACTGTAATGCTATTTATGCAAGTTTACCTAAGTATCAGCTTGATAGATTACAAATAGTTTTCAACGCAGCTGCAAGGTTAATATATGGAGCCGACAAAAGATGTCATATAACACCTCTTCTTAACGTACTGCACTGGTTGAGATGTCCAGAACGAGTGGACTATATGGTACATATGCCTGATGGTGAACGACTTGGCTCCACACTTCATTCAAGAACTGTACCAATAGAATGTTCATCAGGAAGACAGCTTACATTGAGATAATCTGGATCACAGAGTACCAACTCTTTAAAAGAATTGTACAGAGTCAATAAGGCGGCTTACTGTGATCGCGGTTTCAGTGTGAACGGGCCTTTAAAGTAGAGTGAATTGTTACTTGACATACGTGGAGATCAGAGCATTGAGACTTTCGGTAGACTTCTTAACACTGCCTTGTTTCGTATAGCCAAAAAATAAGCTATAACGTCCTTGGAGTGATCTTGTATCACTAAACGGCAATATTAACATTCTTGTGCAATATGAAGTCAGCGCCTTTCAATTCTATTCCTCATTTCTATGACCAGTATTTTATTTATTTAAGATTACTTCTCGGGCAACTAACAGGTACTATGTCAAATATTAATTTTACACGCACCCAATAACAAGTTGCCACATTATGGAGACTGACGATATTAATCGTCTCACAGATCCAGACTGAAAACACAATTAAAAACTGTGTCTCCACCGGGAATCGAACCCGGGACCTTTGGATCAGCAGTCAGATACCCAACCAACTGAGCCACGAAGGCCGACAGTATGCTTATTGTATTTTTTTACTTCCACACTATGGAATAGTGGAAAGTCAAAATTTCACAATTTTTAAGCGTAAGACTGATAAGTTTTCCATAGACAACTTTTAATTTGTTCTCTATGATTTCATCATTTACGTTGTTTTTATTAAGTTGTTGTCCTCTCTAGAGCCCAAACTATAGGTCCGATTGACTTCATATTGATATCATATATGTAAAGTCCATAAACTTATAGCCGATTAGTTTTCCATAGATATATGCGTTTATTACTTTTCTATGATTTCAACTGTTTTTATCTTAAAAATGCTCTCACGGTCTGGAAATTGTTTGAGCTTTTGATACAATAAAAATACACTTTTCAAAAATGCATTCAAGGATTATTAAATAAAAGAAAAAAATATATATGGTTTGCCATATCAATTTGAAATAAATTTCATATTAGTATGAAAAATGACAGAAGTATAATAGCTTCTGTTAGGGAAAATTGAGTGATCAACTTCATATTGATATTATATGTGTCTCTATAGAGAAAAGTATTATTTATTCTCCACATCTATCTTCCTCAAGGGGTATGTAATGAGAACCAAACCAACCAGTACCAAAATTTTATACCAATACTGCCGTGCTAAGTAAAAACACAATAATTAGAAAAAAAAATAAAGAGACAAATGATACTAAAAACTGCAATTTTCAACTATAGAAAGAGGATGCACACTGGTAAATGCAATCACTCCCAGGTATCAGACTTATCATTTTTATACCTATATTCAATAAGAAAGGAAATATCAAAAAACCAGCCATTAAAAATGATTAATCGAAAACGATGCTATCTCTCGAGCAGGGCAGCATAATAGTTATATATTGAAAAAACAATCGTTTTAATGCGTGCCAAAAACGTCAGAGAAACACATAAGCGACGCGACGGGTAAAGACAGGCCATGATTCTATCAAAGTAGGTATATCTATGTCTATAAAATAATTTTTCCGTACGTAATTGGCTAAAGTGAACAATGATAGAGTATATTCATTATCATTATGACTGCAATGAACTTAGTTTGGTTTGGCCATATGTACGTATGTACATGATATGTATACAGAGTTAGTTAATCACTGGTCACTCAAACGACATTATACCGTAATTATTTTCTCTAGAATACTCCGTATTTATCTCTGTATACAGGGCCGGACTCACAATTGGTCCAAAAGACACTTGCGTCGAGCGCAGATGCATTTGGGACATCAAATACGAAACACGATTGTGACGAGTGAATCAAGATACACTTTAATCTATATCCCCGTTCATATTTCACATCATAAACTTACTTTTAATGTCTTCATAGGACGAAATATATAACGACAACGTTCAATAAAAATGTAAAATAATGTTTAAGGTTCTTGTTAATTTGCGTACGGAATGTACACAAATATGAACACTTTATTTCCTTCTAAGAATTGAAACACGAACACATATTTCATATCACCAAAACAAATATTACCTCTATAATAGGTAAAAATTAATGGTTTCTTTAATAAATAGCATGAATTATAATTAAAAAAATGCGCTAGACATTTATTTTAGGTTTGAGAATGTCCAGTACCCTGTTTCCACAGTTTACCTTCTTGGGCTAAACTCTCCTCAAGTTCATGGTTTAATATTAAATCTATTATAAAAAATATGACTATTATTTAAATTTTGTTTTTTTTTTCCTTAATCTTTGTTAACAAATGTTTCTGATTAATAACGGCTGCAACATCTTTTTCTGGGTGAAAAGCCTTAAGAGAAACAAATTCAGTCGGTAGATTTTCATATTCGCTTAAAAAAAATCTTAAGTAAAAATATTTTTTCACGGGCCTTGTAATTTGTTAGTTATTTACAATAAAAGATTAAGACCCGAATGCACCGTCCTAGGTACCTAAATACTAACTCCTAACCTCACTGGAGTATTTAGTATTCTTTAGTTAAAGTTTCATTAAAACTAATTTTACAAGACAACAATTTCAAATTTAAAAACCTAACCTAATAAAATAAAGATGTAAAAATTAACCGTTCTTAATTTCAAAGACATTTCTTTTAAGATTTCTGGGGAAAAGATTTTCAAAATTTACTAATTTAGCTATAACACTCTTTAAATTCTTGTGCTATAGGTGAACGAAATCGGTCGAGGCAGGATTCGAGCTTTAATCTGTATAGGTACCTATATATTATAATTTTTTGTTCAAATATAGTATTTGCACACAGAAAGAGATCCTTTCATACGCGCACACACTTTCTCTTACACATATAATATTATCCTCACATCGACCTCTTTCGTATGCATTATTACCTATACCTTTTTGTTTGATTTTGAATTGTAGGTATGTTTATGACTTTGTTAAACCTTGTTGTTTATTTTTTATGTTCTTTTAAATTTGGGTATATCCGCACAAAGTAGGTACATATTATATTATATACGTATATGTACCTAATGATAAATTATTGTTAATATTGCCTCAAAACTTTCTTTCGCTTAGGGAGGTAATAAATTTAACCACGAAAAAAATATTGAATAGTGTCGAGTTCACCAGGCGCTGAAAACCTTAGATCCCGCCCTGTCTGTGTGCCTACATATATCATATACATAGTCGTCCAATCCTATCCTATCCTATACATATTGTAATTTTATTGTTCGTAACAGTTAATTGATGTTGTCATGCGATTGAGACTAAAACTGATGCTTCACTTGGTTAAGTATATTACTCGAATTTGTATTATCAATCCATCTGCATCAAATGCTGCATATTCCGTAGACCACTGAACGGACAAGTAAATACATCCTAGATCAACTGAAGATGAAAACCTGGCTCTCGCCCAGCTGCTACCAGAGGAGTCTGTATTATATAGGTCAAATAGCGGGAAGAGAGCCTAAAATCTTAAGAGCCTAAAACAAATTAGTAGTTGTTAGTAAAGTGTAAGCACAGCGACCCTGGGTGATTCCCTTCTCGGTGGAGTGACCAATAAAAATAAAAACAGGTCTCTCAGTAGCTTCGAACCCAAGGAAGGCAGAGGACAGCAGATTCTGGAAGAGTCGGGGAAATAACAATGGATTTCCAAGATGAACATCATGATTAAGAAAACATCCATCTAATACAGTTTCCTGCTAAGGCGGTACCTTTAAGTACATTGCCGGAAACATAGAATTCTTGGGGAAATCCTAATAAAACCATGCCTGACATGAAACGATGTATATTCACAGCAAACACTTATACTTACTCACTTCCGATGACCATACAACTCTTGCAGAGTTTTAGTCTCCATTATGATGCTTCGCCACTTCTTTCGGTCTTGTGTTTTTTGGTGGCAATCTTCCCTTTTCCTTACTTTCTCTAGGTCTAGGTCAGCCATGACGTTGTCAACATATCGCTGTCAGGGTCTTCCCAATGGTCTTCTACCAATTGGTTTCGCGTTTAACATGTTTTTGAATATGCGATCTTCCCCAGCTCACACTCATGCCATAAAAAAGCAGAGTTTAAAGACGAGATAGCAAAAAGTTATTGTCGAAACTACGATTATTTATAATAACTCTTTATTGAGTATTTGGCCCAGGTGTGCGAGGACATGAACTGCGCCACATATGTTGAGCTGAAGAGGGCTGCAGAGGATAGAGAGAAGTGGAAAGCGAGATGTAGACTTCTTCTGCAAACCAATCCGCAGGATTGAGACTTTTGATGATGACACTCCTTCACTTTTCTCTCTCACATCTCACAACCTCTATCCTTTTTTTTTGCTGTGATTTTCCATTTAATATTGCAACGTGTTTATCTTTCTGTTTGTTTTTTTTGTTATAACGTAAGTACCTACCACTACACTATTTATGGCCCGAATCCACCCCTATTTCTCGCCATTGTAGATTGCACAAAGCATGTTGGGCTTAGAAAGGTGGATCGGGCATATTTGAAAAAAAACTGAAAACATTTTAAACTGCACTAAACTATCGAGTGTCCGGCGAAAAACCACAAGGGCGTCCCAAAAGACGATGGAAGAGCTTGGTGGCGGAGCATATACGGGCATGTAATGTCTCTGAGGACAATGTTTAGGATAGGTGGAAGTGGAGGAGCGCAGTAAGGAGAGCTGATGTGGGATGTTGAGTTCAGAAAA
This sequence comes from Molanna angustata, assembly GCA_963576475.1. Taxonomy (NCBI): domain Eukaryota; kingdom Metazoa; phylum Arthropoda; class Insecta; order Trichoptera; family Molannidae; genus Molanna; species Molanna angustata. Next base: position 28,563,801 of record OY754980.1, read on the forward strand.
TAGAGCTAAATGAGCTGCTGGCGTTTAACAATATATACCTACTTTAATGTAGGCTGGGCGAAACTATTGTCTGTAGGTATTATAAACAAGTACAACAGTGGTGTGGATAAGATCTCGTTTGATGATAAGTTAATGTAAAACGTTTAATGGCTCATAATATCATATCTCTGTACTTTCTTAATGGCGTCTAATTAATAAAACCCATTTGCATCCATCTTTGTATAAAGAGCAACAACTATTTATCTGTTGTTATTTTCTAAACGAAATATCCCGAGAACGTTGAACTACACAGTTATTATATTTGTATGTGACTCAACGATAACGATATATTTTCAAAACATACATACCATCGCGTCATGTCCCTCGCGACATCGAAAAAGGCATACGGGACCAAACCCCACACATTCCGATACTGACGTACATTCATCGCCCCTCCTGCATCTATGCATATGTCCTGACGTATGCTTTTCTAATATTCATCATTTTTATTTTCAATTACTATCTATCTATAAAATAGGTAGTGGATAAGGATGATTTCACATTTATTTATATAAATTTCTTAACAGTTATTGAAATCTATTTTTACTCCACACTAACCCAAGGGGATATAGTGGGGAGTTATTATTTCGCAATTTTTAAGGGTATTTTTTTTGCAGATTATCAACTAGTATCATGCTGAGATTATATTCTGAAAGTTTCATCACAATGTATTTGTGTGTGTGTGTGCTATGTGCAGTGTGCTATGTACGGCGTGTTAATTTTTACTTTATCGATTATAGACTAAAGTACTAATTTGATTATTTTCAAATTTTGCAAATATCTAATACTCGCTTAGATCCCATTAGATTTTGAAGGATATCTGAATAGTGCTTCTCAATTTTTTTAACTGTCAAATATTTCAAAGTGACCCAAAACTAAGGAAATTTAAAATTTGATATTTTTATTTTCAAATTGATAAAAAGACACATCACTTGGCATTGACCCTGTCAGGAGACATCTGTTGAGAGATTGGTTTATTTGTAAACAATGAAAGCAACAGTCCTTATAAATGAGGTGACAGTGTTCTCGCACAGATGTCACCCCTGAACTGCGCCCAAAAATGAAATAATATTTCTGGGGCAGTTCAGGGGTGACACCTGTGCGAGAACACCGTCACCTCATTTATAAGGATTGTTGCTTTCATTGTTTACAAATAAACCAATCCCTTAAAAGTCATTTATTTATTTATTTGAGACAATAACAGCTTTATAATGTAATAACTGGTCTATGTGCTCCATTCACTCTGTTTCCTGCCATAACTCTTCTTTCGATCTCCTTATCAATCCGTCCATTGCGTCGAAACATACTTCCCAGATAGACATATTCGTCGACTTGCTCGAGCCATTCGTTCTCTACTCTTATTTGGCACGCTGTTCAGCTTTCGAACTTTTCAAAAACCATAACCTTTGATTTGCTGGCATTCATCCTCAGTCCATTATCTATGCATCCTTCATATACCATACTTACAAGGTACTGTAACTCTTCCATATTTTCTGCTATAATAGAACTTTATCGTCTGCGTAATACATCAAATCTTACACTGTAACAGTACTCAATTTCAGACCCTAGTTTTCATCCTTATAAATACTAATACATTACATATATTACTACATTACTTAAATACTAGATCAAAAATATGAAAAACTAAAAAAAAAAAAATTTTGGCAACACGAACAAGGATAAAGATGACATAATATAGATGATTTTATAGCAAAGAAAGAATATACTGTAAGTTTCGTCATGATTTTTAATGTGTATGACGTATGGCGTAATACAAAATTTGTGTTCTACAATGTTATATCGTCTTCAAATTGATACCATACATGTATGTAAATACCCCCACTTTCTAGTAAATTGAGTCTTCTAATTAAAATAGTCATATAAGAACGTATACAACAACAGAACTCCATTAAAAATCATAATAATAGCTATTTGTCAATAACTTACTGGTGTCTAGATGGAGGTTGGTAGCTTCCAACCTGGCACTAGGTTCGGATATCTCGTGCTCCACATAAAACTCCTCAACGTCAAACTCCAGCTTGTCGTCTTTACCACGAGGCGATGAAGATTCAGATGGAAGACCTTTCAGCGTTTTCCACTTCTCGTAGGCTCTCAATCGTTTCTCCTAGAAATGTAGATAATACGTTAATTTTCCTATGGAAGGAAGGTACTTTTAAAACAAACGGTTGAAATGGTTTATTCTCATTTTATAGAACGATTGTTTTAACCAGTGAATGGTTTATTTTCTACTTCATCAACTGATAAATCAACATATGATTACTTCAATTCTATACAATAAAAAGCATATAGAGTTCAAACAACTTGAACTTTTAGCCGAGAAGGGGGGCGATTTGCACGTAAACCAACGAAGCAAAAAGACACCAACCGGAAGCTCGTTCAAGATGTTTGGCGAAAATTATACCTAATGAATGTTACGTCTAATTAATATACTCAGAAGAATAAGTTTAGGCGAGGCGGTAAATGAAAACACGTCCTTGTCGGCCTTCGTGGCTCAGTTGGTTAGGTATCTGACTGGTGATCCAAAGGTCCCGGATTGGATTCCCGGAGGAGACACAGTTTTTAATTGTGTTTACCGTCTGGATATGTGAGATAATTCATATCATATGTCTCCATAACGTGACAACTTGCTATTAGGTGAGTGTTAAATTAATATATTACAAATTATATTATTTTTCCAGATATTTTGATCTTCTTTCATTTATAAAAAAATAAAATGCTCAATACCTTATAGTTTTTTAGAAATTTAAGATAAATGTCAAAAATCGGGGTATGCATATTATTTTCCTACAAGAATATGAACATAATTAAAAAGTTAAGGTATATTTTTCTTTATTAATATCCAAACTAACTAGGTTATTTTTATCAAAATGATTCGTTTTGTAGTAATGATGCAAATTCAAATTGAAAAAATAGGTAAGTTGGTAGCAGTCACCCTCTTAACTCATTATAACGTGAATTATAACAGTGTCATACTTTTAATGATAAGATTAAGAGAGTAAAACAAATTTCAACTTTAACGGAGATTTTTGACAGGATGTATGTATTTCGGTGAAAAATAATCGTATTGAGACTTTAAAAAAGAATTTTGAAGCTTTAAAATTATTTTTTTTTAGATTTTTTTGATCTATGGTTCTCATGCAATCCTAATAGGTAGATAGAGCGATAAGCGATATAATAATATTGCAAATTTTTGTTGTTTTTTTGTCCACGGGCTTGAATATTTTTTTTTTCATTTAGACCGGCATGAGGATCATATTATAGTGTATTAATTTCCATTTTTAAAACCTCTCTTGATTTTTATTTTATTTTAACCATTCCGAATTTAGGGTTGGAACTCGGCAGTCACGAAAATTTCCATCGTTCAATACAATTATTTGACGAGTTTTGGAAATATGGCAGAAATATAGCAGAAATGTCCACCGATACCAGTAAAATTTTGAAAGTGGTTTTACGAGAAAAAAAAGTTTGGGAACCTCTGATGATATAGTTAAAAAATAAACTGTTATTAATAACTAATAATAAGTTCTACTTCATCAATCCGTTTATGTATTTTAAACAAGCACTTGGCCATCCTGTATTTCGACTAAACTAGTTGCATGTATCACATGATATCCAACTGTCGATAGCGATAGTATGTATAGTTGAAGAATAAGTACCGCACTATAATCCCATAAATACAAATTATTTAATATTTTAAGATATTTGGTTTTCTATACAACACATGTACCTAGGTATGTATGTCAAGATAGGATAGTATGGAGGACAGTCCTTTGATACTACCCAGAATGTGAAAACAGCATGATGGTATGTATGTATGTTGGGAGATTAGTATCAAATTATTAAGTCTTCTTAGATATTGTGAGTAGGCTACTTCCATACAAATTGTATGAAGCAATGTCGTCACTAAATTCAATTTTTATAAAAATTGTTAAAAAAAATTTGAGATGTGCTAATACAATGTTAATATTTTTTATAGAAAATTAAATTATCTAGTTGGGGTGTTTCGGCTTTTTTCGATATTTTTAAAAAGCTTGGAAATATAGGCAGTTAATCTCATAAACTTATTATAAAAAAAATATTTTTCTTAATAAAAAATGTTTGAGAAACCCTGGAATTTTAAAAAAAAAACTAATTTCAGATTTTGTATTTGTCTATGTTCATACCAATTTTCAGCTTTCTAGCTTTTATGGTTTCTGAGATATATGGAAAAATAAACCAAAATTTCAAAAGTTGATAACCCCTGACTGAAACAAAAATTTACAATTCTGAGTATAAAAGTTTTGTAAGCCTATAACTTTATATATATTCTGAAATTTGGGCTCTGTAAATTGAGCGAATCAAAAGTTATAAGGGGACACACACACACACACACACCACACAGACACACCACACACACACACACACACACACACACACACACACACACACACACACACACACACACACACAAAACTCACATAAAATGTTCTACTCCGAATTCTGAGTAAATCCATGTACGGGAACATATTATATGCTACGAGGCCTCTAGTTCGTGTTATTAGCATGCAAAAAGTCCACTACACCATACAAAATTTTCCTTCGTACACGCATCTTGGCTTAATAATGTCGATTCATTAAGAGAATTGAATTCTCATGAACGAACCGACAGTTGGAATAGTGTAAAAGAAATTATTAATTTATTTTTGTAACTTCTTGTACATATAATTTTTACAATGGTGGGCTAAAAGCCGAACGGCAATTTCTTGTAACCATCCAGAGTTAATTTTTTTTTTTATTTTATTTATTTTGGATATCCAACAGTACAGTAGAATATAATAACACAGTATGAGATTAAGAACAATGGAAAGAAACAGTAAATGATAGACTACGGTACGTAATAACACGTAATAACAGGACATCATATCAAGTGATTTTTAAAGTTTTACATACAATTTTTAACAAATGAGAAAAACAAAATTATAGGATCATACCTGGAACGTACAAGGAACAGTACAAAGAAGATTATATTCTAGAATCATAACATGGGATTCTAACGTACTTAGGATTAAAAAAAAAAGTGTTATGTACAACCATTACGGTGACACATACATATATTATGTATATACTAGAGAGTGGAATTTTGAGTTATGTTATAAGTTATGAGTTAATTTATGTTATGTTTGAGTATACAATACAATGTGTACTATGGTAATAAGGTGATAAAAAAAATAAAGATAACAGAAGAAAAGTACAAAATAAAAAGACAAAAAGAAAAAAGATTGAAAATAATAAAAGTTGATAGCAATGAAAGGAAAAATATATCATGTATTTATGTTGTCGGAATTTTATAATGATATTTAATGCTGTCGACAACAAGCACATAAAGAAAAATTTTAAGGTAAAAAGAAATTCATAAATATACCTACTCCTGGTTTAAAGGGGCATATAAACGTAAACATCTTTTGAAATCAAAATGCGATGTTTACGTTTATGAAATTACTCAAATATGTTAAACAGTGTATTTATAAAAACACATACCTACCATAAGTATTTTCAACATTTCTCTAATGAATATTCTTCATACAATTTATAAATTACAAATATACTTTTTTACAGCTTTTTTTTTCAATTACTCCATTACTATATGTCGTAGAAAAATAAATATTCTATTTGCTTTATGGGCTATTTTTTATTGCAGATTATCAACTTGTATCATGCTGAGATTGCATTCTGAAAGTTTCATCACAATGTATCTGTGTGTGTGCTATGTGCTGCGAGCTATATACTGGATGCTATGTACGGCGAGTTTATTTTTAATTTTTAATTTATCAATTATAGATAAAAGTACTCATTCGACTCTTTTCAAATTTTGCAAATATGTATAGGTATCTAATACTCGCTTAGACCTTAGATTTTGAAGGATATCTGAATAGTGCTTCTCAATTTTTTAAACGTCAAATATTTTGCAAGCTCAGGAAACTTAAAATTTTATATTTTTATTTTCAAATTTGTTAAAAAGACACATACCATTTCATAAAATGCCATTGAAGAATTGTCATGTTTTCATTATAAAATATTTGAATAAAAAATAATTGAACAAACTCATCTCATGAAAATGCTGAAAAATTTCCATACGATATTTGTATTGAAAATCTTCTCAATGAGTGACTTGTTAGTGAGAAGTTTAGCGTTGGCCACAACCCACTCGTTTCATTTCAAGTCAGGTTTGCTCAAAAAATGCAAAAAATCAACAAATTTTGGGTGTCCAATAATTAAATCACGTATAAATCTTTTTTTACACACGCGATATTTACCCTTATTATGCTGTAACTTCATAGTGTATAAGGCGGATTTGATATATCATAATATTTTCAAGCACTAGTTATGCCCATTAATATCCTCGTTATTAACCCTCTTAATGAAAATCGTTATTGTTGACTTTGTATGTAATAAAGAAATTGTTAAATTTTATCAAAAGATCAAATTAATCAAGATTAAAACATGCACTGTCATCGGGAATACACAAATTTTGAAAGTTTCAAAGCTGTAACTGGTACAGACATGTGAAGTTATAAAAGTTTTCACCTTTTGTTTCTCTGATTCTTCCAGGGGAGGAAGAGCCTCGTTGGACAAGCTTCCGGATCTGAACGCGCTGTATCCTGTGCGTATCTCCTCGGTGTCCAGCAGCGGTCTGCCAGCCAAGACCCTCGGAAGACGCACAAGAAGCAGGAGACTGAGGACAATGAGTAACTTGACCACACCGCTCGATGCCACTACCATGTTGAGACCATTATTCGTGTATTTTACAATCCAGCACATCGGCTCAACGTCATACCAAAATACCAAATAACAAAGTAAACACAAAATTGATTTTTAAAAACAATTTAAAATGTTGTGGAGTACTTAATTTTAGGAATTTTCGATACCTTTTTAATATAATTATAGGAATTTTCGACACCTTTTTAAAATACGGAAAAACAACAGTGAAATTTCACATTTATAAATTTAAATACGTTTTAAAAACTGGTAATTTATAACGATTTTGGTATAACGATTTAAATCAATTTCTTTGGAAAAATGTTATATCACAGTATCAATTGACTTTATTGAGATTATTTAATTTTCATAATCTTTCTAGGTATCATTTGACTTTTACGTTAATCTTCTTTGAATTGATTCGTAGGTATATCATTTATATTTTGTTTACAATTAGATAGATTACGTTGTAAAAAACTTTTGCACATTTAAATAAAACTAATTTACACTTTTCAAATAACTCGGAAATCGAAACACTCGAGTCTTCGTTTAATTGTTGTTATAGTATATCACAAGGTTCACACACTTGAAGATGGCTTTGACTAGATGTACGATATAGAAGTAAACGGGAAGATTCTACGTCAGGAAAGATGTGTGTTAGGTGACGAAGCTTCCATCGAACTAAATTGGATTATTCAGTATTGGTACCTACATATATGAAGGAGGAGGAACCTACTTATTTGTGCACTGTAGTTTCAATGCGTCACACACAACACAACCAGACCGGACCTGCTTTCCAAGTGCAGTTTCTGAAACAACAAATATTACTTATTATTTAAAAAAATATAATCTTATGGTCAAATTTTGTTTATTTATAAAATGATTCAAATAAGTGGAATAACATTAATGTCAAATACATTGTTATATACGTAGGTATTTTTTAACAATTTTCACATAAAATGTCCAATTTTACAATTTACACATTAAAAAAAATATCGTAAAAACATATCAATCAAACAACCGCAAAACAATGTTAAAACATATGGCTGCCTGGACGAAATTGCAGCAAAAATCCTGCCAGTGTAGATATATCACGCATTTATCCAACTATCGATTTGTTCAAGAGAATTTTCTTCTTTAACCTATCGACAAAGTATCAAGCCAAGATACTCGAGATTTGTATGCAGGGTCTATATTTTCCACGGTCTTTCAAACTTTGAAGTCAAAAAACACCAACTTAGAGGCTTCGCAGCATATATGTTCTACATATATACGGATTTACTCGGAATTCGGAGTAGAGCATTTAGTCTTAGTGTGTCTGTGTGTCCCTTCCCCCCCTTATAACTATTGATCCGCTCAATTTACAGAGCCCAATATTTCAAAATATATAGATAGTTATAGGGCCTACATAACTTATAAACTCAGAATTTTGAATTTTTGTTTCAGTCAGGGGTTATCAACTTTTGAATTTTTACTTTATTTTTCCATATATCTCAAAAACCATATAGGCTAGAACTCTGAATATTGTTATAAATATAGACAAATACAAAACCTAAAACATTTTTTATTTAGAAAATCTTTTTTTATTAAAAAAATGATGTGTTTCACTGACTGTATTTCCAAAGTTTTTAAATATATCGAAATTATCCGAAACACTCCAACTTGATAATTTAATTTGCCATAAAAAATATCAGAGTTGTAGTATTTACATTTTTATAAAAATTGAATTTAGTGACGACATCGCTTCATACAATTTGTATGGCATTCGCCTATACACAATATGTAAGAAGACTTAATAGTTAAGACTAAAGACTATTAAGACTTAATAGTTTGATACTTAATCTCCAAACATGCATACATACCATCATGCTGTTTTAAAAATTCTGGGTAGGAAAAATGGACTGACCTCCATACTATCCTATCTTGACTTACATACATACTTACATGTGTTGTATAGAAACAAAATATGTTGAAATATTCAATAATTTCGAGTTATGGGTTTACAGTGTGGTACTTATTCTTCAACTATACATACTATCGCTATCGACAGTTGGATCTCATGTGTTACATGCAACTAGTTTTATCTAATTGTGCTTGTCCTTCTAGTTAAGTTTTATGGAATAAGATTATTTGAATAAAAAAAATATGCTGTGAGGCACTAGCTTAGAAAAGTGTTTCCACTCTTTTCTATTTAGTGTCGTTTAGGAGAGACGAGACTGGTGTGTGGTGACACATGTGACGTGTGTCCTTTTATAAGGTACTGCAAACCCGCACACCTGTCGCTGGTTATCCCACATTGAACGATATGCTGTGATGGTATCTATGTATGTATACACATCTGTGAATTCAATATTAAGAGAGTGAATGATGATAAAAAGTTGTAATATTCAAGTATAGATGTCAGCACTGTTCAACGTAATACAACTGCGAAACGGAGTATTATGTACTATAAAGAGAATTACTCTCAGTTTGACAGCCACATTTTGTTTCCGTAATTTATATAATTTTTGGAAGAACGCCACGTTTGTTCCCACTTGGGTTAGTGGTGTTCATAAAAGTCAAAATTACAAGAGTCTATTAAGGCGGAGTTTACAAAAACTAAAATATATTTGAGGGGGTGAGGTATGATGTGACAGGGGCGAAGAAATATTACGATCATCTGCGAACATACACAACGAACTATATTGACGGAGAATTTAAACTACATCGCAAAGTAGCAATAAGTATAAGCGCTTCTCATAAAAAAGTATATACATTGTTAACTAGCAACTAGATTCAATGAAATTCCCCCAAACAACATTTTTATAAAACATTAAAATTACTCATTGCAAACAATTATGGTATCGAACTCAATTTGAATTCCCAAAAGTAAACGAATAATGGTCGTTATTCGTAAAAAGGTGATATCTAATACGTGCACTGTGATGTGCAGAGAAAGGTCGTCATACAGTTTTTATTACACAGTACCATAAAATTCACTGCAAACGCTATTGAAACTCTAAAACATGTATATACGGTACGCATATGAATACATAGGCGTACCGTGGATTATAGTTTTTTTCTTATAGGTTTTTGGTAAAATAAAAAAACAGCGTAAGTACTAGTTGTAAATTCTTCATATTATGTAAAAAATATTTTAAATCAAGTATTTCTTTTTTTTTTAATTTAAGAATTCCAATAAATAAAAAAATACACATATAAAAAAAACATTGATATTTTTTATTTACTATTGATTTTTTCTAATAATAATACTCAATGACTATTTGCTTGTAGTACACGAAATTAACTTTTGTACAGTAGGTACCTAAATGTTTTAAAAAATATTGTGACAGCAATATCATATGATTATATGAAAAGAGGATATGGAATTAGAAAAAAAAATCATCAAATTTACAATATTAACAGCACTTATGTGCCTTGAAAATATACAAATAATAATAATGATTATACCTATTACAGAAAGTGCGTGTTCAAAGGATTCTATTTTATTCAAACATATGTTTACCTCCATAGTATGATATTGCTTATATCAGTTAATTAAATAACTGCTAATATATAATTTTATTGTGATGAAGGGATTCAATCAAAGAACTACTTACATGATCAACACTGGTTTCGTAACAATTTAAAATACAATATAAAAAATAACTTGATAAATTTGTGATGTCGTGGGTCGGAACTAATGGATAAAAATTAAATAAACTCTAATCTATTCAAGGATCAACACACGAATAAAATCTGTCGATCAGCTCGTATCAACGACGGTGGGCTATGGTTCGTTAATCCTCGTCAATCTTCGGGAGCATTCGAGAATCCCGGGCCGTACATGTTTCAGTCTATATATATAATAAATAATTTACTACAGAAAAAGAATCATGACAATAGAAAAAATGTACATACAAATTATATCAATTTGAAATTCTTCCCCAAAAACGGAATACCTTGTGCTTCGGCGAGGAGATAAACGATAGGGAAAAAGAATTACAGGTTATACAAAGGCACATAATTTACACACGACACACACAAAAACACTCAAAAACATAAATATCATATGGTACAATGAAGAGGTTTCTATTTGATGTTTCTCTTCAGTTCATTATAAATAAAAGAACAAATACAACAGAAAAATACAATAATTAACAGCGGCCAAGAGAAAACAGTTTCATATACATATACAACTTTCATAATCAAAATAAAAAGAAAAAAAAATGTCACCATTCAAATTATGTTGGAGTCGTCGAAATCTATACGTTTTATTTTTGATGAACCTGCTTTATTTTTTATTGCGTCCAATATACATGGAGGATCAAGAACTTCCATATATCTTGTTACTGTAGAATCTACAAGTTCTGAGAGAACACAATCACTGTAGAATTTAATAAATTTATTGATCATTTTATCTTCCCAAAACTTGTCATCCCAATGTACCTACATATACTTTCATGGGAAAACTTGGATCAGTCCAAACAGAAAAGAGACAAGTATTTTTATTTGTATGTAGTTGGCCCAGTACCTGTAAATACCAATCGTGATTTTGGTTTACGCAATATTCGTTATTTTTATCTAATTTCCAAAAAGTTCCTGTTTTTTAGCATTGCTTCTTCAATAGTCATGTCTTTTGCCGAAGACGGACATTTTATTTCTACTGTGATTAGCAAATACGCCATTAGGTGAACCTCTACTTAAACAATCATTAATTTTACTTTTTGCTTGAAAAGACGCTTATTGTGTTTCATAGTAATCTGTCGTCCACGAAGATTACCCATTGTAAAAAAAAAACTTAAAAATATAATTAATATTTTTTTATGTTCCACCACTGTGATCCAATTTGATTATAGATATAATACAAATATAAAAAATACTTGGTAGGAAATTGTTCTATTGAAATTTTAAATATTAGTTGGCTTAAATAGGCAGAAATAAAATTGACGCAGTCCAGACGTCCGTACTCGTTCAAGCCATGCCACGCCGGTGGCACTCTATTGGTAGCACTGGTTTTACTTTACGCTTACATCTCCAAAGGTGGCGCTATTTATTTATTTTTTTATGTTGGTATTTTTGAAAATGCAATGTAAAATTTTCAGACCTTCAGCATACTTCAATTGTGTTTTGTTGTTTGTTGTGACGCGAAACATTTTGATCCTTAAAATCTTGAAGTACCTAAACCAGATAATAAATATAACACGTGTGATTTTGTAAAATTCTTGTTGTTTTCGGTGTTCATCTACATACCTACACACTATCACGCCATGTGATGGTGATGGTGTTATTCTATTGCCAGCTTTTTGTGTTTTTCTATTATCTTCGCAAGATGGCTGACAAGTTTTGTTGTGTTTTGAATAAATTGTCAAGTGAAATACGGCGAAGTGAAGTTATATAGTTTTCCGAAAATCAGTATTAAATCTTTCTTTGTGGAAAATAAATTAAAAAAACCTAATAATCTACAATGCACATTTTATTTAGAACAATGTATTTTATGAATTATTTGGCATGATTTTTGAAATATTGCAAATAAAATCCATCATATGTGTTTTTTTCAATAAATAATGATTGAAAATTGGTTATTTTTTATTTAAGTTATCCTTGAATCCATTCCTCAAAGCTGGAAACATTTTAAAATGGAAATTTAAATTTGCCGTGGACCGGTCGCGTATTCATTGCCCCTATAGCGGAGATGCGAGAAACCTTATGATTATCCGGTTACAGCTTCTATGTATTGAGTGACACATCTGAAGTATACTGAAAGTTTACTTCCATATTATCTGTGAGCCATGCGAGCGACTGATTCACTGATTATCGTTTTTTTCTTTAATGAAACAGAGGTTTATTAAAAAAAATATAACAATATTTTCCAATACTAAAATAATAATTTTAGTGATAGAAATTATTGAGAAGACTATTTTACACAATAATAATGTTGAATATTTGTATTAAGTATAATATTTATACCATTAAAATGCTTAGAAATATATAGAAATTTTATTTTAGAAATGGTATTTTCAATGCTCATTTATAACTTAAATAAAAAAAAAACGAAATTTTACCTTTACCGATCACTAGACAAATATGTTATCTAAAACATTTAAAAAAATCATCTAGTTGCATTAATGTATTTCCGAGTAAAGTCGATTATCATAAAACTCAAAATCTGAAATACTGTTTGATATTTTTTTTAAATGCTTATAGTTACAATTACAAAAAAATAAATGAAAAACTAACTTTACCGATCACAAGAATAAATATTGATAAACAAAATAGTATTTATGTGAGATATATCAAATATTACGTTTAGCCATAATTCTTATCCAAATAATGCTGAACAATGCATATTTTCATGAAGTCCGATAACATCCCGTTAAATTAAACTAGTTGCATGTAACACATGAGATCAAACTGTCGATAGCGATAGTACGTATAGTTGAAGATTAAGTAGACATGGGTAACTCAACAAAATTCCTTGCGTCAACCCAGTAACTCAGGCGCAGCTCACTGAGTTAACCCATAATTGCGTCATGATGCAAAAAAATGAATACGCCGAGTGAGATGTGTACCGCGCACCATCTACATGACACATTCAAAGATTCAACAACTCACAGGCTCTTAGGTACCTACATACAGCGCGTTAATGAACTGCATTGACTTGAGTCAGTAAGTGAGTTTAAGTGAGAATAACGAATAATATGGATATTTTTGAAAGTGATGTCAGTTTATCACATATTACCGTTTATTTAAAGTGTTTAAAGGTAATAATAATTTCAATGCAGTAACGATGCAGCTCACAATTCACTGAGCCGGGTCATTAAGCTATTAAAAAAAATAATAAAAGTATAATATGTAAGTATTGTATTTTATATAAGTAAAGATTATTATTATATTCATTATATTTCATGTAGGTACATTTTTAATAATATCACAACTACTTTTCTTAGTAATTCCCGATTCTACTTTTAAAAGTAGAATCGGGAAACGATGGAGTTCGCGAACTACTTCTACGCCGAAGGACGTTATAGGACCCATTGGTTCTGTTCATCCCCGACGCAGCCGCAACGTCAGACAACACAAGATATCCCCTATCCAGCGAGTTCAACCACTACCCCTAAGAGTCCAACCACACTCGTGAAGGCCCGTGAATCATAGCAGGGGTTACCCTCCCAGCAGCTCCACCAACAACAGACTGCCACAGGGAGCCTTCGCCACGCCCGTAGTATCTACTTTCAGTTCTTCGATTTCCACACCAGGCGCAGCGTTGGCTGCACCGTCTCGTCATCAACTCGGGTACCGCCGAGTGGGTCGTGCCGACCAATCATCAAGGGGGGCTCCTCCACCCCTTAGTACTCATGTTGGCGAATTTCAGGTACACCACCGGACAATACTTTCAGTTCTTCGATTTCCATCGCCCGATGATGCAGACTTACTCATCGCCACGTTTGATGAGTCACCGCCGAGCGAGGCATTAAGGCGTCTGCCCTGCTCTTCCATAGGTAAGAATTGAAGGGGGCACTGACCTGTTGCCCAGAATCCTAGGGTGGGGCTGCAGCCACCTTCAACTTTACTGTCTAGGCCCCTATGGCCACAACCTAGCCCCTAGAATCGGGAAAGTAAGAATGTCGGTTAAAAAGCAGGCAACTCAATACCCTAACACTGTTCGCATTCTCCCGGTCTAGCACTCACGACTCACTGCGCCGTGAGCCAATACATTTCGAAGGAGTGCGTTGACACACCCGACGCAGTGAACTGAATCGACGCAATTGAGCGGCGCAATGCAGCGTTACACAATGTCTATATTAAATAGAAATTTTCTTCTTCTATCGTTTCGTTTCGGCAGCATCCTTAACTCCCTTGTCAGATCAGCAAGTCAGGAAGTCAGTATTGAGATTATCAGTGTGATGGTTTTTAGTACTTAATTGGTATTTTTTGTCTCTTTGGAACACGTTTAGTATTTTTGGTATTTTATGGTACATATTGTGATCCAACTGTCGATTTGTTCAAGAGAACTTTGTTCTCTTAACATATCGACAAAGTACCAATCCAAGATACGCGAGATCGAAGTCAAAAAATACCAACTTAGAGGCTTCGCAGCATATATGTTATACATATGGATTTACTCAGAATTCGGAGTAGAACATTTATTGTGTCCATGTGTGTTTGTCTATATATATGTGTGTCTGTGTCCCTTATAACTTTTGATCCGCTCAATTTACAGAGCCCAAAATTTCAGAATATATTATAAATAATTATAGGCTTACAAAACGTTCATACTCAGAATTTTCGTCAATATGTTAAGAGAAATAATTTCTCTTGAAGAAATCGACAGTTGGAAAACAGAATATCTTAAAATATAAATTAATTTGTGTTTAAATATTTTTTGGTCGGTACGCATTCTTCAATTGTACATACTATCGCCATTGACAGTTAAATATCGTGTGTTACATGCAACTAGTAATATTCAATTATTCTGCGAACATTATTCGTGGTGTATTGAGGATGAGATCATTGACAATTGAAACCAATATTATACTGTTTGTTTTGCCAATACATTAGGAATTTAAACAAATCCTACAAAGCGACTGAAACAATACGTCGAACGTGATGCCCAATACTAAACAACTGAAGTAGAAATATAATTAATACAAAAACGGAAAATGTAAACACTATTGATACGACATGAATATAATAAAAACGACACACGACACGATACATAGAAATTGTTTCCTAAAAACGTTATTAAATATATGTACTTCCCCACCAACACCCGTTCTGCTTAAGGGGACTAATAACGGCCCCATGCAAAACTCAAACATAAAGAATAGGTATAAGAAGAGATCGGAGAATACCAAAAGCTAGCGGACACTACATATATCTAAAGTACCAAAGAGAGATAATTATGAGGAAACAGCTGGCTAACCGTTCATGCACTTACATACAATAACACCGTATTTTTGACAAAAAATCTTGAAGCTACATACAAGGTCCGCATGTACAATGAATCCAAAGGAATTTCCTCGGACATCGTTGTTCTCGTCGTAAAGTTGCCACGGAAAAGCTAGTGCATTCCCATAGGAATGCTCAAAAGTCTCTTCAGGGTTATCACAAAGCTGACATGAGGACGAATCGGATAAGTGAAAACGGAAAAGACTTCGTGAGAAATATTATTTGTACATTTATTGGTAAATAATATACGTGGGCTGCGCGGAGCGCAAATTTGTTTTTTTTTTTTGCTTGGTTGGTATGTATGCAAACCGCCCTTCTCCACCACGAAATTCTCGAGTTATTTGTTGGAAATTATACCCCTACTCGACTAAAGATTGTAAACTGTGTATTGTAACGTTCCCACCCACTCCGTTATATCTAAGACTGCGGGTGCTCTTTAGTAAGATACGCCACAATCACAGGCCCGGTATGGATAACGTCGTGAACAGGACATTACAAAAATTACATATAAACAAAAATTAATAAAAGGAAGAATTTAGATGGAATTATCGAAGCCAAGAATAATGAAGTTATGTTCTTATAGGCTTCCTTACCATATGTTTACTGGATGTCTTCCGTGGGCTTTTGAGTGTCTACATACGTAGAATATGACAAGTTAAAATAAAACATAGAGGTTCCACAGGAACTCAGGCTGCTTAAAAGACTCCTTTTCTTTTATTATCTTTTTGGTTATTTTAATTTTAACCCTTCTAACAGATTTTAATTAATTAAAAAGAGATCCTGTGAGGCAGGATTCAGAAAGGAACATAAAAACAAATAAATAGGGGCAAGGATTTTCTCCTGCTTAAAACGTCAAAGATAAGAGCGCTTAGACACGTATAATTCTCTGTATTTTCTATGAATACATAACATGGAAATCAATGAGCGTGGAAATATAAAACAATAAATAACACAAACAGACCAACAATAAGGTACTTATCAAAACCAAAATAAAATATGAATTATTTGGGTCAACCCTGAACACATACAAATTAACTTCCAATTGAAAAGAGTAATCAATAGAATAACTTCAGAATCTAAAATAAGTCAAAATTAATCTGTGTTAGGATAACTCTGTTTATATAAAATTCAACTTCTACTTGAAACGAGTAATCCATAATACTTTCAGAATTTAAAATAAACAAAGTTAAATTTGTGTTAGGATAACTCTGAATATATAAAATTTAACTTCCAAATGAAGTGAGTAATCCAAAATAATTTCAGAATTTAGAAATAAACAAAGTTAAGTCTGAGTTAGGATAACTCCGAATATATAAAATTTTAACATTTAAATTGAAATGAGTAATTAAAAATAATTTCAAAATTTAAAAATAAAAACGAAGTTAAATCTGAGTTAGGATAACTCCGAATATATAAAATTTAACTTTAATTGAAATGAGTAATTAAAAAAATAGTTACAGAATTTAGAAATAAACAAAGTTAAGTCTGAGTTAGGATAACTCCGAATATATAAAATTTTAACATTTAAATTGAAATGAGTAATTAACATAATTTCAAAATTTAAAAATAAAACGAAGTTAAATCTGAGTTAGGATAACTCCGAATATATAAAATTTAACTTTAATTGAAATGAGTAATTAAAAATAATTACAGAATTTAGAAATAAACAAAGTTAAATCTGAGTTAGGATAACTCCGAATATATAAAATTTAACTTTAATTGAAAAGAGTAATTAAAAATAGTTACAGAAATTAGAAATAAACAAAGTTAAATCTGAGTTAGGATAACTCCGAATATATAAAAATTAACTTCCATTGAAATGAGTAATTAAAAAATCATTACAGAATTTAGAAATAAACAAAGTTAAATCTGAGTTAGGATAACTCCGAATATATAAAATTTAACTTTAATTGAAAAGAGTAATTAAAAATAGTTACAGAATTTAGAAATAAACATTATTAAATCTGAGTTAGGATAACTCCGAATATATAGAAATTAACTTTAATTGAAATGGGTGATTAAAAATAATTACAGAATTTAGAAATAAACAAAGTTAAATCTGAGTTAGGATAACTCCGAATATATAGAAATTAACTTTAATTGAAATGGGTGATTAAAAATAATTACAGAATTTAGAAATAAACAAAGTTAAATCTGAGTTAGGATAACTCCGAATATATAAAATTTAACTTTAATTGAAATGAGTAATTAAAAATAATTACAGAATTTAGAAATAAACAAAGTTAAATCTGAGTTAGGATAACTCCGAATATATAAAATTTAACTTTAATTGAAAAGAGTAATTAAAAATAGTTACAGAATTTAGAAATAAACAAAGTTAAATCTGAGTTAGGATAACTCCGAATATATAAAAATTAACTTCCATTGAAATGAGTAATTAAAAAATCATTACAGAATTTAGAAATAAACAAAGTTAAATCTGAGTTAGGATAACTCCGAATATATAAAATTTAACTTTAATTGAAAAGAGTAATTAAAAATAGTTACAGAATTTAGAAATAAACATTATTAAATCTGAGTTAGGATAACTCCGAATATATAGAAATTAACTTTAATTGAAATGGGTGATTAAAAATAATTACAGAATTTAGAAATAAACAAAGTTAAATCTGAGTTAGGATAACTCCGAATATATAGAAATTAACTTTAATTGAAATGGGTGATTAAAAATAATTACAGAATTTAGAAATAAACAAAGTTAAATCTGAGTTAGGATAACTCCGAATATATAAAATTTAACTTTAATTGAAATGAGTAATTAAAAATAATTACAGAATTTAGAAATAAACAAAGTTAAATCTGAGTTAGGATAACTCCGAATATATAAAATTTAACTTTAATTGAAAAGAGTAATTAAAAATAGTTACAGAATTTAGAAATAAACAAAGTTAAATCTGAGTTAGGATAACTCCGAATATATAAAAATTAACTTCCATTGAAATGAGTAATTAAAAAATCATTACAGAATTTAGAAATAAACAAAGTTAAATCTGAGTTAGGATAACTCCGAATATATAAAATTTAACTTTAATTGAAAAGAGTAATTAAAAATAGTTACAGAATTTAGAAATAAACATTATTAAATCTGAGTTAGGATAACTCCGAATATATAGAAATTAACTTTAATTGAAATGGGTGATTAAAAATAATTACAGAATTTAGAAATAAACAAAGTTAAATCTGAGTTAGGATAACTCCGAATATATAGAAATTAACTTTAATTGAAATGGGTGATTAAAAATAATTACAGAATTTAGAAATAAACAAAGTTAAATCTGTGTTAGGATAACTCTGAATATATAAAATCTAACTTAATTGAAATGGGTGATTAAAAATAATTACAGAATTTAGAAATAAACAAAGTTAAATCTGAGTTAGGATAACTCCGAATATATAAAATTTAACTTTAATTGAAATGAGTAATTAAAAATAATTACAGAATTTAGAAATAAACAAAGTTAAATCTGAGTTAGGATAACTCCGAATATATAAAATTTAACTTTAATTGAAATGAGTAATTAAAAATAATTACAGAATTTAGAAATAAACAAAGTTAAATCTGAGTTAGGATAACTCCGAATATATAAAATTTAACTTTAATTGAAAAGAGTAATTAAAAATAGTTACAGAATTTAGAAATAAACATTATTAAATCTGAGTTAGGATAACTCCGAATATATAGAAATTAACTTTAATTGAAATGGGTGATTAAAAATAATTACAGAATTTAGAAATAAACAAAGTTAAATCTGAGTTAGGATAACTCCGAATATATAGAAATTAACTTTAATTGAAATGGGTGATTAAAAATAATTACAGAATTTAGAAATAAACAAAGTTAAATCTGTGTTAGGATAACTCTGAATATATAAAATCTAACTTAATTGAAATGAGTAATTAAAATAATTACAAAATTTAAAAGATAAACAAAGTTAAATATGTGTTAGGATAACTATGACTACATAAAATCGACCTCCAATCGAAATGAGTAATCAAAATAATTTCAGACTTAGAAATAAACAAGTTAAATATGTGTTAGGATAACTCCGTATATATAAAATTTAACTTCCAATTGAAATGAATAATTTAAAACATTT
Source organism: Molanna angustata (assembly GCA_963576475.1). Classification (NCBI taxonomy): domain Eukaryota; kingdom Metazoa; phylum Arthropoda; class Insecta; order Trichoptera; family Molannidae; genus Molanna; species Molanna angustata. The sequence goes on from OY754980.1 coordinate 28,583,645, forward strand.
TCAGAATTTAGAAATAATCAAAGTTAAATCTGGGTTAGGATAACTCCGGATACATATAAAATTAATATATATATGTAATAACCACTTATGTATGAAAGTACTCGTAAAAAAAAATAACAACAACGGGACAGACAATTGATCTGTCGTTTAAAAGGAAAAGATAAATTTAGAAATCACTTCAATTAAGATCATCACATAAAAGGAATAAATAGGAAATAGAAATCTTTCAAATAAAATTCATCACATAAAACAAATTTAAAAAAAAAATATATGTTTATCTTTCACTTAATGACATCGAATAAAAATAAAATTTATATAAATCCTTCAATTAAGAACATCGCATACAGATGAACTTCAAGAGATAAAGGACAACAAAATTTGTGGTATCTTTGGCTTCAGACTGACAAGAAAAATGCACTAAATATATGAGGCGTATTGGATTTAAATAGATATTCACACTGAAACAAAATAACACCAGAATGTAACTTTTCTACTTAGTAAACATTCAATTTCATAGGTAAGGTTCCCAATTAAAATTCACAGTTTCCTTGCGTAGAACAATCCAGGATAGAAAGAAGAAATATCAACTCAAGGTTCGGTTGAACATTGGCTTGGCAACACTGCATCCCCTTCTAGAGCATTACACTCTCAAGCAAGAAATACGGTGGAATTGTTTGGACCTCTAAGATGGTTACTTTAATTTGTAATCAACTCCTACCTGGTTATGATAGTCAGTCAGATGGTTCTTCCTTTAATACAAATTCACGCTCGAAACTTGTGTCACAAATCAGACAAGGAGAAAAGGTTGTAGTAATTTTCCACAGTGTATTAACTACGAGATAGGTTCCATAATAGACACATGTCACGAATAACAAATTTTCACTTTAATGTTAAATAATTCAAATATCACTCTTTATTGTTATTTAGAGAAAAAAAATGTAGAAACCAATGATTTTATTTTTATATTGTCTCTTCCCGTTAAGACTTCTCTCAATTAAAAAGACCGGCGGCAAACAAAAATATATATATTTTATTATTTTATTTTTCCTTTACTCAAGCGAAAATATTATATTATTTCCTTCTTTGTATTAACTGTTTATAGAGTTCGGATGATAGAAAAATCACTTGTTCAACAAAATACCTAAACCTCATAATATAGTCCTTATAGAAAAATCACTTGGTGTACACGCTTAGTAGACAATTATTTCAAATATTATTATCGCGTTTTCTTTCCTTTATTTTTCTTTTAGAGCAAATTAGAAAATGTCTCAATCACAAAAATTCAACAACTTAGTTATAGCTATCCACTTTAGAGTTCTTTGGAAAGTATAAGGTAAGTTAATTTGACTTCTATTCTCTTCCACACGCAGCCGTCGGACTGAAAACAAAACTTTAAACCCAACGCGATAATAACAAATCCCTTTTCAATTTTAATCGTTCTTTTTTTCTAATGAATAGTCTATACACAAGATTTCTAAAATTCACCAATGTTCAACTTTATATTTGCTTTCCTTAAAAAGAGTCTTTGCACAAGACATTTAAAATTCACCAATGTTCAATTTATAAGTTCCTCTCTCGTCGGCAAAGTAAAATAATGTTCTAAATTACAAATTTTTCCTCTTTAACGAATTAATAAAACAAGAATAAAAATAACACATTAACAAAAATATTTAAAAAAAAACAAGGAATTATACGCGTCGCTTTTATTTTATTTTATTTTTTTTCTTTTTAAATTTTTTCATTCTAATTAAAATATGCTTCGTAGTAATACCATCCTCCAACGGTTGAAGACAACCGCTGGAGGTGGCCGCGAAATATATTCCAAGAGACTAAAATTTATTACATTGAAACCACGGAACGTTTTCTTAAAATAGGATAACTTCCTTTGACCGATAAACTATGACTGACTGAAATCACCTCTCCGGAAATTAAAGTTGAGAATTTGGACGCGCCTCCTGTGACACCATTGGTTCAAATATAACCAATTACAATCAATTAAGGCATGTCCGAAATCCAGGACATAACCTACCTCAAGGGATGCCATCTTTTTGAAATGCAGTAACCATTAGATCAATATTACGAGAAAAATACAAAACAATTTCTTAATTAAAACTTGAACAAACACGACTAGATGACACCAATCTTTCATAAATCACAATGGTATACTAATCTTTTATCATTGTTAAACTTTTTCATAACTATGTTGTGCCAAAATTCCTACATTAAATGTGTCCCTATCAAGTATTTTTGCCATTTTTCAATAATGTTATTAACGGTAATGAGATAGTTATATACAATGATTTGAATGACATTCATAAACAGTCATAATCCGCAAATCCATGCTTCAATTTTCTTTACAATAGGATGTACCAACAGAATCCGAGCAATGTATTTAATATGGTCACCCACACTAGTGTGAGGGCGACTAAATCCATTGCCGCTTTACGCTGACGAAAACGGCCGAAGACTGTCGAAGATTACCGAATTGGGGACATCGAGCGTAGGGCCTCTCTTACACGAGTCAATCGGATTAACCTTGGACGACAAAGAGGGATTTATAGAGAAGCATGCATCAGACAAGGATAGCGATAACATGTGTCATTTTTAATTACTAACTGCGTAATAACCGAGCTGTCAATCAAACTTGTGCTAAAAATAGATTCACTGTTTTCGGGCGGAACAGTCATATTGGTTACCACCCACAAATTCGTATACGAATCTATACCGGATCCGTCGGCAATTATTTAACATATATGAAATCAAATAATAGGTATTAAATAACTCTTACTCCTGAATTATGTTCTATGACTTAATAGGTTGAATCAAAAAAAGGATTTATTCTAGATTAATAATAAATCAACAGATAGAATTAAAAATTATTTTTAACAAGTATTAATTATGCTACAAAACTTTATGTCGCAATCTGTCATGCGACATTATCCCACAATACACCTGTATGTATAAAATGTATTAATCCAAAAAACCTTCAAAGGATTTTCCGCTCATAGATTAATTGTAGGTATGTATTTTCGTCTTCATAGGCTATATTTTCCCGATACAGGTAGATATTCAATTACTGTCGTGACAATTGAGTTATGTACCTAGTACCTACATGTTTCCATGAAGTTCACAGTTTCCTCTTCACTGCATCCGAATTTCCATCTGGCTGGTCAGAAGCATAATATACCCGTTTCTAAAACCTTGCTCTACAACTCAACATTGAACAGAATACACAGTAGGTACCTACACGTGATGCAACCATACAGCCTCTACTTATTCACAAATCCAACCAACACAGGCATCAATCATATTTTTTACGATCATGCTGAATAGTTTATTTCATTGTCATAATAATACTAATAATAATATGTACACGTACTGCGACCTTGTACTTGTGACACCTTGACATTAATACTCCTTAAACAGGGTAGTTAGGACAATCATATTAAAAAGAAATAAACAGAATTATATCCATTGTAATAAAACAATTTATTATAAATTATGCGACAAATCTTGGACCACTATTACCGCAACAATTTGTGATAATGATCTACGTAATTCGACAGACAAATAGGTTGATTTCAATTATTGATAGAAAAATCAAAAAATTTTAGGTTATCAGAATTTTTACTTTCACAGCTGATTTCAAAAACCATCAGTCTATCAAAAACCATCATTAGATTGCATTTGTGCTTATTTTTATTTTTCGTTGCGCCAATAATTGTCTGTCGACAAATTTAATCAATTTACTCTAATATATATTCATATGACTGTGTAAATCATAAGTGTTAGCAATAAAACGCGAGGTGATAATTTCTGAATTTATTTCATATAAAAACCGTCTACAAAATTAATGTATGTAAAGATATAAAAATGTAGTGTTCGGATGTCTCTGCCAACCCTGTAAGGGTCATGGCATGACGGTATGTATATATGTAGTAATATAATCTTTCATACAATACGCCTATACAACAATAATCCTTCGCAAATTGACGAGTTTCACGAATTCTCATGATTCCTTGACTTATAGGGACGTATTACGGGAGTTATTTAAGAAAAAGTTTTTCAAGTAATATTATGTTTACCTCGGCTGCAGGATGAAACTTTATCTATTGCTATTACAGAAACCGAATATATTGTGATGTTGTATTTTTCATCCTGCAACTGATGGTATGGCCTATCAGCGGAGACTTATAATTGCCTGTTTAGTTGCTATCCTAATTGAAAAACTGTAATGTATGTATAGTTGTTGGTCTCCCAAAGAATTGTAAATAAATAAATAAATAAGATGTAAGGTCCCGTAGTGTGAGAATACTACTTACAAAACCTCAACTTTTTTTTATATTTTTCTCAAATAACTCCAATAATACGACCCTTAGTTCAAATAAAACCACCCCAGAAGTAGGTGATCCCTTTCTAATGAAAAATGAATCATCGAATCGGGCGACATGACAAAAATTTATCGCTGATTTTGCTATTTTTTTATTATTTGATCATGGATCCCATGACCAGATCTTCACCAAATTAAAATGGGACCAATCGGTAGATACCCCCTTTCAGACGAAAAAAGAGTCATCGAAATCGGACCACGTGTTAAAAAAATATCGCTAAATATAGGTAGGTACTAAAAAAATATCGCTGAATATAGGTAGGTACTAAAAAATATCGCTGAATATAGGTAGGAACTAAAAAAATATCGCTGAATATAGGTAGGTACTAAAAAAATATCGCTGAATATAGGTAGGTACTAAAAAAATATCGCTGAATATAAGTAGGTACTAAAAAAATATCGCTGAATATAAGTAGGTACTAAAAAAATATCGCTGAATATAGGTAGGTACTAAAAAAATATCGCTGAATATAGGTAGGTAAATACTAAAAAAAATTACGTCTAATTAAGCTGTTAATAACATAGTTCAGCAACGAGATTCGCCACCTATTCTAAATGTAGTGCCTTTTTAGGTGAGACGAGACTGGTGTGTAGGTATACACGTATGTGTGGTGTTTTGTCTTATAAGGTAATGCATACCCGTACACCTGTTGCTGGTTACAGGCCGTCATGGTAAATGCATAATTATTCATTGATTTTTTATGCATTCTAGATTTAATCCTGATGTGACATTGATTCGAGGTGATAGCAAAAATAACTGTTTTTTTAAATAAAAAAAGTCTTTTTTTTATTTTTGTTAAAAAATAACAAAAATAAAAAAAAAACTGTTTTTTTTACATAACTTTCCTAATATAATGAAGGTATGAAAAGGATAAATCTGGCACCTGGGAGTGGTGCTTTTACCAGTGCGCATCTTTCTACAGGTGAAAATTGCAAATTTTAATATCATTCGTATTTTTGTAAGTACTTTATGTGCTCTAATACCATCCATCTATGATTACAATGAAGCTTGGTGATTTTTTCAGAACGCACCCGGGAATATTTTTGAGTATTTTTTTTATTTTCAATTAATTCACTATTTTTTACATATTTCAGTAACAGTAAGTACATATTTCAAAAACGATAGGATTTTTTTTTTGATAATAATATACAAATACAAAATATATTGAAATGATATTAAAATCCGCAATTTTCACCTATAAAGAGGATTTACACTGGTAAACGTAACCTCTACCAGGTGCCAGACTTACGTTTTTCATATCTATATTATAAGAAAGAAAAAATAAAACCATTATTAAAAAAAAATATCGAATATGATGCTATCTTTTGTACGATAAGTTAAATCGATCATGACATAAGTTTAATCGATCTCTTGGGATGATTTTGAAAGCATTACATCATGACTCATCGCAGCTATGACTCCTTAATATAATATTTGACCGATGAAAAATATTTAAGACTACGTGATCCTTCAACATCGGAGTAAGTAATGGAAGTAGGAAATGGTAGTAAAAACGAGTTGTGGCCAATACTAAATTCTCCTTTTGCATGTGTACCTAACAACATAATGCCCAGGAATATAACGTGATACAAAACAAAGACATGTTATATCTATTTTGCAGAATTCCATTAAATAGACGAGAAACTAAATTTAAAACAAAATTGACATACAGGTAGTTAATGTACACTTTTTTCCAATATTGACAATCCCAGAATGCAAAATTATATTTTTATTTCATATGTTTAATGTATATTATATTGCATACATTCAAAAAAAATTAAAAAAACTCATTTTTTTCCAGAGAATGAGAGCGTTTTTGAAGTGACAAATTTAATCGTAGAGAAGAAATGGACAGATGTCTATGGCAAACTAATCATCTCAAGGTCAATGCATTTTACTCATATGATCAATATAAATTCAATTAAACAAACATTTTACGCTTCAATGAAGATACACAATTTCATAGTACGCCAAATATGTTATACACCATCATACACAATGACATGATGTTGAAAATGATAGTTTGCACTATGTCGGCCTTCGTGGCTCAGTTGGTTGGTTATCTGACTGCTGATCCAAAGGTCCCGGGTTCGATTCCCGGTGGAGACACAGTTTTCAATTGTGTTTTCAGTCTGGATCTGTGTAGTCTCCAGAATATGACAACTTGTTATTGGGTACGTGTTAAATTAATATTTGACATAGTACCTGTTAGTTGCCCGAGAAGTAATAAATAAATAAATGTACCCTCATGATATTGATGTAATACATAAGTTGATAAGATTATGACAAAATGCATTGACAATCTCTAAAGAGTCTATTATACTAGGCTAAACTTTTAAACTATCTTCCCCAGTACCCTCAAAGATACTTCTTTGAAATTAAAAACAGTTTTTTTTACATGGCGTGAATTTTGAAAATATTTTTTTTTAAATCGAATATTTTTATTATTGCATATGCGCTAACATTGGATTTTTTTCCCTGTCGGGAGTCAAAGATATTTTTTTACAGATTTAATTATCTCTATAGAGACGATGTTGGAATATTTTACTGTAGGAGAACCGGGAAATCTAGGCACATACAGGGCTTACGACCTGTCATCGGCTGGTTTACGTGATCACTTTATGCGCTTGCGCAACGTTCACCAATTATGTATTGTATATGTACTTGTTTAACAAGGAAATATTCATTTTTTATTAAAAAAAGTAGATTTTTACTTCAATCATCTGCCATCGGAAGTAAGAAGTAAGTAAGTAGGTATGTTTTCTTATTATTAAAAAAATCTTCTAAATTTTACCTTGTCTTCCCGAAAAAATATTGTATGTCACAGATTTGTTGATTTATACAATATTATTTGTTCGTGTTTCATAAATTAGAAGGTAATAATAAAGTGAGCATATTTGTGTACATCCCGTATGCTTAAGGTCATAGACGTTAACAAGGATCTTCTTGACCACTGAGATGATGACTCTGCGACCCATAGCGGGATTGACAGTTCGAGACAGAGTGAGAAATTCTGAAATAGAGGACTTGCGATGTTGAAGATGTTGTGCGATGTGGAATAAGACGACATAAGTGATACCGAGATTGTTGGTCATCCGTATTCCAGGAACAGGGACTGACAAATAATAGGACACTCCTAGAGAAAGCAGAAGAAAAAGTCGACGAGGCGAGAGATGCATGTCGAGATAGAATAATGTGGCCTTCGTTTCTCTCCGCGCACCCCGTGCTGGTCAAGACATGATGGGATGTATCCACGTATGTAGGTATGTAGTGTATATTCATTTCCCGACCATTCAACTATTTAAAGACTAACCTACTAACTACAGCAAAACTCTATATTAAACAAATTCTTATTCACTTTAAAAATGATAAGAAAAACCATATCACTGCTCAACATTCTCACGATACAAGACACAGACATCAACTAATCACTCCGAAGACAAACACTACATACGGACAAAGACATTATCAATACTTGGCTCCAAAGATCCTAAATTAAGTTGCAAAATATATAAAGAACATACATTTAATAGAAAATACAAGACTTAAACATACAATACAAACATGGTTATATCACAAAGGGATCAACTATTGTCAGCAAATTCTCAATTCATAACAACATACACGACAAAACTACTAACATAGGACTCAATAAGTGGTACATAATAATTATATTATATAACAGCTTACAATGACTTAGTAATTAATATTATGTAACTAACCTACCACTTCGGAACAGGCGTGGCCTAGTGAGGTGGTCCATCCAAATCAACCCAATTTATTTGTTATGTTGCTTATATAAAATGTAATTTTTGGTATAAGTATGTAATATATAAAAAAAATTGAAAATATATAAGATCGTTACTCTCCACGTAGTAGTGTATAGTAAAAAATATATAAATAATGCATCATAAAAATACAATGCAATAATTAATGTACGTGTGATGTGTTCAGTATTGCTGTAATAAAATATTAAAAAGTACCTACCTTATAAATATTAATACACGAAGGTAGCTATAAAGATCACGTACGTTTATTTTATTTCAGTTAGTATCTAGGTAATTTGTGGTTAGTCTTCTTTTACGTAGTTTTGCTCACAATACATATGTAGTTATTACTTAGCAATACAATTGATTTATTTTACAGCCAAAGATACATACATATACCTATTATTATATTTGTCAGCCTTCGTGGCTCAGTTAAGAAATCTGACTTCTGAGGTTCCCGAGCTCAATTCCCGGTGAGCTGGACCTGTATAAGACGATAAATATCATGACATGTCTTCAGAATGTAGCAACTTGATAATGGGTGTGTGTTGAATTAATATTTGACATAGTACCAACCTGACTAGAAAACCGACATTTACGGATAACATTATACACCAATCTTCACACCACCCCATATCACACAAAATGGCAGCATTCCACTCTATGTTGACTAGATTAACATCCTTACCGTTAAACAAAGAAGACTTCCAAACTGAACTAACAACAATACAAACAATAGCAGTAAATAATGGCTATAAAATAGACACAATTCAAAAAATATTGAACAAAAAAATCCAAGCAAAATTAATCAAAACGTACATATATCACACTAAATCTAAAGACACACATGACAACTGGAGAAAGATTCTTTATATAGACAAATTGACATATGACCTCACCAAAAAACTACCAAAAAACATAAAACCAGCCTTCTATACAGACAACACAATCGGTAAATATCTAAAAAATAATACCACTAAAAACTCCAATAAATTATTATGCAGTGGGGTTTATGAACTAGAATGCGGAGATTGTAACTGTATATACATAGGACGAACTGGCAGAACAATTGAAACTAGACTAAACGAACATAAACGATGTCTCAACAATAACAATTTTTCTGAATACGCCAACCACATAATAGAAAATAATCACAACTTCAACAATACAAAGGTTAGTATTTTACATAAACAGACTTACGGACTAAAACAAAATAATTTAGAAACTCTTGAAATAAAAAAAGCCCAAAATACTCAGAAAAACATCATCAATAATCTGGTACAACCTTCCTCCTCACCCCTTCTCCAAATGTTCCCCCTAGCCCACTGTACCGCCCCCACCTCTACACCCGCCTCTACAACACCACTTTCCATACACCGCACTCACACACATATTCAGTTTACATCCACCTGAGGAAGGGAACGGACGTTCCCGAAACATGTAGTGAAAAAGTAAACAAATAAGTGGAAACATACAAAGTATAGTTTGTGTTTAATTTAAATTTAAATAATTGATTAAATATGAATTTCCACAAAGTTGAAGCCTCCACATTTGATTATTTACCAACCTGTTAGTTGCCAGAAAAGTTATATGTAGGTTTCAGGGAAAGAGACTCTCTAGGGGGGACATATCTTGTATTACATGTATGAGAATTGGCCATTGCCTTGTTGCTTCCCACCTTTACAAAATCAATTGAATCAACAGTCCAGTTTGTGAGTGTGGTCAGGAGGAGGAGACTATTGACCATTTATTTTTCAATTCCTTCAACCGTATATCTTCCAACAATTTTTATTTTATTTTAATCTGGTTAAAATAACTTGCAAATCCCCAGTCAATATGTCATATATAATGTCTATTCAAAATATTAAATTAACAAACATATCACTTAACTTCTTAGAGTCAAATAACATCCAACCAAGGCAAAAAGCACCCTCTCTAGGTTGAATTGCCATTAAACAAAAAAAATGCACACCTGTCGCTGGTTAACCCACATTGTGTGATATGCCGTTATGGTGTAAAAAAAAATTACAATACTAATTGATTCCAAATACAAAAATACTTATAGCCATTTGGTACAAGCCTGTCTTATGTACCTATCCAATTCTACAATAGCATTTAAATTCTCAACGGACTATCTGCCCAAGAACTATGTAGGTAGGTATGTGATTGTAAGAAATAATATTAAATTCTAATGGCGTACAAAAGGAGGCGATTTTCAGAACAGACAGCTCGCAGGTGTTCATTTGAAAAACAGGGCTGAAGCAGATGCGACGATACGTTTCATTACGATATGATGTACCTATACCTTCACAAAACTAGTACACATAATGTCAAAGTTATACTTTTATATGATGTACCTATACCTTCACAAAACTAGTACACATAATATCAAAGTCATACTTATATGATGTACCTATACCTTCACAAAACTAGTACACATAATATCAAAGTCATACTTATATGATGTACCTATACCTTCACAAAACTAGTACACATAATGTCAAAGTTATACTTTTATATGATGTACCTATACCTTCACAAAACTAGTACACATAATATCAAAGTCATACTTATATGATGTACCTATACCTTCACAAAACTAGTACACATAATATCAAAGTCATACTTATATGATGTACCTATACCTTCACAAAACTAGTACACATAATATCAAAGTCATACTTATATGATGTACCTATACCTTCACAAAACTAGTACACATAATATCAAAGTCATACTTATATGATGTACCTATACCTTCACAAAACTAGTACACATAATATCAAAGTCATACTTATATGATGTACCTATACCTTCACAAAACTAGTACACATAATATCAAAGTCATACTTATATGATGTACCTATACCTTCACAAAACTAGTACACATAATATCAAAGTCATACTTATATGATGTACCTATACCTTCACAAAACTAGTACACATAATATCAAAGTCATACTTATATGATGTACCTATACCTTCACAAAACTAGTACACATAATATCAAAGTCATACTTATAAAAAACACGCAAGGTAATGTGGTAAAATAATTGTCAAATGAACTGAGTTACAGTTTGAATATTATTTTAATAGGACTCCAAAAAAGTTTTTTTTTGTTTTTCCTAAAAAAATGGATACTTGCCTACTGGTAAAAAAATATTACACGTATATGTGTATCTGAGCAGTGTGTCTCAACAAGATGGACGACCTGATAAAGAAATTGAAAGAAGAGTTTAGGCAAAGAAAGAGTAAATGCAGAACTCTTGCCAGTGATCACGAATATAATATGACTTAAATAAACGATGTACATATGGCAGGATAAGGAACAAATATAGGCCTGAGTGAATGTAACTTAAAGAAAGATATAAAGCCAAGAGCGTAGAAGAAAAATACTCGATGACGCAGGAAAAGCCATAGCCACACAAAAAGTAAGTAGTAAGTATGGTGAAAAAAATTCATGTATTTCTATCAACTCAAATATGCCACATCTATCGTTAGTATCCTCTTGTGTCTGGCACCAAATCTGTGTCCAAACCATCATATTAATATATAAAAATCTCGTATCATAATGTTCGTACACGCTAATCTCCTAAAACACCCAACTGATTTCAATGAAATTTCCTACATTTGTATAACGCCAGACTCCTCTCTCTTGACATACTTTTCTCGCTTCGCCCATGCATCGTCTCGTACACGCTCTTCTGTTATTCTTACATCTATAATTCTTACACCCGCCCCCCCCAAGATTTTTTTATATGAATAATGGGTCGTAATTAATTTTTAAGTTGTGTAATCTTTCAAAGGATGGCAGTCTGAACAAATCTATTAAAATCTGAGGGGCTACTCATGACACGTTCTTAATACGCTCTTAGCTTGCCTTAATTTTAAAAATATATAAATCAGTACTCGATCATAATCCAATATTAATCTTTCTCGACATTTAATCGTGAAAATTAGTTGATATCAACGTTTAGCATGAAATTGTCATATTGTTGTATAAATTAATATTATTATTTAATTTATTTAACCTCAAAGATTGACAAAGTCTGAAGCTGATCTAAATTTTACTGTAATCAACTTCATGAGTATAGCCTTTCTGTATTACGCATCTAAAGAAGATACGCATCTAAAGAACATGAAATTTGTATAAAAAAAACATCTAAAAAACATAAATGTTCGAAAAAAATGATAGAATGAGGTCTATATTAAATGCGGTCTTCGTAGAAGGCGGTCGGTGGCAGAACAACGTCTGCCCGGGTATTTTCAACAACTATAATGAACAAATAGACCGTACATGAAGCAAATGGCACGACGGACGCCTCTAATATTATTTGTACATTCAATCGTCAGTTTTGATCTAATTGGAAAAATATTTATAAAACCCAACGTTTCATCACGGTTTATTAATTTTTACACTTGAACAGACACGCTTAACGATTTAACTCGAAATATGAAGTGGATTTTTTTACAAGTGCGAAGTAGGTACCTACCTACATAAATAATGGAAGTCGATCAAATCTAATTAATTTGAAGTGTCCGAAATTTATTGGAAAAAATATTAACGACAGATTTATTAAAAACTTTAGATAAATAAATATATGCAAAGATGGGTCCGTGGCAGAACAGTTAGAACGCTTTACTATTAATTCAGTAGACTTGAGTTCGAATCCTGCCTTGATTTATCACGTACACATACTATAGTAAAATCGAAGTTCCAAGAAGATATTCATTCTTTTGATTAATAAATATCTAGAGATGGATAAGAAAAAGAAGGCACACGATACTGCGGAAACTTAGTCAAGATTCTATACTTTTATTTCATATAAACAATTATATAAGTTGAATATTTCTGTGGGATATAATCCAAATTATTTTTTTGCCAAATCATAACAGACTATTGAGGTGGTTTATACCAAATTAAAAAATATGTATATAAAATTTAAAATTGCATTATTTTGTATTGTCACAATGTATTTTGGTTATTTATAATGTAAAAAAGTGTATAGTGAATTGTAATAAATCATTATATGTAATGATTTAATTAGAACTAAATAGTTTGGCATTTATTTTTGTTTGCAACATTCATCTGTTATACAATTTCCTTTAAGCAAATTATATCAAATGATAATCATATTATCTGATTAATTAAAATAGTGATGTGGATGGTCATGGTATTTGATCTACCATTTAACTGTAGGTATGGTCTTGAGTCTTGACCATGCTATTTTTTGTTTGGGAGTATTAAAAAAATGTTTTCCTATAAAATGTCAGTAAATATAATAATAATACCTATTTTTATCTAAACTTGTAACTATGTTTATTGTCAAATAATGAATGCAGTTATTTGCGCTGTAGATATTGAAATATTATTTTGTTATTGTGAAATTAGGCTAAGCTGTTTGACTCGGATAATTAATAAACAAAAAATGTTGTTTCATAATTTGATGCGGTTATATCACACGGAATCTTTATATTTTAAAACTAGTTGCATGTAACACATGAGATCCAACTGTCGATAGCGATAGTATGTATAGTTGAAAAATAAGTACCAAACTATAAACCCATAAATACAAATTATTTAATATTTTAAGATATTTTGTTTTCTATACAACACATGTAACTAGGTATGTATGTCAAGATAGGATAGTATGGAGGTCAGTCCTTTGATCCTACCCAGAATGTGAAAACAGCATGATGGTATGTAGGTATGTATGTTTGGAGATTAGTATCAAATTATTAAGTCTTCTTAGATATTATGTATAGGTGACTGCCATACAAATTGTATGAAGCGATGTCGTCACTAAATTCAATTTTTATAAAAATTGTTAAAAAAAATTGAGATGTACTTCTACAATATTAAATTTTTTTATAGAAAATTAAATTATCTAGTTGGAGTGTTTCGGCTTTTTTCGATATTTTTAAAACATTTGGAAATATAGGCAGTTAAACTCATAAATTTATCATAAAAAAAAATATTTTTTACAGAATTGTGAAACAAAAATTCACAATTCTGAGTATAAAAGTTTTGTAGGCCTATAACTGTTTATATATTATGAAAATTTGAGCTCTGTCAATTGAGCGGATCAAAAGTTATAAGGGACACACACACACGCACGCGCACACACGTACGCGCACGCGCACACACACACACACACACACACACACACACACGCACACACAAAACTCACATAAAATGTTCTACTCCAAATTCTGAGTAAATCCATGTATGGAAACATATATGCTGCGAGGCCTCTAGTTGGTGTTATTAGCATGCAAAAAGTCAACTACGCCATACAAAATGTTCCTTCGTACACGCATCTTGGCTTAATAATGTCGATTCATTCAGAGAATTGAATTCTCATGAACAAATCGACAGTTGGAATAAATTTATAATCAATAACAACCAAGAATAAAGTAAGATTTTTGGTGAAAAAACATCAATATGCTCTTAATTGACACCCCTCCCCCATCCTCTCTCATATCCCACAACCTCTATCTTCCTCTTTTCTTTGTTGCTGTGTATTAAACATTTAATAATGGTACGTGTTTATCTTTCTGTTTTTCTTTTTTAATTTAATGTACACTATTTATGGTCTCACGTTGCTTTGGTTGGTTGGAAGAAATTGCTTTATGGCAATAAACCCGCCATTATTCACAAAAAATGTACATGAAGTAAAAATAAATGCACGAAAAAATTGATTTAAATTTTATCACTCATTTTCTTGTTAAATAAAAAGTAGGTACCTACCTATGTAGATAAAATTTTGTAAACTGTAAGAATCTATTTAAGGGTCGTATTTCAAGAGTTATATGAGAAAAATGTAAGAAAGATCTAAGTTCAACTTTTTCTTACATTACTCCTTATGGATTCCTAACTGGAGGATGCTACGAAGTTTTTGTATGAGAATTGGAATTGCAGAGACATAATCTAAAGGCTACGACTATTTACACGACTCAACCATAGACGAAAACCAAAAATAACCACAGAAAACGCAGATAAATCAAGTTATAAAAATATTTACCTTTGTTTATTACCTTTGTAAATATTTACTTGGTTATAATTGTAGATCTCGATGAAAAAATGATTTATAAAATTAAGTAAATGTAATAAGATGCCAATATTATTTATTTTTTCTTCAAGTTGGTTTCCATGATGCATTTTTATGACCATTGAAAAAATGACAAATATTTTTGTATTTTGATTTATCTGCGCTTTCTATGGTTATAAATGACCTAAAAACATAGACGACGTCAGAAAATTTGTCGTGTAAATAGACACTTTTTGGCGGGAAAACGCTTTTCCCGCCAATTCCGGTCATAAAAATAGTGGCAACGTAATCTAAATACTAGCGCATGCCCGTCGGCGTAAACTAACATTTGCGAATTGGCAAAAAATAAGGTTGATAACGAGGAACCTTACGAGTGGTTTAATAGTGGTTTAAAACGTTTAATTAGGTGAATGTTACCCAAAAATATAGCTATTTGTTTGAAAAGGGAGGGAAAGAGCATTTTCGCAGAAACCAAAATAATGACAGCTACGCAAATTTATTAATACAGATTTATTCTTCAAAATTACTTTAAAAATGAACACAAAACACTAGTAACAAATAAGTATAAGACCAGACAAGTAACTTCCGGTAAATATAATATACCTAGAGTAAATAACTATTACGGTGAAAGAACACTACAGTATTCAATACCAACAATTTTTAACAGCTTGCCCTCAGACTTAATTGGATTAAATTCGTTTAATAAAATCAAAAGATCCTGTAAAAAAATAATTTTCAACGAATAATGTTCTTTTCCTTCCTTTTGTTTTATTAATTTATTACTTTTCCTTTTGTTTTTGTTCTTACTCTATTGTATTTTTTGGGTTTTCTTCTATATGTTTTTTTTGTTGTTGTTTTTATTCTAGTGTTGTTTTGGATCTATCAAAATATTTTTATATTGTTAAACAAATTCATTTTTTTGTCGTTGTTGGTTAGTTTAAGTTAGCATTTATATTGTATGATATAGAAACCCACCGATAACCATATATGGTTAGTGGGATCTTTTATAAATGAAATTATGTTGAAAAAAAAAAAAATAATAATAATACTAAAATACAAGATGTTTTCGGTGGATGATGATTTTATAGGCTTCGTGGAATGTGTATTTGGTAATTTGGTCAAATCAAATACCGAGTAGCAGAGTAGAGTAACAGAGTATCCAGCGATTCATACGAGATGCCAAAAATTCGCTGGAATTTCAGAAAATTCGTGACATAGAGCTGTCAGTGTAAGCTTGGTTACATAATGTTTGTGTTGTTACGACAAAAAAACAATTTACATGTCAGTCTAAGCCCATAGAAAGCTATCTGTTCTTCCCCCACCACCACCCGTTCTGCTTATGGGGACTAATAACGGCCCCTTGCAAAACTCTGAAAGAACACAAAGAACATATGAAGAGTCCGGAGAACTCTAAAACCTTGCAGACACTGCACTTAATGTGCCAAAGAGAGCTAATCATGTTGAAACAACTGGCTCACTGCTCAGTGATAGTGAAGATAATAGTGCACCGAATTTAAGACAGAAAGTCTTGAAAGCCCTAAAATTGCTCTTCGTGGCTACAAGGTCCGCATGTCCAATGGGTCCAAAGAAATTCCCTCGGACATCGTCGTAGAGTTCTCGTCGGAAAGTTGACACGGAGAAGTTAGTGCATTCCCATAGGATATGCTCAGAAGTCTGTTCAGGGTTATCACAAAGCTGACATGAGGACGAATCGGATAAGTGAAAACGAAAGAGATAGAAACGCTATCTATCTCTTTTCATTATACACAATAATGATAAATGCTACGCAATCGACCATAAGTTTGGTGTAGTATTTAGTATTTAGTTAGTAATGTCTCTGGAACGCAACTGCTAATTTAAGAATACTAAATACTCCACAGTGAGGTTAGGAGTTAGTATTTAGGTTCCTAGGACTGTGCATTCGGGTCTTAGACTTTGTTAACCAATCAATCTTGTTCTTGTATCCTTGATCGTGGTCTTATTTAAGACGAGACTGATTTTGCAGATCACTAGTTTAATATGCGATTTTAATTAAAAATTAAATTATTTTTCAATTAAACTCCATAGAGGATTGTACACATTCAAAGATCAGGGACTGATCATCGTTTAGGTTAATTACAAAAATAGCTGCGTCTCCAATTAGTGCCATTTCTAATGTCAATTTATCCCTTCAAGTTGTTAATGAAATGATCTCACATCATTGCAACAATAATAATAATAATTAGTCGGCAGTTTCAAGTTGAGCAGAGACAGACCTATATACCTACCTACATACAAATTATGTATAAATACAGAGAAGAAGGCTCCTGAGGTCATATTCATTTGATTCAATTGCCTTTTTAGTGAGTAAACAAAAGAAATAGATATGATGTTAATGGTACATACTGTACAAATTATCGCAACAATCCGTCGAATGAATTCTTCGCAGAGGCAATAATACTTTTGGTATGTACGTCGTTATTATATTATAGGTATATCGTGGGAATGATTTCGCCATGAGGCACCGGCTTAAGATAGTGCTTGCACTTTTTTCTGTTATTTTTTTTATTTTACTATTTATATAATGACATTTTTAATATATAGTTATAGTCAACCATCGAAACCCTCAGGGTTTATCTGAGGTTGACGAGTTCAGTATTTTGTATTTTATATATACATCCATATATGTATTTATATATAACATATATGCTGCAAAGTCTCTATGTTGGTGTTTTTTAACTTCCAAAATGTAGACCTGGCCATAAAAAATCCTATACGCGGTCTTGGCTTCAAACTTTGTCGATTGTCTAGAGAAAAAAATTATCTCTGACAAATCGACAGTTAGATTAATTGTTAAGTCACAATCTATCCCTCTCCTTTTCCTTCCTTCCCTTTGCTACGTAAGTACCTAATATTTATCCCTAAACACCTGATCTCGATTTCC
The DNA here is from genome assembly GCA_963576475.1 of Molanna angustata. NCBI lineage: Eukaryota > Metazoa > Arthropoda > Insecta > Trichoptera > Molannidae > Molanna > Molanna angustata. Next base: position 28,601,778 of record OY754980.1, read on the forward strand.
TCTTCTTGTTCCTTCCCAATCCCTTTTTTGTTGCTATGATGTTTTCTTTTTATTTATCTTGGTGTTATGTGTATTTTACTTTTTCTTTTGTAGCTTTCATTTTTTGTTGATGTACATGTATAATTCTGTCACTCTGTAATCAGCCCCCCTAGACAACGTGTCAATTAGCTCAAGAAAATAAACAAGAAAAGATCCAGTCACGTGACAACTGTCACTTCCATACATTGAGTTATATTTTGTTGTTTCCTTTCTTGAGCTAAATGACACGTTGTCTAGGGGGGCTGGTTGGTTGGAAGACATTGCCTAATGGCAATAAGCCCGCCAGTGTGCAATATAATTGTTTATACTATGTACAAAAAGTTAAATAAATAAATATAATATGAATTTGCAGAATACAAAATAACTATTTTTTGTTTTTGTACTGTGACATGAGACTTGAGTACTAAACACTTAAATAAATATATTTGTACCTACAATAATAATAATAGAAATCGACATAAACAAAATGAACACAGTATGTATGTAGAATCTTTTAAACATCAATTAAGTAATATAACTAGTTGCATGTAACACATGAGATCCAACTGTCGACAGCGATAGTATGTATAGTTGAAGAATAAGTACCAAACCCACAAATACAAATTATTTATTATTTTATGATATTTAGTTTTCTATACAACACATGTACCTAGGTAGTCAAGATAGGATAGTATGGAGGTCAGTCTTTTTTTCCTACCCGGAATATGAAAACAGCATGATGGTATATGTATATTGTATGTTTAGAGATGAAGTATCAAACTATTAAGTCTTCTTTGATATTGTGTATAGGTGACTACCATACAAATTGTATGAAGCGATGTCGTCACTAAATTCAATTTTTATAAAAATTGTTAAAAAAAATTTGAGATGTACTGCTACAATGTTAATATTTTTTATATAAAATTAAATTATCTAGTTGGGGTGTTTCGGCTTTTTTCGATATTTAAAAAAAAATGGAAATATAGGCAGTTAAACTCATAAATTTATCATTAAAAAAATACTTTTCTTAATAAAAAATGTTTGAGAAACCCTGGAATTTTTTTGAAAAAACTAATTTGAGATTTTGTATTTGTCTATGTTTATACCAATTTTCAGCGTTCTAGCTTTTATGGTTTCTGAGATATAGGGAAAAATAAAATAAAAATTCAAGAGTTGATAACCCCTGACTGAAACAAAAATTCAAAATTCCGAGTATAAAAGTTTTGTAGTCCTGTAACTGTTTATATATTCTGAAATTTTAGGCTCTGTAAATTGAGCGGATCAAAAGTTATAAGGGGGGGGACACACACACACACACAGACATACACACACACAGACACACACACAGACACACGAAATGTTCTACTCCGAATTCTGAGTAAATCCGTGTATGGAACATATATGCTGCGAAGCCTCTAAGTTGGTGTTTTTTGACTTCAAAGTTGGAAAAGCCGTGAAAAAAGTAGACCTCTCCATACAATTCTCGCGTATTCTGGCTTGATACATTGTCGATATGTTAAGAGAACAAAGTTCTCCTGAACAAATCGACAGTTGGATAATATGTATTATGACACATTGTTCACAAATGAAGTGATCAAAAACAATGATATTGTGCCTATGTATGTATGTAATATGTAGTTAGGTACCTACCTACTGTGACACCTTTAATAATGTAACTGCGGAAGGTTAATTTAATTTATATGTTATTATGTGTAATGCATTTGACACCAAAATACTGACTTAATTAATGCATTTACATTTGAAGGACAATACCGCCTCGTAAATACAGTAAGTTGTATAGGTAATGCATTCTCTTACAATTGACAAATACATTTCAATACAAGTAGGTACCAATTGTCGGAAGAAATTACGATAAACGGTTTAATTATATTCTGTATATGTTCTAACTAGTAACTTGTGTTCAGAGATTATCGATCTTCAAATAATAACTAGTTGCATGTAACACATGAGATCCAACTGTCGATGGCGATAGTATGCATAATAAAAGAATACGTACCAAACTATAAACAACACAAATTAATAAATATTTGAAGATATTTTATTTTCTATATAAAACTTGTAGGTAGGTATGTTTGTCAGCATAGGATAGTATGGAGGTCAGTCTGTTTTTCCTACACAGAATATGAAAACAGTATGACGGTATGTATGTATGTTTGGAGATTTAAGTATCAAACTATAAAGTCTTCTTACATATTGTGTATAGGAAACTACCATACAAATTGTATGAAGTGATGTCGTCACTAAATTCAATTTTTATAAAAATTGTTAAAAAAAATTGAGATGTACTAATACACTGTTTATATTTTTTATATAAAATTAAATTATCTAGTTGGTGTGTTTCGGCTTTTTTAGATATTAAAAAAAAATGGAAATATAGGCAGTTAAACTCATAAATTTATCATAAATAAAATATTTTTCTTAATAATAAATGTTTGAGAAACCCTGGAATTTTATAAAAAAAAACTGATTTGAGATTTTGTATTTGTCTATCTTTGATAGACAAATACAAAGTCATTTCTGAGATATATGGAAAAATAAAGTAAAAATAAATTCAAAAGTTGATAACCCCTGACTGAAACAAAAATTCACAATTCTGAGTATAAAAGTTTTGTAGGCCTATAACTGTTTATATATTCTGAAAATTTGGGCTCTGTAAATTGAGCGGATCAAAAGTTATAAGGGGGGGACGGACACACAGACACATAGACACACACACACACACACACACACACACCCTCTCACACACACACACACACACACACACACACACACACACACACACACACACACACACACACACACACACAAACTCACATAAAATGTTCTACTCCGAATTCTGAGTAAATCCATGTACTGGAACATATATGGTGCGAGGCCTCTAGTTGGTGTTATTAGCATGCAAAAAGTCCACTACACCATACAAAATTTTCCTTCGTACACCCATCTTAGCTTAATAATGTCGATTCATTAAGAGAATTGAATTCTCATGAACGAATCGACAGTTGGATAATAACTAGTTGCATGTAACACATGAGATCCAACTGTCGATAGTGATGTACAGTTGAATTGAGTTGAAGAATAAGCACCAAACTATAAACCCATAAATACAAATTATTTAATATTTTAAGATATTTGGTTTTCTATACAACAAATGTACCTAGGTATGTATGTCAAGATAGGATAGTATGGAGGTCAGTCCTTTGATCCTACCCAGAATGTGAAAACAGCATGATGGTATGTATGTATGTTTGGAGATTAGTATCAAATTATTAAGTCTTCTTAGATATTGTGAGTAGGCTACTTCCATACAATTTGTATGAAGCAATGTGTGATGTCGTCACTAAATTCAATTTTTATAAAAATTGTTAAAAATATTTGAGATGTGCTAATACAATGTTAACATTTTTTTATAGAAAATTAAATTTTCTAGTTGGGGTGTTTCGGCTTTTTTCGATATTTAAAAAAAATGGAAATATAGGCAGTTAAACTCATAAATTTATCATAAAAAAAATATTTTTCTTAATAAAAAATGTTTGAGAAATCCTGGAATTTTTTTAAAAAAACTGATATGAGATTTTGTATTTGTCTATGTTTGTACCAATTTTCAGCGTTCTAGCTTTTACGGTTTCTGAGATATATGGAAAAATAAATCAAAATTTCAAAAGTTGATAACCCCTGACTGAAACAAAAACTCACAATTCTGAGTATAAAAGTTTTGTAGGCTTGTAATTTTTTATATACTTTAAAATTTTGGGCTCTGTAAATTAAGCGGATCAAAAGTTATAAGGGGGGGACAGACACACAGACAGACACACAGACACACACACACACACACACACACACAAAACTCACATAAAATGTTCTACTCCGAATTCTGAGTAAATCCATATGGGAACATATATGCTGCGAGGCCTCTAGTTGGTGTTATTAGCTGGCAAAAAGTCCACTACACCATACAAAATTTTCCTTCGTACACGCATCTTGGCTTAATAATGTCGATTCATTAAGAGAATTGAATTCTCATGAACGAATCGACAGTTGGATAATAATGATTTGAATTTTTACACAATTTTGAATTTTTCTACAGTAGGCTATATATGAAATTTAAATTTGTTTAATATTTTTATAGTGAAATAAGTTTTAGAAAAACCCTTTTTATTTTTTTAATGAAAGTAAATAACAAACTACATGGCTTATATAAATTACTTTACTTCAATCAAAAGAGAATATATGAAAATCTATTGGCTGAGTTTTTTATAATTACAATTCTTACTATAAAAAAAAAACTAAATTTTACCCGTTTCTTCACGAAAATACATTGTATATCACATATTGGCGATATACTTACAATATTTTCTCGTGTTTCATACATTAGGAGGTAATTTAGTGTACATATTTGTGCACATCTGTACGTATGCCCAAGTTATACAAGTGTCTTAAGGTATTGGTCACAGTTCCGTATCGTACAGATCGGACGCATTTTATCAAACGGCCAATGCCAACGCCATTGCACGGAGATGTGAAATCCTGTGAAAAAGATATGAGACTCAGATATGTATTTGAAAATACATGTTTATACAACAGTGTTTCAAAAAAATACTCGTTTATTATATAATGGAGATTTGTCCGTTACGGAATTCGACTTTTCTCATAGTATTTAATAATGATAATATGTACTTTACAGGTAGGTACTTATACTACAAGATTAACAATCGCTTAATTATTTTTTAATGTTTGTATTTCACTATACACGGTGAAGATTCAATAGGTTACTTACCAAATTAATATGAATCACAAGTACGAATAAAAAAAATAATTATTAGATTTTTCGTCAATAAATAAACGTTCATTTCAAAAACTCATAAAAAACGCGATTGTTTTAAATTAGATCAAGTAAGTAATGAATTTCAATTACAAATACACGTACGTACCTACACCTAATTTATCTCGTACAAGGTTTGACCATATTAAAAGATTTTATAATGATCGACTAAAGTAGGTAAATATAAAACACGGACAAAAAAGTATCAGTCCTAAAAAAGACAAAAAACATATGAATATATTTAATTATGAAAGATGGTTATTAAAGAACCTGCAATTTGACCAAAAGTAAGTGAATCAAATTCACTTATGAATAAAAGAAACAAAATAACTATTTGAATAATATTTTTGTAAGGAGGAATGTTATCGGGGAGCACGAACGAAGAAGAGGTATGCAGATAAGACAGCAGTGTGTGAGTCTGTTCATTTATAAACGACATGGTGTAATATTTTATTGTGGTTCATAGGTATCTTTCACCCTATAACTTATGTAATAGTATATACTGTACATCGAGTTCCCCTTATATAATAGCAATTATATATATATTTTTTTTAATAATATTTCTAAAGGAAACGGGTTTAGTATTGTGTTCTCGATTGTAGTTGTATATAACCAAGAATCACCTGTCAAAGACACGTACCTTTAAAACATCAGTTTCAACAGATGACACAAATGTTCCCTAGACATAAATGTATGAACATGGCCCAATTTTAACACATGATCAAAAATATCAAAAGAATACATATTATATGACACTTAAATAAAACATATTATATGTACCTCCATACCATATCGTATAGGAATACAATTACACAAAGATAATTGAATTTGATCTTAAGATTATTTTGAACAACCTGATTCAACAATATTTAATTAGGTATATTCAAGAAATATGTCAGAAAAAAATCACACACCCAGGTCGTCTAGACCTCTAGACCACAGAGTAACATCTTCTAAAGGGAGTTAGACAGAGTTGACAAGGCGACTTATTATGAAGGAACCTTTGGTGTGAGAGTTCGTATGAAGTGAATTGGATTGCCTCTAGGTGTACGCAGTGCTCAAGAAAATAGCACTTTCTCTGGAAAACTGAAAACAACTTTGTACAACGTAGAGCGACACAAGGTTTAACTATTTAACGGAGCTGCTCGTACCACCACCCGTTCTTCTAATGGGGACTAATTATGGCCACCCGAAAAACACAAAAAAACGTAAAACTTAAAGTGGCTAAGAGAGCTGATAACGGAGCTATATTTTTTTATTCAATATTATATAAAAAAAGAAGACGTTATCTTTCCAAACGCTTGTAGTGATTATATTATAAAGAAATGTGTAAATGATTGTCTATATTAAAACAGAAATTGTTCCTAGTCTTGGTTAGATAGACAAAGATATATATTTTTTGTATTGTTTTTATTTGTCCTTTGCATAAATTGCTCGAGAAATAGATAGCGGGTTTGCCGATTACACGACGACAAGTATAAATTAGTGGAACACAAGAAACCAATAAATCATTAAAATTATTTTTAAATCTGAATTTGAAATCGTAATTTTGGTAGAATTTGTGTTTTTATGAGTATTTTCTTTCAAGCAAATAAAATATTATTGTATATTCTGTTAGCAGAGAAGTTCTATGTATATCGATTTCATAGAGTTGATATTATTAATAGCACAAATGTATAAGGATTTGCGGTTTATTATGCAATACACGAATTATCTACGTATCTAAGTACACATTGTGCTTCTTATTCAAGGTGTTACGCTAGTCAATGCAACTATAGTTGTAGACAAATTTGTTGAACTTTTAGCCGTGAAGGGGGGCGATTTGCATGTAAACCAAAGAAAGCCAAGATGTTTGGCGAAAATTATACATATTGTGTGACGGTCCGGTCTTACCGACAGTAAGCAAGGAAAAACTATAAATTTTACAAAAATACGAGTGTTTTATAATAATAATAATAATAATTAGAATTTATAAAGCGCCGTTTAGTGATACAAGATCACTCCAAGGGCGCTATGGCTTATTTGTTGGCTCTGCTAAACATACATACCATCACGCCATGTCCCTTGAGGGGTAGGCAGAGAGAACCGAACGCCACATTTTCCTATCCTGGCACGCATCCCTCGCTTCGTCCACATTCATGCATCGTCTCATACATGCTCGTCTATTGCTCTAAACAAAGCAGTCGTTTTAGCTCATGTTTAAGCGCCTTCTTTCTTCAGTGATTTCATTTAGGTTTCTGGAAAGAATATTGATACAATAACAAGATTTTTCGATATTTTAAACGTATTCTGGTTTTTTTTATTCAATTTGTTTTAAGTGATATGATGCAGTGTCAACTTAACAGATAACGCAGCTGCGAGGCTTATCTATGGGGCTGACAAAAGATGCCACATAACGCCTCTCCTTAACGAGCTGCACTGGTTGAGATGCCCCAGAGCGAATAGACTATAAAGTGTGCTTGATGGTCTTCAAAGCTCTGCATGACTTGGCTCCGCACTACATTCAAGAACTATGTCAAAGGAATACACCACCACAAAGACGTTTAACATTGAGATCATCAGAATCACAAAGTATAAATTATTTAAGGGAATTGGATACGGCCTACTATGATCGTGGTTTTAGTATAAACGGACCCATTAAGTGGAATAAATTGCCTTCTGACGTACGTGGAGCGCAGAGTCTTGGGACCTTCAGTAAATTACTTAAGACTTCTTTGTTTCGCAGAGCCAACAACTAAGTGAGAGCGCCCTTGGAATGGTCTTGATATCATAAAACGGCGCTATATAAATTTGATTATGATTCAATCTTTTCACGGGTTAACCGGTGTAAAAAAACTAAACAACGGAGGAGTTCTCAAGTTGATTAGTTATTATGTATAATGTTTATGGTGGTGATAACAAGAATTTTCGAAATATCGAGCATGTGTTTATAATCACACTCTTTTGAATCTGTGTGATTATAAAATTTGGCAGATCAAGTTTCTTAATAGATTCATTTATATTTTTTGGTACAACTCCTGTAGATGATATAATAAATGGTATTATTGTAACTTTATTTTGTCCCCATTGGGTTTTGATCTGTTCTGCTAGAGGGGGGTATTTTTGAATTTTTTCTGTATATTTTTGTTCTAAATTTGTTGTATTAGGAATAGATATTTCAATTAAATGGGTTTGTTTTATTATTATTATTATTATGCGACCGGTTTTATGCGACAAGTTTTTCAACAACAGAAAAAACGGGCGTGCCAATAATAAACATTCCAGATTTTAAAAAAATCAATTGTGATAACAATATGGATATCAAATTAAACAGGGGGCCACGTCTGGTCAACCGTCGGAATCAAAACCATCCATGTATACCCATATCATGGATATTTTATTTTCATTTCATATCATTTCATTTCATTCCAACCGACTTCCAAAAACGGAAAGGTTACCAATTAGACCAAGTTTTTTTTTGTATGTATGTTCAGTGATTTATTTTTACTGCGTTGTCCGATTTACATATTTTTTTTATTCATTAGAAAGGGGGTATCTTCAGACTGGCCCCTTTTCAGTGCGGTCAAGATCTGATATTGGGATCCATGAGAAAAAATATTAAACTCGTTAATTATCACTTCAACAATAGCAATTCTTAACCATTATTATACGATTTTAATGTTTTTTTTTAATAGGAAGACTAGTGCTTCAGAGATGATTTCATATATAAGTTTTATCGAGTTCTAATGCGAAAATATCATCTAACTCTTCAATTTCCAAAGGCGTCCGCAAAATGTATAACATGTATTGGCGAATTGTGTGAAAGATATTATTACTACATACATACATACCATCACGCCATTTCCCTCATGGGGAAATGGTCACATTTTTGTATCTTGACACTTATTTATTTTTGAAGTCGTTTTTTATATGAAAGATTATTACGATTATTTTCAGAGTGAAATTCCATTCTGAATATGTATACCATTCAAATTACTATTTAATTTCATTTGAGTGACATTTAACACTATCAAATGTCAGGTGCGTATATAAGAAATATCCACATAAAAGAAAAAAAAAACATCTACATTCTTCAATGACAAATCTAAATAGTATAGCCTAGTCTTTACACCAGATTTTTTAAACATAACATATAAAAGTTTGATAAAAATAGGTTGGTTGAGTTCGTTTGTAATTATATTTAGTTTGCTATGTATATAGTTTGCATTAAATATGTATAGTTTGCATTATATATTAAAAAAAGTAATTAAATCATTATAAAAATAACTTAATTGGTATTTTAACCAAAGTTTTGTAGGTAAGGTTTAAAAATACTGGCGTGAAGACTATGTTATCCATCTAAATGTAATCTTGATCTCTCCATGTCTTTAAGCTTAGATTAATGAATTCGTCTTATTGAGAAATAACCGTAAAACTGAGCCAATGCTAAACATACATACATTTCAATCTAATAAATAGTTATCATTACAATACCTGACATCAGTAGGCGCTAAGCGCCACTTTGTGTATAATTAAAAACATAACAGGTTCTTAACCTAGTGAAGTAATTTATGTACGCATCAAGGTTTAAAAAAAGTATTGAAATTGAAATTTCCAACACTTTAAATTCTACTACTCGGGGTTCATTGTTATCTTTTTACAAAAAAAACTTTTACCTGCTGTGTTATCCTTTTACAAAAAAATCAGCCTTTATACTATTACGTAAGTCTGGCAGTGTCTGATTCATGGTCTGTTAACGTACATTTTGAATGAAACGACTATCTTTTTGATTCATATTCATTTGCTACAAGCAACTGACTGTAATTGGTTAGTTGGAAGAAATTGACGTTTGGTAATAAGCTTGTCACTTGTATATGGTGCAAAAAAGTGTTTACTATAGATATATTTCTTCACTTTTCCTGTAATCTTTGTATAATCAATTCAGTCAACGAGGGGACTTGAGGAACCGAAATTGAGAGTTTATAGATTTTTTGAATGCTCTGCATACATGAATCAATTAACCAAGTTCATACTTAAAAACAATCTAGAATTATCTAATATGTGATTGAAAATTACAAGACCGATTTCCTGAAATTAAAAGATGATATTATAATTTTGCATTTTATTGCAATAAACTTATCGTGTGGGTTTCGAATTACTCCCATTGGATGACAGAGTTATGTAAAAAATGCATGACCGTGTGTGATGCAAACGTAGACCTTGAACGTTTATCAAATCATACATACCTACCTAATAGATATAAGAAAGGAAGCATTACTTATATGATCGAATTAAAGTAGAAAACTTTAAGGGCCGTAGGTACTCATAAACCATTCTCAGTGCTCAAGTGGATACTTAGCACACAGAAATGTATGGAATTTGTCATGCTAAGCATTGATTAATTTCTTATTACATTTTATAAATTCGGGCCTAAGGGATTGTTAGGTTTTGTTCATATGCATTTTTCTAAATATTACTTTTTAACATCTCAATAGAGACGAAGTTAGAATATTATTGAAGAACCAGAAACTCAAGGCACCTACAGGGCTTACGACCTGTCGTGATTTACGTGATGTTACGTGATACACTTTATGCGCTTGCTCAACGTTCACCAATTATGCCTTCTTAAAAAAATCCAATGTTTGCGTACCTACCTATATACAATTAAATAAATATTCGAATATGTTTTATATTTATGAAAAATCTACGTCATGCAACAGATTTTGAAGGAACTATAACATTTTGTAATCTCATAAAGTGTTTACATAACCAATCCAAAATGTGCGTAATGAGCACCGCAAGTGTTTCACAGAAAAAAAATGTATTATCGCGTCTATGTACAATTCAAGAAAGAAGATGAATATTTAAATTAGTAAAATTCGAAAATCCATATAAAATGTAATTTTATCTCAACACATTAATATCACGTGGAAATCATTGAATTTTTTTTTAAAAGTTTTTAACAAACGATTAAAATCACAATACCGAGAGATAAAACTAAGAAGAAATTTTTACCTCTAAACACTTGATCTCGATTTCCTCTTCTTGTTCTTTCCCAATCCTTTTTGTTGTTGTTTTTATTATTAATCTTGGTGTTATGTATATTTTCTGTTCTTTTTTACTTTCATTTTTTGTTGATGTACAAATATAATTCTGTCACTCTGTAAGCTGGTTGGTTGGAAAAAGTTGCCTTATGGCAATAAACCCGCTAGTGTGCATTGAATTTTTTAACATAAGTACAAAAAGTTAAATAAACAATATTAAATAAAAATAAAATATTAATTCTAAATATCAGAAACCCGTTCATAATTATAAGAGGAATATTAATGATATTTTTTTATATTTTTTTCTCAGTGCATCTTCACCAATAATGTCTTTCATAACATGACACACAGCTTATGGAAAAATAAATACGACATCCCCATCTATTGAGAAATATTTCGAAACCACTATTCTTATATTTTGCGGATACAATAGTAGTGGACTAGGGTATAATGTAATACCGTAAATAATATTTGAGGAAAAGTGATCGGTGAAGTATTTAGACCTCGTCAGTAATTTGATATCTGGTATCAATATAAGAAGTTTACTCCAATTTATTTACGACCATTGTTCAGTTCGAGGATAATTTATTTATGATACCCGTTTAAAAATTAAGGTAGGTAATAGATAAACGAACAGGTTAAACACGTAACTAACTTATTAAAACGACGATTTACCATATACCTAAGTAATATCTGCAAACAATGTGCTTGTGTATATGTAACATAAAAATATTTTTATATTGCATATAAAAATATTTTTATATTTCTTATACATGAAATGCTTCATACATAAAAATCTCAAAACCGAAATTAGATATTATAAAGAATATCACTCTCGATGACACAAGAAACAGATAAGATATTAGATTAGACAAACGAAATTAAGTCTCAATGCAGAATTCTCTAATGTATAATGGGCTTACATTATATGTTAGCATGTCGACGGACATAAAAGAAGAAAAAAAAAATGGTCTTTTTGAGAAAGAATGTGTTAACTATATTATGATAAATTGAAATAATTGTTCATAATGCATTATCACAACAGGCAAAAATTACATCTCACATATTTCAGAAATGTGGCTAACCACCCTTTCTTAATATTGCCTTTTTAGGTTAGACGAGACAGGTGTGTGAGGGGGGAATACAAGCATGTGTCTTGTTTCTTTTTTTAAGGTAATAAACACCGGCACACCTGCCGTATGAATGAATGAATATATAAAAATAGTATCTCTTAAACGGTAGATTTAAAAAAATATATTTAGATTGTGTGACAGCCCTATATCGTATTGTGAAGTAATTCGTTTTGTTTTTTTTTTCTGGACGAGGTATCACTGGCGTTATTGGTATGTGTAGGTAATATGAAACGGAAATGAAATGAATCAATACTTAATAGAAAGACAATGCACAAAATGGCGGATCAATTGACTTTATTTATTATTATTATTATTGATAGCGTGTCGCGACTACAGCACGCATTACTTAGGCATTACGAATTTTGTATCAACAAATCAATAAAACTACCTGTTACCAAAATTATTCGTATTTTAGTCGGCTTTCTAATCTTGTTTGAGGACTTCCAACGCTTCTTTTGCCCCTTCTAGGTCGCAATTCCAGAACTTTCTAAGTCCATCTGGAGTCTGTGGTTCGGGCGACATGCCCAGCCCAGCTCCACTTCTGCTTGGCAACCTTTTGGACAACGTCATTAATTTTGGTTTTCTCTCTTATCCACAAGTTAGTTTTTCTATCTCTTAACGAAATACTCTGCATTCTCCTTTCCATGGCTCTTTGTGTTACTGCTAAGTTATGTGGCATATTGTTTATAAACACAAGAGTTTCACAGCCATACGTCAATATCGGGAGAACGCAAGCGTCAAAGACCTTCATTTTAAGATAATTGGTGTACTTCGGAGACTTGAGGATATAAGAGAGTATATCAAAGGCGGCGCATGCTAGACCACTTTTTCTTTCATTTTCTGCCTCTTAATTTTGTTTTCCGAGTTTCAAAGTGTGTCCAAGATAAACTATCAACGTATTTGTGGATAATTTACGTAGTAGAATTCCATTTTAAAATTATATTAAAATTAAAACAATTTGTTTTAAATTGTTTTAATTTTAATATAATAACTATCAACCTTTTCGATAACCTTTGAATCTACCAAGATGCTCTTCGACGGCTCTGCATTGCTCATAACTTTGGTTTTGGTGTATTTTTTGAGACCAATTTGACATTACAAGAGCGCCATTTTTAAAAATTTGAAATAAAATAATTTTAACCACACTAGTCGCATGTAACACATGAGATCCACCAGTAAACCAATTGTCTATAAGCAGCAGAATAAATTCACAGGGATGTAATACCATTCCTCTTTTATGTACCTACAACTACCTCACAACATTTCTAAGTATAAAGGTTCTAAGTGGTTTAATGAACTCCCTTTGAGTCTTAGACTCGAAAAAATTACAATATATTTAAGAATAAAATCAAAAAATTGTACTGATTTATTTTTTTGTTTATTTCATTCTTGTTTTGTGTAGCTTTTTAGTTTTGAAAATTTTGTAAATTTTTTTTACCTTTATACACAATCCTTACAAATAAATTATTGATTTGTCTTCAAATAAATGTTAATCTTAGTGATAAAATGTTTTATATGTGCAATGTTTGGTGAATGTCTTCTTCTTCTTCTTATGTTAGCTAAGGGCCTGTTATTTGCAGAGACGTTGTTCTCCTGCGAGGATGAGTCCCAGCTGTCCTTCCACCTATTTGGTGGTCTGCCTGGTGGTCGTCTTCGTTCGGGTCGGCTGTGTAGTGCTATGTAAGGGATCCTGGATGCCTCCATCCTATTTACATGGGCATACCAGAATCTCCTTCTTTGCCTACCCCATCTGACGACATCCTCAACCTCGCAGATCTCTCTGACTCTCGTGTTTCTTATTCTGTCTCTAAGCGTGAGACCGGCTATTACTCGAAGAGTTCTCATTTCTGACACTCTTAGTGTACTCTTCGTCATGAATGTAACATTACAAAATAGATACTCCCCTTTTTTAACAGGAGATTTTATCTCAAAGAGGGTTGTTATGAATGATATATCATGGAACTTATTTATCGTGTTTATTGTAATTTATATGTACTGTACGTTGTATGTAATTTATATGTAATTAAGAAAAAAAAACAGCTTGATAGTATGTACTTACATATGTATGAAGATTAAGGATCAAACTATTGAGATTCCTCTTAGATATTATGTATTTTGCCATACAAATTTAATGAATCGATGTCGTCACTAAATTCAATTTATACATTTTTTTTTAAAAATAGTTTGAGAGGCTAGCGTGCTGGGATACAGTGGTCTAGATTTCGTTCACCTATAGTACATGAAATTATGTTTAGTTTAGGGAATATATGAGGATGTATATGTACTTGTTTCAAGGACATATTTATTCTTTAAAAAAATAAATGTCAAAAAATATATTTAATCTTACATAGGTAAACACACAAAGATATGAAGATGTCCTCATTGAATTATATCTCGAGCCATGGATAATATTTTTTACAGGTATACGTACAAAAATACGTTCAATAATAATTATAAAACTTGTATCTCGTTGGAGAGTATGAAAATAATAAGTAATTTGCTACCTAGTTGACCTCTTGCAATATTAATGAGGCCTTGTAATAATGATTTTCCCCATTAAACCTATAGGTGCCTACTAGTTATATCAGATCGGAATAACGTTAATATTTTAATATGAATCAGATTTGCGAAAAAAATGTATCACAATTGTTTATGATCATGATTAAATTATGGAGAATACGTTAAATTATACATACCTACTAGTGATCGTTCAGATGTAATTCATTATACTTTTAATTTTGAAAAGTCAGATGAAAACTCTTCACTCCTCCATATAAACTTTAACTATGCAGGAAGTTCATTCAATTTAAAGTAATGTCGATCATTAACTACTATTACATACGAATTAAATGAAAGAGATAAGGAATAAGAAGTAAAATAAATTCAAATCGATCTTATATATTTTTTTCTCTTTGTTGCTAAAGAACAACGGAGAATTATATTTTGACAATTTTTAATTTATTTTCACTCTCCAATAAGTACTATATAATAGATGATTTCACAACAATTTATCAACAGGTGTCATTTAGACTGAAGTGATATACCTTTTGGTTTCTTTGGCGATATCCCGGGTTCAATTAACGACAGAGGAGAAATTTATTTAAAATTATTTATCGCGCCATTCTTGCTTCTCCAGACTGGAAACACTCGTCAATTGGAAAAAAATGCTATTTGGCAACAAACTGTCATCTTGCCCGGGGTACAAGGAAGTATTGATTATAATCTTAACTGTGTACTGGAGAGTGAAGTGTTGACCACAACTCCCTCGTTTGTTTAACGGACTTTACGATATACGATTTTCCGCTATATTCGATGGAAATAAATAGTCAAATTTTTATCTCTTGAGGTAAAAGCAATAAAATCTATGTAAACGCTGAGCCCAACTATGGTAAATACCAAATGTATATGGGAAATCACAAATGTATCCTCACAGATTGATAAGACACGATATTGATTTGACAGGAAATGCGATATAATATTTGCAAATTGATTTGTTATGTATATAGAAGCCTAGTGTAAGGGACATCGAGTAGATCAAACGTTTTATATAAATGACGCATAAACCTCAGGAAAACCAATAACTAACTGGCTAATAAAAATATCAAAGTGTTTGTTACATCAATCAATATAGTAATATGTATTATGTAGGACCTACATAATATATTGTAGGTATACGTGAAATGTACCAGTTTGATTGAGAAAATGCACAGACTATACATAATTTAAGAATTTTATATAATGCAGAAACATATCCCCATACCACACCGTTTCTCTTTAAGAAATAGCAATAGAAATAACTTAATATTTTTTTGCTTCATTCAAATCCATGCACCACCTCTCACGCACTTCTATTAATCTTTTCCATCTTTAGTCATAAATATTTGCATCCGAAGTAGTTGAACGTTTGTAAATGAAAGTAGATCGAAATTTAAGAGGACTGAAACATGATATATTAAAACCGCCTAATGCATTATGAAGTTAAGCGTTAGTAAGGGTAACTGTCGCCCTGTCGCGTGCGATAAAAATGGTTTATTCGTGATTCAAAATATCGGAAAAACCATATTTGTAGATTTTTTTGCATTTTAAGAACAAACCTGACTTGAATTGTAAAAAAAATATCGGTTATTCACTTCGATTTTATGCACTATTTAAGCATATAAAAGATTTATTTCTTTACGACACGTGGTTATGGAGTAATTTAAATAAAATGCTGTAAAAAAATTATATTTTAAATAATTATTTCAGTAGAATTTATGCTGAATTTTAAAATTATGTGACGAACAATCACTAGATAAATGTTGAAAATACATACGGTATTTTTTTAGAAACACACTGTTACATATATTTGAGAAATTTGATTGAAAATTGGGGTATTTAGGTTTATATGCCCCCTTAATTAAATACCTATGTTGTTAAATACCCCTCCATTTTGGTCCTATGGCGACTTAACAAAAAGTTATTAATCTCTCATAAATATATATTTTACATACTCACACTTTTATTGCAAAATAATTTACGATTTACATTATAAATGTCACTCTTTGAGCAAAGATGACTTTTACTATTGAACGCTCTCGGTAAAAAAAATACCAGACATTGGTAGTTATTTATACATGTTATTTCGCCAATAATTTTGAAGTAGGTTGGGATCATAAATATGCAATGCCTAATTGCTACAACATTGGTATATTTGCAAATACCACATGCCCAATATCTACTGATTCTGTTTTCTTTAATAGTGATGAGCGTGTGTATGACCAAACCATAGATTTTTATTATAATATACTAGATGTCGTAGTGAGACATTTTTCCGGGGGATTTTTGACGTTTTGATTGGCAGACCACATCGTTTTTCTATAGAGAATAACGACTAATATGAATTTTTTTTTATTTATTTGTCAAAAAAACACTTTGTTTATTAAAATTTAGAGAACAGTTATCTAGGATGTGTTGAAATGTAAGGAAAACTGAAATATGTTGCCAACCAAAACGTCAAACGCGCGATATTCCGACACTTTTTTTGCACGGAGTAGGTACGACATATAGTAGGTATACGTATTATAATAAAAATCTATGGACCAAACAGAAGGCAGCATTGGTCTTATCATGAGCGTATGTCCAAACACAAGGCAGAATTATTGGTCGTATGAGATAATTTCACTTTCTTCCTTAAGAGTTCCTAATTTTATTTTTATATCTTGATTGGCTTTGAGATTTTATTATTTTTTTATTTGATTATTTTCGTTTTCAGACATGTGTGATCAATCTATTATTATGGGATTATAAGTACCTACCTACCTACTTACATCAATCTGTTATCAAAAACATTTTTGGGAATAAATAATAATAAATTTGGATAATTTATATATCGCCGTTTTGTAAAATATCTCACCTCAAGGGCGCTGAAGCTAAAGCTAAAGTTATTCAAATAATGTGTTTATAATATTGCGTTGTATTTGATTTAACTTATTGTTGTTTAGATATATATTATTATAATTTTTAAATTAATATTAAACATTCGTGATGTGAACGTTGAACGTTGCGCAAGCGCATACAATGATCACGAGAACCAGCCGATGACAAGTCGTAAGCCCTGTAGGTGCCTTGAGTTCCTGATTCTTCTATAATATCCCAACATTGTCACTATTGAGATGTTAAAAGTGTTTGTCAATAAAAATATCATTGGTTGAACAATAATGAATATTGTCATATTTTTCTTTATAATAAAACAAGCAAGTAAGCTATTCAATCGGGGTCTGCCATCTGTGGAATGGAAGGTCATTTATTTGTGATTTATTTTAAAATCCGAACATACACAGAGGGCACCATATATGGATTTTTGACATTTTTGTTTTTTCTGCTGAAAAACGTCGTACATTAAGTTTCGTCGGCCGACTTAAACAGGTTGGATTTTGTGGCTCACATATTGAACGCGTATTTTTGGTGTTCTATGCTGTTTGTGACCAGATCCTGCTGTGTCACACTATTGAAGACCCTACCCCCTTCCTGTGAGCAAGATAATTGAACGTCGGACCTGTTCCTGTGTTCCTGTGAAGGAATTAAGATGCGTCTCAAGTAAGTGACTGTCTATATTAACAGGTGGAAAAACAGATCTCGATTTATATTATAGTACACTTGCTCACAATAATAATTTTGGGTTTGGAGTAATTGAGCTCCAAACCCCCGCACAGCGGGATATTAACACGCCTGCTCGTCCAATCATTAATCATTAAACATATCAAAATATCATTAAACATTAAACATATCAAAATATCATTAAACATTAAACATATCAAAATATCATTAAACATTAAACATATCAAAATATCATTAAACATTAAACATATCAAAATATCATTAAACATTAAACATATCAAAATATCATTAAACATTAAACATATCAAAATATCATTAAACATTAAACATATCAAAATATCATTAAACATTAAACATATCAAAATATCATTAAACATTCATTTGTATACGATATATATAATGAATCCGGTCTGATTATAGCACATCTCTACAATACAGAAATGAACAGGAGTATTAAGTCTTCTATTTTTAGTACATAAATATCTATAGTGTTTCTTATCGAAAACTGTTTCCATCGAGTTTCTGGTGTGGTGCAGGCAACTGGCAACATATCGCTACTTGAGACCCATTTACTTTGTTGATTGGGTTTTATTGCCGGTGGAATGTACGGGTTATGTGGTATTTCATGTTATTTCATCTTTTATTGACTGCTACTTATTCTTTGATATTGTGAACATTTACCTATTAATGCACATATACACAAACTATCCAAAGTGAACCATCAATCCAACTGTCGATTCGTTCATCAGAATTCAATTCTCTGAATGAATCGACATTATTAAGCCAAGATGCGTGTACGAAGGAAAATTTTGTATGGCGTAGTGGACTTTTTGCATGCTAATAACACCAACTAGAGGCCTCGCAGCATATATGTTCCCATACATGGATTTACTCAGAATTCGGAGTAAAACAATTTATGTGAGTTTTGTGTGTCTGTGTGTCTGTCCCCCCCCCCCTTATAACTTTTGATCCGCTCAATTTACAGAGCCCAAAATTTCAAAATATATAAACACTTATAAGCCTACAAAACTTTTATACTCAGAAATGTGAATTTTTGTTTCAATCAGGGGGTTATCAACTTTTGAAATTTTGGTTTATTTTTCCATATATCTCAGAAACCATAAAAGATAGAAGAACGCTGAAAATTGGTATAAACATAGAAAAATACAAAATCTCAAATTAGTTTTTCAAAAAAAAATACAGGGTTTCTCAAACATTTTTTATTAAGAAAAATATTTTTTTTTATGATAAATTTATGAGTTTAACTGCCTGTATTTCCAATTTTTTTAAAAATATCAAAAAAGCCGAAACACCCCAACTAGATGATTTAATTTTCTATAAAAAATATTAACATTGTATCAGCACATCTTATTTTTATTTTAACAATTTTTATTAAAATTGAATTTAGTGACGACATTGCTTCATACAATTTGTATGGCAATATCTAAGAAGACTTAATAGTTTGATACTAATCTCCAAACATACATACATACCATCATGCTGTTTTCATATTCTGGGTAGGATCAAAGGACTGACCTCCATACTATCCTATCTTGACATACATACCTAGGTACATGTGTTGTATAAAAAACCAAATATCTTAAAATATTAAATAATTTGTATTTATGGGTTTATAGTTTGGTACTTATTCTTCAACTATACATACTATCGCTATCCACAGTTGGATTTCATGTGTTACACGCAACTAGTATAATAAATTTAACGAGTTTGCCGACAGACTTGGTGGAACTCCATTATAACATATAAATAATAACATATTTTTTCTTGTAACAAGTACATACGCATATGTAATTGTTACTACAAGAATAATACATTTCCTAAATACGGTCGTGGCAGGTTTTGAACTTTCGACCACTGGATTACTGGATTATTACATTATATACCTAATAATAATGAGCGCCTTCAAAATGTTTGCAAAATTGATCACATTTCTTATTACCGTATTCTTGTTTAGTGGTAAAATACGACAATGACGTAATATACATATCTTGTCATTGTTATACAATGTCCTTTCAAATCCAAACATACATACCTTAGTATCTCAAAGATAAATTCGCTTAATTTTCGAGCCACGGGCGTCCGCCAAGATCTGCTGAAGGTACTTTACTATCTATTCCAATTCATTCTAAGTCTCATTAAACATATTAAAAAAAAAAGCTAAAGAAAAAATATCTGTTCTTCCCCCACCACCACCCGTTCTGCTTATGGGGACTAATAACGGCCCCTTGCAAAACTCTGAAAGAACACATAAAGAACATACGAAGAGTCCGGAGAACTCTAAAACCTTGCAGACACTGCACTTAATGTGCCAAAGAGAGCTAATCATGTTGAAACAACTGGCTCACTGCTCAGTGATAGTGAAGATAATAGTGCACCGAATTTAAGACAGAAAGTCTTGAAAGCCCTAAAGTTGCTCTTCGTGGCTACAAGGTCCGCATGTCCAATGGGTCCAAAGAAATTCCCTCGGACATCGTCGTAGAGTTCTCGTCGGAATGTTGACACGGAGACAAAATAGGAGAAAAAATATCTATCTGATAATAGCTAATTTCTTCGTTTGATTTATCTTTCTATCTTTATCGTTTTGCTTTCCTATTATTACTATGAACCTACTATGAACCTTTCTTATTATTACTATGAACAATATTTTTTAATCTTTTTTTTTGCTTTTCTTCGGTTATCTTTTTTACATTTTTTTTTTTAATTTTTTTATGTCATAACCTTATTGCCATAATACATATTGTATTGTTTATTAGCATCAACACTGGCTGGTTGGAAGAAATTGCCGTTTGGCAATAAACCCCCCCCCCTCCCCCTGTGTGCAAATTATGTGTACCTACATGAAGATAAAGATATAAATAAATAATAAAAATAAATTTATTTATTTATTACAATATTGGCTTAAATGCCTTTAATATATTATAAAAAGAAAATAAAAGTATGTATATGAAAAATACATATATATAAAAAACAGAAAGATAGAGAAAAAATATACAATATTATGCATATCAATACTTATGAAATTATAGATAATGCTATACTTATTAAAAGAAATATATGGGTCGGCCAATAAAAAGTTAATAATTCCATTAATTGTGAGATCTTGAAAACTTATGTTTTATTTATTTTAATTTAATTATTTATTTATGGGAACGAATTCCCATTTACGACTTAAAAATAATTTAATTTTATGGCAAGATAAAAGAATCTGGCGTTCAGTTCCCTATGGCTATTCTATGTATATAGGGGAACGGCGTAATGGAATGTGTTTAAATATAAATATTATGATGAACATCACCTTTGACAGTTCCTTTCGAATCAATGACTACTGTTGATTTGTAAAGGCATACTTCCGTCTCAAATTACGCCCAAAGCGATGGACCATGATGGACGAAATTAATTTGATCGAGTCCTCGGTGTTTTTTGTTTTTCGAAACAAAAAATGCCATTTGAAGATATACCCACGCCATTCAATTAAAAGGTCGAATAATATAGATCTAGCATAACTGTTTTGAATGTTTCAAAGTTTGTCGGATATAATTATAATTTCCCATCATACTGTTATACCTGATCATAAACACATCTGTTAAATATTAACCCAAAATCACCTCCCAAATTAAAATTGAATCAAATTAAACCAAATAAAATTATAGACTTCGATTATTTACGACTATGCGAACAATGTTATGTAATGGTCCGAGAGATTTTTGAATGACTGGTTTTTGATTTTTTTTTCTTATTGAATATAGGTATGAAAAAGGTAAGTCTGGCACCTGGGAGTGGTTGTGTTTAACAGCGCGCATCCTCTTTATAGGTGAAAATTGCAGATTTTCTTTCCAGAATAATTTAGACTTGAGAGGAATTTTTAATAAGACGATGAATGACAGAATGAGAAAGAAAACACTATTAAATAATTTTAGATAAAAGAAAGAACAACTTAAACTAGTTGCATGTAACACATTAGATCCAACTGTCGATAGCGATAGTATGTATAGTTTAAGAATAAGAATCAAACTATAAGCCCATACATCCAAATTATTGAAAATTTTAACACATGTTTGTATGTATGTATGTCAAGATAGGATAGTATGGAGGTCAGTCCTCTTTTCCTACCCGGAATATGAAAACAGCATGATGGTTCTGTGTGTATGTTTGGAGATTAAGTATCAAACTATTAAGTCTCCTTACATATTGTGTATAGGCGACTGCCATACAAATTGTATGAAGTGATGTCACTAAATTCAATTTTTATAAAAATTGTTAAAAAAAATTTGAGATGTAGATACTTCTAGAATATTAGTATTTTTTATAGAAAATTAAATTATCTAGTTGGGGTGTTTCGGCTTTTTTCGATATTTTAAAAAAATTGGAAATATAGGCAGTTAAACTCATAAATTTATCATAAAAAAATATTTTTCTTATTAAAAAATGTTTAAGAAACCCTGGAATTTTTTCGAAAAAACCAATTTGAAATATTGTATTGTCTATGTTTTTACCAATTTTCAGCGTTCTAGCTTTTATGGTTTCTGAGATATATGGAAAAATAAACCAAAAATTCAAAAGTTGACCACCCCTGACTGAAACAAAAATTCACAATTCTGAGTTTAAAAGTTTTGTAGTTATATATTCTGAAATTTTGAGATCTGTAAATTGAGCGGATCAAAAGTTATAAGGGGACACACACACACACACACACACACACAGACACATAAAATGTTCTACTCCGAATTCTGAGTAAATCCATGTAAGGGAACATATATGCTGCGAAGCCTCTAAGTTGGTGTTTTTAGCATGCAAAAAGTCCACTACGCCATACAAAATGTTCAGAGAATAAATTCTCTTGAACAAATCGTCAGTTGGATGAAATTAAAACGAGTGAAACAATTTTTATTGTTTTAATCATTTCAATTGAATTGAATGTTCACTTTCATTCTATTGATGACGATTTTCTTAATCTTACATTATTTCGTGGGTATTGAGGTCGCCTTGTTACAATTTCTTTTTAAATATTTTGAATATAAATTCACATCAACAAATAACCACTCTTTACTGAACAGAGAAAAGAATCAATGAAGTGTGAAAGATATAAAGAAGAGTACTGACTATACATAAATTAACTGTTTATTCAGTACAGGAACTGCCTTTCAGCTGCTTGCATCACAATGAAGTGGAACTGGGACAGGGCGTGGTGGGATGGGCGTTGGGCACACCTCGCAACTCCACAGTGACAAAGAAAATTATATCGTCATAGATGAACACACATTCATATGCCTATACGTGCAGAATAAATTCATAATATATTCAGTGCCAATGACACAGAACGATAGATGGGTACACTAATCTCTAGTGCAAATAGATTGAGATATGCTAATAGAAGATAGGTATCATTTATTTGGTTAATGATAGAGTTCATTATTTGATACCGTTTGATAAATTTTTCTTTGAATAGTGCCAAAAAATTAAACAAGCATATTGTTTCATAATATACGTTAATTTGCCAAATTCGTCGAAATGTACCAATTCCACATTTTTTTTTCTAAGAAATATAAGCCACCCTTCGCCCATAAATTTACAATAACTAGCAAACCACACAGAAATATAATTTTCAATAGATATTTATGACTCATTTCTCACGCAAATATTGATTCTCTGGGCTGGAAACATTGGTTAGTTGGAAGAAATTGCCAGATGGAAATAAACTCGCCACTTGCGCAGGGTGCAAGGAAGTGTTTATTGTTATAATTTATATACATGCATACATAACATCACGGCATGTCCCTCACGGGGTAGACAGAGAGAACGGAACGCCACATTTTTCTATCTTGACACACATTCATCGCCTCATCAACATTCATACATCGTCTTATACACGTTCGTCTGTTGTTTACGCTTCTCTTCGTCTGTTATAACTTGGTGCACCGATATAAAAAAGGGGTTCATATTGTGACACATTTTAACGTATGTTACGATAGATTCACTCGATTATCATACAGATTGACATACAATACATCTAATTTAGTAACTTTTTAAATTAAAATAGGAACGTTTTTAAATTTTAGATTTAAGGTCATTTGAACTTTACTTCGTATTCTGTAACTGAAATTGTTCCTAAAACTAAAATCTACAAAATTAGTGCACCGTAGATATCAAATTTGAGCTCAAATTGTCTATGGTGCAGAGTACGCATGCGTACTGCGCACTTGTCGGTCACGTTTATTTATGTCATGTCGCCTAATCAAACATTTCAATGGATCTGCACTGATATTCTTTGGTTTTGATTTTCAACATAACGCAAAACATTTTTATTTTTTTCCGTATACCAACAACTGATGTTTTCAACCCTACCTGAAATAGGCTGAAATATCCCGGACTGCTGTGAAAATAACCATTACGCTGCCAGTTAGGTGTGAACTAAAATTTGGAACGTTTTTACAGTTGATTCGACTAAAGTGTGTTTATAGAATAGGGAATTTAACCAATTCGTGACTTACTTGAAGTAAGAACGTTGCTTAATGGGAACGTTTATATTTCATCGAACTAAGAATATCAAATTGAACTAAGTGGAATAGGAACGCACCTATTTAAGTAAGAAGGTTCTAATAAATGTTATAGAATCGGATGTATTAGGTAAGTCAAGAATTTATCTAACAGTTTACAGTTCTTTCTTCTTATACTTGTCGCGCCATGTCAGGGTCTCCCAATGTCAGCTATCACATGAGTTTAACCTCTTTGTCCCGTGCTAATAATGAATTATTCAAAAAGATGTCGGACATCCCGCACTCCAGTCCATTCGCAGACATTGGTAAACGACGACACCTCGTCGGTCTTCAATCCTTCCTTCGAAGATCAGCCGTAGTATCCCGTATTTTGGTCTTCTAATTATGTGATTATAATAGGTATGCCATTTTGCGCTGTTTGATGGTTGACAGCAGTTGTCTGACAATTCTTTAGTCTAGTTAGCATAGACAGAAAATCCACAAAAAAACATGTAATTATATTAACTAGTGATCGATATGTTTGAAAAGTCATTGGACGTGCCCCCCTAGACAACGTGTCATTTAGCTCAAGAAAGGAAACAAGAAAGGATAACTCAATGTACGGAAGTGACAGTTGCCAGTCACGTGACAACTGTCACTTCCATACATTGAGTTATCTTTCCTTGTTTTTTTTCTTGAGCTAAATGACACGTTGTCTAGGGGGCTGATCTATGATAAATAACACCACGTATTCATCAAGAGGTACAATGTTTTCTTTTCACATATTGCAAAGTATATTTTTTTATGTACCTACCATTTATTTATATTTTTTCACATTTGACTATGTATTTTTCTTTAACATATTCTCTATTGAGGCCTTGGGGTGGTTTGGACACATTAAAAGAATGAATAATGAACGACTGAAAAAAAATATACATGGGTGTAAGAGATGGAGTGATTAGCAGGGGTCGCCCCAGAAAGGGATGGCATGACCATGTGAATGATATTTTGAAAGAAGAAAACAAAGGAAGTTTGAACAATCGATGAGCATGTATATGAGACGATGCATGGATGTAAAGGAAGCTAGGAATGTGTGCAAAAATAGAGGAGTATGACGCTCGATTCTCTCTGCTTACCCCGCAAGGGACATGGCGTGATGGTATGTGATGGTATGTTTGTTCTCTATTTGAATTTAAAACAACCGCGTTTGACAAAACGTGTTTGACATTTGTAGTATAAATGTAAACAATCTATGGTTTGGCGTGTAAGATTTCTTTATTTAAATAATTTAATAGGTATATTTGTAACACTAGCTTTCTGCACTTTTTCATTATGAACATTATCTATGACAAATCTCTAACTACTCCGTGCGCACAGTTTGTTGAAAAAGTGGTCAGAAGTTTTCGGTTCGCGTATTAATAACATAGATTTACAACTTCGAAGATATCGTAACTGCCAATTCATTCTGAATTTAAATAAGCTATCAAAACTTAATCTCCCTTTGAACTTTTAGCTGGTATTTCGTAACTCATTGAGTTGAGGGCTCACTTTGATAGTCTGACAAGTAGGTAGCCCTAATACTCATAACTTAAACATATTTTAATATCGATATTAAGTAAATATTTTAAACCTTGATAAGACAAATGTAGATTCTAATAAAATCTGAACCAAATGCATAACACATGTTAAAATAAAACATTTTACAGATGCATCTTTGCACTGCTCAATATTAACTGGGTTAATACAATTCATAAACAAGATCAGTTAAACAAATATACCATAAACAAAGGTAATCGTTATGGTCATAAAGTTTACACGTGTCAATAAGAAATACATGTGTTTTCTTTGTTTTTTTTTAATAATATTTTTTATAAAGCAATTTGATAATTAAGAAAAGTTTGCAACAGAACAATGTGTAATATAATAAACGAGTGGGTTGTGGCCAACATTAAACTCTCCACTAAATGGTAAGTGTACATTTTTTCTTCTTGAAAAGTTGACAATCCCAAAATGCATTTTATTAGTTAGTAAACAAATATTTAGTTTCCCTCGGAACAAAAGTTTTCATAATACACCATGCACACATAAACTCATAGTAGGCACTCTCTACATGATACCTGTTGAGAAAATGATTTTTAAAAAATTGCTTTAACAATAGACGATCATGTATGAGACGATGCATAAATGTTGATGAGATGATGGATATGTGTCAAGATAGAAGAATGTAGTGTTTGGTTCTCTCTACCTACCGCATGAGGAAGGTGGCATGATATTATGTAGATGAATGCTACTACATTCATAGTAGTGGAGAGTAAAAAATACATTTTTCTATAGAAACACATACAATATCAATATGAAGTCGATAACTCAATTTTCCCAAACACATGCTATTTTACTACTGTTATATACATTTTTCATATAAATATGCAATATCACACGGAGTATTTTTTCTTCAAAGGTTGATTATCCCTGTATGCACTTTTGAAGAGTGTATTTCCATTGTATCAAAAATTTAAACAAAATAAGAAAATCTCGATTTCCCAGACTAGGAGAGCGTTTTTAAAGTATTAACAGATGAAATCATAGAAAAAAAATGAACCGTTGTCTATGGAAAACTAATCAGCTCTAAGTTAATGTACTTTACACACCATAATGGTAACAATATGAAGTTCATCGGCCTTTAAGTTTGGGCTGTACAGAGGACACAAATTTTCATATTTGTGTACGGATTACGTATTACGGCATACAAACAAAAACATCACGACGAAACTCAAAGTATTCACTCTCTACATGATACCCATTGAGAAATTGATGTATAGAAATATGCTTAAAAATTGTGAAATCACTACTCTCCACTATTCCATAGTAGTGGAGAGTAAAAATGTGAACACGAGAATTCAAGATAATGAATGATATTAAAAAAAGTAAAATGTTTTTTTTTTCAGCATATAAGTAGCTCGCGTTCGACTTAGCCAAAGCATTTTTCTTAATTGTGAATTGAATGTTTATTTCATTATAAAATTGTTTAATTACTTGAGGTATTTAAGTCAATTAGTATATGTAATCTGTTACTTAAATGTGGATTAAGTTAAACTGATGGTAATATTTCTTAAATTACAAAAATATGAGGAAAAGATTGACAACTTTGTTATTTCGTTGTTTCAGCTCGTAATTACAGAAAATCATTATTGTTTAATCAAAATTCTTATTGTTCTTCACAATCCTAAGATTGGTTTTCACCAAGCACTCCATCTTTCCACTCATCTCTATTGTCCGACAGCGTCTTGAGCTGCTATAGCGCACATCACTGATTTAACTGTGTCTGGGGCGACTTCTTTGGTTTTTGCCTTCCGTCATTCCTTCGGCGATAGTTTTATTAAATCAATGAGATATTTCAATTAAATATTAAACTAATTCAAATAATCTGTTACCTGAATAGGCAATAATTTCTTCTCTGACGTATTCAATTATAAAGATATTTATGTTGAAATTGTAATCAAAACAATCAAACGGTAATATTAAAACGCAATCAATTACTAAGACAATGGTTTCCAAACTGGTATTCAATTTATAATATTCATAATATTTTTCTATCTTCACCCCCATCTTGTGAACCTCGCAAGATGGGGGTACCTCTCTGAAGATGACACTCTATGTGACTGCGGCGTAACCCAGGATGACATGAGGAAAAGTCGCAGTCACCTTCCCCACTCCATAGGGAACGTTATAGAACTAAGTGTTCTGTTCATCCCCGGAGCGGCTGCTCGTCGGACGAAATAAGAACTACCACCATGCATATTTCATACCACTGCCACTAAGAGTCCAACCACACTCGTGAAGGCCCGTGAATCATAGCAGGGGTTACCCTCCCAGCAGCTCCACGAACAACAGACTGCCACAGGGAGCCTTCGCCACGCCCGTAGTACTTTCAGTTCTTCGATTTCCACACCAGGCGCAGCGTCAGCTGCACCTGTCTCGTCATCAACTCGGGTACCGCCGAATGGGTCGTGCCGACCAATCATCACGGGGGGCTCCTCCACCCCTTAGTACTCATGTTGGCGAATTTCAGGTACACCACCGGACAGTACTTTCAGTTCTTCGATTTCCATCACCCGATAATGCAGAATTACTCATCGCCACGTTTGATGAGTCACCGCCGAGCGAGGCATTAAGGCGTCTGCCCTGCTCTTCCATAGGTAAGAATTGAAGAGGGCTTTGACCTGTTGCCCAGAATCCTAGGGTGGGGCTGCAGCCACCTTCAAATTTACTGGCTAGGCCCCTATGGCCGCAACCTAGCCCCAACCCAGGATGAGAGTCACCTTCTGATATGTCCACTTATGGGGGAAGGATGCACCCCTGGTGACATAATTATGGCAAACGACAAGGCGATAACAGTCGCCGCATATTGGAGTGGCAGGGTTTGAATCAGCCGGACACGTAAAGTAAGTAAGTATAATATTTTTCTAAGAAAAAATACTGCAAGAACAAGAATTTCGTTAAAAAATATAAACGGAACTTTCTGGCTGTCAAATGCGGTCGTATTGTCTACATTCACCAAAATTCAGAAGGATAAAACGTAAAATTAAAAAAAAATACCTACCAATTTAAAACCAAAGTAAAATAATCTATATTTTAAAGAAAAAAAAAACTGGCAAAACTACGAATATTATTTTATTTCATGTTTTTGATGACATTTTTCGTCATACAAAGATGATCTGTTTTTCCATAACTTATCAACTGATTTGTTTTTCATTTATTAAAAGACATTTCATCCAACATTGAATGTTACATGTCTCCAGAACTGATAAACATTATTATATAAAACAATGCGATACTGTTTTAAATACTAAATCTAGTGACTAAAAACATTATATCATATATATAAAATAAAATCTGTATTAATTTAAATATCTCTGATATTAAATGCTGTCCTCATTAATGAAGATCTTAAATTTATATATCTTGAACATCGGAACATGGACTTATTAATCCGACAAAATCATCCAGGAAATTATAATTGTTAGTCCTCGTCTGTTGTTCTCTATAAGGAATTCACAACTCCCACTTTTATATTATATCAATGGCCAATACATTCCTTCAAATCATACTTGTAATCTGGTTGATTGGAAAAAAAATGTCTCATGGTAAAAGACTACCTTGTGCGCAATATATTTAATTATATTATGTACTCTCTGTCTCCTCCTCAGCTTTTATCCCACATGGTGGTGGTGGGGTTAGCTTAAAGTTAGCTGGGGTCAGCTTCTGTGGGGTCAGTCAGTGGGGTGGGGTCAGTTACTGCGCTCCTCCACTTTGCTCTATCCTGAACATCGTCCTCTGAGACATTACATGCCCGCATATCCTTCGCTACCAAGCTCTTCCGTCGTCTTTTAGGACGCCCTTTTGGTCTTATGCCAGAAACTCAAAAGTCCAATGCAGTGTTACAGACATTTTCTATTTAATTATATTATGTGCGATATATTCAATCATTAATTTAGACATTTAGAGGAATATATATATATATATATATATATATATATATATATATATATATATATATATATATATATATATATATATATATATATATATATATATATATATATATATATATATATATATATATATATATATATATATATATATATATATATATATATATATATATATATATATATATATATATATATATATATATATATATATATATATGTATGCTAAATTTAAAATTGCAACCACGAACTGTACCAGTTGTACTCGGATGTATATGTCACCCAGTACATCAAAATATGCCGGCTCCGATGGCTAGGTCATGTAGCGCGAATGGACGAAACCTGTCCACTAAAAAGGATATTTGCTACAAGACCAATGGGCAGAAGAAGCGTCGGTAGGCCAAAGCTGAGATGTTTAGATGGAGCAGAGAGGGACTTATGGACGATGGACGTTGTAAATTGGCGGCAGGAAGCGAAGGTCAGGGTGGGGTGGAGGGAGCTTCTGGAGGAGGCCAGGACCCAAGATGGGTTGTACGCCACTGATTGATTGATATGCTAAATTTCAAAGTTGTGTGAAGAAGATTCACTAGTGAGATGTTTAAAATAATTATGGTATTCTATTTAGAAACACATTTTTTATCGTTTTTGAGAAATCTGATTTCAAATTGCGATGTTTAGATTTTTTTTACTCTCCACACTATGGAATAGTAGAGTGTCATGATTCCACAATTTATATATTATCACAATCGCATATTTTTTACATCAAATTCGCAACAGGTATCATGTAGAGAATGCACACTGTGAGTTTCGTCGTGATGTGTTAGTATGTATAGCGTATGGCGTACGGCGTTCGGATTATCCTTTTTATGTCCCCTCTACAACCCAAACTATAAGTCCCATCGACTTCATATTAACATCATATGTGTAAAGTGCATAGACTTAGAGCTGATTTGTTTTCCAAAGATATCCGTTAATTTCTTCTCTATGATTTCAACTGTCCTAATTTTCAAAATGCTCTCACGGTCTGGAAAATCGAGGTATTTTATACTGTTTGAAATTTTGATACAACAAATATACATAAAAATGCAAGGATTGTTAAAATTCAAAGAAAATAATCTATGGTATGCCATATTAATGTGAAATAAATTTCATATTTGTATGAAAAATATATATAACAGAAGTAAAATAGCTTCTGTATGGGTCTGTAAAATTGAGCGATAAACTTCATATTGATATTGTATGTGTCTCTATAGACAAGTGTATATTGTACTCTCCACTTCTATCTTCCTTAAGGGGTAGGCAATGAGAACTGAACACCGCATTCTTCTATCTTGGCGCATACATCGCCTCATCAACATTGATACACTGTCTCATACATGCTTATCTTGCTAGTAATGCAATTTTATTTAAAATATCTCATCAGGTATCATGTACAAAATACATACTGTGAGTTTCGTGACAATGTTTTTGTGTGTATGGTGTATTGTTAAAACATTTGTCCTCTGGGAATCTTATATTTGTTTAAGAATCTAATAGAAATGTACTTAATAAAAATGCATTTTGAGATTGTCAACCTTTCAAGAAGAAAAAATGAACGCTTACGATGGTGTGGAGAGTTTAACCACAACCCACTCGTTTTTATATAACTTCCTTGCACCCTGCACTAGTGGCGAGTTTATTGCCATATGGCAATTTCTTCCAACTAACCATTCTATGGGAATAAACAAATTATTCCTATCTTCCTCTATCACATTCAAGATCTGTCTCTGCAGTCTTCTAGTCAACATCCCATTGACGATTATTAATGCCATTTTTTTTAAATATTTCAAGTATTTTTTTTATTATACCTACTATAACTGTAGAATTTTTTATTTTCATGAGTTGCGACTAGTAGGTAATAATTAATTAATGTGAACAAGTTACAGAACCATTGTGTTCAATCGAATCAATCATAAAATCTAAATGAACTGTTTTGCAATTTGATGTTGTTCTGTTTACCTTAACTCTAATACCAGATTAACTATCCGTAGAGTTATGTAAACATCACCGAACACCGAACCGCATATTATACTCTGTTCGTTTGTTTACGACTGATATTAAATTAGCACAATAACAATTAACTACAAATTACAATAGGCCATGTGCAATGAAACCACGTTTGATTGACTAACAGCGAAGTCAACAATAGACAGCGTTTCTGGGCTGGTCTTAGATGGCTCAACATAATTATGTACTCCCTAAGGGCATTGTTATCAGATAGTATGTACATCCATCTGGACTGAGTATATGACACAAAAATTTCATTTTCAAAAAAGATCCAAGTTACCATTATTTTTTTAATTTTTTTGTTTATTTATTTTTATTAATAATACAAAGAGGAAGTTACAAATTCAATTACATACTAGAGCTAGAAGTTAAGTATATGTGTACATTTAAATGTGTGTATATGTGTTATTGATAAGTACATATGTACATAATTGCTAGGGTGCGATGAACACCTCACTAGGAAGTCTTGTGTCGAGGTGTTCATTTGAACAGTTGTGTGACATAAATAGTACATTATGTGTAAAGTTCTTGAATTAAATTATACATTATATTGATATTGAGAAAAAAAATGTGAAAATTAATTATATTTTATTAGGTGTAATTATTATGTTATTAATATGATTTGAACCGTTGTTATTATTTATCCATGCTGTTATGTGTTTTTTGTAGTTTAGTGACGATGTGTTTTGTGGTAGCATTTTTAATGAGGTTGGTAGGCAACTATGTAGTTTGGTGGCATAGTATTTAAAATGTCTTTGTCCATGAGTAGTTTGCAACTTCGGGATATTTATTGTATTTACAGAGGATCTTGTTGTTCTTGGAGGTTGTGTATTGTGTATTTTGTCATTATTCTTTTTCATGGCTATAATCCTGGGATTGGTTTGCACCAAGAACTCTCATTCATAGCATATTCCACAATGTAGGGTAAACAGCGACTGGTATTGTACTTTGTAAACAAAGCACGACACATAAGTATATGTATCCTCACACACCAGTCTCGTGCCACCTAAAAAGGTACTACAATCAGAATGGGTGGTGAACCTCACTGCTGAACTATATGAGAAATTATTTTTCCTGATTTATTTTATAATACCCGGCTCTTATGAGACACCCTAAATCGATACCTAATAAAAATAATGGGAACACTATTCTTAGCCTCACAGCTAAAAACTCGGCTTAAAAAGGTAAATAAAGTAGAAATCAATATCGACCAATATTATTTTATTTTTATGTGTCGAATAACTGTAAATATTTCACTGAAATATAAATGCACGAGGCACGGATAAATATAGTTTGTCAAAAATAAGTACTACCTATAATAATTCGGAAGAAAAAAACTTAAACGGAGACAAAATAAAACGAGTGGATTGTGGCTAACGCTATACTCCTCCACAAAATATTCAAATTATGTATGAAAATTTTCAGCATTTTCATGAAATGAGTTTGATATTTTTGATTCAAATATTTTATTATGATAACTTGAAAATTATTCAATGCCATTTTATGTAAGTGATGTGCCTTTTTAGCAATTTGAAAATAAAAATTTCAAATTTTGAGGTTCCGGTGCGTAGGGTCATTTTTAAATATTTAACTGAGGTTAAAAAATTGAGAAGCACTGATCTAATGGAGTCTAAGCAAATATTACATATATAAAAATTTGCAAAATCGATTATTTAAGTCTATAATCGATAAAGTAAAATGAACACGTCGTACATAGCATAATATAGTACACAGCGCACACTCACAGATACATTGTGATGAAACTTTCAGAATACAATCTCAGCATGATACCTACTAGTCGATAATCTGCAATAAAAAAATAACCTTAAAAACTGCGAATTCACAACAAAAGTTGGGTTAGTGAGGAGTAAAAAAACGCCTTTTATTTTAATAACCTACTTATTTGATCCTGGGGATTTCAAAGACATCAAATACTAAATTAAAAAATATGTATCAGAGCAACAATTTAAAACAAGATGCGAAACGAGCTTAAACTGCGATTGGTGAGGCATTACAGAAAGAAGGGTGTGGTATAAAACCCCCTTATCATTTATAGCATGCAGTAGTAAAGAGGGTCATTGCTCTTACCAACCTATAAAGGGATAAAAAGAGGTCGACGAACTATGAAGCCATAAGACACGTGTACTCATTTTTAATTTCATCTATTGACCTATACCAATTATTGTTCTCATTGCGTACGTTTAAATATTTATTTTGATCTAAATAATGAAACTAGGATACACTAACCCTATTAATTTATTGCTTATCGAACAACTATAAATTTGACATGCACCCAATAGCAATTTGCTACATTTTGGAGGCAATATTAATCGGCTCACAAATCCAAACTGAGAACACAGAGATAGACTGAGATAGAGTGTCTCCACCGGGTATTGAACTAGGCACTTTTTATTTCATCCCGATTATTTTAAAGAAACATATTTATTTATTTGAATCTTTCTGTACATATAATTAGTACACTGGCGGGCTTATTGCCCAATGGCAATTTCTTCCAGCCAACCAGATTAAATGTTAAATATACAAAACAGTGTCTACTATGGCAATAAGTTAATCACGATACAAAATAAATAAAGATAGCAGAAGAAAAGTAAAAAAAAACAAAGAAGATAGCATATAAGAACAATTCATAGCAATGATAGGAAAACTAAAGGATAAGGAAAGGAAGAGGAGAGGAAGATGTAATCAGGTGTTGTCAGATAAATATTTTTGCTTTAGCCTTTTCTTGAAGATGTTTAGTGAGATAGACGACGTAATATCAGGACTTAGACTATTCCATAGTCTAGCAGAATGTACGTAGAGCTAAAATATTCAGAACTATGAATAGGAATATATAGTAAAGTACGTTCAGCAGATCGAAGTGGACGCCCGTAGCTTAGCCCGTAGTTGTATAATATCTTAAGATATTATATAACTCAATAAGATAATTACATCTGTGATATGGTTTATCATGAAGGTTTTGATTCCACCGTTTGACCGGACTTGTCCCCCGAAACTAGTTATTTAGCAGACTGAATGTTTACTGACAACAATCAGGTAAAAACTACATTAATTATTCCGAAATGGCAATCTTATTCCCAACGGATTCACCTTTAAATAGTAAAAATGGGGATTCCCTTTTTTATCAAAGTTAAAAATTTTCACTCCATGGGAATCTCAAAAAATACTCTATTTTGGATTATTTTTTCATAGTTAATAAATATAAATAAACATCAAATTTTGACAGTTTAAACTAGTTTCGGTGTGGAAATTTCTTATTTTTCTTATCATAGTTATATATCGGATATTAAATATCGAATATTTTAATATTTATTGTAAATATCGCATTTTGCGAACTCTGTTTTTCTATATCCATAGATAATAATATTAAAATTATATATAATTTATACAGAAACTAATAATTCTTCAGACATTAGTAAATGTACTACTACATGTACCTACTGTACCTAGTAAATGTATATACTTGCGCGTGTATTTCCGAAAAACAAAATGGACGGTGTAAAAAACTCAGTCCGGACGCCCTGAAAACTAGGACAAATCCGTAAAAACTCAGACTGATGCCAACCCTACCTTTGCCTAACCTATCAGAGATATGACGCTAGCGTTCACAAGTAAACCATATCACTATAATGATATTGACAATGAAGGAATCAATGTTAAAACTGTATGATAACATAAATAAGTACCTATATTGTGACAAAACGATTGCAAAGTGTATGTACTTAAGTAAATCCTTGAGTAACGATCGGCTACTTGCATGAATATTGAAACGTAATACTGTAAATGGTTAAGCTTGACTAACTGTCAACTAGGTACCTGGTTTCATGTAATATTACGAAGAAATAACAATGAATAATATCACGAACTGTATCACAACTAAGGACAATTAATAGATACGCCACAGTTCTGTCGAAATTTGTCGGAACTTGTAACGCGCGTTATCTCGCGTCTCGCAATCATTTTGTTGAAAATTGTAAACTATGCAATAAAGAGTTAAAACAATGCAATGAAACCGTTTCTATGTAGTAATAAATATATAAATTATACTATAGTGCTGTGTTCAGATTCAACGCTCGACATCGGGCGTTGAATGTACCTGAAGTTGCAGATTATGGCGTTTTTCACACCAATCTCACTTATCGCTTTCGAGCGGCGCGGCGTTTCAATCTGAACGCTACTTTGGGCGTTTTAAATGTCAAATGTCATTTATCATATATGTCTCTTTTTAGGTTATATTTTCATCGAAAGACAACAATTGGGCAATGGTGTAAATAATGATCTCTGACCTTTTATTGGAAATTGTTGAATAATATTTTTATAAATTAATGTCTTTCTGAATGCATATTGTCATCATGAATTATGTCAACTGACATAATAGATACCACAGAAACAAATATAAGTCATCATTCCACAGATAAAATAGAAGTCAACAGATACTATAACTGCCAGAGCGTTTTTCACCCGACAATTTTACCGAGCGTTTGTTGCGTACACTCGACGTTCAATCTGAATGTCTTTTGAGTGTCTGTTTCCGATCATTATGAACGGCTTAAAGCGTCACTAAGTGCACTCGGAGTTCATTGTGTACGTAGCCTAGGAGGTGGATGAATGATGTCCAATGATATGCTTGTGCGTCCTGAATGCCGACAGCACAGGACATGATGACGTGGAGTCTAATTGAGGAGGTGATCGTTTAAGAGTGGGTGGAAATAGGCTGAAGAAGAAGAATATACAATAGGAGCTTGAAGGATAATACACATTACAGATGATGAGGTTCTCTGCAGAATTGAAGAAACCAGGCACATGTTAAATACCATATCGAATTAGCATACTCTGTGATGCGACAGGAATCTCTCCTACACATCATCTGATAGGGAATGGCCGATTGAACAACTTGCAGAGGGCGTCCCCAGGGCGAAGGGCCGGGAGTATTTAATAGAATAGGTGTGCGAGGACATGAAGTATACTTCCTACACAGAGTTGAATAGAGTCGATGAAAATCGAGCGAAATGAAGGAAGAAATGCATCACTTTGCTGCCAATCGATCCCCAAGATTGAAACCATAGAAGACGATAGGGGCTTCGTCTGGAATGACTCATGCTTTTCACGAGCTAGGGAAATATTAGTACTAAATTTAGGTAATGTATTAGTATTCCGTCACGTTAAATTAAGTTCACGCTACTGCTCTATGCATATTAGGCTGGGCCGCACAATTTTTTATTAGAATCCACATATGAGAGGGATCTTAAAAGTTGCTTGTTTGGATACTGTTAATCAAAAAAATATTCTTCACTAGTTTTCAAAATAGTCTATTTTTTTATTTTTCTACCTCAAGTTTTATAATATGAATAAAAATATTAATTGTCATTGCAATACTAGAATGCGGTAGTTATAATAAATATGTCATTTTAAGTGTATTATAGTACTTGTTGTTCTAGTATGTCACGCGCCAATTGTTGATTTGAAAAGGTTGGTCAATTTCGGGAGACCTGTCATCTGCGCTCTAATATTTAATTTGTACGGAAGTACGTTGTAAATAATAAAATTCCAAAGACATTATATACTAAAGGTCTTTGTAAAATTCTCTACCTGCAATAGAACGCTTATTATTTAGATTAAAAAAAACAAGATATTTCAAACATCCAAAATAATTCCTCCTATCACTAAGATGCGTTAAAAAATAAAATTCCATAGAATTATTAAAATTCTCTATACATGAACGGCCCAGCCTAATGTGTATAAGTAGCCAAATATTTTACTCCCAAAATATTTAACCCACTTAAAAAGGTACATGATGAGGTCCGATGACGACAGCTATGTGCTATAAGAGGATGCTCTTTGAGTTGCTAGGCTAACGTAGGTTGGAACCTGCATCGTATTATGTAAGTACCTACACTAAAACTAACAAATTCTGAACTCGTCAACCTCAGATAAACCCTGAGAGTTTTCGTTGGTTGACTATGTATTTAAAATGTTATTATATATAAAAATATAGATAAAAAGCCAAAATTAAATACATTTTTTAATTTTATGTTTTTCATACATTATGTCTCATTTTTTCTCTATGATTTCATTTGTCCCAAATTTACACTGTGCAAAATAGAGTTTGGAATTTTTATATAAAAAAATGATTAATTTACTTATTTTAGAAGAAGAAACAAAATAAAGTAGATATAAAATCATTCTACGATACTTCATATTGATATCGTATATAAAGATAAGGTACACTAGGTTATTTAGTGTAATGTTGGCCACCACTCATACCTCATTTCATCAATAGGTAATATAAAGTCATGAAAACAAAATAAAGTAGATATAAAATCATTCTACGATACTTCATATTGATATCGTATATAAAGATTAGGTACACTAGGTTATTTAGTGTAATGTTGGCCACCACTCATACCTCATTTCATCAATAGGTAATATAAAGTCATGAAAACAAAATAAAGTAGATATAAAATCATTCTACGATACTTCATATTGATATCGTATATAAAGATTAGGTACACTAGGTTATTTAGTGTAATGTTGGCCACCACTCATACCTCATTTCATCAATAGGTAATATAAAGTCATGAAAACAAAATAAAGTAGATATAAAATCATTCTACGATACTTCATATTGATATCATATATAAAGATTAGGTACACTAGGTTATTTAGTGTAATGTTGGCCACCACTCATACCTCATTTCATCAATAGGTAATATAAAGTCATGAAAACAAAATAAAGTAGATATAAAATCATTCTACGATACTTCATATTGATATCATATATAAAGATTAGGTACACTAGGTTATTTAGTGTAATGTTGGCCACCACTCATACCTCATTTCATCAATAATATAAAGTCATGAAAACAAAATAAAGTAGATATAAAATCATTCTACGATACTTCATATTGATATCGTATATAAAGATTAGGTACACTAGGTTATTTAGTGTAATGTTGGCCACCACTCATACCTCATTTCATCAATAGGTAATATAAAGTCATGAAAACAAAATTAAGTAGATATAAAATCATTCTACGATACTTCATATTGATATCGTATATAAAGATTAGGTACACTAGGTTATTTAGTGTAATGTTGGCCACCACTCATACCTCATTTCATCAATAGGTAATATAAAGTCATGAAAACAAAATTAAGTAGATATAAAATCATTCTACGATACTTCATATTGATATCATATATAAAGATTAGGTACACTAGGTTATTTAGTGTAATGTTGGCCACCACTCATACCTCATTTCATCAATAATATAAAGTCATGAAAACAAAATAAAGTAGATATAAAATCATTCTACGATACTTCATATTGATATCGTATATAAAGATTAGGTACACTAGGTTATTTAGTGTAATGTTGGCCACCACTCATACCTCATTTCATCAATAGGTAATATAAAGTCATGAAAACAAAATAAAGTAGATATAAAATCATTCTACGATACTTCATATTGATATCGTATATAAAGATTAGGTACACTAGGTTATTTAGTGTAATGTTGGCCACCACTCATACCTCATTTCATCAATAGATAATATAAAGTCATGAAAACAAAATAAAGTAGATATAAAATCATTCTACGATACTTCATATTGATATCGTATATAAAGATTAGGTACACTAGGTTATTTAGTGTAATGTTGGCCACCACTCATACCTCATTTCATCAATAGGTAATATAAAGTCATGAAAACAAAATTAAGTAGATATAAAATCATTCTACGATACTTCATATTGATATCATATATAAAGATTAGGTACACTAGGTTATTTAGTGTAATGTTGGCCACCACTCATACCTCATTTCATCAATAGGTAATATAAAGTCATGAAAACAAAATAAAGTAGATATAAAATCATTCTACGATACTTCATATTGATATCGTATATAAAGATTAGGTACACTAGGTTATTTAGTGTAATGATGGCCACCACTCATACCTCATTTCATCAATAGGTAATATAAAGTCATGAAAACAAAATAAAGTAGATATAAAATCATTCTACGATACTTCATATTGATATCGTATATAAAGATTAGGTACACTAGGTTATTTAGTGTAATGTTGGCCACCACTCATACCTCATTTCATCAATAGGTAATATAAAGTCATGAAAACAAAATAAAGTAGATATAAAATCATTCTACGATACTTCATATTGATATCGTATATAAAGATTAGGTACACTAGGTTATTTAGTGTAATGTTGGCCACCACTCATACCTCATTTCATCAATAGGTAATATAAAGTCATGAAAACAAAATTAAGTAGATATAAAATCATTCTACGATACTTCATATTGATATCATATATAAAGATTAGGTACACTAAGTTATTTAGTGTAATGTTGGCCACCACTCATACCTCATTTCATCAATAGGTAATATAAAGTCATGAAAACAAAATAAAGTAGATATAAAATCATTCTACGATACTTCATATTGATATCGTATATAAAGATTAGGTACACTAGGTTATTTAGTGTAATGTTGGCCACCACTCATACCTCATTTCATCAATAGGTAATATAAAGTCATGAAAACAAAATTAAG
Organism: Molanna angustata; assembly: GCA_963576475.1. NCBI lineage: Eukaryota > Metazoa > Arthropoda > Insecta > Trichoptera > Molannidae > Molanna > Molanna angustata. Next base: position 28,642,512 of record OY754980.1, read on the forward strand.
TAGATATAAAATCATTCTACGATACTTCATATTGATATCATATATAAAGATTAGGTACACTAGGTTATTTAGTGTAATGTTGGCCACCACTCATACCTCATTTCATCAATAATATAAAGTCATGAAAACAAAATAAAGTAGATATAAAATCATTCTACGATACTTCATATTGATATCGTATATAAAGATTAGGTACACTAGGTTATTTAGTGTAATGTTGGCCACCACTCATACCTCATTTCATCAATAATATAAAGTCATGAAAACAAAATAAAGTAGATATAAAATCATTCTACGATACTTCATATTGATATCGTATATAAAGATTAGGTACACTAGGTTATTTAGTGTAATGTTGGCCACCACTCATACCTCATTTCATCAATAATATAAAGTCATGAAAACAAAATAAAGTAGATATAAAATCATTCTACGATACTTCATATTGATATCGTATATAAAGATTAGGTACACTAGGTTATTTAGTGTAATGTTGGCCACCACTCATACCTCATTTCATCAATAGGTAATATAAAGTCATGAAAACAAAATAAAGTAGATATAAAATCATTCTACGATACTTCATATTGATATCGTATATAAAGATTAGGTACACTAGGTTATTTAGTGTAATGTTGGCCACCACTCATACCTCATTTCATCAATAGGTAATATAAAGTCATGAAAACAAAATTAAGTAGATATAAAATCATTCTACGATACTTCATATTGATATCATATATAAAGATTAGGTACACTAGGTTATTTAGTGTAATGTTGGCCACCACTCATACCTCATTTCATCAATAGGTAATATAAAGTCATGAAAAAAAAATAAAGTAGATATAAAATCATTCTACGATACTTCATTTTGATATCGTATATAAAGATTAAGTACACTAGGTTATTTAGTGTAATGTTGGCCACCACTCATACCTCATTTCATCAATAGGTAATATAAAGTCATGAAAACAAAATAAAGTAGATATAAAATCATTCTACGATACTTCATATTGATATCGTATATAAAGATTAGGTACACTAGGTTATTTAGTGTAATGTTGGCCACCACTCATACCTCATTTCATCAATAGGTAATATAAAGTCATGAAAACAAAATTAAGTAGATATAAAATCATTCTACGATACTTCATATTGATATCATATATAAAGATTAGGTACACTAGGTTATTTAGTGTAATGTTGGCCACCACTCATACCTCATTTCATCAATAGGTAATATAAAGTCATGAAAACAAAATAAAGTAGATATAAAATCATTCTACGATACTTCATATTGATATCGTATATAAAGATTAGGTACACTAGGTTATTTAGTGTAATGTTGGCCACCACTCATACCTCATTTCATCAATAGGTAATATAAAGTCATGAAAACAAAATAAAGTAGATATAAAATCATTCTACGATACTTCATATTGATATCGTATATAAAGATTAGGTACACTAGGTTATTTAGTGTAATGTTGGCCACCACTCATACCTCATTTCATCAATAGGTAATATAAAGTCATGAAAACAAAATAAAGTAGATATAAAATCATTCTACGATACTTCATATTGATATCGTATATAAAGATTAGGTACACTAGGTTATTTAGTGTAATGTTGGCCACCACTCATACCTCATTTCATCAATAGGTAATATAAAGTCATGAAAACAAAATTAAGTAGATATAAAATCATTCTACGATACTTCATATTGATATCATATATAAAGATTAGGTACACTAGGTTATTTAGTGTAATGTTGGCCACCACTCATACCTCATTTCATCAATAATATAAAGTCATGAAAACAAAATAAAGTAGATATAAAATCATTCTACGATACTTCATATTGATATCGTATATAAAGATTAGGTACACTAGGTTATTTAGTGTAATGTTGGCCACCACTCATACCTCATTTCATCAATAATATAAAGTCATGAAAACAAAATAAAGTAGATATAAAATCATTCTACGATACTTCATATTGATATCGTATATAAAGATTAGGTACACTAGGTTATTTAGTGTAATGTTGGCCACCACTCATACCTCATTTCATCAATAATATAAAGTCATGAAAACAAAATAAAGTAGATATAAAATCATTCTACGATACTTCATATTGATATCGTATATAAAGATTAGGTACACTAGGTTATTTAGTGTAATGTTGGCCACCACTCATACCTCATTTCATCAATAGGTAATATAAAGTCATGAAAAATGTAATAGCAAATATACTATTCGTCATTACTAAACATCATTGTTTGAATTCTAATAATAATCATAAAAATACCGGAATGTTATGAAAAATATCAAAGTATTAATAAAAAGTGATTATTCTCGCTTTATCTCGCGTAAATAATAAGTATATTCTTTTCTACCATTATTTTATAAAGAAGAGTTATGATTTCCTGATAATTTTCATTTATTTTTTGTTGATAATAGCCAGAGTACGAAATGTTCATGTCTGGGGAAGCTTTGGCGTGGCCTCAATCGATATATTGCTCGTGAGTAGATTGAGATTGTAAGGACACGTCATAAGGCGGCCAGAGGACAATATGAACGATGGACATCCATGTGCAGGCCAGAAGACCAGGCAGACCGCTGACAACGTGGCACTCCACCATAACAAGAGAGTTGCGGGAGGTAGACTTGCGCGGAGGAGACGCCGCCGCATAGACGCGAAAGACATGGCGAATGAGGACGGGGAGGGCCGACCCCACATAATGGGAAGAAATAGCCAGGATAAAGAAAAAGAGTTAAGTATTGGTTGGTAAATCATTAAAAAACCAGTGGGTTGTGGTCAACGCTAAACTCCTCACTAACAAGTCTTTCAATAAAGTATTCAAATTTTGTATGGAAATTTTCAGCATTTTCATGAAATGAGTTTGTTAAATTATTTTTTAATTATATATTTTATTATGAAAACTTGATAAGTCTTCAATGCCATTTTTTATAAGTGGTGTGCCTTTTTACCAATAGGAAAAATTAAATTTTAATATTCCTGAGTTTGGGGTCACTTTCAAATATTTTAAAAAAATTGAGAAGCACTATTCAGATATCCTTCAAAATTTAAGAGGGCCTAAGCGAGTATTAGATATACATATAAGATACACAGATTGGTACATTATGATGAAACTTTCTGAATGATATTAGTTGGTAATCTGTAATAAAAAAAATAACCTTAAAAATTGCAAAGTCATAACTTCCCACTATATCCCCTTGGATTAAAAATGAGTTGATTGGTAAGAGAATTAGAAAATGAAAAAGAGAATAAATTTGTTTATATTTCGTATTATTAAGAGAGTTTGTTTACGAACCGTTTTTCATTAGATGGCTTTAAAAAAATTTCGTTATCATATCATAGATGGCGAAGTTTTTAGATTATTTTCAAGTGTTAAATATACATAGCTACATAACATATAATATAGAAATTACAATAATTTGTATTTATAAAGGAACTCAATAAAATGCATAATTTGTGAATGTTGCACAAGCTCTTAAAGCGATCACGCAAACCAGCTGATGACAGCTCGAAAGCCCTGTAGGTGGCTGATTTACCGGTTCTCCAATAAATATAATATTCCAATTTCGTCTCTATTGAGATATTTTTTTATGAAATGAGGACATTATGAAAGAATGTAAAATAAAGAAAGATGTTATCAATAGAACGAAAGTGATGACATTTAGATGGTTTGGTCACATGGGGAGAATGAATGAGGAACCCATGACGTAAAAAATATACAATGCGGACAGGAATGTAATGAGAGGTCGGGACCGTCCAAGATTAGGATGGCTCAACCATGTGAAAGACATTCTGAAAGATGGAAGCGTAGGAAGCTTGATAAACAGAGGAACATATATAAGACGATGTATGAACAGGGCCGGATAAACGTGTTTTGGCGCCTGTAGCAATATATTTGAAACCGCCCCCCACCCTATGTTTTTTTGGAATTTTAAATGTAGAACAATTTAAAATTATTTAAAATTACATCGGGTCTAAAATGAATAGTATATATAATCATTGACATTTTTTTACATACACACCATCACGACGAGCATCTTTCCGAGTACCTACGCAAAGAGAACCGAGCGCCATACCTGCGGATTTTTTATTTATATCATTAACATTTTAGGATTTTAAGCGCCCTTTTTAAGACAACCGCCCTGATTTCTTGTTCCTTTTTGTTCTATGATTTAACCGGCCCTGATGTATGAATGTTGATGAGGCGATGGTTGCGTGCCAGGATAGAAATATTTGGCGTTCGATTCTCGTTTCCTACCCAGTTGGAGACACGGCGTGGTGGTATGTATGTATGTATATTATTTTAATTTTGATGTAAACAGAAGTATTAATCGTTACATTAAGTATAAACTATTAAAAAAATAAATACTTATTAACTTATTACACAAGGTAAAAAAATGTACCTATACATTTATTTAAATTATATGGACAACTACATATTTTTAAATAATTTGTAAGTCAACCAATGAGAACTCAATGCATTAGGAGTGTTTATATTAAGAATTACACAGCTTATCAATCATATTTTTATTTGCTAACATTAACCGAAAAAAAATCAATTTGAATTTTAAATTTATGTATGATCGTCTCTGTGATCTCTTTTTTTCTTATTTAATATTATGTTTACCTCGGTTGCAGGATGAAACTTTATCTGTTTAAGAAACATATTATATCATGATGTTATATTTTTTATCTTGCAACCGACAGTATGGCCTATCAGCGGAGAATTCTTATTGGCTGTTAAATTATTATTTTAAATGTAACACTGATATGTATAGCTGTTAGTCTTACCAAAAAAATATAAATAAATAATATTTAGAAATTAGAGGGAACAGCTGTTCTTAATGTTAGCTGATTAGTTTTCCATAGATATCCGTCAATTTCTTCTGTATAATTTCATCTGTCCGAATTCTCAAAATGCTCTCACGGTCTGGAAAATAGAGATTTTGTATACTGTTTGAAATTTCGATACATTATAAATACACTTATCAAAAATGCATTCAAGGATTGTCAAAATTTAAAGAAAAAAATCTATGGTTTGCCATATCAATGTGAAATAATTTTCATATTTGTATGAAAAATGTATAGGTATAACAGAAATAAAATAGCTCCTGTATGGGAAAATTGAGTGATCAACTTCATATTGATATTGTATGTGTCTCTATAGACAAGTGTATTTTTTACTCTCCACTTGTATCTTCCTCAAGGGGTAGGCAGTGAGAACCGAACACCGCATTCTTCTATCTTGACACATACATCGTCTCATCAACATTGATACACTGTATCATACATGATCATCTTGCTAGTAATGCAATTTTACTTAAAATTTCTCAACAAGTATAATCTAGAAAATACATACTATGAGTTTCGTGACAATTTTTTTGTGTGAATGGTGTATTGTGTAAACTTTTGTCCTCTGGGAATCTTATATTTGTTAAAGAATCTAATAGAAATATATTTCATAAAAATGCATTTAGAGATTGTCAACATTTCAAGAAGAAAAAATTAACACTTACTATGGTGTGGAGAGTTTAGTGTTGGCCACAACTCACTCGTTTTAATAAAGAAAGTATATTATAGAAAGGACGACGCATTTCACAGATTTATACAAATCCATAATCCTACTGAATGTTCTTCTTTTCAGAGAAATTCTTCGAAGTGGACGTCCATCATCGTCTGTGATTGGAGAAATACAATTATGAGATGACTAATTAATTCAGAGGACAATTCAATTTGTTTTATCACAGCATGCTTGTTTTATTTTAAGACATGATCTATATAGTTAGCATTATCTAAGTACTACAACTTTAAACTCAATAAAAAAGAAATATATGAGAATTGCGATAGTATGATTTATGTCAAACGATAAGCTGTCAATGTAATTCCCATAATACTTGGGAATATTCTTATCACCAAATGGACGGTGATAAACATATTTCAAAATGTCAACCTAGCGGTGACCATGATTTGTGTTGAAAAAAAAAATGTAGGTATTTGTTTTTTAAAAAAAGAAGTGAGTTAATATTTTTAGACAGAAAAAATAAGCAAAATAATACTCGTAAGTTCTTGTAGTTCCTGCCTCTCACTCTATTATTTCATTGAAAAATTCATGAGTACCATTCTCATACAAAAAAATTGTCTTAATGAATTAGTGCCTAATTCGAGGCAGTACTTGCCTCCTAATCAACACGGAAAGGTAAACACGCCAACCGGAAGCCTCTTCAAGATGTTTGGCGAAAATTATAAGTCTCCAGAATGTGTCAACTTGTTATTGGGTGCGTGTAAAATAATTATATGACATGTTAGTTGCCCGAGAAGTAAACAAAATAATCGAACACATTATAATAATTTACATATACATTGGTAAAAGCAAGTAAACAAGCCAAAAATGAACTTATAGTTCTGGAACACTTCAGGGGTGACATCTGTGCGAGACTATTGTCACCTCATGTATAAGGACTCTTGCTTTCATTGTTTATAAAAAAAAACAATTTCTCGATAGACTTTTTTTTTAAATGAATATGTCTTTGTTTAACCAGTACATATACAGTCTTCCTACGTTCCCTATAATAAGCATGAATGCTCGTGCTATAGGTGAATGAAATCGGTCGAGGCAGGATTCGAACTCCAACCCAATGCGCTAACCGCTCTGCAAAATGAATGGCGTTACAAAAATGTTTCTTCGTTAATTTATAGATGGCGATGGTTTTTTTTCAGCTTATTTTCAAACGATCAGTTTCTCATTATTACAATACAAAGAATTTAAAAAATTGCATTTATAAAGGAACTCAATAAGAAGGCATAATTGTCTAACGTTGCGCAATCGCAAAAGTGATCACGTAAACCAGCCGATGACAGATCGTTAGCTCTATAGGTGCCTTGAGATCCTGGTTCTCTTATAATATTCCTACTACGTCTCTATTGAGATGATAAAAAAATGTGAAAAAAACCACATGATATTGAACGCATGGTTACTACATCAAAATGTTATACATATTAGTTCCTAATGGATGTTTAAAGACATTCTTTTGTATAAGTTGTTTACCATAATAATAGTTTGCTGTATTGATGTTTGAATACAATACAACCTTGCACGGTTTAGAGATAACACAAACCATAAATTAACATTTTCGACCAAGTACTTCCTATAAGGTCTGCACCAGAGACAATTTTAATCTGGCATCAAACACTGATATCCCAGAAGCCAATACAGAGCAAGAATTTAATTAATGTTAACAGACCTCAAGAATTAATGCATTAGAGTGGGACTAAAAATGAACCAACATTAATAAGACAAAAATCATGCCATCTATAGGTTCAGAACCCATAATAAGTGATGGTCAAGATATTGGCTGAGTAGAATCATATGTCTGCCTCGGTCACAGCGTGAAACTGGGAAGAAATAATTTAGAAGCTGAACTAGAAAGAAAAGGAGGTCTAAGATGAACTGCGTTCAGCAAATTATGTTCTGAAATCTACAAATATCCCAATCCACTTAAAGAAAAAAGTTTTAGACGCTTGCGAACTCCCTGTGCTCACTTACGGCTTTGAAACATCCGCATTGACTAACGGAAATAGGTTATGATGGAAAAGCTAAGGATGGCACAAAGAGCGATGGAAAGAAGAATGTTGAATATCTCGCTAAGGGACCACAAAACCAATGGATTAGGAAGAACACAGGTGTGGCCAAAAGAAAAGCGGAATTAAAGTGAAGTTGGACGGGTCATATATCTCGGATGTCGGACGGACGATGAACAATAGTTGTGATAGACTGGAGGCCAAGAACAGGAAGCAGAAGCGTGGGAAGGACCAGACCAGATGGTCCGATGATATCAAAAAAGTGTCAGGTCTAGAATGGCGAAGAATGGCACAGGATAGAGACCAGTGGAAGTCCAAGCGGGAGGCCTTTGTCCAATACTGGACTCAAAAAGAGGCTGAGTAAGTAAGTAAATTATGAACTCATGAATTCATTATTAAACATATAGGCATCCTTTCGTTCTGCCAAAATGATGATTTTGTTGCCCAAATGACAATTTCTTCCAACGTCAATCCAGATAACCAATCATTGGGTGAAAAATGATTTTCCAAAAATATGCTCTGTTTGGAATCTAATCCAGAGCGCCAGTACAGCAGTCAACTAATTTAGTTCAATTTCCAAAACAAAATACCACAATAGCTATTGAAAGTAATAAAACATGACAATGCCCTGCATGTATAACCTGCATCGTTCTGTTTTAATTTATGGCTTAGCCATCGAATATTTTTGTCTTTTTTCTTCAAATATTCCGCGGAACATAGTCAACGTGTCAATAATTTAGCAATGGAAAAGAAAAGTAAATATATGGAAGTAACATTTTCAGTCACGTGACAAATGCACTTCCATACAATATTTTTCTTTTCTATTCCATCGCTAAATTCACACGATGACTAGGCCCAAAAGTTTTACTATTTTCCATTAAAACAATAATATCTAAGTGTATTTTTTTTTAATCTGTGGTATGTAGATTAAAAATTATTTTATCAATCAACAAACAATACAAATTACTATTAAATATAATACCAATCTCAAAAACCCAAGCCTGTCTAATTTCTGCGAAGAGAAACCCCAATGAATTGCAAGTGTCTTTCAACGGAAGCACCCTACCTAACAGCAGCTCTATGGACCTGCTTGGAGTATCTATAACGAACCAATTACACTACAAGGGCTCCATCGAAGCTAAGGTGAAACTCGCCTCCAAAAAATTGAGCGTACTATATAGAGCGCGCAGATATTTTACTAAGACCCAGATCTGTATACTCTACAAAGCGCAAATACGTCCAATTATTGAATATGGCAGTCACCTCTGGAGTGGCGCCCCCCAATACTTACTGAATACCCTCGACGCTGTCCAAAGGCGTGCTATACGTCTGATTGATGATCCATCACTGACTGATGGATTGCAATCACTAGAACACAGACGCAGAGTCGGTATTTTAAGTTTATTCTATAGATACTACCACGGGAATTGCTCAGAAGAACTTGCATCTTTGGTCCCTCCTCCACCCACTCGCAACAGAGTCACTCGCTTCACTCAATCGCAGCATCCATTCACAGTGGACCTTCAACATATACGAACAAGTCGCTTCTCGAACTCCTTTATTAATACAGCAGCCCGACTGTGGAACGATCTTCCGAATTCTGTGTTTCCATCTTCGTACAACCCGAATTTTTTTAAAATCCGAATTAATAAACTATTTTCTAGATTGCAAACCCATCCCAACGCTACGTAGTGCGCTTCTTCGGAAGAGTAAAATGGATCCAAATCCTAATAGCTGGCGTCCCCTACGTAGACATGTTAAAAAAAAAAAAAATCTCAAAAGTCAAAAAAACCCTTATGCACTGAAAAAAATATGTTAAATTTGTTAATGTTTTGACTAAAAAACAATTCGTTTTGTGCTACTAAATATTTTTTGCGCTTAATCAAATAGTACAGTCATAAATAGATTAATTTTTAGTACTGATAACTATCATATATAATCCAGCTGATAAAAAAAGGTTTGGTTAAAAACGCAGGTAGCCAGTTCGGTGGTCACATTTTATTTTAGTAAATCTGACTTGGTTAATTGATTGATTTACTCAAATAACTTATTGCACTATTTTTTTTAACTATTTGTTTAGTATTATTCTTAAACAATTATTTTGTATGTGCTAAAACAATGTAACAATAGTTTTTTTTAATAAGGCACAGCCACCAATAGAGGCGGATTTGTGATTTACCATTAAAAGAAAGCTTGTCCAACTGTCGATTTGTTCAAGAGAATTAATTATTTTAACAAATCGACAAAGTATCAAGCCAAGATACGCGAGATTTGTATGCCAGATCTATATTTTTCACGGTTTTTTCAACTTTGAAGTCAAAAAACACCAACTTAGAGGCTTCGCAGCATATAATATGTTCTATATATAAATGGACTTACTCAGAATTAGGAGTAGAAAATTTAGTGTGTCTGTGTGTGTGTGTCCCTTATAACTTTTGACCCGCTCATTGCACAGAGCTTGAAATTTCAGAATATATAGAAAGTTATAGGCCTACAAAAGTTTAATAGGTACTCAAAATTTTGAATTTTTGTTTCAGTTAGGGGTTATCAACTATTGAATTTTCACTTTATTTTTCCATATATCTCATAAACCATAAAGCTAGAGCACTGAAAATTTGTATAAATATAGACGAATACAAAACCTCTAAGTTATTTTATCAAAAAAGTTCCGAGTTCTCAAATATTTTTTATGAAGAAATTTTTTTTTTATTATGTATAAATTTGTGTTTTTTTTACCTATATTTCCAAATTTTTGAGAAATATCGAAAAAGGCCGGAAAACCCCAACTAGATCATTTAATTTTCTATAAAAATATGAGCATTGCAGTATTACATCTCAAACTTTTTGAAACAATTTTTATAAAAATTTAAATTAGTGACGACATCAATTCATACAACTTACAAGGCAGTAAACACTACACAATATTTTACTCAATAGTTTGATACCTACTTAATCTAAAAAAACATACATACATACAATCATGCTGTTTTCATACTCTGGGTAGGAAAAATAGTCTGACTTCCATTCTATCCTATCCTGAGATACATACCTACATGTTTTATATAGAAAACAAAATATCTTAACATATTTATTAATTTGTGTTTAAGTTTTGTACGTATTCTTCAAATATACATACTATCGCATTCGACAGTTGGATCTCATGTGTTATATGCAACTAGTTTAATTTAAAATCATTCGAACATTTCGTATTGGTAATTTGTTTTTAAAATTTGTTTGTCGTAGCTTCCGCGTATCCTTGTTACTCATATTATTTTCCCCATAACAACCCCGTAGATATCTACGCCACAATCACAATGAAAAAGCTTGGAAAATAAAATACAACTTACCGCACTCTGAGTTTGAAAAATATGCAATATTTCAAATTACTTCTCCAATAAAAGAACTAAAGACGCACAACACCAATTTAAAACAGTATTATTTATTTAATAAATCGGATATTTTCTCTGCATGAATAATTGAACAAAATATCACAAAAAACACGACCAACTCATGCGGCGAAACTAGCGCCACTGTTGCCTTGACAACGCGGCCGCTACAGATAATAACATGAAAACAAAAACGCGTTCGGGGGGCATGCGCAATACATACCTACATGAATCTGAATAGAGACAATAATATCCAATTTTTACGATTTTATTTCAAAGGCGCGCGGCGTTCGAATTTCTTAATTTAAAGTTATTCCTTACTCTTGCTTGGATATTCATGTATGTATTTAAATTAAATAATGGCTTGATTCAATCAAACATACATACACATTGTACATTATAATGTATTTTTTTTTATTTAAAGTTTTATTTATTTACATTTTTTTAACAATAGTAATTCTTGCACTAAACTGCAAAAGCAGTTTAACAGTGCTAGCTCTCTCGTACGCTTAGATAAATTTGATAATGTAACAAAAAAATAATTATAAATAAACAAAAATTAAAAACTAGTAATACAATATAACAATAATTAAAACCATTAACACAATATAACAACAAAGAAAACATACAAACTTATATATAAAATTCTTTTAACAATTTTTTTTTTTTTTTTGTTTTTGGTTTGAATATTTGAATATTTTGGCAGTTTGTTAAATAGTTTCGGGATTATCGTTGCCTTTGTCCTGTCGCCGTAAACGTTATTTGTTTTAGGTATTGTCAGTAAGTCTTTCGTTATTTGTCTAGTTGTATATTTGTGAGTGATCTTTAATTTAAATCGTTCGCTATAAAGTTCTTCTATGGTCAGTAAAAGATTCACCTTTTTTAGTTTTTTTCTATAGGTAAAATATTGCATCGTTTGTAAATTTCGTTAAGTTTTTTTTTTACTTGCCTCCACTGTTGATTACATAAATAAAATATTTATTGCAAGGAATAGTTCTTCCACCCTTTTCTATTTGTGATCGTTAGAATCTTTTGATCGCTTTACGATATGTGAATTTTTTTAAACGAAAAATTCTCTAGATTGTTCTGATTGTGGGAACTGATAATGGCCTCTGACAGAACACTGAAAGAACGTGAGAAGGATCCGTAAAACCCTAAAACCTTACAGACTCTTCACCTTAAAGTGTCGAAGAGAGCTCATTGTAGGGAAAGAGTAGGAATTGTTTGACTACCTACTGCATGAGTCATCTTTAAATTATGTTTAATTGATAGTAGGTGAAATGAAATGAAATGATTTTATTTCCGTTATTTTTACACATTACACTTGATTACAGTAATCAAAATAATAGCCACATTAAAAAATATACTATTTACAACAAGCTGTTCCTGTTTGCAAATTTTCTGCCTCACTAGACGAGTCTGTTCTGAGGCAGTAGCTTTTCAATTTGTTCTAAGGTAACATGTTATCGAATGCAATAGAATTAACAGAAATAATCAAACATAAACTGAAAAATGTACAGTGACCTCTCAGTTACATGAACCCATAAAATTGTAATGGAAATGATGAATGGCACCAAGCTATGGTAGATATTCTCAGGTTATGAAGGCAGAGAGTAGTTAATTATTTTAGGATGTTTAACAGTATGTGAGCATATTGTATACGAGTTTTTTGAAGTTTGTTTCGTCGCGTGATATATTGTGTTCTATGTCAGGTAATATTTTATTGTTAAGAGGCTATAGTAGGCTATACATTATATTTTGAAAATAATTTCCCTAATACCCTCAAAAGATACGTCTTTGAAATAAGGAACAGTTTGTATGTACATCTTTAATCTATTGCATGATTTTTTTGAATTTTGAATTTGTTTAATACTTTTCTTGTAAAATTAGTTTTAGTAAAACCCTTTTTTATTTTTTTACTGTAAGTAACTAAAAAACTACAAGGCCTATGAAGTATATCGATAGAGAATATGAAAATCTACCGGCTGAATTTTTTATTATTATAAAATTTCAATGACTCTTCTTGCTATTTAAAAAAAACCTCTAAATTTTACCATTTTCGCACGATAAAATGTTGTATATCACATATCAGGTGATATACAATATTTTCTCGTGTTTCATACATTAGAAGCTAATTTAGTGTGCATTTTTGCGTATATCCGTATATCCAGGGTATAGTAGGGCCTTAAGTCTAAGAGCAAGGAAGGGGTAATGTCGCTGTAATAAAATCTCTTTTCTATGGTCGCTGGGCTGTTGTCTATGTATTTGGTATTATAATATTCGCCAAACATCTTGAACGAGGTTCCGGTTTTGCGTATTTTTGTTTCGTTGGTTTACGTGCAAATCGCTCTCCTTCTCGACTAAAAGTTCAATTTATTTGGCGGCAACTATACCAGACATTAATTTTATTTTATAATCTCTATTGTAACTACCTACATATATTTGATAAAAATAATACAATAAATATGGCCGCAGTTTTCCCGGGTCTACATATATTTTTGAGGGTACAAAAAGTAGTATCTATATATTTATTTCTTATTTTAGTCTCAAGGTTCTCTGACCTTTTTTAGTCATATCAAGGTTTTAATTTTTTTATAATTTTGTTTTTAAAATCGTTGGTTATGACAATAAACGAGTTAAACATGCACGTTCTAAAATTCGTCTCGTTTCACATAGTTTTGTGTATCTAGTTATTTTTTTGTTTGGTTTAGTGATAAAAAACTATTTTATTGCCCTAAAACTTGGGTCGAATTTAATTCAAGGTCCTAACAGTGGTGTAACCACAGGTGTAACGAAATAAGCTTACTGAAAAACTACATAAAAACAAATTACAGAATATTACGTTGTAAGCTTGTAGTAGACATATGTAGTACTTGAAAGTTGAAGAATCAAGCTGAAACTATATAGTAGAATAGTAGATAATAAAATAATAGTACTTAGGAATTAAAGAATCAATCTGTATCAATACTTAGGAGTTAAATAATCAATCTGTAGCTGTACCTTTACTAAGAAGTCAGAGAAGCTACAAGTATATGTAGATACTAACGAACTAACAAAAATGGAGATACAACCACATGTTGATCAATAGCAATATGAAAACTAGTAAATATAACAATATTGGTTCAATACCAACTCAGCAGAGCTACTTCATGTTACAACCAAGTCTCGACAAAGGAACCATACGTGGATTTATTCACACATTTTCCCACAAACAAGAGAAATGCTGTCGAGTATTTTAGCGCTAATTGATATGTTTATCATTATTTTTTAGCCTTTATAAAATTGAATGTCGTTAACAAACTACTGAATGAATGCCTTTTGATTTTTCATTATTCCTTAAAATTAAATTATTAATAAAACATTTGGTAACGTGTCATATCTTAAGAACACACACACATGTAGACAGCATTATGTAGTTTGTTCGTTTTTAGGATGGTTTAACAAAATAACTCTTCAAAATCCCCCCAAGTACCTCCTCATTTTCAGCCTCCTGTGATGTGGACTGCCAACTATCTCGCCATCTTTTTGGTGGGTGTCCTCGTGGTCGAGACCCCTCCGGTACGTTGTCTCGGGCTATCTTTGGGACATGCGGCTGACGTGTTTGTTCCAGTACCTTCTTCTTTTGCCCCCCCCCCATATTACGGTGTCCTCAGCTTCGCAGATTCTTCGGATCTCTGTATTTCTGACTCTATCACGAAGATTTTTGCCAGCTATGCATCGCAGTATTTTCATTTCACTGGTGCGCAGAAGTTGTTTGGTACGGACCGTATCAGCTCTGGATTCAATGGCGTATGTTAGGATAGGTCTGACGCAGGATAGGTTTTGTAGATCCTCATTTTCCCCTTGGTGCTCATGTGTTTGTTCTTCCATATAGTTTCCCTCAGACAGCCCGAGATTGCTGCGGCCTTGTGTGCTTGCTGTGTCACTTCTCCATACAGATCATTGTGAGATGCCATTTCGATCCCTAGATATTTAAATTGCGTCACTTACTCTATTACGTCATTTCCTACACTCAGATTGCACCTATGGTGATATCTGGTTATAGTCATGCTTTTGGTTTAATATTGTTAAATTATTGTAACGCCACTGAGTATACAGGTACGTGATAAAGTTTAAATAAGGAGATATCCTATTGAATAAAGATCCTGACTATTTCTTTGTTATGTCCTTCTTAATCTTATTTTTTGACGTGGCTGACATTTCGTGATCCTCGGTGATCCGGCAAATTATATCATTAAGTAGCTTTTTAAATTGGCTGCAGACCATGTAAATTGACTATTTAGTCTGTCATCTCTGTTAGATTTAGGATGGATGAAGTATTATACAAACATAATTATAAACAGATTTTTAATTATCTCAATAGAGACGAAGTTGGAATATTTATTGTAGGAGAACCGGGAAATCAAGGCACCTACAGGGCTTACGACCTGTCATCCGCCGATGACAGGTCGTAAGCCCTGTAGGTGCCTTGATTTCCTGGTTCTCCTACAATAAATATTCCAACTTCGTCTCTATTGAGATAATTAAAAATCTGTTAAAAAATATCTTTGACTCCCGACAGGGAAAAAAATCCAATGTTTGCGCATATGCAATAATAAAAATATTCGATAATTATAAACAATTCGGTACCGGAAAAGTACCATGGCTAAACTATGATGAGGGAGAAAAAGCCCCCAGCGGCTGATTTGCAATGAAAAAACATATTTCAATACTTATAATAATAAAAAAACTAGTTTTCGTTCCATGTAAATTTTCAGACCATTCAAATTTTAAATCATTATTGTGCATAGGTAATAATAATAACTATATTCAACTAAAACTATGATAAATATCGGGAAAGAAGAGGGGGATGCGGAAGGTTTGTTTAGTAGGTAGGTACCAACAAAATTTGTGCTCTGCGCAGTCCAAGTGATTTCTCAAATTATTTGCCGGTTACTATTCCTACCAACCTTTTTATATGTCAGCCTCTAACATTATTCCAAAATTGTTTAACCGTTGTATTTAATTCTTAGATTTATCGAAAAAAATATGAAGTTAAATGCGAAATATCGTTTATATTTAGATTATTGGTCAGTGGTTATTTAATTTATTTTATTTTATTTGTTTTCGGGAAAATAACAGTAATTATAATAAAATTTCTTATACCTGCAGATGTTTTATGGTACAAAAAAACTTAAACCAATTAATTATTTCCACAGAATTAATAATAAATTTTAACTAGTGCCAGTATACCTACTTAAAACTATGATAAAAAATATATTACAACTGTCGATTTGTTCAAGAGAATTTTAATCTCTTAATCTATCGACAAAGTTTAAACCCAAGATACGCGAGATTTGTATGCACTGTCTACATTTTTCACGGCTTTTTCAACTTTGAAGTAAAAAAAAAACCAACTCCGTCTGTGTGTGTGTCCATCCCCCCCTTATAACTTTTGATCCGCTCAATTTAGAGCCCAAAATCACAGAATATATAAATAGTTATAAGCCTACAAAACTTTTATACTCAAAATTTTGAATTTTTGTTTCAGTAAGGGGTTATCAACTTTTGAATTTTTACTTTATTTTTCCATATATCTCAGAAACCATAAAAGCTAGTTTTAAGAGTAGCGTCTAGCCCCTGAGTTTCTTTTCTGCATTCTTAGGTTAGGTTTAAGTTTGTGTATAATAATAATAGCGACTCGCGTGAGCGAGTTGCTTTATAAATTGAATTATAAATTATTATAAATTAAATATATAATATTCTTTTAATTTTTCGCATTTAATATAAAATTTCACAGCTCATTTGACTTAATACTACGAGATCTCAACCAATCAGAGAGCCAACCGGAAACAGAATGCAAACGGGTAGATTCAGATTGTAGACTCTAGTATATTAAGAACAGTGCATGTCTACATGTTGTGTGTATGAGGTTGGGGTACCTATATACCTACATATGTGTGAGTGTTTGTATATATGTAAGTATCAGAGTGAGAATATTATAACTGCAAGCTCGCATACATGTTATTCAAATTAATCTCGATACTAAAATCGTGTGATGAAATTTAATCATTGTTCTGGATTAATCCTGAACTTCAATCCCTGTTTTTTTTAATTCACTTATTCAGGAATCTTAAAGGTTGATCCTAATATAGGAACCTCATCTTTTGATATCGTGAATTTTCCTCAATTGAAGCTTAATCGTTACGTTTGCTGCATTTTATTATGACGATATAAAAAAACGATTAACATAATATAAACAAGTCTTTTATTAGATACCTTCTACTTGAATAACATTTATTTTTATTTTTTTATTACTAGTAGTGATCACTGATCACATTGCAATAAAGATTTGGGTAGGAAGTGAAAAGGGTCATAAACAAGAGTCATCATGAGTGTAGTCATTTTCGATTAACAACAGCATATCATCATATATTCATAGTCATGACACAATCCAGCACCATTTAGTGGACAATCCAATCCCCGAGGACATAGAACTGGCAGCTTATCTGGAATATATAAAATCATTAATCATTGTTGGTAATTTGGTATGAGCAGCACAATTATAAGAATAGCGTTTATTTCAAATAAACACAAAAATCTCTCTGCCTCTTCGATCTGCTGAACGTACCACACTAGCTATTCCCATTCATTCTACTGAATTTCTCAGTACCTACCTCTTTTGAAGTACAATCAGCAAGACTATGAAACACCTTAAGTGATGATACTACGACGTCTCAATCGATTCAACTTTTTAAAAAGAAACTAAAGCTGTTTTACCTGTCTAATAATTCTTAACTTACACCCCATATCCATCCTCCCTCCCCTCCCTCAACCTCTGTTTCCTTCCTTCCTTTGTTGCTGTGAATTTACTCTTAATAATGTTACGTGTTTCTTTCCGTTTGTTATAAATTTAATGTACCTAACCACTACACTATCTATGGCCTCACGTTGCTTTGGTTGATTGTAAGAAATTGCCTTGTGGCAATAAAGGTCCCGGGTTAGAATCCGGTGGAGACACAGTTTTTAATTGTATTTTCAGTCTAGATCTGTGAGACGATTAATATCGTAAGTCTCCAGAATGTGGCAACTTGTTATTGGGTGCGTGTTAAATTAATATTTGACATAGTACCTGTTAGTTGCCCGAGAAGCAATATTAAATAAATAAATAAACCCGTCATTGTTCACAGTATTGTACATGAAGTTTAATAAATAAAATAAATAAATTAAAAAGAAATTTTTTTGAAATTATTTGTCACTCAATTATACTGATGAGTTGGAAGAAATTTGGCAGTATAATCGTCGTTGCACGAGGTTCAAGTAAATAAAAACATAAAAAATATAAACGTAGTATTTCTTTGATTTATTATATTTTTATTGAAGTTTTATTTTTTTGGACATGTTGTCAGATCAGGGGAAGAAAGAGCCACAAAACGTATCCTGCAAAATAACCCTGTGGGCAAGAGACCCCTGGGAAGACCAAGGCAGAGATTGATGGACAATGTTACCCCAGATCTGAACGTGCTGAATGCTTGTGATGACTGGGAGTCCACTGCAGCTGACAGGAAGGCTTGGAAAGCTATTGTTCAGGAGGCTAATGTTCTACCGGAGTTGTATGGCCATCGGAAGTAAGTAAGTTATTTTTTTGTATTTATAAAATTTGTTCTCTTTTTGTGATCTCGAATCAGGAACACGCTTTTAATAACGAGCTGTCACACTTTGGAAACTTGTGATTTCAAGTTGGATGTCGAACAAATTGAGCCACGCCGAAGATCGACGAAGAAACGAAAAAAAATATTTACCAAAAAGTTTTGCGCATCCACAGCAATATCCGTAGATGATGGCTGGGTCATTTTCACAGGATCGTAGCGGACAGCCCTTACAAGTTAATCCCAAATTGAAGAAGGGAATATTAACTGAAATCAGTAATAATAAAAAGTACAATTAAAAGTGATTGGAATTGTTGCATATATTGATTTATTTCAGCACCTATGCCCTATTCATTTCTCTCTTCGGTCCAGGCATTCAGAGAAAACCTAACACGACGTTGTCCTGTCTCTAAATCCATATAGACCGGTGATTCCCAAAGGGGTCCACGGGAGACTCGACGGGGGTCTATATTGGGGTGAAAAAAAATGGGGGTTTACAAATTGTAAGTGGGGGTCCACGAAATTTTATTAGGTTTCGATAGTAAAGAACAAAAATATTGGCTTGGCTTATAATACACTACTCTACTCAAAAAAAATTAAGAAAGCAAAAAAAAAATGCAAATTTTTCAGTGATTTCGGTGAAAAATGGTCGTATTGAGACTTAAAAAATGCATTTTGAAGCTTTGAAATTTTCTTTTCAGATTTTTTAGCTATTTTTAGGCGCTACGATTCACATGCAATCCTAACATAGCGCGAAAAAATAATAAGAGTTAGAACTCAGCCGCGACGCAAATTTTCGATGGAAATCAGTTGATGATTCATTTGCCGTTATAGTCAAATCTAATACGATTTTTACCATAAGAACTCTACAATCTAATCACCGCCGCCGTCTCAATCGCTTTAATTAATTGATTAGCCATATTGATTTGCTCCTTTAACCAAGCAAAATTGTTATTATAACGATTATTCCAAGAACAATCTTGTTTTATGCTTCGTTATACATTACTATGTTTCTTTAAGTTTATAAATTAAATGACATAAAAAACAAGTAGGTTTTTCTCTAATTTTTATTGTATATTAGATATTCAATTCCAGAAGGTACTGGTGTTACTTTCACTGAGTTATGTGGTTGCTAAGCAACACCAAACCTTTTATACACTTTCAAAAAATCCATACAAAAATAATTATATACCAACTGCCCCTTATCCGTTATGTATGCCCTCTATGAAAAACTAAAAAACTTAATATGGAGAGTAAACCTCGAGAGAAAATAGTTTTAACAAAAGCGTTTTTATACTCCTAACCTGTCAATATATATCAAAAAAACTACATACAATGAGCATTTCATTACAGAAATTAACCAAGTGGTTTCCACGAAAATTAATCTAAGATATCATAGAAAAGAAGCAATTGAACAAAAACAAAATAAATTAAACAATACATGTAAGAAAAACAAAAACAATAAATTTAAAAAAGGAAATAAAATATTACGTGAATAGTACAAATTTTTATTCCAATAAAATATTAGAACAAAGACATAATCGTGAATACTAAAAATGCAGGAATTAAAAAAATATCTACATCTTTCTCCTGGTGATAACTCGTGGTAATATCTATATATTTCCTAAGATGTATTTAAATGTATCCAAAAACATGACAATAAACTGATTATTAAACAAGAACATAATGACAATTGACTGATTATTAAACAAGAACATAATAATAGTGCTGATTCTTTTAACCAAGGATATGATAATAGTATAACAAATTCTTAACCAATAACATGATAATAAATAAATAAATAAAATAATAGAACTGATTTTTAAAGTATGTAATAGATTTTCTATCAGGGAGAGGGAGGATTCTTAAAGAAATGGATTTGCGTTGAGACCAATCCATTAATAAAGACACCAGCAGGGAGGCAAGTCTGGTCCGACCGGCGAAATCAAAACCCTAGTGACTACCCATATCATGGATATAATTATCATATGGAGTTCTATAATATCTTTAGATGTCTAGGGTTTTGTTTTAGGTGTATAGGGTTTTGATTTCGCTGGTCGGACCATCAGACTTGCCCCTCAGATCTAGCAAGCTCAGTCAATGCTCAAGGTACGAGTACCTATAACTAATAAGTTTAAAAATAAACAAATAAAATATTTACACCTGGGTGTCTTCCTGACAGATAGATCAAAGGTGTCTCCCACGACAAGGGTGATGGTACATAACGCCACAAGAACACAGCACAATATAACAGCAACAGAATCTCCAGACCTCGCCATTGTATCAGTTACGGTCAACGACTCGAAGATCACTACTCAATTTCAACTTCGGTAAACAGATTAAGTAATAGGTAATACTTAGTGAAATTTACTCTGATAAACATTCATAATTAGTTGATAGATTAACTCTAACCAGGGACGGTTCTAATTTGTATTAAACTTTTTAAATTCTACGAATATGTGTACCATCGTTGCATCTTCGAGAATTTAATACGTTATATCTAAAAACAATCATTTTGAATTGATACCCTCCTCCTTATTTAAGTCGGTTAAAAGGAGATTATGTATTCATGGTGTTGTATAATAGTGATTCAACTATGAATGATTAAAAAATATATATCTCGACTGAAATGTTCAATACGTATAGGAATCAAGGTACGTAGCACTCTATCTAGGGTGAATTGACATCAAATTAATACAATAAGTTCAATATCTACAAGGATAGACTTTTAAAAGATCTTATTTCTAAAACACTCGAGACAATAAACAAGGATAAATATTTAGATATAGGACATTGTATCTAAAAAACTATATTTTATTTTATATTACTTCTCGGGCAACTAACTGGTACTATGTCAAATATTAATTTAACACGCATCCAATAACAAGTTGCCACATTCTGGAGACTTACGATATTAATCGTCTCACATATCCAGACTGAAAACACAATTAAAAACTATGTTCCCACCGGAACCAACTCGGAACCTTTGGATTAACAGTCAGATACCCAACCAACTGTGCCACTAAGGCCAACATATATCAACAATACTGTAGTTTTCATCTACAAGATAATTTACAAGACGTTGTATAGATCAAAAAGACATTTTATCTACAAGACGTCGTATCTAAAATAATCATCATTCATGGCTTTACCACAAGGGTCGGATCTTGGGCTACTGTATTGTATAGTTCGCTGAAACACCTGTTCTGGACAAAAAATGCTATGAGCATCATTCATAATGCCGACCAACTACCTAAGCTTCGGTCTTCCAAATCCTTCTTCCCCTGATGTACCATTCAAAATCCCCTTTGGTATGTCTCCATCGCCCATTGTGTGTCCATGTCCGGTCCACCTATGTAAGCTTCCATAAGGAATTAAAATATATTGTATCTGCAAGAATACAGATTAATTAGGCTATGCAGATCCATAACATACTAGTATACAAGGCATTCTAACTAAATTACAAAATATGACTAGCGTCTACAGTCCAATCCGCATATCCAGTTTAGTAAATTTCCGGTTGGCTCTCTGATTGATTGAGATCTTGTGATAAGTCAAAAGAGCCGTGAAATTTTATGTTAAATGCGAAAATTAAAAAAAAATATATAAATTTAATTTATAATTCAAGTTACTTATAAAGCAACTCGCTAACGCGAGTCGCTATTATTATTATTAAAAAACTTAAACCTAACCTAAAAATGCTGAAAAGAAAAGATGGGACTAGACGCTACTCAAAATATGTATATATTATATATACCTACATAGATACTTCTAGAAAACTAGATGGTTTATCTGCAAACGACAATATTAGAGATCTGCAGAATGTTAGAAATAATAAAACTTTTAATATCAATTAGGAAATTTAGAAAACAAGAATTTTGTAACTCTTCGTGCATATGAAATATAGATGAACAAAACCTCAGTTTCTATTCCAATATATGTATCGATTTTATTCTAATTAATTTATCGGATTATCTTTAGCATTGAAAGCTATTACTTAATTTTATTGCGCGACCAATAGTCATAAGTTTTTTTTTATATTAAAAGTATTATTAACATGATTCAGTGCCGTATCTAATTTTAACCAATAAAACTGTGCCTATCTTTTGAAAAAACTAATTTGTTTGACAAAAAAATAAGTCTAATTACTAATGACAAAGATGTTCAATGGATGCAGAGCGTAAATTATTAAGCACAACAAAACAATCATTTTAAATGTCGAAATTAAAAAAATTATTCTTGTGTTCTATTCATATTTCGAATGCCTATTATAAAATTTGAATTTAAATTGAGTTATATGTAAAAAAAGTCAAGACAATAATTCAATTAAATTCGATCATAAACCATATATTTTTTACGGATGTCTTTCCCAAAAAAAATGCAAATGTGCGTAAATTTAAAACAGGGGGGCAAGTCACGTCAAACAGGGAAATTAAAAACTTCATGATTGCCCATATCATGGATATAATACTATCATATGGAGTTATATAATATCTTTAGATGTCATAGAACTCCATATGATAATTATATCCATGATATGGGTAAACATGCATATAATTATCTTATGGAGTTCTATAATTTCTTAAGATGTCATAGAACTCCATATAAGACAATTATAACCATGATATGAAACATGGATGGTTTTGATTCCGCCTGCTGACCAGACATGCCCCCACCACCATTACCAGGTATTTTTGAGCATTAAATCGTGGCAAAATGAGATTAACAATTACAATGATGAATGATAAAGAAATTTTTCAGCAGTTATTGATTTTAAAAAGGCAGTTTTTTCGTATAGGTATGCATACTTCGAATTTTATTCTATTCAGGATAAACGAAACACCTCGGTTTATTGTCGACGATAAAATTGTAACATTTCAAAATTCTATAGTAATTTTACTGTAAATTATTCTAAATGAAACATTTTTGTAATACTTTATAAAATAAATAGTCACGAAAAAACTAACAAATACTCCTTGACTCAGATCAGAGATAATGTGTATTGCTTCACTAATAAACATATTGCGTTTTCAGGAGTTTACATAAACTAAATCACGCGTTATTAAAAAAAGAAATCGTATCTACTCGTGCATTAAGCTTTGAAATAAGAATCAATAAAATATTTTATGTGATACATGGTTAAATACTTTAAAAATTAAGCTGGATAAACATTTTTTTAATAAATATTGTGTAAACCCAAGCTCACGTTTTCGCAGAATAAAAATTGAATGATTCAATCAGATTGAATACACACATTAATTTGATTTATCTGCAATCGATGAAATTGAATGATCCATAAATAATATAAAAGTGATTTGAACGAGGCAAGATCATTTCTACGGAACGTAGTGATACCCTTCTCCCAAAACGCTTGCAAGACGAGCTCACTTAAATGTTAAAATTCCACGTAGATAAAATGTTTATTTCACATTGAATATTCACATGATTTAATAAATAGAACCATGGCCCAATAATATTATTTTTCAAACCTCAGAACGTTTATGTCACATAGTAAAACATTAAAATAAATAATACTATCGATAAATTAAGACGTCACAACTTATATATAATGTAAATAACGTCAATTATGGACGTCAAGAATAAGAAAATAATACCAGTAAAATATATTATAAATAAAAAAACACATCCGAAATATCACAAAAAATAAGTATTGTCACAAAGGAAAAAAATGTCACATATATAGTTGGTTTCTCGGGCACACTTAGTCTTTTCTTCGCGGCCATGAGTGTGCTGATGAACCTTCAATGCCGGAATGGACCGTCGTCGATGGGCTAAGGGGACAGGCCTCCTCCACAGGCAGATGCTGGTTGGGTGACTGTCGGGAGCGAACGGCGGCGGAGCGAGTCTCAAGGAGATGCAGGCCGTTGCTCCAGAGTCCAGCGCGACCCAACAGCGTTTGGAGCACTTTCCAAACACAGCATCCGCTTCAATCTAGGAAAGCGGTTCTCTCGCTGAGTGGTGCTACGCCGCTCCATTTCGGCACTCCAGGTGTCACGTCCATGGCTGCCGGTGTGGAGCGAGCCTGACCGAAATATCTTGATGTGGTTTGCAGCTGCCCAGGCCACGAGGAATGTGTACATCTATCCCTCGACCGTTCAGTGAATGCGGTCCGTGTTCACACGACGCGTGTATATTTTCGACTGTCCATATGTAGTGTCACATTTTTAAGGTTGTGCCGATTGTCAAAAAATATTTTTTCTGAGGTTTTTTTTTCTTTACATTGTCTTTGTTTGCGGTGTGCTGATTTGGCGCTGAATTCAAACAAAATAGAACGCGAACAGGAGAGGTCGCTTCAGTGGCATTCGATAATTCACTTCAAGATATTATGGTCTCTGATACCCATACCTCTGACCATAGATTTTTATTATAATATACCTAGATGTAGTACTCTGTGCAAAAAGTGAGTCATGGAATATCACGAGTTTGACGTTTTAATTGGCAACATATTTCAGTTTTCCTTGCATTTCAACACATCCTAGATAAACGTTCTCTAAATTATTAATAATTAAAATGTTTTTTATACAAATAAATCCGAAAACAATTCACATTAGTCTTTATTTTCTATCGAAAAACGATGTGGACCAAAACGTCAAAAATCCCCCTTGAAAAATGACTCACATTCGAGTCATACAAAATTTGCTAACTACGACATCTAGTGTATTATATGAAAACCTATGCCTCTGACGTGTGTAGAGGTTAGGTTCACTTAAAATGCTATTTGTTTTATAAAATGTTTGTAGAAGCATATTTCCTTTAAATCCCTTCCATGCCATTGTCCCCTCACCGATGTATGAGAATTGTCACTTGTCAAAATAATTTTGGGTGACAATAAGTGTCAAGTGAAATTAACCAGTACAAGTTTGAAGACCACTGCGTGTGGATGTGTGCACAGAACAAATAATCAGTGAACCAGGAGTATAGAAGCATCGGTGAGATCGTTTATAATACAGTCCACTACCTACCATCTAATACCCATCACCTGATGTTTTCTACATAATATTTTGGTCCTTCGAGCCGGATTTGAAGTGTTTTTTTTGTGTTATTTGTTGCGAATTCTGCATGTTGCGGTGGTTTCAAATAGTAATTTGTAGGTACTCAATTTTGTTACAATATTATGGTGATTAATTATCACATAATATTATTTTGTGATTATTGTGAGGTATAATAAGGTACCATATTAATGTTAATAACATTATTGTGAATGCAGTCGGGTAGAATAAAATACCACATTATTATTGATACAGTGAATTTGTGTTTGCATGCAATTATAGTTTATAAGTATAAGTTTAAAGTTTTAAAATGGCTGATAACATTAAAGCAAGGATGTTAATATTTCTAGAATTAGGAATACATATGAATTAAGAGATCTGTGTGAAAAAGGCAATATCGAACGAGATGAAATATTTTTAGCCAGGTGTCAGAGAGTTGATGAATGGTATAAATTGGTCAATGAATTAAGTGACAGCTTGATTGGAATATATACTGATACAAAATGTGATACAGAGTTGAAAGAGTTGAGTGAAATAATTCAGAAAAGTGACATTATGTATTTTGAAATAATGAGAATTAAAAATCGTTTATCTAATGGTGTGAAAATAAATGCAACTGATGTATGTAATAAAATTCAGAGAGCTCCTATAATAAATTTACCTGTTTTTGATTCCAACGTCGAAAATTGGAATTCGTTTCATGACATGTTTGTGTCATTGATTCATGATAATATTGGATATACAGACATAGAAAAATTTCATTATTTGCGAACGTCCATAAAGGGATTTGCATCAACATTTGTTAATTTACCACTGATTAGTGATAATTATAATATTGCTTGGAGTACATTGTGTGGACATTATACTAATACAAGATTACAATTTGAATATTACATGAATAAAATGTTTCAATGCAAATCTTTAGTTGGTGAAAATGTAGGGCAATTAAGCGAATTATATCACACATTTAATGAAAATATATTAGCTCTGTCAAATATGAAATGTGAAAAAATGTTAGATCAGGTATGGGGATTTATATTTATTAATAAATTGGATGAATCTACACGTCGAATAGTGGAAAGTAGATTAGATATTCAGGAAATTCCTTCAATAAATAGAATATTTGAAATAATTCGAAGTCAATACTAAAACTACCTTTGCCGAAAATCCTAATGATATTGTAAACCATTTTAATTCCTTTTTTTCCACTATCGGTTCCAACTTGGCCAAAAATATCAAATTAACAAATCAAAACGACCCCATTGCACAATACAATAATCACTCTACAAATAAATTCATTCTTGAAAAGGCCTCATCGGATGAAATAAACAAAGCAATAATAAAAATTAAACCAAACTGTGCTACAGGAATAGACCATCTATCTGAAAAATCAATTAAGCTCCTTAACAATGAATTAATAGCTCCGCTTACATATCTAGTTAACTTATCTATAACTAACGGCATCTTCCCAACGTCTATGAAGACCGCAAAAATTGTACCCATATTCAAGGATGGAAACAAAGACGAAGTAAATAATTACCGCCCAATAAGTGTACTAAACATTCTCTCTAAAATCATAGAAAGAATCATAAAAAATCAACTTACAAACTACTTTGACAAAAACAATATCTGGTCAAACAATCAGTATGGTTTTAGAGAAGGAAGGTCTACCTCGGATGCTATTTCTGAAGTCACTGGATATATAACTCAGAATGTTGACAAAGGCAATAAAACAATTGGTATATTTTTGGATATTAAAAAGGCCTTTGATACAATATCGCATACTAAACTTTTTGAAAAAATGGAAAAATTAGGGATTACCGGAAATGAGTTAAAATTATTGAAATGCTATATGACAAACCGAAAACAACTAGTCAAAATTCAAGACACTCTGAGTTCGCCTTCCAATATAAACTACGGAATACCTCAAGGAAGCATACTTGGTCCTATCTTATTCCTCATCTACATGAACGACCTATGCAATATGAATATAGGAGGACAAATCATAAGTTTTGCAGATGACACTGTGTTGTTATTTAGCGATAAAAACTGGGAATCTACTTACAAAAAAGCAGAAAGTGGGATGCATCTTATTAAAAACTGGCTAAACTGTAACACACTTACATTAAACAATGACAAAACAGTATACATAACTTTTACCAAAACGGACCAGGGACAACCAAATGAAAATAGACCACTGAAAATTCATGACTGCAAAGACCAACAAAGTAACTGTATATGTACTGAAATAAAAAAAACTAGACAAACGAAATACTTGGGAATAACAATTGACCAATGTTTAAAATGGAAACCCCATATCTCAATTTTAAGCATGAAATTAAAAAAAATTAATTTCATTTTTCGCTCCATCAGAAATGTTTTACCGAAATCTGTCATTAAATTAATGTACTATTCACTTTACCAATCAATAGTAGAATATGGTATTATAGGGTGGGGTGGCACTTACAGAACAAATATAGATTCAATAGTTAAAGCCCAAAAATCCGTTTTGAAAATAATATTTAATGTACCTATTCGCACACCCTCAGCCGAACTATTCAAAAAACTTGACATCCTAGACATACCACAGTTATATGCTAAAAACATTTGCACTTATATCTATTCACACCTTAACGACTTCCAATCGACCCAAACTACACGTCAGACTAGACAGACTAGACAAGCAAATATACAGATACCGAGAACCAAATCGACTTATGGACAAAGAAATTTTCATTTCCTTGGAGTAAAAATTTTCAATTTGCTTCCAATTGAATTGAAGAAAAATACAAATATAAACAGCTTTAAATGTGGATTAAAGAAGTGGATAAAAAAAACAGACAAGACAGTGATAAATAAACAACTCTACGTTAACATACAATGACACACACGCACACCTAAACAATATACCTATATAATTATAAGCTGCTCCAGAACAGGTTTTTAACCTAGTGAAGCAGTTTACATTCCGCATCTAGTTCTTAAGGATCTTTTTTTTGTAAAAATATTGTATTGTTAAACTTTGATGTGTACCTGTATAATATTATTTCTTATGTTACAAAAAAAAAAAAAAAAAAAAAAAAAAAAAAAAAAAAAAAAAAAAAAAAAAAAAAAAAAAAAAAAAAAAAAAAAAAAAAAAAAAAAAAAAAAAAAAAAAAAAAAAAAAAAAAAAAAAAAAAAAAAAAAAAAAAATTGCAAGTATTAAAATTTTCACGTCAGAGTAATTCACAAGTAAAGCGTAATAATTATAATCATAAATCAGACAAAGGGTTTGTAGGTAATATTCGCCAACTTGAATGCTATATGTGTAAGGGTAGTCATACGATACACAATTGTGACACATTTATTAATAAAACTGTATCAGAGAGAAAGGATATTGTCTCTAAATTGAAATTATGTTTTTGTTGTTTTGGAAAACATCTGATAAAGGATTGTAAGTCTAACAAAAAGTGTCAAACTTGTGATAGGAAACATAATGTTTTATTGCATACTGATAATTCATCGGTAGTAGGTATCTGCCATAAAGGGATTCGGGGTAATGAATCTATTGGTCAAGTGATATTAGGAACAATTATAGGATATGTCCAGGGAAAAGATGGGCAATTTTATAAGGCCAAGTGTTTAGTTGATTCTGGAAGTCAGGTTACTTTGATGTCTGGGAAGTTTTGTAAGAATATAGGATTCTATACAAAAGGGCATTCTGTATCATTGACAACGCTGTCTTCTACTAATATTGATGTAAAGGGTTCTATGCAATTTTGTTTATTTAATAATAAATATAACAAGTCGCTATTTGTAAAGAGTGTAGTGGTGGATGCGCTTCCATCAAACTTGCCTAGGAGAGATTTATCTCATCAGTGTAGAGTTTTGACTCAAGATTTAGAATTGGCAGATAATGAATTTTGGAAAAGCAGTAATATTGATATATTATTAGGTGCTGACATGTACGGAAAATTGTTTACAGGAAATTGTAAAAAATTATCAGAAGATTTATATGCATTTGAGACCATATTTGGGTTTGTAATTTTAGGTCAAGATTTTGTACATGATAACAATGAGTTGTTAACATGTTTTGTATCATCTGATGTGTTAGATGAAAAATTAAAAGGGTTTTGGGAAATAGAAGAGGTAAACACAGTATCAAGTAGTAGGAAAATGTCACATTCGGATGAGGAATGTGTTCAGTTATACAATGATTTACATTATCGTAATGACGATGGTAGATTTGTAGTACCGCTCTTATTAAAAAAAGATATTCACGTACCATGTGTTGGTACTTTTGGTTTTGCTCTTAAAAGATTAACTAATATGGAAAGAAAATTTTGTAATAATTTGGAAATTAAACTTGAATATACAAAGTTCATGAAGGAATATGAGATGTTAGGACACATGAAAAAAGTTCCTTTACAAGGCGATCCAAATGTATATTATATTCCTCATCACTGTGTTCTGAAACCTGATAGTTTATCTACTAAATTGAGAGTTGTTTTTGATGGCAGTTCTAATACGAACGCAACTGGTGCATTAAACAAATATTTACATGTAGGTCCAAAGTTGCAAAAGGATATAATCGAATTATTGTTAAAGTTTAGAATCTATAAAATCGGGTTTTCTGCTGACATAACTAAAATGTATAGACAAATATCTATCAGGCAAGAAGATAGAAGATATCAGCATGTATTGTGGCGAGAAGATCCGTCACAACCTGTCAAAGAATATGAGTTATGCACTGTGACATATGGTTTAGGAAGCTCACCCTATAATGCAATTCAAACAATAAATCAGTTAGCTTTGGATGAAAGTGATAAATACCCATTAGGTGCTAAAGCTCTTCGTAATAGTACATATGTAGATGATATTATATGCGGTGATCATAATATTGAAGATGCTATTATTTTACGAGATCAGTTGATTTCTATTTTACGAAGTGGTTGTTTTGAATTGTCAAAATGGGCAACTAACTGTCCTGAATGTATTCAAGATTTTAATAAATCTGATAGCAGTGTGATCTGTTTTGCTGAAGACAGTAATCATATTAAATTATTAGGAATTAAATGGGATTTTGTGAATGATGTTTTTAGTTATCAGGTTAAGAAAATTGATATTAAATATACAAAGCGTATGATTCTATCAGTCGTTTCATCTATATATGACCCTGTAGGATGGATCACTCCGTTTACATTTTTATTGAAAAGTTTCATTCAAAATTTGTGGAAAATGAAATTGCGATGGGATGATATTATTCCAGAATCCATGAAAGTGCAGTGGAATAAAATAGTTGATCAAATGTCTTTATTAGAGGAATTTAAATTGAGTAGGTTTTTTGGAACAAGCGTTGATAGTCAGTGTTATTTAGTTGGCTTTTCTGACGCCTCTAATGACGGATATAGCGCTGTTTGTTATTTGGTTACTGAGGACAGTAAACAAATATCTCTGGTGACTGCCAAGTCTAAGGTTGCTCCAATTAAGATGCAAACGATACCACGCTTGGAGCTCTGTGGTGCATTATTATTATCAAAATTAATTAAATATACTTTATCTGTATTTCAAGATGCAATTATTATAAAGGATGTATATATGTACACAGATTCTAGTATTGTTTTGTCGTGGCTTAAAACACCATCATATCTATTAAAATTATTTGTTGCAAATCGAATAGAACGTATTTGGGAAAACGTGCCTCATGGAAAATGGTTTCATGTGAGATCTCAATGTAATCCAGCAGATTGTGCATCTAGAGGATTATATCCAGAAGAATTAGTTGGTCATACGTTGTGGATAAACGGTCCAGAGTGGCTGTTAGAACCTGTTGACAGATGGCCACGGTGCGATGATTATATTGTACCTGCGCAATTGCCAGAATATAAAGGGTTAGTTAATCAATCTAATGCTTCAATTTTAGAAGATAAAGATAGATTAGGATTGTATAACATAACTAATAAATATACAAAGTTAACACGTGTAGTAGCTTGGATTTTAAGGTTTAAAAATAATTGTCTATTGAATGTTAATAATCGCACTAAAGGAGATTTGTGTAATAAGGAAATGGAAATTAGTTTACAAGCAATTATAAAATATGATCAGAGTTTACATTTTATGAAGGATATTAATATGTTAAAATACAAAAATCAATGCGATAATCCTCAACTGCAGAAGTTGAATTGTTTTATAGATAAACAGGGACTTGTCAGAGTGGGCGGAAGAATTAGATATTCTGCACTACCCGATAAAATGAAATTTCCAATATTGTTGCATAAGCATAGTGAGTTTGGAAAATTATTGATAAATTATTTTCATATATCATATTTGCATGTGGGTCCCAGATCACTGCAACATTTAATACAACGGAAATATTGGATTGTTTCAGCGAGAAATAGAATTAAGTCTGTTTTGTCAAAGTGTCTTGTGTGTAAGCGATTTAGTATTTCACCAGTGCAGCCAATAATGGCTGACTTGCCAGCTATTCGGGTTACTCGTCATCGACCATTCATAAACGTATCAATTGACTTAGGCGGGCCGTTTATTTTGAAGGAAAATAAACGTCGCAATTCGAAAACGTATAAGGCATACTTTTGTGTTTTCGTATGTATGACTACAAAGGCCATACATATTGAAATTGTCAATGAATTATCTACTAGTGCATTTATTGCTTGCTTAGAGAGATTTGTATCTCGACGTGGTTTATGTACTACAGTATATAGCGATTGCGGAACAAATTTGATTGGCACACGTAAATATTTGACTGGAGTTTTTAAATTTTATAATGACTGTATCCAGGATACAGATTTTCGAAATTTCTGTCTCGAAAAATGCATCGATTGGCATTTGAATCCTCCTAAAGGTCCACATTTTGGTGGCCTACATGAGATCAACGTAAGATCTATAAAGTATCACTTAAAGCGAGTTGTTGGCAACCAAGTGATGACTTATTAGGAATTTAATACAGTATTAATTAAGATCGAGGCGGTAGTGAATTCCAGACCACTTGTTCCAATGTGTAATGATATTGACAGCGTAGATGCCTTAACGCCAGCTCACTTTATTATAAGTGAGGTATTGGTTGGTATTCCAGCGTATGACGTCACAGATATTAAATTGAATAGGTTAGATAGATGGCAGATGATCACAAGAATGTATCAGGATTTTTGGAAACGTTGGAGTGTGGAATACCTCACTTCACTTCAACAGCGTAAAAAGTGGTTCACTTCAGTGCCTAATATACAGGTGGGAGATTTAGTGTTAGTGAAAGAAGAAAGGTTACATCCTTTACAATGGAAATTGGGAAGAATTGTGGCTACCATGCCAGGAAAGGATAATATTGTACGGGTGGTAAAAGTTAAGACAAAAGAGGGAATATTTGTTCGACCTGTTGTGAAAATATGTCCCTTAGATGTTTAATAGAAATAGTTAAGAATAATGTTAGTCTTATAGTTTTAGTTGGTTATTATAACAATTAAGTTAAATGTGTTTTCGTTATGACAGAAAGGTCTGTCTATTGTTTTCATTGATATAGTCTGTGAACTATCTTTTTGAATTTTTTTTAATGTGAATTTGTTGTGGATAGTATGTTATTGAATTTTTTTTGTGTGTTTGTAATTTCATGAATTGGACAATGTGGAGTTTTATTTTGTGATGGCTGCATTAGTGATATGAGTTTGTTAAAAGTAAATTTTGTTTGTGGCCACCGTGATATGTACAATTCGTCAAATTTTGTTTAAAATTTGAGTGGGCGGTTATGTAGAAGCATATTTCCTTTAAATCCCTTCCATGCCATTGTCCCCTCACCGATGTATGAGAATTGTCACTTGTCAAAATAATTTTGGGTGACAATAAGTGTCAAGTGAAATTAACCAGTACAAGTTTGAAGACCACTGCGTGTGGATGTGTGCACAGAACA
The DNA here is from genome assembly GCA_963576475.1 of Molanna angustata. Classification (NCBI taxonomy): domain Eukaryota; kingdom Metazoa; phylum Arthropoda; class Insecta; order Trichoptera; family Molannidae; genus Molanna; species Molanna angustata. The sequence goes on from OY754980.1 coordinate 28,676,054, forward strand.
AATAATCAGTGAACCAGGAGTATAGAAGCATCGGTGAGATCGTTTATAATACAGTCCACTACCTACCATCTAATACCCATCACCTGATGTTTTCTACAATGTTGGTTGAACATTTAAATCACAAATTTTGAAAAAAGGCGCTGGAGTGATGGTGATGTATGCTTTTGGAAGAATTGCTCTCTCACAATACTCATTTTTGTCATATCACTGGCTGAATAATATACTAATGACCGCTACTAACATGACGTCAAGAAATACGAACTTCAACGGAGTGTCTGTTAGAAAGTTATGACAATTTAGTCTGTATAAAAATAATTTTTCTTTTTTACTATGAACCTTCAACTTTATTTTGCAAAACAAAATAATTTTACCTTACACAGACCGACATCCGTGACAGCAGTAGAATTGTCTGCCAAGTGGCACTACTGTCTACTGTTACGTCAATTTTCGCTGACTGATTGGCTGATTGGTAGGCGGCGGCCATATTCTACGTATAATATTTTAGTAATTCTCGTGGTATTTTTACAAGGCAAATTAATATAAGCTACCTCTGTAAAGTTCTGTTATAAGTTTTATCAAATCCATAGGAAAAACAAAATGAATCCCGAATAGTGAGTACATTTTTCTTTACTCTGTCGCAAACAAAAACAGGTCTGTCTATTGCTCTTGTCATTTTTTTTAAGTGTTTTCTCAATAACTTATTACGTATCGTTTAGTTCCGTCAAATAGTTTTTTTCTCAATATTAAAATAGCAGCTGAGCTACTGTGATCATCATAATTGAACGCAATAGACATAATTACATGTTTAGCGAGTGTGCATTCTTTGTGAGTCATGATCTATGAACCCCCATACTGCTTTATCAACATAAACGTGTCGTGTTTCTAAAGTATGACTATCTTTTACCTTATATTGTACTTTCAAAGTTGCGTATTATCGGTTTATATTAAATATAAAAATTATTGTAAAAATTTTATAGTTATATTAGGATGTTTACCTTAGAAACATTGTTTTCTTGTACATGTAGTTGTTCCATGTTGGCATTTTACTCTAAAAAAATCAAAACCTTTTATACATATTCAATTATTATCTTTAGACATGTTCATGTTGACCTGTGATCTTTAAGGCGTTTTATTGTTCACATGAGTAATTTCAAACTTGTCAATTTAAGGATAAATATCTTTTAATTATTATTATTCACCAAGTAATTCTTATTGCAATATTTCAAAACGAAATATCATTGTTATCTAACGCATACATTATTTTAGCTAGAATATATTATTCAGATTTATAAACAAATGATACCTACCTACTTTTTGTGTGTCTACCATAATTATTTTTAGCAAATGAATATGTATTATTGATTAAGAATTTCTGAAATGTCAAAAACAACACCCATTATGATTCATTTTAATGAATTGATTTGTGTATTGTCAAATAAAATTATACCTACTGTTTGTTATGTAGACAGAATATTGTGAAAATCTGATATTTCAAAACATACTCAAAGCAATAGCATTTAATGTGTTAGTTTGTGAAGTAATCAATCTTACAATTTTAATCTATATTACTGTACTAATTGGTTTCAAAGAAAATAGATAAATTTAAAGTACAGATAATTTGATATACCTTTTACATATTCTACTTATGTTATTTACTTTTACAAATGATGTTGTAAAAAACTAAATTTCGCTTGGCAATAGTAATCAAAAATATTTTTTATTCCTTTATTAAATTTAATGTTGTTTCATTCATAATGTGTATTTTATTATATTCATGATGAAATTTATGAATATAATAAAATACACAGTATGAGATTTTAGCAGAGCATTACAGAATTGAGCTACCAGCGCCCTTGGAATGATTTTGAATCATTAAATGGCGCTATATAAATTACTTATTATTTTTATTCGACCATTTCATAGTAGGCCATTTAATTGGATTTGTATTTTGTTTCAAATATCGCCTGTGAGGATGATGGTGTTAACCGTTGAACGTGCTCAGGCTTATATTGTTAAAAACAGTTATGTTAGAAGTGTATATTTTACTATATTCGTAATATTTTTCTTTTTCATTATATTTGCCCAATTTTAGTTAGGTTACAATTGCTGCAACATAGAAGAGCCGATTTTTTTAAGAAAATACAATATTTAGTTGCAGATTTATAATGTCGGTCTTTTCTTATGAGACATTTGCCCATGTTTTTTTTCTTGTTTTGTCCGATGAGCAGCCGCTTCAGGGACGAACAGAACTGCTTAGTTCTACAACGTTTTTTTTAACAGATTTTTAATTATCTCAATAGAGACAAAGTTGGAATATTTATTGTAGGAGAACCGGGAAATCAAGGCACCTACAGGGCTTACGACCTGTCATCGGCTGGTTTACGTGATCACTTTATGCGCTTGCGCAACGTTCACCAATTATGCCTTTTTAATGAGATCCCTATCAATTCAATTTTGAAAGTTCTATATATTGTAATACTGAAATTCTTTTCGCTTGAAAATAAGGAATTTTTACTACAGCCATCTATGGGTGAAATTATGAACAACAATCTTATTATTTTTATTTATTTTGTTGGAACGCCATCTATTGAGAGAATTGGTTTTTTGTAAATAATGAAAGCTACAATTCTTATATCTGAGGTGACAATGCATTTTTCGCATAGAAGTTGCGCATATGCAATAATAAAAATATTCGATTCTACAACGTTCCCTATGGAGTGGGGTTGGTGACTGCGTAATTCCTTACTGCCCCAAAGTTTCAGACAGATACCATTGTCCATCATCAAAAATTCCATACACCTTTACAAATAACCTGAGACTTTCCCACATTCAAGCTCAACCTGTCCTGGAAACGTCCTTCTTAAACTTAATTTTATCAACATTTACACTTGATGATGCACTGTTTTGACTCAATATCTTCATTATTTAGGGTTCTTACATAGTGGTCAATATACAAATTGAATAACAATGGTGATGTCACACAACCTTGCCAATCTAAGTAACTCTTTATACATTATTTAATGAATAAGCATATGTTATGACATAGTGATTGCCAGTTAACCCATGTATTTTTTCGTATTGCATAAATCACTTGCCTTTTTTCTTTCTCTCGTAACTGGTTCCTATTTACCTTATTTATAATACTAGTAGATAGTTGGAATTATAGGCAATACCAATTGAAGTTATCTTCCCTTCAAAGGAAACAAAATCATAAATAAATATAGTATATCTTTTTCCTGTCTGTCAAAAAGATGGGCAATAGGAACTTATTTGACTTATAATAATGTATCTTATAATAATGACATGTTTATTTTTCTCTTTCAGCGATTATTTATTCAAATTGTTGTTGATTGGTGATTCTGGTGTGGGTAAATCATGCCTGCTCCTGAGGTTTGCCGACGACACATACACGGAGAGCTACATAAGCACAATTGGAGTGGACTTCAAAATAAGGACGATAGACCTTGACGGAAAGACCATAAAACTACAGATATGGGACACTGCGGGACAGGAGAGGTTCAGAACCATCACATCATCCTACTATCGAGGGGCACACGGGATCATTGTTGTATATGACTGTACAGATCAGGTAAAATATCATCAGGGTACAATTTGTATTTCCCAACCTTAACGTAACTAGCTGCCCTTTATCATTCAATTCGTCAGCTTTTTTGGGTCAGTAATTGTTTTCAGTCTGTTTCTGTGAAACGATAAATATTTATTTTTATTAAATACTAGCGAAACCCGGCAATCATTAACTTACCTGTGTGTAATTAAAAAAAATATTATAATTCAGTCCCTTCAGTACCTCCCGTCCTTTCATTTCCTCCCGTGCCTCCTACCTCCTAATTTCGTCCTGTCTCTTCCATCCCTTCAGGCCCTTTATTATCTTCCGTTTCTTCAGTGCCTCCTAAGTCCCTTCAGTACCTCCCGTCTCTTCCATCTTTTCAAGGAATAAGTCAAAAGACATTTATGTTCGTATTCCTATGTCGATCACTTTCCATAAATTCCTTTGTGAAATATGAAATATATAAAAAAGTATAGTTCAGTGTTCACTTCTGGAGAACCCACGTCGAACTAATAGACGACAATAGAATTGTCGAAATTGTACTTATTATTAATAGTTTGTTTTTTTAATTTCGTTTAATTGATATGTCTATGAAGCAGGAATACATCCAGAATATTTGTAAATCTTTAAAAATACTTTAAATGTAAGAAGTATAATAATTTCTTTATTTGATCTTAATATCATCTGGGAATCAATAACCATGTAGACATTCATTATTCAATCAGCGATCTCGGGTCATCGTCCGTATAATAACATAATACATTTCCGTAGATGCATCTTGCAAATATAATTGAATATCATCTACCAACGAAGCTATTAAATATTATCTTTTTAACGTTTTGTTTACCTTGTGAGTCATTCACTCGTCATGTCATCCCCTCCCTCTCTTTGTGTTTGTTATTTATCTCTGATTTAATATTCTGATTTGTGGATATTATGATTATTTGTCCAAGGTTGTGTGAGTTCTGAGTTCAGTGTATATGAAAATTTTCAAATGTATATATTATCTGGTCCTTCGAGCTGGATTCATCGCAATTTAAAAATTCTTTCGCCTCGTCATTATAAGAAAATTTCATAATCGCTTATATTGGATGAGTTCTTCGTTTTCACTGCATAGGATAATTATTGGTAACCTAACCTAAAGTCTACTTTACTTAACCTAACCTAACCTAAAGTCTACTTTACATGGACACTGTTTTCAACGGGTTTCTGGTTCTCGACGGGGTTTTCAACGCGATGGCCAAAAAAATATAATGTGTTCTATTTTCAACGCGATTTTCATCCTATTTGGTAAAACAGAAATTTGTAAAATTATTCGCTGTTGTCGTTACCGACGAGTCAACATGGCTGCCGTGATGTATTATTTTGTTTATTTGGAAAGTGTCGAAACTTTCGATACACATTTATATTATATTAAACATTTATTATATAATTTTTCCATATACATTTATTTATATTGTATTAAACATTTGCACATATAATTGTGTAAACTGAGTAAAGTACTGTAAAGCGGTGCTTGGAGTAACCTCTGTTTTGGATGCTGCTTTAAGTGTTGGAAACCGGGTCGCGTTGAAAATAGTGTCCATGTAGAGTGCACTTAATGTTTTTTTGTTTTGGGTAAAATTAGGTTTACCTATGTTATATTTTGTTAGTGTGGTTTATTTTAATCTAGCTTGGTGTTGAATATGGGAGCTTGTGCAAACCAATACTTGGTTTTTATGAAACTCCATACAAACTAGAAATGGTGTAGAAATTGGACACTTTTTACTATTAACGTCTTCCGTGTTGGTGTGATGAAATAAAATTCTGTTACAAAATGAAGAATCTAGATATACTATTCTTCGACCATGTATTGAAAAGAAAAGTTTCATGTGTTAGCTAAATTATTGCGTGCGACATCTCTACAATGAAGTTCATCTAACGATCATACATACATAGGTCATGGTCTCATATTAATATATACTAAATCGTTTCCTTATTTTGGAATTACATTATATGTATTAATAACACTATCAAACACACTGATTATGCAGTATCATAGTATTAGAATGTAGGCTGATTCAGATAAAATTATTTTTATCTACATATTGAAATACTTGAAACATTTATTAAATTACATATTTTATCAATTGTTAGGTGAAATATTTTACACATTCAAATATTTCACAAAGACTTTGTGAACATTCGCAGGATGGAATTTGACTTCATGTTTTTTTTTATTCATTAAACCTCTATCAAAAAATGGTAATGTTCAAAATTTACCCAATTTTTTTTTTATATTATTTCTTGGGTATCTAATATGTAGGTAATATGTTAAATATCAATTAACACACACCCAATAAACAATAACAAGTTGACACTGCACTCTGCAGACTTACTACATTGTCTGTCTCTTCTTCTTCTTCTTCAATGGCTCTACAGCCCATATCGAGCCTTGACCTCCAGCAACTTCTTCCTCCAACCTCTCCTGTCACCTGCTGCAACCCTCCAGTTTGGCACATTCAGAAGCTGGGATGCGTCCCTCCCAATATCATCTTCCCATCGCACATTGTCTGTCTCATAAATCCAAATTGAAGGGACCGAATTTAAACATCATTCTAAGATTGGTTTGCACCAAAAACTCCATTTCTCCACTTATCTCTGTTGTCAGCCAGACACTTCATCTCTCGATAGATGCAACAGGTCACATCACTGAACACCTGGTTCATATAATTATCTCTGGGATGGCTTTTGCCTTCCGTCATTCATTCGTTGATAGTAACGAGCAGACCTGGATGCCTGATCTTATGGCCTATCCAATTAGATCGTTGTTGGGCAACCCTCTACCTTGTTTCTTTGACTCTGATCAGTATTCAACTCTGATAGTTCACGTTTCACTGCCTTACAGCAACACACTCCAGACATGAGATTTAACAAAGGAGATTCAAAGATCATAGATTTTTTGTTGAAGGCGACTCTTTGCCCGTTGAAACTGCTTATTATCTCTGCCTTTGAGCAGCCATTTTAATATATTATGCTGCTGCCCAGATATACAACTACTGGCATAACTGGCATACATGATAAAAAGTAAGACTTTCAGTACAATTTTAACAATAAATATGCGATTGTTAAGACAAAATTGCACCATTTTAATTTCAATTCTGGAACGTCACAGCTATGAGCAGGTTCATAAGGGTTAAATAAAGCTATTTGGTTGTTTCTTCCTGAAGAATATGTCAGTTAGATTATGTATGACTTTTATATATTCCATATTTAGATTACACACCCGTGAACTGTTGCTGTAAACAAAGGTCTTGTCCATTATATATTGGCCGGGTGCCAAGTGTGATTAATATAAAAAATAATTTCACTTGAGTCAAAAGTCTTTCCGACAACTAATGTAATGAATCATAAAACATTTAAACAAAGCTATAAATTTTCACAGAACAGTTTTGAAATTCTTCAGCAAATAACTCGGACTAATGCTAATAATATTTCTGTTGATACATGTAAGTTTCCACCGTTCAAACTATGCACTATTTCAGTTGGGTTTATGTACTATTTCATGTTATTAGTAGGTGTTGACTAATAACCCGAGTATATTGATTTCTTAATTTTCAAACCAATGATGGGGGAACTACATACATGCATAAAATGACCAACAATCATCTTGAATAATGGTTGTTAGGTGTGCAGAACATATATTTTGGGTTTATAGTTGATTGATAGTTGCGCAAACTGTCCTTCACTAAGCCAACAATTTTCAAAGATGTTTTCCAATACTAGAGACAACATTGAATACAATTTTTTACATTTAGATACAATACAATTTAAATATATGATACAGGAAATATGTAAAACAATGTGAACGTGAACTGTTTCACTAGGTTAAAAACCTTTTCTGTAGTAGTTCATGATTTTAGTGTGTGTGTCTCCATCATTGTAAGCTAATGTAAAGTTATTTATTGATTAAAGTTTTGTTTGTATTTTTACCCACTTTTTAATTCTTCTTTTAAATGTTGTCTTCAGCCATGAAAATGTGGAACATAATGAAATATTCCATTTTATTTTAATAATAAGATAATTATGGTCTCTACCAAGAAGCGATTGTATCAAACATAGAAAATATATTGTCTTGTTTTTTTATGAATATATTCCTCAGTAATAAATTCTTCTGTTTAATTTGTTTCAGGAATCATTTGGAAATGTGAAACAATGGTTAGAAGAAATTGACCGCTACGCCTGTGATGGAGTCAACAAACTATTGGTAGGAAATAAGAATGATCTCACAACGAGAAAAGCTGTCGACTACACAACGGCCAAGGTAAATCTTTTTCTATCATGTTCCTTAAAAGTATTGAAACCCATCGCACTAGTGACCTGCTAGTGCATAGGATCAGTAATTCAGTGAATGTAGTTTACAATCTTAAACCACAATCATTTACTTAATTCAAGGAATGTATTCTTGTTATTCAATATTTTTTAAAAATATTGAATCTAGTTTTTGTTATTTATTTCATGAACAAATGAAGCTTCTTTAACTTTGTGATTTTGGTGTAGATTATCTGTACTTTTGCTATTAAAAACATTTATGAAAATTATCACATCTTTTTGGATCTATTTGCTAAGTCAACATTGCATACCCCTTGAGCTTAGCATCCACAGAGGCACAGCGGACAGATCGGATTTTTGTCTCCTAGCAACTATGTCACTATTGTAGACGATCCAATATGTGCGCATGAATGTGCTGCGTCTGCTGCGCTTACGTTTAGCTAACCCTTATTGGGAAACAGAGATGTACACCTAACTTTCATGTCATGTCACTGTTGTAGACGATCCAATATGTGCGCATGAATGTGCTGCGTCTGCTGCGCTTAAGTTTAGCTAACCCTTATTGGGAAACAGAGATGTACACCTAACTCTCATGTCATGTCACTGTTGTAGACGATCCAATATGTGCGCATGAATGTGCTGCGTCTGCTGCGCTTAAGTTTAGCTAACCCTTATTGGGAAACAGAGATGTACACCTAACTCTCATGTCATGTCACTGTTGTAGACGATCCAATATGTGCGCATGAATGTGCTGCGTCTGCTGCGCTTAAGTTTAGCTAACCCTTATTGGGAAACAGAGATGTACACCTAACTCCCATGTCATGGATCCCAGGTTCATTCTCTGTTGGTATTCAGTTTTTTCGCTGTGATTTCTAAAACAACTTTGTTATTTAAAACTTAAATCAATGTATGTTATTGTATCTATTAGTTACCCGAAAAAAATATTTTTGATGAATATTATGGAAAAAGCAATACAATTAATCACAATGTATTTATAATAAATTTAGTATAATTTTTATTCTAAAAAAAACTACAATTTGACTGTTCATATTTGTTGACTATCATCGTGTTACTAACAATATTATTAATTACTTAAAATAAGTGAAAAAACTTAATTTTTAACTTTCTTCCACTTATAAATACACTTGACCACCGACGCATTTCACTCATAAAATTTATACAATTTATGAAATTAACATTTAGCTCTTTATAGTTGTTTCTAATATTTTTTATTTGTATGCTCTGGTTTTTTATAATTGGTTATAATGTCTATAATTAAAAGTAAAACACTTTTATGATTCTACATGACTTTATGCAATAGACCTATTTCACCTTGTTAGGGCATTTTCCGAGCTTATGCCCTAACAAGGCAAAATAGGCCTATCGCATTAATTAAATTCATGTAGAATCAAAAAAGTGTTTTACTTTTAATTATAGAAATATCATTCTTCCAAAAAACATTGTCAGATATATAGTTAAAAAGATAATAAATTGGCATTTGTTTAAATTATTTTTACTTTACATTCACTTACTATTTTTTTTTAATAAAAAATGGATATGTCCTTGTTAAACAAGTACATATACATCTTCCTACGTTCCCTAAAATAAGCATAAGTGCTTGTGCTATAGGTGAACGAAATCGGTCGAGGCAGGATTCGAACTCGCGACCACTGGATCCAGTGCTCTAACAGCTCTGCCATCGACCCATTTCCCATTTGAAGTTCGAATAACATTGTTGTAACTACCACAGTCGAAATTACTATTGGGAAAGTGGACTCACTATATTAAAACTGCATATCTCATAAAAGGATATTGTATATTTTAACAAAAAATAATTATAACAAAGACCTGTAGGCTGAGGTGCAATAGATGCAAGTGGTAGATACGCACACTAACAATGTCGTAACTATTCCAATTCACAACACTGAATTTTTCAGCTCATCCTTTGAAGTATGTTCAGCAAGACTCTGGAATAGTTACTGATATAACTTCGTCAAACTTGCTTTCCATTTTCAAGTTGATTTGTTGATGTACATATTATTTTTTATTTATCTAAAATGCTCCCATAATAAGTATTGACCCTGACACTGAGATGCAACTTTACCGCAGTCTGCCATTTCTAAATTCTTAAAAAAAGAAAAACTCTCCACCCTATTGTGCATAGGTGAAATCACCCACATTCTTTTGCTTGGCAAGCTCTACATATTCAATCTTTTTTTTCAAATACTTCAATTTATGTTTATTATTGCAGGAGTACGCAGAACAACTGGGTATACCATTCTTGGAAACATCTGCGAAGAACGCCACAAACGTGGAGCAGGCCTTCATGACGATGGCAGCGGAGATAATGCAACGCGTGGGACCACCGTCTTCGCAGGCGGCGCACGATCCTCAGGCGCGCCTCAAGATAGATCAGGGACGTCCAGTCGACACGGCCAGCAAGGGATGTTGCTGAGCTATGCTGTAGCTCAATCAACCACTTGTACGTTCATATTATATATTTTTAAAATAGTTTCAAATAAGTGGCTGCAACGATAGCTTTTACATATATAATATGATAAACGTGTTAAGAAATTCTCACATGGTTCAACAATGAGGTCCGCCACCCATTCTGAATGTAGTGCCTTTTTAGGTTAGACGAGACTAGTGTTGGTTTACATGCATGTGTCATGCTTACTTTTATAATTAAATGCACACCTGTCACTGGATATGCCGTGGTGGTATGTATGTTATTACCATAGAAAAATCACAATTTTCTTTAGCTTTTAGTTATTGACTTAAGTTAAAGAAAAGGGTCTTAGCAAAAAGAGACGATAACAGCCTCTGGATATTTGAAAGGAAAATTCTGAGAAAGATTTTTGGTCCATTAAATGATAATGGACTTTGGAGGATGCTATACTATGACGAACTACAGGCATTATATGAAGAACCCAACATTGTACAAGTCATAAAAGTACGTAGACTGCAGTGATTGGGACATGTCAGCCGGATGAATGATGATCGTATACCCAAAAAGTTTCTTAATACCAATCCAGAGGGCAGAAGAAGTAGGGGCAGGCCCAAGCTAAGATGGCTGGACGATACAGAAAACGACATAAGGGCGATCGGAATAGCAAACTGGAGAAGAGTGGTGGAGGACAGGGACGGCTGGAGGAGGCCAGGGCCCACACAGGATTGTAGCGCCAATGATGATGATAGTTATTGACAGATTTCATCTCAAGCAATTACAGTAGACCCTCAGCAATCCGACCTCTGTCTAATTTGACACTTCTTTACGTATGTAGATGTGACAATACTTTGTTAATGCACGATTTGTTGGTTTAATTTTATGCATTTCACCATTATGATAACTATTCCTCTTTCAAATATTCCGTACTACAAGGGGTCTACTGTATAGTCTGTATAAAAAAATAAACTTGTACTTCTATGACTTGAATGCAGAGTCCTAGGTACCCTAACCTCACTAACTTCTAACCTCACTGGAGTATTTAGTATTCTTAAGATAGCAATTGCTTTGCAGAGACACCACTTACTAAATTCTAAATACTACGCCAAACTTAAGGTCGATGGCGTAGAATTTCACATTATTATGTATAAAGAAAAGAGATAGATTGCTTTCTATGGGCTTAGAAAGCTATCTATCTCTTTTCTGACGTTTGACTTTTAAAATGTTTTTTGCTATAACAACACAAACATATGTAACCTTTTTGAAATTCCACCAAATTATCTCGTATGGATCGCTGAATACTCTGTTTGGTATTTGATTTGACAAAATTACCAAATACATATTCAACAAAGCCGATAAAATCATCATCCACCGAAAAAATCTCGTATTTTAGTATTAAACCACTCGTAAGGTTCCTCGCTATCAACCTTTTTTTTTTGCGGGTGGCAGTTCTTGAGGAGAACACACAGGCCAATTGGCCCTTTGTGATACCACATTGGGGCTGTCCTCCCACTCACTCATCCCCCTTGAACCAGCCTGAGTGGCTAATGAATGTCATAATGTGTCCGATGTCAGCCGACGCTATGTCAATTAAATCATTATAGAAGAAACTTCCCAAGGAGCTTCTCCTAATTCTAGAGAGAGCAGGACAGTGACTGAGGAAGTGGACCACCGTCTCCTCCTCCTCCTAGTCTTGGCATGCTCTGCAGTAATCGTATGCCTCTAGCCCTAGCCTTCTGGCATGCTTTCCTATAACCCAGTGTCCCGTTAATACTGATATGACTCTGGCGAGTGAGTCTCTTCTGAACGAGAGTATTTCTCTGGTTCTTCTGAGATCATATTTTGGCCATGTTTGTCTGGCGATAGAGCATGTGCTATCAACCTTACTTTTTGACAATTCGCAAATGTTAGTTTACGCCGATGCGCATGCGCTAAGTATTTAGATATGTCTCTACAATGTGATTCTCATAGAAAAACGTCGTAGCATCTTCCAGTTAGGAAGCCACATGATCTCCTAACTTAAGTGAGCGACTGCAATGAAAACATGGTTAGTATTTAGTATTTAGGTAGGACTCTGCATTCGGACCTATGCCAGACATTATTATAAGCAAGTGAGTATTAAACAAATACATTTGTTTTGTTTCAGAAGTATAATGATACAATGGGGAACCCTTTCTATAAAATAATATATACTGGTTCCTCTGGATAAATATGTGGAAGCAACTGAAGGTGTTAGGAAATTCATCAAGCATCTCTAGTTTTATTATTTAATATAATAATATTATATTATACCTACAATAATATATGTATCTTATATTTTGTTCCCATTTAGAATGTGTTAATTTCATTTCTGTACAGTAGAATTAATAAGACATTATAATTATTTTATAATATTACTTCAAATGAATGCAAACTTAAAATAATGCATTAATTATAATCATTCCGTTTGTTCAATATCTTTCTTTTGTTGTATAGTCAATGATATATAATGATAACCACACACACACACACACACACACACAGGTATCCTGTTGAAAAAAATTATATATATATATATATATATATACATTAAATTAGTTTAAACTATGCTTAATATGTTCACACGTACATGTCAGATAGTCGCTAAGTATTTGCTCGTGATTTTGTAAGGATATATTATTATCATAAAACGATTTGCATATAATTGTAACTTTTGTAGTACGTGTGCGTGTTTATTATTTCGCCTGCAAAAATTCGAAATTCTTCAAAAAACGAGCATTTTCTCGATGCCGACTTGTATACACGTTTGATTTTAACAAATCACATGGCCGTTTTTTTATTTATTTTAATATATTTGTGTTGTATTTAAACAACGTAGCTCATAAAAATAGTGATTTAGACTGATTGAATTTGTGTATATGTGTCGGCATCCAATATATAAAATAATAATTGTAAATTTGTAATTGAAAAAGAAAATATTTAGGACATGATTAAACAATTTTATATGTTTAAGATATTCTGTTATAATTTTGTTGTATGCCAGATTTGATCTGATGGTTATATTATATATATATATATTTATATCGTACAAGAAAGTTATTATCTTTGTCGTGTATGAAAGCTATTTGGTACATCTTAGTTTCTATTTTTTAATATTATATATATCTTCTATATTAATAAATATAATTATAATTGTACTTCGCTATGTCTTGTAAAAAACCACAGAAAAAACTTATCAATAATAAATAATATTACTGAATAGGTCAGCCTAAATTTTTTATTAAACGTAATATAGTCTGTGCCTATAGGTTTATTTATTTTGTAATGATATTGTGAATTTGAAATTTAAGCACGCTGAGGATAATATAGATTATGAAATAAAAATATTTGAAATATGGATGGCTCTTCATTTCACAGTGTCAAAATAATGTGGCGGACACATCCTGTAAGTGTTAGTGAAATACATTACAGTATTTCATCGCCATTTCTGGTTTAATACATTTGAGGTAATGTAAAATGCTAAACAGGAAATTCAAATCATCAATTATTGGCATGTTAATTTTCACTATTGTCGATTGAATGTTGATACACATTGACACATTCAAAATTAAATAAAGGTTTTTCGTCGCCTAAGGTATAACACTGCTTAAGTCAATATTGGCAACTTTACAGTAGAACCAAAAACTTTCTATAATTCTTTTAATATTAAATGTGAACTCACATGTGTTTTTTTATCATGTTCAAAAGAAAGTATATTTAAATGTAATATAATAATTTTAGAATGTTTTTTTGCTCTATTGTAAAGTTGCTGATTTTGACCTATGCAGTTTTAAACCCGTGTCAATTTGTCAATGTTAAATTAATAATTTAATTTTGAGATTGCCAACAACTGCTGAATCCATGTCCTGGGTTTTATTTCTACCAGAGAAATGTCTTATCAAAATATATTTCTCATGCAATTCTTGTTTTATTACCATTCGGCAAAAAACTCGCCACTGCATTGGGATCGAAATGTTTATTGTTATTAATCATTATTGCATGCTAAAATTTGTCAAAGAATAATCAAGAAATATTATCAAAGTTTGAAAATAGCTAACAAATCACAAATCCTTGAATGAATGTCAACACTGATCAAAGCATATAAATAATTATGGACTTTCATCTGTGGATGCTGATATCATGGGGTCACAATTTTTTTTTTTTTGAACAAAATCAATCAACCGACAAAGGCTAGAGAAAATAATTTACACACAATAAAAATGGGTCAACTTTACTCAGCAATCAATGATTAATATGATACCAAAAAGAGATAATTTGGATATTTTCATTTATCGTGTGAATGGAGAATCAATACGCATATAATGATGAATTACTGTAATGCAATTGGTGTTTGTTTTGACATGACGATCGCAGAACCAACTAAAATAATTAGATGTATAAATTAATAAGCTTAGCACATATTGGTATTTTACCAATAAATTAGTATCCCAGACAAGTCTCATTCCAAGATAATATATTAATTTTTCAAATCGATAAATGCTATCATTGTCATCCATTAGACATTTAAACACAAGTGTTTTCAGGGATAGAATCATTTTAATGTTTATTCATAAAAAAAATTACCATTTCAAATTTTGATACAATGAAGTTACGTTCTAGCATTTGTCAATTATTTATAAACAGGCCTAATTCGATATTAAAAACTGTGTGTTGAGACATTAACCATGTACAATAACTATTTGAAGAATTGGGCAATGTTTTGTAGTAATTTATTTAGTTGGCAAAAAATGGGTAAGTATATCATTTCTTATGATTCTTCTTAAACGTACTATTTGAGTTTGCAGACAAGTACAAATCATGTTCATATATCGCATACAAGACATTTGCTTATAAAAATATTTGATGGCGATTTTATTTGTCTACAACTCTGTGTGATGAGAAATGTTTTTTTTTATTGGATCGTCAAAACACATTGACGTTTTGTAAAGTATCTGCACAATTCCTGATAAAGTATGTTGTAACACTCGTGTCTAGAATGCATAGACAATGATTCTTAGGGCTAATCTTCACAATGCATTCATGAATTTACTACTGTGATCGCAGTTTTAATGCAAATGGAGCTTACAAAATGCTGCATATTAGCTCTGACATATGCGTGAGCTCCGAGTATTGAAATCTTCAGGAAAGATTTTCTTCATCAGAACAAACAAGTGTGGAGCTATACAAACTCTCATAATTATTATTTAATGTCTGCCTTGGTGGCTAATTTAGTTTGATATCTGACTGCTGAGCTAACGGTCCTGAGTTTGATTCCTGGTGTAGACTCAGTTTCAATTGTCTTTTCAGCCTGGAACTTTGAGATGATAAATATCGCAAGTCTCCAAAATGTGTCAATTTGATATTAGGTGTGTTAAATTAATATTTCACATAGTACCTGTGAGTTATCCTAGAAGCAATTAAAAATAAAGTTTCATTACCTAATACATGTTATTTGTCAAATGCTAAGGAGTGTAGGAATAATCGACCGCTGTGGCACAGTTGGTAAGCTGTTCGGTTTCTGTGCGAGCATCCTAGGTTCGATTCCTAGCAGAGGAGAAATTTATTTAAACTTATTACTCACGCAAATGTTGCTTCTCTGGGCTGGAAACAATGGTTAGTTGGATGAAATTGCCTTACGGCAATAAACTCACCACTTGCGCAGGGTGCAAGGAAGTGTTCATTATTATTAGTAATCGTTTGTCCTCTCTTCTTTGTCATACATATAAATTTCAAGAAATGATTTTTATTTAGATGGGTGGTGGCAGAGCAGTTAGTGCGCTGGACTAGTTATCCAGTGGTTGTGAGTTTGAATCCTGCCTCGACCAATTTCTTCACCTATAGCACAAGCATTAATGCTTATTTTAGGGAACGCAGGAAGATGTATATGTTCTTGTTTAACAAGGACATATTAATTTTTTTGTAAAAAAAAATATTTGGCGTTTTTAAATAGTACCATAGCCATAATTAAAAATTTTCAGATAATAATTAGACCTGTTTATAAATAATTGTTAATATATCATTTTTACTTACGTCCTCTTACACTTAAATATTAATAGACTTAAATATGAATAGAACACTATATTAATAGAATAACACTTTTACTCAGTACACTTTTATTTCCTTTGTTTCTAACTTTTGTACAGGACCAACAATTATTTTTTAACTAAATATAGACATAAGTTTAGTGAAAATTTAATTTACAAAATGAATAGTACACAACATGCTTTAGCAAAATTTGCATTGACATAAACTACAACAAGTATGAAATTTTAATAACCCAAATCATCTCGAATTTTTCTTTTGTCGAAAAAATGTGTCACTTATCATTTTTATGTCAATGTAATAAATCACATACACGTATCGTTATCAGTTAAGCTTTACTAAGCCATCTATATTTCCCAAGACTAGGTAGATTAAGTGACAATTGATCTATAAGTTGTGGTTTACATTAGAAAAAACAATTGTACCTTATACTACAGATAGCAAATAATGCGGAACATTTTTATGTTAATAAAACAAACGTCCAGAATTTATTAAGTAAATTTACTTCAGTGAAGTTGCTTCATCGTACTTGTCATGATTGTTCAATCTTTACTCAATCAAAACAAAAAGAAAAAAATGATTTTTAAAGTGTGTCAAACCTGTATTATTTATTGTATCTTTTACACATTAGTTTCCGATGAATAACTTGAGTATTTTCGTCGTAGAGTGGTACTTGCGGTTTGCTTATATAACAACCAAACAAATAACTGACTTACTCAAGAAATTTGTCACTAACTATATAGTATTTTAATATTATGTTGATGAATAATCATTTACATTTGTTGACTATCAAACAATTACCTTTTTGATACTCCCACAATAGCTCGCTTAACGCTGCACATAATATTTAAAACAAAAATGTAATATTTCTTCTCATTTATTACGTATGAAATATTTTTGTTGAATAAAAACATGAAGAAATTAATGAATGTTAGACAAAATATCCATTGATCTAGTAAAATAATCAATATTATATCTCATTACATAAAAGAAATGTTATAAAAAAAAAGATAAAATGTGTAAAAGATATTTTTATTACAATTTTAAAAAACAATAATGTTGCATTTAAAAAAAATACTACTTTATACATTTTCAGTCTTATTCATATAATATATGGTAGGTAGGTACTGGTAATGTGCAAATGGAATACTTTTTGAAAAATGTTATCATCTAATTTGCGGGATACCTATTACATTTCTATAAAAATCAAACATCTTTTTATATAACAATTGTGAAAATAGCTTGAAATCAATTTCACAATGTGACTTTTTTTTATCAAAAATTAGGTAGGTATATATATAAAAAAAAATCTAACCTCATAATCACAATTTTCTCAGTTACAATGGATCAATTTCCAATCACAGTTTTATATTTAAGATATGTTTGTGTGGTTTAGATTGAATAATCACGATTATTGCTGTACTTTTTATTTAATATTATTTAAATGTAAAATGCCAATTGTATGCTATAAATAAAATAATTTTTATGTTAAGAAGTAATATTTTAATTTATGTATTTTATTTACTGAAATTATTCCTACTTTGCAAATATATTTTAGGAAAATAACAATTCTTATTCAGCAATAAATATTAAAAAATAGGTGAAGGAATAATTTTTATTTAGTGTATTTTGAGATCAACAAAGTATAAAACACAAGAAAATATGAATAAAGTGTCACATGTTTCATACGTAGTAATGGTTTTTGAATTGTTTCATTTTCAATGAATGACATAACTTAATTTAAACCTCTTTCGATAGCAAATATTTTTGACTTGTTTTGATAATAATATTTAATTTCCTAGGATAACTTACAAATGCAAATAATCAAATGTGAAGGTTTCAACTTTGTGGAAATCCATATTTAATAAATTATTTAAATTAAACATAAAAGTTTACATCTACCTGAGGAAGGGAATGGACCATACGGACAGGACCGTACGGACCTTCCCATATGGTAAAACCCACCACCCCTTCTTCTAGTATAAACTTCACACCACCAACGACAGTAGCACTACACATGTTTAAACATAATTATAAGTTCAATATAAGTCTGTGATGAGGGTGTATGAGGGAGCCGGTCAGCTCTGAAACCGGTCAACATAAGATACTCAAAAGTGGTGTAAACAAAATAGTTATTATTTTAATTTATTACTTAAATATTATTTTTATTGAGAATTTCGATGATAAAAAATCAGTAATTGGTAAAATGGGTACTTGTTTAGTCTTTGAATTAAAAATCCAATTATAACACATCTATTATATTGCAATGTCTTTTATGAGTGGTAAAAAATGCAAATTTAATTCAACTTGTAATAAATATGAAAACTTGTCATAACTGAAAATTGAAAAAAAACCTGGAAAAAACTTTGGTACTGTGTTATTATTGCTTTTCTTTACAAGTGCTGATTTTCTATTTAATCTATTTTAACTGTTTTTTTTTTTATTTTAATCTTAGAGTCCGATAAAATATTTATGAATAATAATATAGCTATACAACAAAAGATATCCGATGGTATCAATAATAAAATTGATGGTGGTCTCATAAATAACGTTAACTCATTTTTTTATAATAAAAAACATCACATGTTGTATAATTTAAATTTGAGTACATTGGGAGTGTAAAAATAATAATTCAATTTTTTCTGTGATGGTTTGTCTAAAGTTGACTATTGTATATATGAAGACATAAAGAGTATTTTAACAACCAATTACTAAATTCAATGTTAACCAATATTTTACATTTTTAAGTACAATTTGAAAAGGAAGTTTTGTGGAACAGAATGTCTCATATCATTCTTGGCTTGAGCTAATATTATATCAACACACGAAGGAAAGGATATTTATTGGATGGACATACAAGCAACCTGCAAACAGGATGTAGTATTTATGACACTTATTATATAAATATCATAACTTATTATGGAACTGAACTTTGACTTAAATAAAGTCTTTGATGTGTTTCATAACTTGGATGTTTTATTGATTACCTGAAGTGGCAAAATTTCTTAATTTGTGAAGCTATTGGAATAAATGTTGAAAACACCAAAATATCAAAGATTCAAATATATATGACACTAAACAAAAAAAGTAAACTACCTAGTCATGTTCTTAATGGATTAGTATAGAGAGAACTGAGAACTTAATAAACTTAAACTGTATAGTCTAATCCCGGACCAAAACTTCAATCCCACAGGCTTGCGGTGTTGAGATCATCATCATCCATGGAATTACACACTTATACACCACAAATAAAAATACTTTTTAGTAGCTAAGAAAATGAAATACGATGCAATAAAAACAACTGAAATTGAAATAAAAGTAACATTTGTTAATGGGAACACAATTGTAGCACCATGTTATTCTTTCAGTCCCACAAGCATGTCTATCTCGCAAGTGTAGTCCCACATTGATAATCCCCTAAAATTCATGCAGATTCGCACATTTGCAGGATTGGATTCCAGTTTAAATTCAATTTAATTCAATTGTAATTCCCCGTTTAAATTATTGTTCGTGTCCTTTTCCTCTGCAATGAAACTCAAAATAGAAAATTACAGATCATTCATAATATGGGAATGAGAACAATTTTAAAATGCAAAAATAAACCTAATGTTAAATAAACTAAAATTAATGACAGTAAAGCAATACATTATATACAACACATTAACTTTGATTTTCAAACTAAAAAATAATATGCTTCCAAAATATATGCAGAAAAATATATTATTCAATGCCAATGTTCGCACTTACCCAAAATGAGAGGATGTCAGGATTTTAGACTTCCAAAAACGAGATTAACAAGTAAACAAAATTGTTTATACCATAAAGGTCTTAAAATATATAATAGTTTGCCACCAAACATAAAAGAAACCACAAGTCTTGCCACCTTTCGTAGGCTAGGTGCTGAACACATAGTTAAAAAATATTAATGTTCTCCATACTTTTACATGTTTTAATAATTTAGTGTCATACTCTGTACCATAATTTATTATTGTATCAAAAAAAAAAATTATATACCTACTTTTTGTTTACACTAAATGTATTAATTTTGTATTTTTTACGTCTAAATAAAAGTTACTTACTACTACTATTACTAGTGTGGTTGACTGCTATAAATTGCCTACAGGCAATAAACCAGCCACATTATGCAAAAAAAATTGCATAATAAAAGTATTTTACAATAGGTGAACTAAAAACACGAACCCTCTC
The DNA here is from genome assembly GCA_963576475.1 of Molanna angustata. Lineage (NCBI taxonomy): Eukaryota > Metazoa > Arthropoda > Insecta > Trichoptera > Molannidae > Molanna > Molanna angustata. The sequence continues at coordinate 28,696,645 of OY754980.1, forward strand.
AAAAAATTACTCTTGATAAGGTTCATGCTTTGAAATGATTATTCACATAAAAATTTAGACTCAAATGAAAAAACGGCCCAAGAGCCACATTTGAAGAAAGACGACTACATTAGGTGTGCAAAATAATCCACTAAATCCTCTGCTACCGAATCCAAACATCCGTTAAATTCCTATTGATTAAAATTGAGTATTTAAATGTATTTTTCTGACAGAACTTTTCTTAGCCATTCCTTACAACTTCAACTCTTATGGTCGTATTACGGGAGTATTTCAGAATATTGTAAGAAAATTTTGAGGTCCCGTAAGCAGTATTCTCGCAGTACGGGACCTTACCTTTTTCTCAAACAACTCTTGTAATACAAACCTTGGACTAAAAATTTCAAAGTGAATGAATAACACCAAAATCAATTCATCTAAAAAATGTATTTGAATATATGATACAAATGCATATTTATATAAAAATACAATAATTAATCTATAAATGCATAGTATATACTGTATATGGTACATAGATATAAAAAAAATTAATAATTAACACTAAAATTAACTGTGTCTCGGACAACACACTGCAAAAGATCTAAAAGCTCCAAAAGAAATAGAAAATATTTTGTAGATAGGTTAGTGAATAAAAAAAATAAGTAGGCATAAAGTTTGAAGTTTTCAAAAAGTTAAGTTTCCTAAGATGAAATTCATGCAATAGAAACCATTTCTGTCATTTCTTGTACGTTTCATAAATATATGGATTCAGTGCACAAAGCCTCATGTTTACACAAAAACTTAAAATTAAGACTGTTGACTAGGAGGCCCGACCCCAGATGATAGAGGGGCAGGAATGATGATGATGGTATAAAATTTAAAGTGAAATAAACCTTTTTTTAAAAATAAAATTACAAATACGATGGACTAGTCAAAGTAAACTAAAACTATACTCCGTAGTAAAAACATATAATTTCATTGATGGACATATTATGTATAATTATGCTCATAGCCAAAAATACACAAATCTTAAATCAACTCAAATACAATAAAATCAATACTTTTAATTCACATAACATAATTTTAATGGATAAGATTGAAAATTTAATTTAGTAAATGCAAATTATTAAAAGTAATTTATTATTAAATTTACATTGAAGCAATTTTTCAATGAATAACATTTATTTTTAGTTAAAATTTATACACAATTGTAATGAAAAAATACAATTGGTAAATCAGATATGTTAATTTTTTTTCTTGAATAATGTAATACTGATTATATTACATATATATATATATATATATATATATATATATATATATATATATATATATTATATATATATATATATATATATATATATATATATATATATATATATATATATATATATATAATAATATATGTGTGTTAATATTAAGATTTTCGCGGGTGAAAGATGATGGATTGTTTTCTAGGGTTTTAATGAAATAAACCCTACCCCTAACAAAAGAATCACCAGGTCACAGACAGTAACGATACAAACACAAAGTAAATTTGACAGTTAGCTTCGTACAGGGCCTCACTTGGATATTGACTTCTGAGTTGAACGGGTGTGCGCTCGCCGCCAATTCAAAACACAACTCAATATACAAGTCGAAACCCCCTTGAAAATGGTCAGTGCTATCTGGCTGAAACGTTGGGAGTTAAACAACAGTCTTTCTCAAGACTATACGCGGGTTACCCTAGAAAACAATCCATC